>JAGIQG010000015.1:47248920-48472977 GCA_024679065.1 Sphyrna mokarran
TTTGTTCCTCATATTTTGCAAGTATTATTTTGTACCCATTGGGATAGCAACTCTTTGCTGAAAGCTACAAAAAATTTTGTGTTGCTTTCTTTTTGTGATATTTATCTGTAACTGTTAATAGGGCAAACAATTAGCAAGTCATTAAGTTCTGTGAATGTTTACAATTGCTCCACACACCACCAATTGTTGTCCTGTATTTTGCATTTTCCACAAGATGTACAATAGGCAGTGAAAATGCTAGGATCTGAGTGATAATCTTATTATAAATGATGGCTTTTCCTGACTTAATTTTGTTACCGTTTTGTAACTCATTTCTTGGCACGTGTGTGTGAAACTAATTCATTTGAACACATGTTCCAGTGGAGAATGCCAAGAATGCCACACAGTGCTAGAATCCATTCAGTTGAGTGAGGAAGAATACAGCTTATTACGAGAGTGTGTGATGAATGATATCATTCAAGGAACAGATATTTTTAAAAAGACAACTCCTCAGGTAAGTGGTGAAATTAGTTTTGAATTATTGTTTGCAGATTGTATAAAAAAAATTATAAACATTTGCAGCAACTATCTATTCAATAGTTTTTAATTGAAACCATTGCAAGAAATATGGATATGAATCAATAATGATTTAGAATCTAAACCAGAAAACACTAGAAAATCTCAGCAGGTCTGACAGCACCTGTGGAGAGAGAATAGAGCTAACATTTTGAGTCTGGATGGCCTTTGTCAGAGCTGGACAAAAATCCAGCTGGAGAGAAGAATCGTACTTAAGAAGTACTTTAGAATCACTCGACTGTGCATTAAAATCATAATTGGTTCTGTGTTTCAGCAGATCTGCAAATAATTTCGGCCCTTGTTTAATTGACAACCACCAAAAAGAGCACAGTGGGTTCCAATGTAAATTACTGGTGATCTAGTGTTTACCAGACCTTTCACCATTTCCCACCTTGCATCACAAATATCAGAGTTTCACAGTAAGGTTTTACAATGCTTTAACTTGATGTTCACGGCATGTAGCTACTAATGGACCGATGCCACCTATTCTATTTTGTCTGTATGAATATGCAAGATATCTAATTTATACAGCTGTTGTTGTGTCTATGTTTTCATGTAGAAATTACAAGAGAACATTAAAATTGTAGAAAGACTTGTTCCGTTTTAAACGTTTTGAGGAATGATGGTTAATGGTAGTGAAATGAAAAAGGTTTAGAGCATTTTACTGTTATTGAGATAACTTGGTTGTTGATCATGATTGATCTGACTAAATAATGCTCACTCCCAATAGATTGAATAGAATTACTATTTTTAGAAAAAAATTGGAAAAGCAAACTGATTTTATGTTTTGTGCATCAGCAAATTATAATTTTTCCACTTTGCATATCCTTCACTACCAACAACAGTTTGCATTATAGAGTCTTTAATGTAGTAAAACCTCAAGATGCTTAAAAGGAGGATCTTTGAAAAAAATTGACAACAAATCACATAAGGAATAAGAACGAGTGATTAAATACTAGTCAAAAGTGTAGGCTTTAAGACGCATCTTCAAGGAAGAGGCAAGAAGCAGTGAAATTTAAGGAGAGAAATTCAGAGCTTGGGACCTAGATGGCTGAAGGCACCAATAACTGAGCAATTAAAAAATGGCGATGCACAAGAGGCTAGAATTGGTAGAATAGTGCCAAGTTTAAGAGCCTGGAAGAGGTTGCAGAAATAGGAGAGACAGGACCATGTGGCGGAATAGAAAATAATGATGAAAATAATAAAATCAACATTACCCCTTTCAGGGAACAATATAAATCAAAAAGGGAGGCAATGTATTAGTGGTATTATAGCTAGACTATTAATCCAGAAACTTAGTTATGTTCTGGGGACCCGGATTCAAATTCCGCCATGGCAGATGGTGGAATTTGAATTCAGTAAAAAATATTTGGAATTACTGATGAAACCATTGTCGATTGTTGGAAAAACCCATCTGGTTTACTGATGTCTTTTAGGGAAGGAAATCTGCCATCCTTACCTGGCCTGGCCTGCGTGTGACTCCAGAGCCATGTGTGATTGAGTCTCACTCCCGCTGAACAAGGGCAACTAGGGAATGGGTAAGAAATGATGACTAGCCAGCAATGCCCATGTTCCACAAATTAATTTTAAAAAGCGCAGGTGATGGGGCAAATAGAGTTAAAATATGGACAGCAGAATTGTGGGTAGAAGATGGGAAGCTGACTAGAAAAACATTGGAATAGTCAAATCTTTTGTAAACACATACAGCTGAGGATTTCAATAACAACTGAACGGGGTTACACTTAAAAATAGGTGATGGAAGTAGGTAGTCTTGATGATAGAATGGGTATAGACATTCAATTAGTTGCATTAACTTCAATTCTCCACCTTTATCCTAACATTAACAAAGTTCCATTACAGGTGATATCACTTGACCATATTCCCTGCATAGCTGCATCCTCTGATTCACCATCAACCCTGATTTATATTAAAACTTCTCAAATTGCTGGTCAACCCTATTTCCTGAGGCAATTAGCATGTTACCAATCATAGAGGGTGCAAGATCTATTGGATTCAAAGCAACCATTTCTTAACAAAGTCTTTATTGTTTCTGCCAAAATTCTATGTCAGATAAATGTGTCTTTGTATCAGCAATAAATTAACAGCTAAAGTATTCTTACTGGCCTTCTAAAGGAAACATATTTAACCCAAATCTAAGCTGACTTAAATGAGGGGAGCACTCACACTTAAGTGTTCTGGCCTCAGGAATCATTCGGCATGATCCACTTTTGGTCATTAGTGCCTTGCTAATGTGCTCATTCTGTGAACTTAAAAGTCCACTGAGGAATAACAGTGATATGTGAGAAGCCTTGGCATTTTTGCTGTCATCTAATGATGCTTAAACTGCTACAATTGAAATGAGAACCTGCTTAGGGATGTCATCCAAAAGTGCATGTCTTGGGTTCAAACATTACCGCTGAAGTGACCCAGATGCCACAGGAGTATCAGTGCTGATAAGTTACCTTCATTAATTGATATCCTGTGAGGAAAAAGAGTTCAAAATGTTTCTATCATATATTTCTGATAAAGATTTCATTTTATTTCCCTGATAATACACAAGAATCTGGTGACTAGGTCCACTGACTGACATCACTTGAATACTAATCTGAATGGGAGGATGGGTAAACTGCGAGATGAGATGATTCCATACAAGTTCAAAATGCCTTCAGTTGACTGGAACATTAACGTTTCCATCAAATGATTTCACAGAAGTATAATTTATTTACTGTGATAACACATCTGTGAACTGTAAGTGACATCAAAATGTTTTAACTTTCCTAACCCTACCCTACACCTTGGTGCAGTACCGTAATCCACAGCAGAGTTGGAGGCTGACTGCTACATGTTGATGCCTGTGATGATGTTGGCAGATACTCTGTGGTGGCAGATCCTAGCTTAATGACGATCTCTTGCTCAGGGACAGAAGCACTCTCAATGGCCTGCACTGGAGGGGTACTGGTGCAGGCAGAAAGAACTGAGAAGCTGTGTATCTTTGGAATTTCCGCAGCGGAAGCTTCTGAGGTGTCCAGCTGGTGCTCATCCTGTCTGTGAGTGCCTGAGGGCTCTGGCCTGATTGCTATAGAGAGGTCACGATGCTTCATTCTCATGTCATCTACATCCCGATAGGCACACACCCTGGTGAGAACCATGGAGTGCAAGATTAAGCACAGATCCTGCAAGTTTTACTGAACCAAGATTTCCACGTTGGATACCAAGCCATGGTGACTTTGTGGTACCGCTCACATGTTGGAGCCGTGACATAAGACAGAACAGAAGTGGACTCTCTTATCATTTCTTCTAGTCTGCTGAGTAACTCAGGAATCTGTCTTTGATTTCCTCTTTTGAGCTGGCACTCATTTCCACAGGCTCATCACCTGACTGGGAATGAAAAGGTGGCTGGTTCGCAGCAGCTCTCTGAGTGCTAGAGACCTGGCTGTCCCTCTCTCTGACTGATGCAGGGATGTGTCAGTGAGGTGTTCTCCAAAAATAGATTCAGAGTCTAATTTAAATACTTTAACTAAGGCTTAGTTTCCTGATGGAAGGTCATCTTGGTCTGAAATTTAAATTTTGTTTTTCCTCACAGGTATACTTGACCTGCTTGAGTACTTTCAGCAATTTTACTTTTATTTCAGCTTCCTTATCTACCAGACTGTAACCTGAAGATGGCGCTTTTGTCACAGGAGCTTGAAATATGCTTCAGATTTGTTACTCAAGCTTGTCTCCAGCACAGGCAAACTAGTTTGATTTACATCAGCGTCCAGTTTGCATTTTATTCTTAAGATGAATCTTTTGCAGTAAGTTGTTGTGATTTATAATTCACTACTTTACGCAAAGAACTATTACAATATGGAATACAGTGCCTGAAAAGTTGTTTGAAGCAGAAATATTCCATCAGACTGCAAAGAAGCAAACGTAACTGCTCTGTTCAAAAAGGGAGAGCAGAAAACAGGACACCATAGCCCTGTTACCTTGATGTCTGTCATGGAGGAGGATGTTAGAATTAATTGTTAAGGAGGTAATAACTGGGCACTTAGAAAAACTCAACACAATTTGAAAGAGTCAGCATGGTTTGGTGAAAGGGAAGATTTGTTTAACCAAATTCAATTTGAATTATTTGAAGGACTAACATGCTGTGGATAAAGGGAAGACATACTGTACTAGGATTTTCAGAAGATATTTGATAAGGTGCCACATCAAAGGTTATTGTGGAAAATAAAAGCTCATGGTGTAGGGGGATAACATATTAGCATGGAAAGAAAATTTGCTGGCTGGCAGAAAACAAAGACCTAATTGTCTTTCTCTGATTGGCAGGATATTATGAGGGGAGCCCCACAGAAGTCTGTGTTAGATTCTCTTTTTATAATTTACATCTAAGACTTAGATGAGGGGAGCAAAGGCATGGTAGCTAAATATGCCAACAGTACAAGAAATAGGTAGGACAGTATGTTGTGAAGAAGAAATAGAGTTTGCAGATGGATATAGATAAGTTGAGTGAATGGGCAGTTAAACAACTAACCAAAAAGAAGACTCCAAAGACATTCCATCCTCAGTGATGGCTTGGAACAGCACACCAATGCATAAGATATCACTGAAGCATCTGCAACCATTTTCGTCCAGAAATGCTAACCAGATAATTCATCATAGCTTTCTGCTGAGGTTTTCACCAACGTAGTGCCAATCTTCAATCAAGTCAATTCATAAAAGCAAGAAATAGCTGAATGCCTGGGTGCAACAAGGTTAAAAGGCCCCAACAGCAACCCCAACTTTCTTCTGGAAGGCTTGTGCTCCAGAATTAGCTGCACCTTGAGCTAAGCTGTTCCAATACATCTGTGGTACTGACAATGTGGAAAATTGCTCTTTCCACAAATGTGGAGATCCCTGCATTGGACTGGGGTAAACTCAGTAAGAGGTCTGACAACACCAATTTTAAATCCAACCGATTTATTTGATAGTAAACTTGCGAGCTTTCGGCCTTTGTGCCTTCGTCAGGCGAATGAGGTATTAGGCACAAAGGCCAAAAGCTAGCAAGTTTACTATCAAATAAATAGATTGGATTTAAAATTGGTGTTGTCAGACCTCTTACTGAATCTACTCCAGTCCAACGCCAGCATCTCTACATCAGGACTGGGGTAAACACAGTAAGAAGTCTGACAATATCAGGTAAAAGTCCAACAAGTTTATTTAAGTCCAACAGATAAACCTGTGTTTAACCTGGTGTTATGAGGCTTCTTACTGTGTCTAACAGGACAAATTCCATCCAGCCAATTATTGCACAACAACTTACCCTCTGTCATTTAGAAGATGTTATCAATAGCGTATTCAGCAACACTTGCTCAGCAACAGAGCTTGATGCTCAGTTTGGGTTCCACCGTGGCTGGCCAGCTGCAAATCTCATTACGGCTTGGGGTCCAACCATGGACAGAAGAGCTGAATTCCAGAGGTAAGGTCATAGTGACTGCACTTGACATAGGTCATAAGTTCATAAGATATAGGAACAGAATTAGGCAATTTGGCCCATCGAGTCTGCTCTGCCATTCGATCATGACTGATATGCTCCTCATCCCTATTTTCCTGCCATTATCCTCCAACCCATTACCAATTTAAAAATCTGTTGAACTCCTCAAATTTCCTCACTGTCCTCGCATCCACTGTGCTTTGGAGTAGCAAATTCCACAGATTCACAATTCTTTGGGAGAAGTAGTTTCTCCTCAACTTTGTTTTAAATTTACTACCCCTATCCTAAGACCTTTCGTCCTAGAATGCTCCACCAACAGAAGCATCTGCTCGATGTCTACATTACCCATACCTTTTAGCATCTTATATATCTCAATTTGATCTTTCTTTAGTCTTCTAAATTTCAGAAAGTATAGGTCTAAACTATTTAATCTCGCTTCATATGTCAAACCCCTCATCTCTGGAATCAATCTAGAGAACCTCCTCTGAACTGCCTCCAATGCCACTACATCTTTCCTCAAATAAGGCAATCTTTGACTGGGTGTGGCACCATGAAGCTTCAACAAAATAGAGGTCAACAGTATCAAGAGAAATGCTCTCCACTAGTTAGATTTGTACTCATCACAGAGGAAAACGGCTTTGGTTGTTCGAGGCTAATCATATCAGCTCAGGATATTGCTCCGGACGTCGTGTTCTTCATCAATGACCTTCACTCGATCTTAAGATTGGAAGTGGGGATGTTCTCTGATGATTGCAGTCTTCAGTACCACTTGCAACTTCTCCAAGACTGATGCAGTCCATGGCCACGTAAAGAAAGACTCGGACAACATTCAGGCGTGGACTGATAACTGGAAATAACTTTCATGTCATACAGTTGCTAGTCATTGGCTTCTACATTACCATTGCTGAATTTCCCCACCATCAACGTTCTGGAGATGATTAGTGACTAGAAACTTAACCTTCATGACATACGACAACGCAGAGTCGCTGAGCAGAGACCGCCTCAACTGGGATCTTGGGTTACACTATTTGTAACCCTCACGACTTGCCTGGGCTTGCAAGATCCCACTAATTGTCCTGGCTAGAGACAATATATACAACATAGAGAAACTACAGCACAAACAAACCTTTTGGCCCACAAGTTGCGCCGATCATATCTGTACCAACTAGGCTTACCTATAAGCCTCAATGTTACTAACTCCCATGTACTCATACAGAAGTCTCTTAAAAGACCCTATTGAGTTTGCCTTCACCATCACCAACGGCAGCCGATTCCACTCACCCACCACCCTCTGAGTGAAAAACTTACTCTCGACATCTCTGTACCTACTCCCCGGCACTTTAAACCTGTGTCCTCTCATAGCAACCATTTCAGCCCTGGGAAAAAGCCTCTGAGAATCCACTCGATCAATACCTCTCAAAATCTTATGCACTGCTCATCCCTAGTCTCTCTCTAAGAAGAAGAGACTGAGCTCTCTCAACCTATCCTCATAAGGCATATTACCCAATCCAGACAACATCCTTGTAAATCTCCTCTGCACCCTTTCTATGGCTTCCACATCCTTCCTGAAATGAGGTGACCAGAACTGAGCACAATACTCCAAGTGGGATCTGACCAGTGTCTAATAAAGCTGCAGCATTATCTCCCAATTCCTAAACTCAGTTCCTCAATTGATGAAGGCTAGTACACAATACGCCTTCTTGACCACATCTTCTTCCTGCGAAGCTGATTTGAGAGTCCTGTGAACCCGGACCCCAAGATCCTTGTGATCTTCCACACAATCTGCTATCCACAAGCAAATGGCATGATTGTCGATCAGCTTTTTAGGCTATAGAATCATAGAAACTCGACAGTGCAGATAGAGGCCTTCTGGCCCACCAAGTCCTCAACGACCACAATCCCACCCAGGCCCTACCCCCATATCCCTATGTACTTTACCCACTAATCCTTCCAACCCACACATCCTAGGACACCAACAGGCAACTCTAACATGGCCAATCAACCTTACTCGCACGTCTTTGGGCTATGGGAGGAAACCAGAGCACCCAGAGGTAACCCACACAGACACGAGGAGAATGTGCAACCTCCACACAGACAGCGACCCAAGCCGGGAACCGAACCCAGATCTTTGGAGCTGCAAAGCAGCAGTGCTAACCACTGTGCTACTGTGCCACCCAGTTGCTGCCTGGTGCTACCGAATGCACCGGAGTTGAGCTGAGCTTAATTGTGCCCTCATATGACAACTACTCTGCACCAGACAGTGACAGTGATGAGGATCAGGAATCTTTGCTGATTTTTCCTCTCCCTGACCAGAAGTGCTGAGAATAACTGCAATGCTGCTTTGGTCAAATGACGTGGTCAAGGTCTTTGACACAATAAAACAGTTTGGTAAGGTTATGCTAGGGTGATCAATGGGGAAGACCAGTAATAAGAGCCATAAATATAGCATGGTCATTAAAATCCCAACATAAAAAAAAAGAAAGTCCTTTCCTGAGAGATTGGTGAAGATGTGGGATTGGCTAAATTGTGGGAAAATGCATAGATGCATTTATAGATAAACTAGACTACACCACAGCATACACATCTCTTTAACCTGTGCTTAACCCTCTCTCCACTCACATTGTCTGTATCTTTAAGACTTGATCACCTGTAAAGATTTGCATTCCAACCATTATTTTGTAAATTGAGTTTGTGGCTTTATATGCCCTGTTTGTGAACAGAACTCTCACTTATCTAATGAAGCAGCAGTGCTCTGAAAGCTAGTGGCTTTTGCTACCATTTAAACCTGTTGGATTTTAACCTGATGTTGTGGGACTTCTTACTGTGTTTACAACTGTCCAACACCAGCATCTCCACATCATTTTTAGGCACACAGAGCATATAGATTGTGCCTTTTATTATCTGAATGGTGAGATCTGAGATTCTTCAGATATATTGGGTGTCTGATCTCATTTCAGTTTTACTGACTTAATTCCACATATCACTAGTGAAGTCGATTCCCTGCTTTGCCGCAGCTGCCCCTGGGTAAATGTTGTCAGTATGGAGAGAAGGCCAGGATATGAAACTGATTGGGAATCGATTGGGAGAACTAGAGGTTTGGAGAGACAGGATAGAATGCTGATTGGGATTTGAGAGAGGCTGAAGGAGAGCAGTCTGGGATCAGAAAGAGGAGATTTGGAAGATGGGATAGAGAGGAGAAGATTTACGAGAAACCAGTTGGAGATGAAAGAGGGGGCCAGAGATGCTGATTGGAAATTGGGAGAAGAAAGTTGGGAGGCACAGGAGAAGATGGTCAGAAAAGCAGAAGAGGTGATCAGATGAAAAGATTGGTGGTTAGGGAAGGCAGTCAGGTTTCAGGAGCGACCAAAGAGTTGGGAAATACTTAAGATTTGGGAGAAGTGAAGGGGCTATCAGGGGTTAGAAAAGCAAATTGGGGAGTCAGGAGAGGAACCTGGGATTTGGTAGTCATGGTGATCAACAAGTGGTCTAAATGTGCATTTGGGAAACATAGGAGTATTTGCATTCAAGTAAGTTATTTTCTGTGTCAAAGTTGATCCTTAAGGCCAGTTTCCCAAAGTGCAGCTTACGATGGAATAGATTGTCTCAAGGCAAATGAACCTTGGAGAAGGAACTTCAGGCAGATACTGGGTTCCTAGTTTGCACAGATATATAGACCTAGTGTTTGTTTTTACCGAACATGACAATAAGCATGCCTGCACTGAAAATGCACACGTTTTCAGTCTGTTGTATTGGCACTCTAGACAGCCCCTGAGAAATAAGTACTGCACAGATAAATTTCAGGCCAATATGTTTTTCTTGAGTTGTTTTTGTTATTTTGCAAAAAAACAGCTCTTGGTCTATTGGTATACTTGCCAAGATTGGCAGTTTCCTTTTTTTGGGACAAAGGAAGAAGTCATTCACTCTTACTGATCAGTTTTATTTTTTATAGTTTCTCTTTTTCTTTTATTCTTTTTCTCAATCATTTCATTCTTTTCCTCAATCTGCTATTTTAGTAAGATTGTTTATATAATTGTTTTATTAGCAATGCAGCATTATCAGGCATAAAGCCATATAAACAATTGTTTATTCTTTTCTTTAAGTCTTTCTGAAAGAGTAATGTTTTTGACAAGTGAAAAAGTTCCAGAAGTATCTGTTTTGTAACATCTATCTGTGTTTTATCTATGTTGTGTTTAATTACTTCACTACATCGTGATTCAAGTTCTTTTTGTCATGTTTGTGCTTTTTGTGAAGCTGGAGATTAATGAAGACATAGTAGATTTTGGAGGGGGGGATTCCCCCCCACCACCACCAGAATTTTAGCAGGTGGGGGTATGGACCACGCAAAGATCCCTTGACCTTGGGTGGGATTTTCTGGTTTTGGGGCTAGTATAGCCAGAAAGTCCCAATCCTGATCTTTTTCAGTTTGTATGCAAGGGTTGTGCTGATTCATCTGACATAATTACTAAGTAGCTCGAATGAAAAGATCAAGTCCTTCATTGCTTTTGGCATATTAGTCATTTATGTGAACTCTTCAAATCTGGGGTTTCCAAAAGCTGGTAGTCAAATACTAGGGATGGAATGGAGCATCTTTTCAATTTGTGCAACATTTGAATCATTAATAAAATGTTGCCACTGTCGGTAACAGCTTAGTGCTGTAGAATCCTGTTCTATTTTTATTTAAAATCAGAAAACAAAGATGAAAAATAAAATCTAATCACAGCTGTGTGATTGTGATGCCATGTGATGCCAAAACCATAATGAAATACGTGAAAAATATAAACGATGGCCTGGTATTCAATAAATAGCTATTAGCTCTTTTTTGAGTTTAAAATAATAAATTGCTGCATGCCATTGAGCAAAGGATTCCATTCCAAAAATTCCACGTTCATTTAATGATCCTGTCAATCAGAGTCTTAATTTTTCAATTAGCAGTTGTGTATTTGTTAATAAAATATTCCATTTGGATAGGTGGAAGTAGTAAACTATTGCTCTCTGTTAGCAGCTCAGGACTTTGTTGCCTGCTTTTTTCCATTTATTCTCAAGCTTTCCAAATTATTTATAATAAAATTGGAAGGACAGGTTTACTTTTTTGTGGGGTACGTTAAAATTACTGTGAAGTCTAGCACAACAGGCTAAGTATATAAGTAGTATTGCAGATTTGAGCATATTCTGTAATCTTCTTTGACAAAATTTTCTTTGGCAAAATTATATTTTCCCCAATGATAGTAGAATTAAAAACAACCAGAGCAAGTAGCAAAAGTAGAAAGATTAGTTTAATATTCAAAACAAAAATAAGCAGTATTTAGAAGTGAAAACAGTTTTCTGATCACTCAAAAGGATTAATTTTTTTCAAGAGGGGTTTGAATGAGTGTTTGTTTATTTTGACAGTTTCATGAGCATTTCAAAGACATCCCAGTTTTATTGTAAGGCCATGACTTCTTGCCAGAGTTCTAAGCTAGGATATTGGGCTATGAAGAGTGTGAGGGAGAAGTCGGGGGAATGAATGTCAGAGTGCTTAACACTCAAGAACAGGTGGGACTGATGTCCCACAGTATCGAGAGGGGCTTTCTAACTTGCCTGCTTCAGCATCCATCATCCCACCATGAAAATGGCTCGGCAGGCACTGTCAGGAAGGAGATAACGTTGCAACATCTGGAAACATCATCATTTGTGTTCCTTCATCAAAGGTGAAAATTCATATGGTTGTATCTAGGAGTATTTATAGGACCTAGTTCTGTCCTTTTTTGAACCAGATATCTTATCACCACACTTTCCGTTTTCTAATGTTTAGTATCTATCTGCGTCTCAGTTTACCAACATTATTTACTGCAGTATGTGTGTGCACTGTAAACCTATTTTTGACCTTCTTTCATTCCCTTTTATTCTGACCCCACCTTATGCCTTATTATTTCTTACCGCAGTGTTCTTTATCTCTATCTCTCTTTTGTGCATCTTGTTTTTTCTTTCTAATGTTACATCCTGGCTCTTATCCCCCTACCAAGTTAATTTAAACTCTCTCAATAGAACTAAAAACTACCTCAAGCATGGGTCTGCTGAGGTGCAACCTTCCTGGCCTGTAATGTTCCATCTTTTCCAAAATCTTTAAATGTGCCGTGTTGCTCTCCTTTCCAAATCATCTTTCAACCATGCATTCAGTTGAATGCAAAAGCCCACTGGTCCATAGGTAGTTGGAAGCGTAGTGAACACTGAATGACATTTTGTTTGCAGCTAATCACAAAATCTGAGCCATTGGGTTATCATACTTTTAGGAGGGACAATTTCATCAGAGAAGAGGAAGAGTGGCCATGTTAATGAAGGAAAAAAATCATATTTTTGAGAGGACTGATGTATGTAATAAACACCTGACATTTCTGCTAAGGTTCAAAGGCAAGTATTGCACAATTGGGTAAGAATGCCTGGTTCCTAAGGAATTGTAGATTATCAAGAAGTCAATATCTTCAAACAAAAAATAAAATGTCAAAGAGATTATCATTTTATATTGAAATATTTATAGTACGTTAACAAAATGGTTGTCTATTTTCATTATTTTTAGGAACTGCAACATTTCCAAACCTTTGTGAAAAACAGTCCGCCTTTTGATGTTGTAATTGATGGATTGAATGTTGCTAACATTGCAGCTAAGGGTAGTCAGTCCAGAATTGTGAGTATTCTGTTAAGATGGCTCAAAAAATTCCTTAATGTTTTTCCACCATTGTATTTTTTTTTGAGGAATTATCAATGTCACAGAACTGTACAAAATGAAAAATGCCAATCTAAATAAATGGAACACAAAATGTACAGTGATTTGAAATTTTACATGACAAATGCTATAACACAAAACTATAACCTTTTATAATTTTGAGGTGGTTTCAGAAAATGTACAAATTTATAGGCCACACTATGATGTTAGATGTATTACATTTTGCCCTGTTTCACATATTTCTAATTGTGTATTTGCTACAAACAATAATTGTATACTGCCAGTGGAAAGAGGAAGGAAATCCAGTTGCATATGACAGAATTACAGAGTTTTTGGAAGTTGTAGGGCTGGAGAAAGGTGGGAGAAAACCTTGGTGGGATTTGAACACACCATGTTTGAAGGTTACGAGTTCAATTCTCTACACCCACATTGTCTTCAGTTAAGGACAATGGCCTTTGGTGTTTTCGATTAGCAAAATGAAAATTGGTCATTAGTCTTATTTCTCAGAATTGCTATTCAGAGGCCCTTGCAAAAAGTGTTGAATTCTGGATAATTACCATAAATACTTCAATATTGTTGCATAAGGGTATTTCACAAACACCTGCTTTAGTTTTGTTTACACTCTAGAGAGGTTACAGCTCCTATAATAAATCAATTTTTGTTATTTTGAATCTGTATGCAAACCAGATCTTTTAGGACATAAAATTGCATTTCCCACCTGCCATGATAGTTAGGACATTAATAATATAATCACTCTTTTTATGTCAGATTCTGTTTACTTCTACATGTTGAGTATTTATATTTTTTGCAACTACCATTTAATGATTAATCTCCCATTTTCCTATTGATTTCCTCTAGTCATGTTCTTATCAGTTAGGCAAGTTTTTGATTCAGAAAGAAGTGAAGGTTACAGGGAGCAAGAGAGAAAGTGGAGTTGATGTCACAGTGAGATCAGCTGTGATCTTATTTAAAGCAGGAGCAGATTCAGCAGGCTGAATGACCTTCTGCTGTTCTTATTTTTCATGACATAGTGTTCATTAAGAAATTATGCAGGAAACAACAAAGGGCTACCTGAGAGAAACTCCTAGATTTTTTTCTTGTCCCATCTGGCCTCCCCATTTAATCCCTATTTAACAATATACCTAAGATCAAAAATTAGCTTCCTACCAGAAGCACAGTACATTTGAAGTAGAATAGCTAAATACCTTTTTCAAATAATATATGATGTGTGTAATGCAAGGCAAAATGTTGTTAGTTGTGGCTCAGTTAGTAGCGTTCTCATCTCTTGAGTCAGAAAATTGTGGGTCCAAGTCCCACTCCAACACTTGAGCATAATTTTCTCATCATGGTGTTAGGAACACTGAACTTTATAAGACGATTTTGTTTTAAACTGTCTCTCTTAATTTAAGGTAAAATAGAGTAGTGTGATGTGATTATTATGGAGATAGAAACTCAAATCAAATTAAGATGCAGGTTTTAACACCATGACGCAAAGTAAGAGGCAATGGGCTTCACTCATATCAATTCTCAGATGCTCAGGGTCAATTAGATAGAGAGACCCACAACCGATGTTGCTATGCCAGGCAGAAGAAATGGGGCTAACTATCAAGAGGATGCTAGCATTCAAGGAATCACAGATTTGTTACAACACAGAAGGAGGCCATTCAATCCATCATGTTTGAATAGACTGTCCAAATAAGCAATGCACCTAATGCTATTTCACTACCCTCCCCTTGTATTCAAACAACAGTGGGAAAAAAAAATTCCCCCCCCGTCAACTCTGTCCATATCTCTCATGATTTTGAATATTTCTATCAGATTTCCTTGCAGATGTCTCTTCAGTTCCAACTTCTCTAACCTATCTGTATAATCAAAGTTTCTCATCCCTGGAATCATTTTCATGAAACTCGTTTATACGAATACATTTACATCTTTTCTGAAGTGTGGAGCCCAGTACTGGATGCAAAACAACTGCTGTGACTAAACTAAAATTTTATACAAGTTTAATATAACTCCTTTTGTTTTTGCTCGATGCCCCTATTAATAAAGCCTAGGGTACTGTGTGCTTTATTAACCATACCCTCAATCACCTTCAGTGACTTATGTACATGTAACCAAGTTCTCTGTGCCACCATATCTTCTTTAGAATTGAATCCCTTATTTTTATTGTTTTTCTATGTTCTTTCTATAAAAATGGATTACTTCACACTTCTAGAATAGAGGTTTGAAGACCAAGGAGTTGCCAGAAGATACCTTGCGCAAGTCCATTTATTTATGTACAAAGGTTGAATGAAGTAACTTGGTTTAAAAAGACACTGGGAGATTCACCCTGTTGGACAAGGAGAAAAAATTCTGTTAAAGCCAAGAGTTTAGATACAAAACTACAGACTGAATTTAGTCCATAAGCCAGGGCTTCTGCCAGCAGTCCCAAAGTTAACAGGATTCTCAAAAGGGCAGGAAAGAGCTGGGTGACCACAATCATGTGTTGCCAGCCAATTAAGAAAAGTGACACATGGGCCCATCTGATTATGTAGTGGGGACAGGCCTTTTTGTTGATCTCATTGATAATATTGCCTTTGGATTCCTGAGGTGCCTCACTCGGCTCATGTGTTCAACATTATTATATCCATTTAAAACTAAAGGCTTAATTAAACTGTTCGAACAGCATTAATCTTGTTCCATATCACTGCTGTGAATTAGTCATTATTAAATAATAGATGCCTTATTTTATAATTCCAAGATCTCTTGCTCTTAGATCATTTTTGTGCTATTTTATGCAGGTTCCGATATCAAAAAAGTCATGTTGCATTCAGTTAAGTTGACAAAAATGCCACTGGCTACTGGCCCATGCTCTGAACCATGCCCCTCAGACTGTTCCATTGCAAACTCATTTCATCCTCCTGTGGGAAACGGCTGTGAAATGGCTGACCATGCAAGTCTCTGCTTCAACATTGCCAGCTTTCACCATGATCCCTACTTGTCGCTCGCTTAATCATCAAAGATGTTTTTAATCCTGTCCATCAGTAGGCAAATTATTTATAATAGCTGTCTTAACTATCTCAGTTGGCGTCCTGCCACATGGATGTGGGTTCGCTGTCTCGCTGCCTTCTTGCCAGCAGCTTAATCTAGCTGTCATTTCCAACTATCAGGAACCCTTCCCACCACAAAAGCCACTTCAGTGGGCTGTACTTTATTCCACCCCATGTTTTTGCAGTGAGTGTGGCAATATAAACATGGCGTGGGATTTTTGGTTGAGTTAAATTGGTACCTTATCTGGAGTTTAATGTATTAGGTGCCTATTAAAAACATTAAGTTGGTATTGATTTTAGTTTGTTACTGTAAAAGCCTTAAAATGTGAAATTTTGTGCAGTCCTTTGCTTCAGTCTCTGGGGAGTGCATATCTTTAAAAGTTATCATTCCTATAATCAGATTGCAACTTTTGAGAATTTACAGGATGCAAATTAGCCACCACATTTCTTACATTACAATCATGACAAACTGCAAAAGTGCTGGAAAGCATTTTGGAGCATCCTATGGTTATGAAGCTGTTAGAAATCTTTCCTTTAAGTTTTTCCTTTAAAAATTGTCAGTTAGTAATTAGATCTTGGGTAATTCTCATTACCATCCCTGTTTCTCAAAATATCATAAAAACAAATTGGTTGGGATTTTCTCATTTTTTAATTGTCAGCTCAGGCAGGAAAGGCAGAGTGCAGTCCACTGGTTGCACTGCTGGTTTTTCCTGCCATATCTTAAAAAATTAGTTTTTAAAAATCCAAGTAGTCGGTCCTATGACATCATGTTGGCAGGATGAGCTCTGAATGAGTCAGCAACTTCAGCCTTCAAAAGATAAGGGTGCCCCAATCTCAATAAAGTATTTAATTCCAAGTATACATAGCCCTCGCCACGGACTCTGCCCCGGGGCAGTGCGAATGAACAGTGCCAAGGTACTGTCTGGGCATATCCCTCTTCCCCCATGTGCTATACTTAGCCATCCACCCTTGGGTTCTTTTTGCTGAGTCCCTGTTGGTCCATCCCTGTTGTAAGCCTTGCCAACTTGATGTCATATCAGCAAGGGAGACAGTCCTAATGTTGGGGTATGATACAGTGGGGAAGCCTGGTAATTATATGGTAATCTATGGTAATGAGGTTCCCGTCCTTTCAGCATGGGAACAGCATTACATTATTGGCAGAGGGCGGGAATAATGGAAACAGGAATTCTCTCCAGATGAAAGCTGTTTGGAGACTCCCATTGGATTCTTGCTCCACCATCTTGCCTGCCCACTGAAAATGAGGATGGAGAATCCCAGCCATTGTAAATCAAATGACTGTGGATTATCTGGTTCATTATATTTCAATCCTAACTGCTCCAGATATAAAACCAATTGTATTTAAAACATCTCTTATTTTTGCCTCTATTATTTATCTGGCAAGTTATTCTTTCTGTTTGAAGAGAGTGTGGCATATTGGTAGTGTTACTGGACTAGTAATCCAGAGACCCACTGATGCTCTGCAGACATGGATTTTTTTTATATATTCGTTTGTGGGACATTAATGTTCCTGACTTGTTTATTGCCCATCCCTTGAACTGAATGGCTAGGCCATTGCGGAGGGCAGTTGAGAATCAGTGACATTGTGCTGTCAGACCAAGTTGGGATGGCAGATTTCCTTCCCTAAATGACATTAGTGAATCAGATGGGTTTTTCTGACAATCAACAATGGTTTAATGGCCATCAGTAGATTGTTAATTCCAGATAGTTTTTGTCGTTGAATTCAAATTCCACCATCTGCCATGGTGGGATTTGAACACAGGACCCCAGAACATTAGCTGAATTTCTGGATTAATAGTCTAGCAATAATACGACCACTTCCTCCGCTGCAGCTGGTAGAATTTAAATTCAATTAAGAAACCTGGAACTTAAAGCCAGTCTCTGTAATAGTGGCCATGACGACTACCATTGATTATTGTAAAAACCTATCTGGTTCACTTATATCTTTTAGGGAAGGAATTTTCTGCCATCTTTACCTGTTCTAGTCTACATATGGTCACATATGTGATCAACAGCACAGACTGCCACTGAAATGGCCTAGCAAATCAGAACTTGAGTCAACCCCTCCCTCCAACCTCATTTTTTTTTGTTAAATTAGTTAATATAAAGTCCCAAATACATATGTCATTTACTCACGGTTTCTGTTTGTTTGGATGGCTTCCATCAGCATAGTTCCCAAATATCCTGAGCAGGTTTGTAGAACTGATTCTCACTTACCCACCCCGTTGGCATTCTACTTTGATTGTTAAATTACTCCCCTGGTTTAGCATTTGGAATAGTTGCCATTATTTTATCCATTATTGATGTTCATTTGGTTGGATCTAACTTCCTTTTCTGAAAATAGATCATCAAAATACTTTCATTCAGCAACTTAAACTCACTGGTAGCCACACATGTCCAGGAATGTACATGGTCATGTTCTGTAAATAGGATTGTGCATGACTGATTTAATTGTACATTTTCTTTTATCTGATGTCCCAACAATATCAGTAAAATACGTCACAAACACTACTGAATTTGTCTTCTACGTTTGGATAACGAGTCATTTCAAATATGTCTCCTTGGTAACACTCCACCCATTTATAGTATATAATAAATAGATATATAATAGACGGAAGGCACCAGGATGATTCGCTGTTTTATCAGGAATTAAGAATCATGATTTAAAAAATCCAGTGAAACAAAAATTTGATAATATAGCTTGCTTGTATTCTTAGTAAATTAATGTTTGCTTATAATTGAAATAACTTTTGTTTAAGCAAAATGTTACTGCACAATCAATTTGACATCATGTGCTGCAATATTAAATAGTTTTCAGTGCTTTTTAATAACTTTTGCTGTCTACAAATACTTGTTCACATTTGTATCTCCAGTCAGGTTTCCCCCAATCACAATACTGGAATTGACTTAAACAAAACCACAAATTTCACTTTTTTTGTGTGGCTATGAATCAGCTGCTCTCCTTTCTCTTCCTTTTTAACTAGGGGTGAGTGGATCTGATCCCAGGAGAGCGGTAGGTTCATTTCTAGATCCTGGTAAGGAGGTTTAAGTTTAAAGTTTATTCATAGTGTCACAAGTAGATTTACAGGTGATGGTGATAATCGCCGACCTAAACACCTGGCAGGGTCTGATGCCTGGCCCTGAGTGGAAAGAGAACAGTCTCAGTGTCTGCACTCTGACCCTGAGTGCTGGGATAGATGGGTGGAGGTGGGAAGACATTTATGTTTCTGGCTCAGAAGGAACACTGTAAGGCTACTTGACCAGCACTGGATATCTGGTGCAAGTGAGGCATGCTAGAAATATTGAGAATAGCAGGTAAGTTATTTTAATCTATTTTTAATCTTATTTAAATGTGATCATCAAACCTGGGACTAAAGTCTCTGGGCTTGTTAGCATTTCCCACCTGCCATGAAGTTTCACTGCGATGGGGTTCAGACTACCTCTCCACTTGCAGGAACTAGTGGCCAGATCCAGCTGCAGTGAGAGGGAAGGGGGGGCAATCGGGGTGCCCCTCTCCTAGGAGTCAGGTGGTGGAATGTCCATACTTAGGGGCATCTTGGTACTTGGTACCATGGGGTACTTCCACGGGTGCGGGGCCTAGAGAGCGATAGGTGGGGTTGAGGGGTCCCACTGTCACTCTGCATTGGTATCGATCGGGGCTGTGAGGAGGCCAGCGATTGGGGTGGGCTGGGGCGTGGAGGTTGGGGGCCTACCTCCAATAGGGGGTAGGTGAAATCGTCACAGCTGGGTTAGGGGTGGGCAATAGAGATCAGGGTACCTCTGACGGGGCAGCGGGTTTTGTGCTGGCCCGGGAATGCTCATGGGGGCTGCAATTGGGCTGGGAGTTATTGGTGGGGTGGGGGGCAACACTGTGGGAATCCCAAGCTGGTCAGCAATTGAGCTAGCCAACAAAGTTTGGGGCCACTACGCATGTGCGGAGACCCAGAACTGTCAGACTCTGGTATGAATAGGCCCTCCCCACTCCAAGCTTTTAATTATATTCATGATTGTGACCTCTGCATTGCTCAGCGTGTGGGAAATTGAAGTCTGAGCTCCCACTGAAAAAACAACTGTGATTTATACCAGTTTTCCCACTAATTCAACACTTGGAACTTTTTTGAGAGTATCACCAGCTCTCTCTCTCTCTCTCCCCCTCTCCCTCCTCTCTCTTCTCTCTCTCTCCCCCCCCCCAGAAGTTTGGACAGTTAAAGCTGTAGACTAGATTAAATCAGGGACTGCCAATCTCATTAAAATATTTAAGTTACCATCTACCTTCTGAGAGTAGGTTGGCTGCCTGTTCCTTGTCCTAATTTGCTGCAAGCAGGAGTTGCTGTTGAATGTTTATTGGGATAGGGTTTGAATTTCAGGGACTTTAACCTCTGACCTTATCCCAACTGACATTTTTTTCATATTTAAAATTCAACCTAATGTAACTGTTTACTATTTCTATCAATTTGCCATCATTACCTATGATTTTCTTTTATGCATTCTTAAGTGCCCCCCCACCTCTATCCTGATCTTTTATTATTTGTGTCTGTAAAATAGTTTATTATCTCTTGCTATATTCATTGATAATTTAATTTTGTAATTCCTTTTTGATTTCCTAATTGTTTTTTGACTTATTTTCTATCCTTTTTGTACCTTCTTTTCTAATCCTCTTTATTATCTATGTACTTAGTGTATGCAATATTTTATTGCACCTCACCTGAAGCAAACTACCCATAAAAATGGAGAGAATTTACAAAACAAACAGAAAATTGTTCAGCTTCTGCATTGTTCAATTCAAAACTAAAATGACTCCAATTACTTTGGCCATTGAATTCCAGTATGGAAAATATGGACCATTTTCATATCTTGGGAGTCTCCTCTGGGTAAAAGTAGACATAGATGCCAACAGTCTTAATCATGCTAATGTGCCAGTTCAGTCTTTGGCCAACTGATGAAAAGTGTATTTGAGTACACTTTTCTTGAAAGCAGTAGCTCCCATGCTTCCATGTGCTTCAGTAACTTGGACCACCTACAGCATACACTTCAATGCACTGGAGAAGTACTACCTGTAGTGCCTTTGCAAGCTTATCTAAATCCAGTGGCAAGGAAGGTGCTCCAACAACAGCATCCTCCACAAGCCATATGCCTAGTACAGGGGCACAAATCACTCAAAACAAGCTCTGATGAGCAGGACTTGTCATTCGTATGCCTAACATCAGATTCTTGAAACAACAGCTCTACTCTGAACTCTATAATAATGATAGGAAACTCTCAGGAGGACAGTAAAAATGCTTAAGGGATGTCCTCAAAGCATTTCTGAAGAGATCAAATATCCCAGCCAACTCATGGAAGCCTTTGGCTTGTAACAAAACAAAATGGAGAAGGTTCTTTCAAGAAAGGCACCAAACACATCAAAAACTTTCATGGAGAACACACACATAGGCAAACTTGAGCTGTTGGAAGAGTTCAAAACTTCGAAGCAACTCATTGACCTGACCAGCTTGTGGCAGAGTCTGCTGATCACACAATGAACTTATCAGTCAACTCAGAAACTGAGTGGAAACAAGTAATTCTCAATCCCAAGGGACTACCTAAGAAGAAGTTTCAATTTTATCCTCATCACCTTGAATGACCTAACTCTAACTTTGTTGTTATGCCCACTTATTCTGGAGTCTCCCACCAGGATTGCTAGAGATAAATTATAGAATGTAATCACTCTTAAAACGCCTCAGTTAGATTATCCCTTAATCTTCTATGCTTGAGGGAATGCAAGCATAGTCTATCAACTTATCCTCATACTTTAACTCCTTCAGCCCTAATTTAGTTCTGATGAACCTGTACTACAATCCCTTCAGGTCTAAATGGGGTCTAACCAGACCTTTATATAACAGAAGCAAAACAGCAACAGGAGTGTACTAGTAGCCCCTTGAAACTGTTCTGCCATTCACTAAGATCAGGGCTGATCCCCAATCTAACTCCACGTGCTTTCCTTTGCTCCACATCTCTTGATAGCTTTGGATCACAAGAATCTTACCAATCTCGGATTTAAAATTATTTGTGATTTGTGAAGAGAGTTCCAAACTTCTACCACTCTTTATATGTAACTTACACCCTTGACATTTTAGCCGCCATGAGATATAAATCAACATTTCTATTAGCCTTTTTATTATTTAATTATTATAGATAGAATATCTTCGATAATGATTTCTCTGCTGTGATCTGTTACCTCTGAGGTTCACCAAAGGTCACTCTATAGCCCCCGTTTCTTCCTCATCCATATGCTACTCTTCAGTACATCATCCAGAGACATGGCATGTATACTGTACAACATTCAGCTATCTCTCTTTCCCAACTTCCATTAACCCCTTCCATGCCTCTTCACTGTCAGATTGCTCCAGTCCCAAAATTTCCTTCACTTGAAAAACATTGAAAAATTCCCTTCAACCTCTGTTAAATTCTGTGCCCTCACAACTAATTTTGACCATGCTCTTCATGGTCATTATCTCAGGTTGAAACTGACTGTTTAGAACATCACCATTTGTAGGCACTGAACTGAGATTTCATTCTCATACTATCTATAATAAAGACTGCCTCTTTACATCACAGTAGCATCACTAGTCTTTGTCCTAACTCAGCCCATCTAATGCCAAAATCCTCTTTCTTAGTCATAATCAGACTTCAGTATTCCATTTTTTTCCTACCGATTCTCTTATTCTTTGCCACTGTTTCCTCTCTAAACCCCACCCTGCATAAAATTAATCTCACTCAAACTTTGCTATCTGTATTCTAATTGCATCTAGTCCTGTTCACCTATCACTTCACTTCCCCAACAATTCCAACTTAAGATTCTCATCCTCATGTTCATACCATTTTTGTGTCCCCAGTCGTCCCTTCAGCTGTAACCTCTTCCAGCCCAATAATTCTCTGAAAACACTGCTTCCTTCGCTCCCTTTACCCAGCAGAAGCAGTTGTGACTTCAGCTCTGAAATTCTTTCTTTAAAGCCCCTCATCTCTCAGTCTCCTTCTGCTTTTAAGACCCTCTTATAAATAACCTACTTGGCCAACATTATAGTCCTACCTCCTGTTATTTCCTACTGCTCAACATTTGATTATACCTCTGTGATGTATCTTGGGACGTTTTCTATATTAAAGCCATAAAGTGGGTCTATAAAACTACTTATAAAGCCTCCTTCCTAGGTTATAAAAACAGTTTTCCAACTCTCTTTTTGTCCTAGAAGCAGGATTTTTCTTCAAAAACTAGGAGACTGAGATTGGAATTGTTTCTGAGTTCCAAAACCATTCCTGAGGGAAAGCAGTCAATGCCCTGATTTTCATTGGGTCACAGCCTTAATAGATATAGAGATGGAATTGCATCAAATTAAGGATATTGGGCAGGTTTCTAAACTGGAGAGCCAATCAGAAGCCAACCGGCTGAAAGGAGTTATTTAGATTGGATGAATAAGGGAAAGAGTGCTTCAAAATGGAGGCACATGCTCTCAAATTTTTTAAGAAATTAAGAAATAAATTTTATAGCCAGACCATCTCTTGGCAGAGCAGGTGTGTGTGGGGGGGGAGCTCCTCTACAAGGGAGCTAGTTGTATGGGGGAACACCTAAGCAGGCTGGGTTGTCCACTAGGCATATCTGAACCGCCTGCCTGAAGCGCTGAGCTGCCAGTCTGCAGCTAACACCTCACTTCCAGGCACCTTAATTAGCTCTGCAGTATCCTTGAAAAACACAGTTGGCCTCCTTTTAAGTGTTGGCCTCATTAAAATCATAATGAGCCTTTCAGCTCCCCATCTGCCTGCACGCAATGGACTCTAGGGGAAGTGGAGCCAGGGATCTATGTGTCTACTGATGGGGTAATTTATAGCACATATCTGTCTCAGTGCCTGATTTTTGCAGGCTTTCAACTCCTGCCCTAGACCTTGTATATGTTGCCATGTTCAATTTGTGTTCCTATAGTGCCCTATACCTGTATGTATATGTGGCTTTTAAATAACAATCAAGAGCATTTGAATGGTCAGGAACCACGCTATTTGCATGGTAATCTTTACAATCTTTATCTCAAATGTTACTTGCCAAACAGATTTTTGGTTGCAGAATTCTAAACAGTTAGTATGGATTGTATTTGGTTAATAGAAAACAATGCAATAACAGTGCAATGCAATTCTTTGTTAGAAACTTGCTTCTAGTTTATGTAAGATTATCAGGATGTTGAAAACGTTTTAAATTGTTCCATCGTTGCAGTGCGGGTTAGAACCATTTGTGTTATCGGTTATAAATTACTAAGTACTTTCAATCTTTTGGGAAAGAAACATGCTGACTTTACAGATCATATTTAACCACACACATCCTGTAAGGGAATTACCTATTTTTAGATAAGTAATTTCCTTTTCTGAATGTGTCTGTATTCTTTTACTTTCCTTTTGACTTCTTTTCAAATTTGGCCCTCAAAATAATTCCTCCACCTACAAAAGTAAGTTTTAAAATGATGTATTTGCATCAGGAATTAAGAGGGCGATTTTAATCCTCAGCCATGTGGGAGATTAAAATGTTAAAAAGTTGAAACAAGAATACAACATGCCTGAAACCACCCACTTCTAGTTTTAAGAAGAGGAAGATGGTTGACCATTCCATGCTGAGGAAGCCAATCAGTTTTTGGAATTCTTCAAGGAGGCTGCATACTTCTATTTTACAGCGTTTCTATCTTTAATCCATGTTGAATTGGTTTCTTGATGTCAGCAGATAAAACTAAGCGAGAATGGTTGGGTCCGTCAGTTAAGTGTCTTTACAGTACTGCATTTAGACTAGCAGGAGTGTTTCCATCTGGCCCAGTAAGATAATCTGTAATCCTTTCTTAGCCACATCTCCACGATCTTCTCTGACCGGTCTCCCTGCCCCACACTCTGCTCCATCACCGTTACGCTCAACGACTACGGACCTTACCAGATCTTTGGCTGCGATCTTTTCTGAAAAACCTCTCTGTCAATCAGATTGGTTTCCTGGCAGGGTACCTGTTTCTTAAAAAAAATTATTTAAAACTTCATGTCATTTCTGGGTTTCCTGACCATACCTCCTCTCATTACCTCTCCCACCACCACTGTTCCGAAACCTTACCTTACTGAACATTAGTGCCTATATTTCTCCAAATGCAGTTTTCCTTGTGATTTGTCAGCATAATTTCTTGTCCAGCATCGTTGTGTTTAAATAAATGATCTTTTGGACATTAAATCTAGCTAATTTTATATTTCAATTTAAACTGCAATTGAAAAGTGCTACAAAGATAGTCAGAAACTCCCTTGTCAATGAATGTAATTTGAAATTCATAGTTCCTAGGATCACTGTTGCATATTGTCCAACAATTTTGATGTTCCAATTAGAAATAAAAACTTGGGGTTATAATTATAACATACTAAGACAGAGATTAAGGAATGTTTCTTGATGTAGCATAACATTAACCAGTAATTTTTTTTATTTATTTTTGTCATGTGTATTAGTATACAGTGAAAAGTATTGTTTCTTGCATATTATATAGACAAAGCGTACCATTCATAGGAAAAGAAAGGAGAGGGTGCAGAAGATCTTACAGTCATAGTGAGGGTATAGAGAAAGATCAATTTAGTATAAGTTAGGTCCATGCAAAAGTCTGATGGCATCATGGAAAAAACTGCCCTTGAGTCAATTGGTACATGACCTCCCAACAGAAGAAGGCGGAAGAGAATATGTCTGGAGTACATAGGATCCTTGATTATACTGGCTGTTTTTCTGAGGCAGTGGGAAGTGTAAACAGAATCATTGGATGGGAGGCTGGTTTGCGTGATGGACTGGACTTCGTTCATGACCTTTTGTAGTTTCTTGCAGTCTTGGTCAGAGCAGGAGCCATACTTAGCTGTCATACAACCTGAAAGGTGAAAATTGGTGAGTGTCATAGCAGACATGTTGAATTTCCTTAGCCTCCTGAGAAAGTAGAGGCATTGGGCTTTTTTACCTAAAGCATCAGAATGGAGGGACTGGGATGGGTTGTTGGTGACCTGGACACCTAGAGACTCAAAATTCTAAACCATTTCTATTTCATTCCCTTTGATGTGGACAGGAGTATGTTCTCTACTGTGCTTACTGCAGTCGATAACAATCTCCTTCATCTTACTGACATTGTGGAGAGATTGTTGTCTTCACACTAATTCACCAGATTATCTATCTCTTTCCTGTACTCTGTCTCTTTATTGTTTGAGATCCGATCCACTATGGTGGTATTATCAGCAAACTTGAAAATCAGATTGGAGGGAAACTTGGCCACACAGTTGTAGTGTATAAAGAAGTGAGGAATTGAGGATACATCCTTGCTGGACACCACTGTTGAGGTTAATCATGGGGGAGGTGTTGTGCCTATTACTTATTGCAGTTTGTGGGCTAGGAAGTCTACGATCCAGTTGCAAAGGGAGAAGCTGAGCCATAAGCCATGGAACTTGGAGATGAACTTTGTAGGAATAATGGTGTTGAAGGCTGAGCTATAGTCGATAAATAGGAATCTGACATAAATGTCTTTGTTATCCAGGTATTCCAAAGTTGAGTGTAGGGCCAACTGGAAAATGCAAGAAAATGAATGATAAATAAGCATTCTTCTACATGTTGTAACCTCCACATACTGAAAAAGATTGCAGCTTGGGCCATATTTGTACTGTTTTAGCTCCCTTCTATGGTACTTTTGTTACATAAATTCAGAGACACCCACTTGCTCTAATACTGATTAGAAGGACTTGCAGGGTCAGAGACTAGTTTGATATTTTGCCTACAGCCAAGGTTAATACTCTAAACTCCCATAAAAATCCTCAACATTAAATTACAATATTCAATCCTAACTTTGATTTTCTTGACTTTTAACTTTTCATCTTAATTTTTTATTGTTTCTTTTTAATTCATTACATTCATCAATAGTTGAGATTTTTGCTACTTGTGTAAGCAATTCTTTACGTTTTGAATTCATTGAAAACTTTTGACAACAACAAGCCACATCAATTTTAATATTGTGCAAAATATTCATGGGCCTTTAGCATAATAAATAATTATGATGAATTCACAGACTATAACACCATCCACACCATTTGTCTGGCATCTGTAGCATTTGTCTTAAAACAAGTAATTAACATTTAATCTGATCACAGTCCTACACAGGAACACAGATGAGTAACTCAGGAAGTTCTATTTATTTATCACCCACACAGGATCTTTCGAAAGCGTGGACTCAAAAGTTAGCTTGGGGGATTTTTTAGTGATGCACTTTTTCCACTTAATTTTTTTGAACAAATGAAGTAGTCCCAATTCTAATTCGTTGTTTTAAATATTTTAATAGCTTATGCCTGGTTGCTTGATTTACATCTTTGGAGGAAGAATGTAAAATATGTATTTAGGAAGGATTACTTTTGTTTATATTTACGTTGGACTTGTTTAAGTAAACCCAATCAATTCTCTAAAATAGGAAACCATCAGGATTGTGTGAAAATTGTTTGAATCCAAGCTGGATTTTCGACCCTAAATCCTCTCCATTGAAAATATTACTTGTTTGAACCACTGTAACATGGACCTCATTGCCTACTTCAGTCTGATCTCCATTGAAACCATCATACATGACTTTGTTACCATGAAGACTTAACTAGTCCAGTGCCGTCAAAGGCAGTATTCCATTTTCCATCATCCAAAATTCCATTGCATATATTCTATCCAGCAGAGTCTTATTCACCAGCCATTTCTATTTTCCAACATTTCAGATTTAAAACTTGTGTTAACATTTCACCATGGTCTGACTTACCTCATCTCCTGCTGCAGCATTGCAGCCCCTTTATAAACACTCTTTCTCTGGCACTAGCTCCTCAAATGTTATCTCTCCTTCACCCCATCTATCTGTATCTCCAGCTGCCTAGGCTCCTATTCCAGAATTTTCTCCCTAAACTCCTCCAGCTCTCTCAATGTAACTCAATGTACATACAATAATACATCATATTGATCAATGAATATTACACATAGACATAGCATTAGAATGGGCTTACTGTTTTTCATTTGCTGCAACATTGAGGTAACTTTTCAAATAAATTTAAATTAGAATGGGTAGGAGTAGAAAATGTGGGAGAGTTGGTCTGTGTTGGGATAGAAATCAAGTGTAAAAGGTTTAAATCTCCTGCTGCCTGTCTATAACTTGTTTTAACTCAGTGAGCATAATGAAGCATAAGAGGTTCAAGTGGTTGCAAAACAGACTTTAATTTGTAATGAATGTCAAATATAGTACTGATCCTAGTTGGTAAGGATTGGAAAACTAAAATAATGCCACAGTGGGAAGTTGTGCGTGGAGCCTGAAGAGATTGGTGAGGCACTGAATAAATATTTCTCTTCGGTATTCACGCAGAGTGCTGGAAATGTAGCTATGGAGAGCACTGAGGTACAGGGTTGCAAATTGGGAAGTATTGTAGTAGATAGGGAGGATGGGTTAGAAATTCTCGAGGGTTTGAAGTTGGATAAGTCCCCTGGGCCGGACGGGATTTACCCTAGGATTCTCTGGGAGGCAAGAGAGGAGATTGCAGAGCCTCTGGCTCTGATCTTCAGGTCCTCGTTGGTTACGGGTGTGGTTCCGGAGGAATGGAGGATAGCGAATGTGGTCCCATTGTTTAAGAAGGGGAAGAGAGACCTTCCAGGGAATTATAGGCCAGTGAGGCTTACTTCTGTTGTGGGCAAGGTATTGGAGAGAATTATTAGGGATAGGATTTATAGTTATTTAGAGAGAAATGAATTGATGGGGGATAGTCAGCATGGTTTTGTGAAGGGTAGGTCGTGCCTTACTAACCTTATTGAGTTTTTTGAAAAAGTGACCAAAGAGGTGGATGGGGGTAAGGCGGTTGATGTGGTATATATGGACTTTAGTAAGGCGTGTGATAAGGTGGCCATGGAAGACTTCTGCAGAAAATGCAGATGTATGGGATAGAGGGTGATTTAGCTAATTGGATTAGGAATTGGCTAGCAGATAGAAGACAGAGGGTGGTGGTTGATGGGAGATATTCATCGTGGAGTTCGGTGACAAGTGGTGTACCTCAGGGGTCTGTTTTGGGCCCCTGCTGTTTGTAATTTTTATAAATGATCTGGATGAGGGTATTGAAGGATGGATTAGTAAATTTGCAGATGACACTAAAGTCGGTGGAGTGGTAGATAGTGAAGAGGGGTGTTATAGTTTACAGAGTGACTTGGACAAGTTGCAGAGCTGGGCCGAGAGGTGGCAAATGGAGTTAATGTGGAAAAGTGTGAGGTAATGCACTTTGGCAGGAACAATAAATGTGTAGAGTATAGGGCTAATGGTAGGGCTCTGAATAGTGTTGAGGAACAGAAGGATCTTGGTGTATGTGTCAATAGATCCCTGAAAGTAGGCAGTCAAGTGGATAAAGTTGTTAAGAAGGCATATGGAGGCTTAGCTTTTATTGGTAGGGGGATTGAATGTAGGAGCCGCAGCATCATGTTGCAACTGTACAAAACTCTAGTGCGGCCGCACTTGGAGTATTGTGTGCAGTTCTGGTCCCCACATTATAAGAAAGATGGAGGCATTGGAGAGGGTACAGAGGAGGTTTACCAGGATGTTGCCTGGTATGGAGGCAGGTCCTATGAAGAGAGGTTGAAGGATTTGAGGTTGTTTTCGTTAGAAAGGAGGCGGCTAAGAGGGGATCTTATTGAAGCATATAAGATGATGAGAGGTTTAGATAGGGTGGACAGTGATAGCCTTTTTCCTAGGATGGAGAAAGCTAGCCCGAGGGGACACAGCTTTAAATTAAGGGGTATGAGTTATAGGACGGATATCAGAGGTAGGTTCTTTACTCAAAGAGTGATTAGGGAGTGGAATGCCCTGCCTGCAGCTGTTGTAGATGCGCCAAGTGTGGTGGCGTTTAAGAGGTTAGTTGATAAGTATATGGAAGAGAAGGGGATGGTTTAGTTAGGAGGGGCATTGCTTTTTATTTTGGTCGGCACAACATCGAAGGCCGAAGGGCCTGTTCTGTGCTGTATTGTTCTATGTTCTATGTTCTACAGTCCTCAAAGAGTTAACATTTGTTTTGTATAATATGCTGAAGGTTTTAGCTTCTCATCTTTAATTATATACTTAAATCATTGCCATCTGCTGACAAGTGAAATACGGATGAAGTGGGAACTTTTTTCTGTCCAGAATGACAAAGTCAAAAAGTCCAAGTGTGTGAGAAGAAGGTAAAACTTTAAATGTGTGGGATGGTGTTGAATGCATGAAATGGTGGGTCTCTATTGAAACTATTTTCATTTTTCTGTTGAGGGAAAAAAAATGTGTTTAATTGTTCATTAATACTACTGTACCGTCTGACCATAAATTTCCTAAACCCCACTGTCTTTCTGTTTTTTAGTGGACTATCTACTTCAATTTTATAATGATTATAAGGGAATACAGAGGGTATTTTTTGGAGTTTTAAGATGAATACAGACCAATTGGGTGGGATCCTCCCAAAAAAAAATCTAAAATGCCTAATGTCTGGGAATATGGGAGTTTTTCCCACCCATTTTTTGGATGAACTGAGTGAAATGAGTCTTTGGGACTTTTGTGCATCACAGAGTCCATAATGCGATTCACACCTGTAGGGGGAAACTTTTAAGTTTGTTTAAGATTTTCCATAATTATTCTTAACCTCTTTTTACCCACATTCTGCTAAAACTGAACCATCCCAACCAAGAAAGTGGCCACTGAGATAAGTTTGAATCAAAAGGAGACATAGAGTGTTGTGGTGGTGCTGGGGTGGCTCTCAGTGGGCATCCTCAGTCCAATGTTAAGTGCCTGATTGAGGGACAAGCTGTCCCTAGAGGTGACAAGTTAGCCACACAATTTTAGCTGCTGTGCAGACCGCATGGCAATGGGCCTGCGTGCTCCAGGGTTAATACCAGCAGATGTAGCCTTTAAGTAGTACTAATGGGCCTCGATAGGCAGGCAGTAGAAAAATCAAACATTGGCCTCCCAAAAGGAAATGACAGTAAAATGGGGAAATAATAATACTGGTCCGAACTCATATTGTATGTTTTGAAAATAAACACTTGTAAAACAGCGAAATAAGAATACTGGTCTGAATTGTTTATTCCTTCTGCACTTTCTGCTCAGGCCTCAGTATGTCACCATTGTACCTAATTATGTGCTCCCACCCCATGCCCCCAAACTCATCACCAGTGAGATCAGAAGAATTTACCCAGTGTTGCAGAAGATATTCTAATTGTGTAAAGCAATGGAACTAGCATACAAATATATCAGCAAATATAGAAATTTGATAGTAGAGCCCCCAGAATTGAGAAAATGGAGTTTTAAAATTCTTAATGTAGAAGATTCAGTCCTCAAACAAAATCAATGAAATCTAACCAGGAACACTTTGTCCTTATCTCTGTTCCTTCAATACAGAGGTGTCTGAACTTTTCTTCAAGATTATGCAGGTATAGTTAAAAATATCAATCCGTAACAGAAGTCAGTCACCTTTAATCTTTGTATTATGTGCCCTAACCCATTTCTTATCCACATTATCTCTGCTCAGTAAATGAGGGAATATATCATTTCTTCTCAACCTTTTGCTTTGTTTTCCATATATATATGCATTATGATTTTTTAAATTTTATTCATTAGTGTGACATATATTGGGATACAGTGAAAAAAGTATTGTTTCTTGTGTGTTATACAGACAAAGTATACTGTTCACAAAGAAGGAAAGGAGAGAGTGCAGAATGTAAAGTTACAGTCGTTGGTAAGGTGTAGAGAAAGATCAACTTTGTGCAGGGTAGGTCCGTTCAGACATCTGAAGCTGGGAAGAAGCTGTCCTTAAGTCAGTTGGTCGTCGCTTCACACTTTTGTATCTTTTTCCTGACAGAAGAACATGGAAGAGAGTATGTCCAGGGTGTGAGAGGTCTTTGATTAAGCTTTGAATTGGTTTATTATTGTCACTTGCATTAATATACAGTGAAAAATATTGTTTCTTGCATGCTATACAGATAAAGCATACCATTCATAGAGGAGGAAAGGAGAGAGTGCAAAATGTAATGTTACAATCATAGATAGGGTGTAGAGAAAGATCAACTTAATGCAAGGTAAGTCTATTCAAAAGTTTGACAGCAGCATGGAAAATGCTGTTCTAGAGTCAGTTGGTACATGACCTCGGACTTTTGGATTTTTTTACCAATGGAGGAAGATGGAAAATAGAATGTCCAAAGTGTGCGGGGCCCTTAATTGCACTGGCTGCTTTGCAAGGCAGTGGGAAGTATAGGCAGAGTCAATGGATGGGAAGCTGGTTTGCATGATAGATTGGGTTACATTCACGATCTTTTGTAGTTCCTTGCAGCTTTGGGCAGAGCAGGAGCCAAACCAAGCTGTGATACAACCAGAAAGAATGCTTTCAATAGTGCATCTATAAAAGTCAATGAGAGTCGTAGCTGACATGCCAAATTTTCTGTGTAGTCTGAGAAAGTGGAGACATTGGTAGCTTTCTTAATGATAACATCAGCAAAGGGATACCAGGACAGGTTGTGATCTGGACACCCAAAAACTTGAAGCTCTTGATCCTTCCTACTTCATCCCTGTTGATGTAGAAGCATGTTCTCCTTCACGCTTCCTGAAGTCAATGACAATCTTCTTCATTTTGTTCTCATTGAGGGAAAGATTATTGTTGCTGCACCAGTATTCTTTAATCTACTGTATTTAGTAATATGAATGTTGCTGATATAATGATCTGGCACAGTTAATAAAACATGAAGAACAAGAGCGGTTATCAGCAAACTCTGAAATTAGGCCAAACAGGTGAATAAACCAAACTCAAAATTATATGTTCTTTTTAAAGCAGAAAGGTGGCAGACTTGTCCAATTCTGGTGTTATGTGGATTTGTCCAAGCAATCCTTCAGAGAAGAGTAATCTCTGAGCTGTTTTCTTTAGCTCTGGAATGACTGATTTCACATGTTCTCTGATATGAAAAGTGCATAGCATCAAAGATTCAACTGGAGAAAAGTAAAATTGTGGGAGAAGTGTGGGCTGTTGGCAAAGTAAGTTCTGAGAGCATTGTACTGTCAGAGAATAGAGAGAAATGAATTGATTGGGGATAGTCAGCATGGTTTTGTGAAGGGTAGGTCGTGCCTTACTAACCTTATTGAGTTTTTTGAAAAAGTGACCAAAGAGGTGGATGGGGGTAGGGCGGTTGATGTGGTATATATGGACTTTAGTAAGGCGTTTGATAAGGTGGCCCATGGAAGACTTCTGCAGAAAATGCAGATGTATGGGATAGAGGGTGATTTAGCTAATTGGGTTAGGAATTGGCTAGCAAATAGAAGACAGAGGGTGGTGGTTGATGGGAGATATTCATCGTGGAGTTCAGTGACAAGTGGTGTACCTCAGGGGTCTGTTTTGGGGCCCCTGCTGTTTGTAATTTTTATAAATGATCTGGATGAGGGTATTGAGGAATGGATTAGTAAATTTGCAGATGACACTAAAGTCGGTGGAGTGGTAGATAGTGAAGAGGGGTGTTATAGTTTGCAGAGATACTTGGACAAGTTGCAGAGCTGGGCCGAGAGGTGGCAAATGGAGTTTAATGTGGAAAAGTGTGAGGTAATGCACTTTGGCAGGAATAATAAATGTGTAGAGTATAGGGCTAATGGTAGGATTCTTAATAGTGTTGATGAACAGAGGGATCTTGGTGTATTTGTGCATAAATCCCTGAAAGTAAGCAGTCAAGTCGATAAGGTTGTTAAGAAAGCATACGGAGTCTTAGCTTTTATTGGTAGGGGGATTGAATTTCAGAACCGCAACGTCATGTTGCAACTGTACAAATCGCTAGTGCGGCCGCACTTGGAGTATTGTGTGCAGTTCTGGTCCCACATTATAAGAAAGATGCGGAGGCATTGGAGAGGGTAACAGAGGAGGTTTACCAGGATGTTGCCTGGTATGGAGGGCAGGTCTTATGAGGAGAGGCTGAGGGATTTGAGGTTGTTTTCGTTAGAGAGGAGGCGGCTAAGAGAAGACCTTGTCGAAACATATAAGATGATTAGAGGTTCAGATAGGGTGGACAGTGATAGCCTTTTTCCTAGGATGGAGAAAGCTAGCACGAGAGGACACAGCTTTAAATTAAGGGGTGATAGTTATAGGACGGATATCAGAGGTATGTTCTTTACCCAAAGGGTGGTTCGGGAGTGGAATGCCCTGCCTGCGGCAGTTGTAGATGCGCCAAGTTTGGTGGCGTTTAAGAGGTTAGTTGATAAGTTTATGGAAGAGAAGGGAATGGTTTAGTTTGGAGGGTCATTGCTTTTTTATTATGGTCGGCGCAACATCGAAGGCCGAAGGGCCTGTTCTGCGCTGTAATGTTCTATGTTCTAATAGAATGTTTGTAATCTTATATTCTTGCATGAAAAATAACTCTTGCTATTGATTTTGATGTGCTTGTTTAGAATGAAGTGGACATAAGAAAAAGCCAAAAGCTGTGAATAACTAGAGATATGGGAAAAAAATATAGCACAAGCAAGTAAACTCTCATGTTCTGTCTCTGCTCAGTTAGCTTTCTCTGACTTTGTGACTGTATATTGTAACTACATGTAGGCCTGCTTTTGTGTTTCATTAGCAGAAAATTACCAGAGCCACAATTGTTCCAGATTCTACACGATTATTTATAAATGCTTATCCTGTTGCTACCGTCCTGTGTTTGTGGGATTAGTGGAGGAGAAATGACCATTTATTGAAAAAAGTGCAGTCATGCCAGGATTCATTTTCATCATAGAGTCTGTACAGTGCAGAAGGAAGCCATTTGGCCCATCGAGTCTGCACCCAACAACAATCCAACCCCAAGCCCTGGCCCCACAACCAAACACGTTTACCCCACTCATCCCTTTAACCTACACATCCCAGGACTACTATGGGCAATTTAGTATGGCCAATGCACCTAACCCACACATCTTTGGACTGTGGGAGGAAACCAGAGCACCCGGAGGAAGCCCATGCAGATAGAAGGAGAATGTGCTCAAGGTTGTGTTAACGCTACCAAGTGTGAGTGAATCATATTTTAAATTGGATTTGTTTACATTCTTTGAGGTAATGCCCAATTTTGATGATAAGCAATTTATTTCTGATTTCAAAATTATCACTATTTAGTTGATAAAATTGCAAAACCAAAAATTAACGGGGATATTTTCTTCATGGGGATTTTAAAAATATAATGAATAAAAGCTATCTTATTATAGCAACAGCTTCAGCTCCCATGGTGAAGGGATATATAGTCCTTTTGCCCCTTTTTTTAACTGTGGTACAATTTCAAATGTTTTCTTTGGATTAAATTATTTATGGCTAATCCACAACAATTTGATTCCTTTCGCAATTGCTTAATTGTTAGATGAAAGGAAGTAGGGTTTTCTTTTACTAAGGATTTGTCTGTTTGCTAATCAAGGAATGATTGTGCATTTTCATGCAGTACATTCATGTAACTTCAATGAATCTTAATCATATGATAGGGTAATGTTATACTGATAATAAGGGCATAAGTCTCACATGGAAAATTATGTGGCTGGGTTTTCCCAGATGTGATTGCACAACTTTAACTGAGAGTTTCTTATTCACATGGTTACAGACAACGGCATTTGGATATTTCATGTCAACATTTGGACAGAGTTTGTCGTGTTTTCCCCAAACGCCCCCATTCATTTTACTTGGAACTTATTTCAACTTCTGAATTTTTAATCAGTCATGTGCTCTACATACTTGAAGCTAAGGTGCTTACTGGCTAAAGCTGGAACATGCAAATTTGAGTATGTGGTGCAGCAATTAGACAATTGAATAATAGCCAAAAGTTTCCAAAACTGGCACAAACTGCTCAACAAAGTGTGGTGTGAAATCTGCATGGAAATTGATGAATTTGAAGCTGAAATTAACATTGTTGTTTGGAAATCTTTGGAACTACTTTTTTGGCTTTCAGCTTCCAGATACAACCATAATCCTTATTTGAAGATGTAATGCTTTACACAAAACCAAAAAGAGAGACTTTGTTTTATGTTAATAAGCATCCTATGAATCAAGAAATTTGTATATGGCCATTCCACATAGCTTGGGTTGATAGTTTAGCACAATTATGCTGGAGTAAAATGATTTTAGTTGAGATGTTGAAGTGCCTATATCACTACTTTCAGCAATATTAAAGAACCCATGGCATCTTAAGAACATAAGAAATAGGAGCAGTAGTAGGCCATCTAGTCCTTTGAGCCTGCCCCGCCATTCAGTAAGATCATAGCTGATCTGAAATAGATCAGTTGCATTACCCGCCTGCTCCCCATAACCTTTAATTCTCTTACTGATCAGAAATCTATCTACCTATGACTTAAACATATTCCATGAGGTAGCCTCCACCACTTCAATGGGCAGAGAATTCCAGAGATTCACCACCTCTGAAAGAAGAAGTTCCTCTTCAATTCTGTCCTAAACTGCCCCTCCCCCCCTTATTTGAGGCTGTGCCCTCTATTTCTGGTTTTCCTTCTAAGCGGGAAAATCTCTCTACCTCTACCTTATTTAGCCCTCCATTATCTTGTAAGTCTCTCTAAGATCCCCTGTCAGCCTTCTGAACTCCAGTGAGTACAGGCCCAATCTACTCAATCTCTCTTCATAACCTAACCCCCTCATTTCCAGTATCAGCCTAGTGAACCTTCTTTGTACTCCTTCCACGGCCAATATATCCTTTTGCAAATAAGGGGACAAAATTGCACACAGTACTTCAGTTGCAGCCTCGCCAGTGCCTTGTACAGTTGTACAAGATCTCCCTGCTTTTATATTCTATTCCCCTCGTGATAAAGGCCAACATTCCATTCACTTTCTTGATCACCTGCAGACTGAATTTTTGCGATTTGTACGCAACGATCCCTAGGTCCCTCTGCACAGTAGCATGCTGCAACTTTTCACCATTTAAATAATATTCCATCCTACTATTATTCCTTCCAAAGTGGATAACCTGACATTTGCCAACGTTATACTCCATCTGCCAGGTCTTTGCCCACTCATTTAGCCTATCCAAATCTTTCTGCAGACTTTCCTTATCCTCCATACAATTTGCTTTTCCGCTCATCTTCGTGTCATCAGCAAACTTTGTTACCCTACATCAGCCCTTCTTCCAGACTGTCTGTGTATATGGTAAACAGTTGAGGCCCCAGCACCGATCCCTGTGGCACGCTACTAGTCACCAACTGCCAACCAGAAAAGCACCCATTTATTCCAACTCTCTGCTTCCCATTAGATAGCCAATCCTCAATCCATGCTAACACTTTACCCCCAACTCCATGTACTCTAACCTTCTGCAGCAACCTTTTGTGAGGCACCTTATCGAATGCCATCTGGAAATCTAATAACACTACATCCACTGTTCCCTTCTGTCTACTGCACTAGTTACATCTTCACAAAAATACAGTAAATCCGTCAAACACGACTTCCCCTTCATGAATCCATGCTGTGTCTGCTTGATCAAACTGTTTTTTTCGAGGTATCCTGCTATTTCTTCTTTAATGGTGGATTCTAGCATTTTCCCAACTACAGATACTAAGCTAACCGGCCTGTAGTTACCCACCTTTTGTCTGCTACCTTTTTTAAACAGCGGCCTAACAGTAACTGTTTTCTAATCCGCCAGCACTTCCCCAGAGTCCAGCGAATTTCGATAAATAACTACTGACGCATCTGCTATTATTTTTGCCATTTCTCTCAGTACCCTGGGATGCATTCCATCCGGCCCCGGGGACTTGTCTATCTTTGGTCCCATTAATCTACCAAGCACTATCTCTTTAATAACAGTAATTGTATTAAGGGCCTCATCTCCTACCAATCCTCTACCTTTAATATTTGGTAACCTATTTGTATCCTCCACTGTAAAGACTGACACAAAAAGCTTATTTAAAGCCTCAGCCATTTCCTCATTTCTCACCATTAAATCCCCCTTCTATTCCTCCAAGGTTCTAACATTCACTTTAGCCAATCTCTTCTTTATATATTTGTAAAAACTTTTACAATCATTTTTTATATTTAGAGCTAGTTTAGTTTCGTACTCTATCTTTCCTTTCTTTATCACTTTCTCAGTCATTCTTTGTTGTTTATTAAACCTTTTCCAATCTTTTAATCTTTCAGACAAACAGAGACTTCCCTAAGTTCCTGCCCTGCAGTCTTTTTTCAAGCTACGAAACCAAAAAGAACTAGATGAATTAGTCATTTATGTCAGTCATCAGGAAGAAATTAGTTTGCATACTTGTGTTGATTTCTCGGGGGGACTGGCAACACCGTGGGCTGACAATTTCCAGCACAGCACACGTGGCGTTCTTCATTGATATAATTGAAGAAATCCATGTGAGCTCCATAGGCTAGAAATAATGCTACACGGCCAAATTCCTCCCACCATTGCGGTAGGACCTTGCTGTCTGCAAAATGGCTGCCAGGTCTGTATAGCCTACAATAATAACAGCACTATTAAATAGAAAAATATTCCAACATGCTTCACTTATTTGTCATCAAAATGAAAATAGATTCCGAAGCAAAAAAGGAAATACTAATAGAGTAACTATAAGCTTGATAGAGAAAGTTTGTTTCAAGAAACTACTTAGAAGAGGTGGCACAATGGTTAACACTATTGCGTCACAGCACTAGGGACGGTGTTTGATTCCAGCCTTGGGTGACTATATGGAAGTTTTCACATTCTCCCCCTGTCTGCATGTGTTTCTTCCGGGTACTCTGGTTTCCTCTTACAGTTCAAAGATGTGCAGATTACTCGGGAGCATAGGTTGTAAGTGAGAGGGGGAAAGTTTAACAGAGATGTAAAGAACAAGCTTTCCACGTAAGGGTGGTGAATGTCTGGAGCACGCTGCCAGTGAATGTAGTGGAAGCAGATTCTACAACAAGATTCAATAGGCATCTGGATAGATACGTGAATAAGCAGGGAATAGAGAGATATGGACCACATAGAGGCAAGAAAATATTAGATTAGAGAGGCTTCTGTATCTTCACAGATCTGGTGTGATAAAGGGCCTGTTCCTGGGCTGTATTGTTGTTAGGTGGATTGGCCATGCTAAATTGCTTGTTAGTGTCCCAAAATGTATAGGTTAGTGGGGTAAATATGTGGAATTATGGGAATAGGGCCTGATATGGAGAGAAGGCTCTGTCAGAAAGTCAGTGTGAACTCGATGGGCCAAATGACCTCTTCCTGCATGCTGGAGATTCTGAGATGCTATTCAATGAAAAAGGAAAATGCAAAATAAGAGGATGTCAAATGAAGGTGAGGATGTAGGGGGAAAACCAGATTCAGCAAAATAATTTTACCAACTCTTTGGGAACAAACTAGAGGAGGCAAAGTTTTCAAATTGGAGTGGGAAAGCTTCCGACCACTATATCTTTTTTTATTTTTTCAGAGGATGTGGGTGTCGCTAGGGCTTCCTGATGTCAGTTTACAGGCTCCATTGTACCCTCATCTTGCTGGTGCACCCCCAGCATGGCCAGCGCTAGTAGGTTGAAGGACTTAATTGCAGTCTAGATATCTATTAACCAATATAACCCTGGCCATCACAATAACCCACTGTGTCACAGAATATTCCCTTCCCCAACCCCTACTGTGACCCCAAGTCGGTAGACCTACTGTTGTGAGATGGATTTGACCAAATGCTTGAATGTCACATATTTATTTGAAGTAATATATTACTTATTGAGTGGAGTCTATGACTCCAGCCTCTTGGAATGCAAAAGTACAAATGCTGCATGAGGGGTTGAGATTCTTTCAGGGAGGCCTGGGAATTCCCATCTCTAAAAGCAGTTGTAAGAGGCTTCTCTTGTTTGTCCAGATGCCCACTTCTTCTTATCACATTGGGGAATTATCCCAATTGGTACAATGGGTTATCGCAGGGAGTTCAATGATTGAAACACACTACAATTAATCTTACATGAATGTGCAATTATAGTGAAGGCTCCAAATTGCCTCTGTCATTATTGAGTTGCTCCTAACATGTCTGAGCTGTGCATTCTTCATGTGGTAATACATATTCCACATCGGAATACTTTAATTGCACCCCACCCCAGCATCCCCATGCCCAACTGCAGCACGGTGATCCACTCCTTCCAGTAATCCTAACAGCAGCATCTATTCTTAGTTTCACTTTCTGCTGCACTCTTGCTTGAGGTTCATAAAGTTGTTGCTGACCCTCTGGTTTGAGAGCTTCCAGCAGTGGGCAGCCAATCTTGTAGGACATCAATTGTTAAAATATGGCCAGCCAGTGGGATGGCCTCCATTCGTGAAATAATGCAAGTTAATTAAAGAAAACAGGCATGGATTTCTTGAGGAAAAATCATGTTTAATTAAATTGCTGAAACTTTTTGTAGAAATAACAGAAAGGCTGCTGAGATCAATGCTGTTCAAGTGGTATTCATGTACTTCCAAAAGGCATTTGATACAGTACTACATGACAGGCTTGTGAGCAAAGTTATAACTCATGGAATAAAAGGGACAGTAGCAACTTAGATATGAAATTGGCTGAGTAGAACAATGAGTAGTTGTTAATGGACATTGTTCAGGCTAGAGGAAGGTTTGTAGCAGAGGTCTTCAGGCCAGTGTTGAAACCTTTGCTCTTCCTAATATATATTAATGACCTGGACTTTAGTCTACAGGGCACAGTTTCAAAATTTGTGGATGATACGAAACTTGGAAGCACTGTGAACCGTGAGCAGGATAAGTGTAGAACTTTAAAAGAATATGGTCAAGTTAGTGGAATGGGCGGATAGGTAGTAGATGAAGTTCAATGTGGAAAAATGTGAATTGATTCATTTTGCTAGAAATAAGTTTGGAGAGACAATAGAAAATAAAGGGTACAATTTTAAAGGGGTACAAAAAAGTGAAACCTAGGTATAGAAGTGAATAAGTCATTGGTCATGGCAGGATGAGTTAAGAGAGCATTAATAAAGTACATAGTATTTTAGGCTTTGTTAATAGGAGCACAGATACAACTGCAAATTGATTACTTTGAAATTGTGTAAAGCAGTAGTTCAGCCGCAGCTGGAGTATTGCATCCATTTCTGGCCACCACACTTTAGGGAAGATGTGAAAGAGTTGGCAAGAAAAAATTTGAGAATTTGGAGAAGTTTGAGAGTATTTCAATATTTACAGAAGGGTATATATGCATTGGAGTTGGTACAGCAGTTTACTAAATCGATCCCTGAGATGAGTTGCTTGTCCTGTTATGAAATGTTCGGTAACTTGGGCCTATATTATCCAGAGTTTAGAAGAATGAAAGACAATCTCATTGAATCATTCAAGATTCTGAAGAGGCTAATAGGATAGATGTGATCAGGGAATGAAAGTGATGGCATAGTCTCAGGATGAGAGGCTGACAATTTGAGACCAAGATGAGGAGAAATTACTCAAAGGATTGTAGATCACTGGCATTCTCTAACCTAGAGGTTGTTGATGATCTATCTTTGATTATATTTAAGGCTGTGAGAGACAAGTATTTGGTCTCTTGGAATCAAAAGATATGAGAGCAGACAGGGGGATTGGAGTTGATATCTAAGATCAGCCATGATTGCAATGAGTGGAGAACGTTTGACAAGCAAAATGATCTATTCCTGCACCTATTTCTTATGTACCCTTTGCTTCCTGCCATAAGCCAATTCAATTTCATACTATCCCTTCGGATCACATGGGTTTTTACTTTTTTGACTTGTCTGCAATGTGGGATTTGTGAAAAACCTTGCCAAGATCTGTATAGATATTATTTTTATCAATCCTCCTCGTCATTCCCTCACAAAATTCAACCTGGTATTGGCAGCAAATTTATACACTGTTCCCTCATCCTAGTCATTAATAGAATTATAAACATTTGAGGTTTAAGTACAAATTCCTTTGGCACTCCAGAAGTTACAGCCTGCCAAGGTGAGAATGAGCCATTTAGCCAAAATCTTTGTTTCCTATTTATTAGCCAATCCTCTACCCATGCTAATGTATTACTCCCAAACCACGAATTCTTATCTTTTTACTTATAGTTTGGCACCTTATCAAATGCCTTTTGGAAATACAAGCATGCTACATGTACTCATTCCCCTTTATCTTCTCTGTTAAATCCTCAAAGAAATAGAACAGCACAATGTGCAACTGTCGGTCCACATTGAAGCATTGTGTCAAGATAATGATAACTCATAGAACATAGAACATTACAGCGCAGAACAGGCCCTTCGGCCTTCGATGTTGCGCCGACCAATTAAGAAAAAGCAATGACCCTCTAACTCTTCACTGATTTATATGTTTCTAAAGATGTTGTTGAAGTAAAGGAATAGTGTGAATTTGAAGCAACTTCTTGTGCTTGTAACGACATCTTTCCAACCTTTCTGTCTGATGTGATATGGTTAAACATTCTTCTTGTTTAATAAATATATTATTCTTTGTGTTAAAATTCAGCAGCAAACTCCTGTGAGTTTATTCAGTAACTTTCCTCCATAGTTCCTTAAATAAATTAGGATCTATCAAGGCAGGTTTCACTCTGGAATCTGACTTGTCCAGTATTAACACCAGCCGGGATTTTAAAAGTGTCTTAAAGGAGAAAATCGAGGTAGAGAGGTGTAGAGGTCCAGGGAGGGAATTGCAGAGCTTTCGGCCTGATTAACTGAAGGCATGGACACCAGTGTTGGATCAGTAATAATTGGGAATGCATGAGGCCAAAATTAAAGGAGCATAAATATCTCTCAGGATTAGAGGAGACTGTAGACATAGGGCAGGGCAAGACCATGAAGAAATTTGAAAGCAAGGATGAGAATTTTAAAACGAAGACATTTCTTGATTGGGAGCCAGTGAAGGTCAGCAAGCACAAGAGAGGCAGTGAAATGGGATTTGCTGTGAATTAAAACAGGAATAACAGAGTTTTGGATGACCTCAAGTTCAAAAGGGATAGAATGTGGAAGACCAGCCAAGACTGCATTGGAATAGATGCACCTAGAGGTAACAAAGGTATAGATAAGGATTTCAGCAGCACATCAGCTGAGACTAGTGAAGTTGAATGATGTTATGAAGGTGGGAATAGATGGTCTTACTGATGACATGAAGTCAGGAGCTCATCCTGGGCTTAGATATGATACCAAGATTGCAAACAGCTTGACTGATAGCAGACTTGAAGTAGAAAGGGACAATACCTGAAGAGAGATTATCATTTACAGCATTGGTGGAGATGGTGGGGTAAAAGGCAGAGTTCTGTGATCAGCAAGGAATTGAATCATAAAAAAAGGAAATGTCATGAACAGAATAAGCTCAGTAAGAATATTAGAGAAAAACTAAAGAAATATGCAAGTTCATAGCCAGGGCAAGAAGGATCATTGAAAGAAGATTGACCAGGAGGCCTAGTCAAGGAGGGACATGGCAGAGACAGCTGATCAGAATCTTAATAACAGCAATCCTTATTGTTAAAGGTGAAAATGAAGGGGCAATGGCTTTGCAAAGGTGTTCTGTAGTCAAGGAAATAAGCCATTGGTGGGTTGTGCATTCCAAGATGATCCTGGGAATTTTAGTAAGCAGTTTTAGTGGACAACAGTAAGACTCAATAATGTTTTAAATGGTCCAGCCAGAGCTAGCCAATTAATTTACTCTAATTTGTCAAACATTGTTTACCATTCAGACAAGCAGTAGAGTCAACATAGGGTTTTATTATGATTTTCTAAATGTCTTGCTGCTACCTAAATAATGGATTCCATTTTGCCAATGATAGATGTTAGACTAACTGGCCTATAGTTTCCTATCTTCTGTCTCTTTTCTTGAATAGGAGTTTTGCAGTTGCTATTTTCTAATTCTCTGGGATCTTTGCGGAATCTAGAGAATTTTTGAAGATTATAAACAAAGCAGACATTGGGTGGAATTTTCCCATTTCACCTGCCACGGGAATCATCGTGGGCAAGACAGGACTATGCAAAGGTCCATTGATATCAGGTGGGATTTTCTGCTCTTGGGGTGAACATGGCCAGAAATCTCACCCATTGTCTCCATAGCCAGTTATTTAAGACTCTAGCATGCATACTGTTGGGTCCGTGGGATATGTCAGCCCTTAATCCCATTAGTTTTCCGTTTTCTTTTTCTCTACTCCTACTGATTATTTTAAAATTCTTCCTTCCTCTTTGCCCCTTGACTTTTTACTATTATTGGGATACTTTAGTCTTTTCTACCATTAAAATAAAATCAATATCAAAGTCTCTGCCATTTTCTTTTTCCCCCACTTTTTTCCTCAGTCTCCATCTAAGGGATCAACATATATTTTGATTACTCTCTTCCTTTTTACAAACTGGTAAAAGTTCTTGCTTTCTATTTTTATATTTCTTGCTGATTTGTTCCTATATTCTAATTTCTCCTCCTTTGAGTCATCTTTTGCAAATTTCTAAAATTGCCTCAATCTTCTGGCTTACCACTAATTTCTGCAGAATTATATGCCTCTTTTTACCACTTGATGCCATCCTTAACTTCTTCAGTTAGTTAAGGATGGTTCATTCTTCTCTGAGACTTCCTTTTCCCTTTTTACAATAAGTAGAAAAGATTGATTTAATGAGGAGTGAGGTATATGCATGTTCAGGAAGAGGCATGGGAAGATCTTGGGGGAGGTTGCCTTGATGGGAAAAAGGCATTCCCTAAAATAGTGATAAACTTATTCCTTGTAGTGAGTGCCTTGATTGTTTGAGATGCAGTGAGGGACAGATTAAGTGCTTTTTATTCTGTATGTATTATTGTACTTTCTGGTATCAGCTATTTCATTTGTTAAACTTGAGAGCTTAAGACGTTTTTGATAAATGATGTCAGTGGTTGATCAGTAAATATGTGATGTATGCGCCAAAAATTTAAGTTGCATTTCTTGAATCTAAAAATGCCAGTTATGATGTGGAAATACCATGTAAACTACTCTTCATTTAATAATAAATCTTTGCCAATCAGGTTTCATGGCAAATATCAGTTTTACGTTGTTTTGCCTTACAGCTCACTATTCCTGTTCCCAAGTAAATGGAAAATTCATCAAACTTATGTTTCTATTACAGATTTAGTTCTCTAATGGTTAGTTGCACTTCACACCATAGTGAAGAGTTTACTTTCCATCTCTGTATCTTGCTGTTTGAAAACGGTACTTTCCCCTGAATATCTTTAAATGCATCGTTAACTGCAACATGTCACGATGCATACATGAAAATTGAAGGGGGCTAATTTTGACTTTGGACCACCATCCAGCAGTAACCATCAGCCGAGATTAGCCTGCGATCTTGAAGTTGTTGCTTTGTTTACTCGAGCTAGAAAGCTGTGGAGTGCCCAATAAATGTCAGTGCCCCAGCCACCAAGTGAGAGCGGAAGCAAGTGGAGAGAATCATAATCATGGAGAGTTGAGATCCTAGTCCTACTATATTTATGGACCTCTTCAGCCACATCTGTTTGGAGTGTGGACTCCTTGGAGCATCTGCGTATTCAGTGATAGGACCTTTTCAAAACGTTAATAACCACTTCATCAGTAAGGCTACTAAGGAGTTGTTGTATTGTCACCTTATTGCCAGACTTTATAAGTGAAAATTTACCCCAGTATCTCTAGATACAAATCTTTTTTCAAATCCTTTTGACGTTTTGATGTGAATGGAATTCTGTCTGTTGTGCATTTTTTATAATTTCACTGGGTGCATGATGCAATACAATCCTTTGTGCTAAATGTATGTGATTGTATTTTGATAATTTAATGAAAATCAGAAGTCCACATTGGAAGCAAGATCAAGTTGAAGCATTGATCTCAAACTATCAGACATGCATTACACATAGAATTTTCAACAAACTTCAAGTTTAAGCTAAAGCAGCAAATTAGCTGAACTTCGTAGATCAGGAAAGCGCAAAGTTCAATTCCAGTTAGGGCCACTAATATTGTCAGATATACTTGATAAGGACGGTCTTATGAAGGGTGATTGGGCAAACTGGGCCTGTATACTCTATAGAGTTTAAAAGAATGAGACATGATCTCATTGCAGCTTACTCAGGTAAGATGTTTCTCTTGGTTTGGGAATTTAGAACGAGAGAGCACAATTTCAAAATAAGGGGGAAATCACTTAGGACCAAGATTAGGGGAAATTTCTTTACACAGAGAGCTGTGGATCTTTGGAATTCTCTACTTCAGAGGGTATTTTGATGGAGTAGATAAAGAAAAACTGTTTCCGGTGGCAGAAGATGTTGATAATCAGAGGGCACAAAGGCAACACTTAAAAAATTTTAAGCTAATGACAGCTCTCAATTCACCATTAAAAATTAACAGTGAATGGTTTTGTGGCTCATAAATTGATTTTTATCCCTACCTATCATGTATAGCCAGCACCTGATTAATTTCGTTAATAGTTGTTATTGGTCCTTCGCAGAAGGCAAGGCTCGTGTCTAGAATTCTTTTAAAATAAAACAAAGTCATTACTTGTCCATTTTTCATTATAACCATTTTTATGATAGTTATAATGAAAAACCAAGCACTTTAGTGAAATCCTTTGAGTTTTTGTGGCTAGACTATTAACATCTATAGTTGTATTTTCCTTTATTTTCTCTACATTTGAATGGAAATTCTCCAGCTTACAAGTGTGATATTTTTCAATTAATTGCTCTCTTTGATTCTGATGGTAAAGTCTCTCAAAATATTGCCCATATTCCTGTGGTCTGAAGTTATGCATCTTAGTTGATTCTTTCTTTATGGGATCCAAAGGAGTGCAGCATTACACAAAAATTTATAGCAAAACAATAAGGAGCACCTCTAAGATTATGAAATGTTCCAGGGCATTTCAAAAGAATAGCAAACAAAATTTTGAGGGGCTAAACAATAGTTTGCTCCTGTTTCTATTTTAGGTTTATTGAAAACAAAGTTGACAGTAACAAAGAAGTTAATATAGCCATCAATGCTTTCGGCTGCAAGATTTCTAATATCTCCTCAAAACAAAAATAACTGACACTTTGCTAACTCTCCTAGGAGTGGATAAAACTGGACCTGCATTTATATTACCTCTATATGAGGGTTGTCCATTAACATGAATTCTCAAGCCCTTTGGCACAAGGCGACAACTTGAATTTATGTATAGCTTGTAATGTACATGACATCCCATCTGACATTGCAAAGTATCAGGAGTGACGGATGCCAAGGCGTGGAAGATGTATTAGAAAAAGATTAACACAAAAGAATAGGTTATAAAATTATTTTAAAGGAGGATGGAGGATAATCAGGAATGGAATTCAGAGACTAGGACAAAGGAGACTGAGTGCTCCATGACAGATCTCAATGTGAAGAATGGAGAAGTACACAAGACCTCAGAGGCCGAGGACTTGTGGGAATTTATTTCCACAGAGCAGCAGCACCAAACATTGGTTGCTGAATACCATCACAGTTTTAAAAAGATGCTTAAAACAATCATGAGTTGCTCAACACTTCCATGCTGTGTCTTGAACAACAAACAGGCTTGAAGTGGCTTTTAACAGGTAACATTTACAACATACAAGTGTCTGGGAGTAACTATCACCATTAATAAAAATTCCAACCATCTTCCCCCACTAGCAACAGCTCTTTCACAATTGATCAGATATTTAACTAGAACAGTTATGCCAACACTAACTACAAAAGTAGGGAGAGGACGAGTATGCCAATGGCTCATGCAGCAGAGAAACTCAACATTATTCAGAACAGAACAATTTGCTTGATTGCGCCTCTGCACCCCCTCTGTCGCCAGCACATCGTGGCTGAATATAAACTTTCTATACATGCATTGCAAGAACTCACCAAAGTTTTTTTGATAGCAGCTCCTGTACAATCTCTGCTACTGAAAGGGGTAACAGCAACAGTTTCATGAGAACACCTTGCATTTTTTAGATAAGTTTGCTATTCTTTTGAAGCTATTGGGTTAATTTTCTGGAATTTCCAATCTAATCTCATAGAATATTATGCTGCAGGGTAAAAATCCATCATCACCTTCTGAGAAGAAATAAATTTAAAAACTAATATGTCACTGACTTAAGTCCTGTAAGAAGGAGAAGTTATATTGGTCTGCTACAAGACCTAATAACAAAAATGAAAAACCAATATAAAAAAATTGCATTCTATTCTGTGGTTCAACCATATTTTCTTCCAGGAAAACACTATCCCAAAAATCAACTAACATTTTGTATGGTAAAGATTTGAATAGTGTTATATGATGAAGAGCATGAGCTGATACAGTTAGCAGTATAAGTGCATGACATTCAGTGCTTTCCAAATACCGCCTTTGCAAGTTTCATAACTTCCTACATGATAGTGCAGCAGTGTTCAGTTCATAACTGCTTCATTATCAAAAGAAGAAAATATAATTCTATATCTGTAATGGGGATTCATAACACATTAAATTATCAGATGGCAAACTATAACTTTAAAATTTGCATCATGTTTTTTCAACACAGCTTCTGGATGTAGTTTCTTACCTTGCACGTCAGAACCTGCGTCTCCTTGTCCTTGGACGCAAACACATGCTACGGGGAACATCCAGCTGGAACAAAGGTCACATGGCTCTCATTCAGAAGTGTGCTGACTGCTTCTTCACAGCAGATATGTAAGTCTAGAAGGATTTTCCATGTAGTAAATAATCAAGGGAACTCAAGTAAATGCTTTTATTGCCTTTTTTTAAAAAATTGCAGCATGCATAATTGCAATGACAGAGAAGCCAAAGTCTTATGCAGCCTGTTTTTAATGCTGTTGATTTTCAACGCCATGGCCCTATCCATCCATACAACTTATAGTTTTATTTTCTTTCATTAATTTAACATTGTTTGTACCAAGCAATCAAATATAAGCCCCAGATGTCTTTCTTGATTCATGGAATAGAGTCATAAAGGTTGACAGCATGGAAACAGGCCCTTCAGCCCTTTTTGTCCATGCCACCAAGTTTTTACTGCTAAACTAGTTCCAATTGCCCACATTTGGCCTACATCCCTCTATACCCATCTTCACCATGTAACTGTCAAATTTGTCAACCTTAATAAATACTCTGGTATAAAGATATCCTCAGTAAAGTCTGGCAACACCAATTTTAAATCCAACCGATTTATTTGATAGTAAATCTGCGAGCTTTTGGCCTTTGTGGCCGAATCGGTTGGATTTAAAATTGGTGTTGCCAGACTTTACTGAGTTTACCCCAGTCCAACACCAGCATCTCTACATCATAAAGATATCCAACAGAAAATATATAATGCTTTATTTGTTGTATATATGATGGCCAGCAACTTTGATCTAAATTATAGTGCACATTTCTGGTAATTCAAGGGAATGTGCCATTTATTCCCTTCTATAAATCGTTTCTGAGATAAAGAGCAGCATTTGTCTCAACGCAACTTGTGGAATTCTACCTGTGGCTAAATCCTGTTTGGCTCAGTTGACATCACTTTAGCTACCTAATTTCAACCAATTATTTCCACCTGACTGCATACACTTGGTATAATTTTCCTTAAATCTAACATTACAAATTATTGTTTTGTTCTCCTGAAATTGGGCACTAATTGGTTACTGATTGTTGTCACTAACATTAACTTGTCTGACCACTGAAATCTAACAATCTAGTGCTCACTTTTGTTAGATGTTACCCCATATGAAGATCACACATTATCTCAGTATCATTCATGACCCAAAGTTTTCTTTCAGTGATGAAGGATATCTGGCATACAATTGCTCAAAGACTTTAATGAGACTTCCAACCATCTAACATCTCTTTCAATACTGAACCGTATACAGGGGATTTGTAAACAAAGCAGTAACCAACCATGTTCCTCAAGCATTCAGACTGACATATCCCTACTAAGTAGTCTAAATCAGGAAGTTAAAAAATAGCAAATGGAAATTACATTAAAATCACTTGCAGGAAGTGAAATAATAATTGGGAATACAAATGATATTTTACAGAGAAGGAAGAGCCAAACATTCATGTTACAGATATTTTTAAATATCTCAGCATGAATTTTCTTCTGAGCAAATTATCGCCATACTTGTAAAAAATGACTTTGCAGAGCTAGTGAGATTGTTCTGCGCTTATGTTCATTTCTGTAGTGGTCAGTTCTGCAATTAAAAACTTACTCCTAAATGTTTTGTTGCCTTTAGTGCAGAGTTAGTGAGCAAGTATCTCAGGTTCATGTCATTAATGATTTTAGTGCTGGGTCTATCGCCAAAAACTGAATTTGTACACTTCATAGAAGAGTAGATCTTTGACAGTAACTTTTGGATTTCTGCATTTTACTTCGTATGTGTAGATATCAGAGGTTACCGTCAAATTTACGTGTGGCGAGCACTGATCGCCTTATTGTTAATATTGCAGCAACATCAGGGCCACTAAATATTGACAGTGTCATGTAATTGATTTGCTGTTAAACTAGTAAACTCGAGGCCTAGACTAATGATCTGGAGACATGAATTCAAATACCAGCATGGCAACTAGGGCATTTGAATTCAATTAATTAAACAAAATATAGAATAAAAAATTAATGTCAGTAATGGTAAACATGAAATTATCATTGTCATCAAACTCCCCATCTGGTTCATGAATATGATTTAAGGGAATAAATCAGCCATCCTTATCCAGTCTGGCCTATATGTGATTCCAGATCCACAATGGTATTTTTGACCCTGAACTGCCTTCTGAAATCAGCCAGCAAGCCATTAGCTTATATTCAAGCATCACTTTCTCAAGAGCAGAGATAAGAATAAATGCATGTTTTATCAGCATTGATCAAAATATGTGAATGATTTTTTAAAAAATATCCAATAAATGGTTCCCTCTAGTACCTGCCTTAACATGCTCAATAAGGAAACAGTTGTTAACAGTGCTAATAGATAATTCAGTCTTCTCACCAACTGGATTTGGCATCCTATTGTCAAACCAGATAATAGGTAGAAAATTGCAATCTCCTCCAGCAAAAGAATCATGTTCTGATTTTCTTGTATTCCGATTAGAATTCCTAGACATTCTTAAACTCTCACTCTAGAGATCTATAACTGATGAAATGAATCAATTTTGGATGTAACTATACCTGAAAATTTCAGTTCGCTCCCAGTAAGCAATATTTCAATCTATAGTACCGTTATGTTTACTTTTACAAGTAAAACTATATTTTTTCATTGTGACCCAACCTCCTCCTCCTCCTCCTTCTTCCCCTCCTCCTCCTCCCTTTCACTTCTCCCATTTTACTTCAGGTCACCAAGATATTGGTTGATTACCCTTTTCCGTCTTCTATCAGTTACGCATTCTTATTTCAATCCTACTGCATTTCAATCTCCAACTGCAATCCTGCTGCATTTCAATCTCCAACATGCTTCCATCTAGTCTTGGCCTTCCTCTTCTTCCTAGAAGTCAGCCTATCTTTATCACTCAGCATATCATACATAGGCCCTCTCTCCACAATTTATGACCATACCCTTTGATGTCTTCTTGGCCATTTTCTTCAATGCTTCCACAAACTTGACCAACACTCTAATATTCTGTTTCCTGATCTAGTCTTTTCTTGTCATACCACACACCCATCTCAACATTCACAGCTCATGAGTGTTAGTAATCGTTTCTCCCTTCCTGATGCTGCCCAAGTTTCTGCACTTTGTAACAAGGCCAGTCTCAGAACTATCTTGTAGAGACTTCCTTTCCGTTTCAGTGATACTTTTCTGTCACGTAAAGCTCCAGTGCACTTCTTCCAGATACTCAAACCAGTGCTAATCCGTTGCTTAATTTCCATTTCCATCCTTTCACACTTTTTCGCTGCTGTCCCCCCAGATGTTTGAAATTACTCACTTTCTCCAAGTCTTGACTAGGTTTTTGTGACAAATGTATTCCTTCACATCCCATGTACTCTTTCAACTATAGCTAATATCTGTCGGCATCCGACCAAACTTCAGAGATATCCGTACAATTTTTTCATGGAACTACGTGCTTGTAATTCAACTTTTTTTTTAAATAATTCTTCAATTGGCATAAATACATTTCATGGTATTTTGTGCATGTCAGTATGATTCACCCTACATAGATGGTTATAGAAGATTGTTTTTCAAACTGGAGGCCTGTGACCCAGCAATATGCCTCAGGGATCAGTGCTGGGTCCACTGTTGTTTGTCATTTATATTAATGATTTGGATGAGAATATAGAAGGCATAGTCACTAAGTTTGCAAATGACACTATGATTGTGGCATAGTGGACAGTGAAGAAGGTTATCTCGGATTGCAGTGGGATTTTGATCAATTGGGCAAACGGACTGACGAATGGCAGATGGAGTTTAGTTCAGATAAATGCAAAATGATGCATTTTGGTAGATTGAATCAGGGCAGGACTTAGTTAAGGGTATTGTGGAGAATTACAGAAGAGTGTGAAATAGCAGCACAGGTGTGATGTGCAACTAAGTGGCTGTTAAGTAGCTATGCAAAGGCCCAAAGGCAGGCTGGCTGCGTGATATCTCTACCTCGCTAAAATTGAGAAATTAAGGAACCAACCAAATCTTGTTTTAATTACAGTTTAATATAAAGGAAATGCAGATGCAAGATTAATTGTAGAATCCCTATAATGCAGAAGGAGACCATTTGGCCCATTCATTGAGTCAGCACGAACCGCCATTCCACTCGGACCCTATTCCTGTAATCCCACATATTTACCTTGCCAATTCCCCTGACAATAGAGTCAATTTTAAATGGCTAATCAACCTAACCTAAATTGTGTGAATATTTGTATTTGCTAATTAACCGTGGTTTTTTCTGCTTTCTTTTGATCTAGTTCTGAAGATGATCCTTTCCTGTTGTATGCCACTATGCATTCAGGCAATCATTGTAAATTCCTTAGTAGAGACCTCATGCGGGATCATAAAGCTTGTTTGCCTGACAAGAATACCCGAAGATTGTTCTTCAAGTGGCAGCGTGGACACCAGCTTGTGCTGTCAAATTATAATCCAGGGTACAAGATGAAATTTGAAGTGAGAGGCACACTTTGAACAAAATTTAATAGTACAAAGAATAGAGTATAATTTTTCTATAGAATACACTTCATGTGTAGATTTTAGATGAGAATAACTTATTCTTCCATGAATTATTTACTGAAACCATATTTGGTTCAGAGATGTGAATTGAGATTTTATGCTTCAAGATGACGTACATTCTGAAAAGAAACTCGTATATTCTCCAAGTTGATTTGAAATCCAAACTTTGGCAAGGTGCTTTTCTCATACCTAAGGAGATGACGGCATGGTGGCACTGCTACCTCACAGCACCAGGCACCCAGATTAATCCCAGCCTTGGGCGTCTGTCTGTATGGAGTTTGCACATTCTTTCCATGTTTGTGGGGATTTCTCCCGGGTGCTCCCACTGTCCATCGATGTGCAGATTAAGTGAATTGGCTCTGCTAAATTGCCCCTTATTGTCCCAAAATGTGTAGAATGGATGGATTAGCCATAATAAAAATGTGCGGGACTATGGAGATAGGGCAGGGGAGAGAGCCTGGGTAAGAGAGTTGGTGTGGACCTGACGGGCTGAATCTTATAACTCATAGAATACTTAAGGGGGAAACCAGTGGATTTGGTGTATGTGGATTTTCAGAAAGCTTTAATTACATCCCACACCAGAGGTTAGTGAACAAAGTTAGAGCACATGGGCTTGGGGGTAATATACTGGCATGGATTGAGAATTGGTAAACGGACAGAAAATAGACAAGTAAGAATAAACAGGTCATTCTCAGTTTGGCATGCTGTGACTAGTGGGGACCATAGAGGTCAGTGCTTGAGTCCAACCATTCACAATCTATATCAATGATTTCAAAGTGGGGTCAAATATAATGGACAGAATTTTCTGGCTATTCATGGCGCGATTTTCTAGTCCCGCTGTAATGAACGGAGATTTGGTTGAACATCAAATTCTCCATCCTCATTTGTAGCAGCAGCCGGGCACAAATAACCGGAAAATTCTGGCCAATATTTTCAGGTAGGAAGATATGAAGTTATCTACTTTGGTTAGGAAAAGCAGAAATACAGAGGACTTCTTGAATGAGAGATTGGGAAACATTGATGTCCAAAGGGACCTGGCTGTCCTTGTTCACAAGTCAAGTAAATTTGGCATGCAATGCAACCAGCATTCAGGAAGGCAAATTGTATGTTAGCCTTTAATGCAGGAGGATTTGAGTACAGGACTAAATAAGTCTTGCTGCACAAGTGGTACAGTAATTAGCACTACTGCTTCTCAGCAGCAGCGACCCAGGTTCAATTCCCGTCTTGGGTCAGTCTTTGTGGGCATTTTGCACATTCTCCTCATGTCTGTGTGGCTTTCCCCTGAGTACTCTGGTTCCTCTTCACAATCCAAAAACATGCTGGTTAGGTGCATTGGCCATGCTAATCTCCCTCAGCCAGTAAGAGAGGGAGAGACTCCTGATCAGATGTGCTTGATGTGGCCCTCTGGTAACAGATTAGTGACCTGTTCCAGGAAGAACTACCTATGGGCACAGATGTAAGTCAGTCTTCATGCACCACTAGGTGCGAGAGTCATAGAATATTGACAACAGTCCCACCCAGGCCCTGCCCCCCCCTCCCCCACCATGTATTGCTAATCCTCCTGATACTAAGGGACAATTTAGCCACACATCTTTGAAGAGAAACAACAAAACATTAAAGCGGCAACACACAATTGCAAACCAAAAGGGGACCAGTAAATGTAGTGCATTTAGATTTCCAAAAGATATGCAGCCTGGGTGTCAGCTGCTAGTCCATCTGAGATGGTGGCAAAATACTGTGGATGCTAGAATCTGAAAAAAAGTATGACGGCGGCACGGGCTCGTTGGGCCGAAGGGCCTGTTTCCCGTGCTGTGTTGCTTAAAAAAAAAAATTCTTAAACAGGCGCCAGAATGTGGCAGCTAGGGGGCTTTCACAATAACTTCATTACAGTGCAAGCCTACAGATGACACGAATAAATAAACTTAAACTTAACAAGACAGCACTTGGAGTATTATGTGCAGTTTTGGTCTCCTTATCTAAGAAAGGATATACGTGACATAGAGTGAGTGCAACAAAGGTTTACCAGACCAATTACTGGGATGGCGGATATGAGGAGAAATTAAGGTATTGGATATATATTCTCAAGTTTAGAAGAATGAGAGAGAATCTCATTGAATAGAATAGATAGCAAGCTGGATATGAAACAGAAAACAGGGCAGATCAAAGGTAATTGTTCAGACTGGCAGAAAGTTATAAGTGGTATTACACAAAGATCTGTACTAGATCCATTCTTGTTCACCATTTACATGACATTTCAAAATTTGGAACTGGGAATAGAAGTTAAAAATGTTGATTTAATTCAGTTGGAGATTGCAGTCTTCTTCTGTATTAGCTACAACAAAATTCAGGAAAACATTAATAAACTTGGAGAATGGATTGGCAATTGAGAAATTAACTTCAATGTAGATGAGTGTAAGTTAGTACGTTTTAGTAGGAAGAAAAAGGAGACTGTAAACCTCTTTGACAATAAGAGAGAATTTAATGCCCAACACTTGGGAGTTGCGGAGGAACTTCTTCACTCAAAGGGTGGTGAGTCTCTGGAATTCTCTGCCCTTTGAAGTAGTGGAGGCTATCTCCTTGAATATATTTAAGTCACGGGTAGATAGGTTTCTGATAGACAAGGGAATTAAGAGATATGGGGAGAAAGCAGGAAAGTGGAACTGATCCACTTAGATCAGCCATGATCTTGTTGAATGGCAGGGCAGGCTCGAAGGGCTAGATGGCCTACTACTATTTCTTATGTTCTTATGTTGTGCCAACAGCAGTACCCATCTCCTCAGTTACACAGTTATTCAGTAGAGCTGCTGGCTTTAGACTATCAGCTGTAAGCAGATGGGAATTTCATCCAAGGTCCTTAATTGCAAGAGAGGCCCAACACTGTCCAGTTAAGCATCCACGTGGTGTGTTGTTCTCAGTAAATAGTTTAAATGTTCCAAATATTAGTTAAAATTGGTTACTCACTTTAAAATAATATTGCTGAATGTGAGAAACAACTTATTTTTAATTATAACAATCAGTTAATAATGAATTGACAGTTTTTTTAATATGTATCTTTCCTATAGATCATACCAAAGTACGACACTATAGTACAGACAACAAGCAATACTTGGCATATACCATACGATGAAGAGGGAGTGGAGAGGTGTTCCTATGAAGTTCCACGTAAATGGTTGTGTCTTCAAAGACATAACTGAAGTGAAGCAATGGATAGAAATGTTGATGTTAATTGTTTCTTGAGTTTTTTTTCTTAATGTCATATTTTATTTTTACATTTAGTATTTCTTTAACCATTTTGGAATGTTTTATTTTGTTTCTCAATTTTCTTCTATATTTTCCCCTTTTTTCCAAAGAGCTGTGACTTGTATTTCAACTTGAATTTCCAGGTGGTGATCGCCCTCTACTACTTCCCTCAAATGGTCATTCTTCCTGCCTCATTCTAGACAGCTTCAACAATCCATTAAAATCTGAAGATATCATAACCAAAATTAACACAGTCCCCAAATAAAATCTATTTACCATCCAGCTTGGCTTAGTGGATCATTATTGTGATTGACAGCGCTGTTTCCTTTTTCTGAAATGTTGGGTGGGATTTTCCGGCCACACTCGCCCCAAAACTATAAAATTCTGCCCAAGGTCAATGGGCCTTTCCATCATTTCACCCCTCACCTGCTCTGATTCCTGTGGCAGATGGGATTCCCCCAGTTATCTCATTGCTTTATCTTTCACACAATCAAGTAATTTAATCAGCGTAAAAAAAAATCAAGTGAAAAACTTTGTTGATCAAGTTAATACATGTAGCGACTTACTATAGTCCCTGCAAAGCTATCCTGGCTGAGTTCAGCTAACTCAGTACACCGAAAGATTCAGAACTTACCTATATAGCCTAATAACCGAGTAGTGTGTTAATGCATCACTGGGGCATGCTGTGCATTTAATCTTCGTTACATATTTGAATTGAGCATTCAATATATTTATCTCTTTGGCACCACAGGGATTTTGTGATTTGATGATCTGTACCAGTTCACATTCAAATTAATGTATCCTTTGTTGTCCTTTGCTGAGATGAAAGAAATGCTTTGCTTTTTTTAAAGAAGGTTTGATTCTTTCAAATAAATGTTTTTGGGTGACTTTTTGATTGAAGAATCATGACATAGTGATTATCAGGTTGACATGGAAAATTTAAGCAGGCAGCTGCTTTGAGTAGATTTGTATCACAGGCCTCTAACAAGATAATATTTTTCAAGTTTCATCAGAAATAGCTGCTGAGTACTTTACAGAACAAGCAAATGAGAATACAAGTGTAATGTTCTTTAAGTTGTCATCCCTCAGGATAAATATTACATTCAAAATATTGAAAACCGTGAAGCACAAAGCAACCTGAAAATTCTGTTACGTTTATGTTTTTTCACAACTAAAGTCACTAATATTATGTTCCTTAGAAAATAAAAGTAAAATAGATTTTTTTTGGTTTTGAGAGAACAAAATTTACTATTGTGTGCTTTTATTAATTGAATAAAACCAATCTTACTATCAACAAACAAAAAGGTTTAAACTTAAAAATACTCATACACACAAATAATGCACTTTGTTAATTCTTAAAATTACCTGTGCTCAAATTATAATATGAGAGAAATTGTCATATAAATGATCTGGTATGGAGGTTTGATGCCGTTTATATGATGAATACATGTCTAACAGTCACGGAGGTATGGAATGTTATAATACAGAACATTCGGCCTGTAAAGCATGCATTATATATATTTTTATCCACAGGAGCCCCCTTCTGCTTATTCCCCATATTCTTAAGTGTTCCTCATGTTCAAGCAGTTATTTGATTTCATTTTAAAGGAATTTCTGCATCAACATCTATATTAATTTTAACCTTTGGGTGGCTGAACTTCAGAGTGCATCAACTATACCATGGCTGAAGGCATCGGAGCCAATTCTAACACCCAAGCACATTTAAATGGAACCAGCGAGTTGTGGATGCAATATTGCTCAGGCTGGCTCAGTAGGATGTCATTCAAGGTCATCCAGACTCAAACTTTTGGTTCTATTCCCTCTTCATGGATGCTATTAGACCTGCTGAGATTTTCCAGTATTTTCTGGAGTATTTTGCTTTTATTATATGTTTGATCTTTAAATGACCAAGCAGCCTACTCAGTTGTATCCAACCACTACAGAAAAATCAATATGGGATGAAATTAGATGGACCAGCTGGCATTGACATAGGCACTAGAAACGATAACTGGACACCCAGTGCTGTGATGCTGCAGTGTCCTACTTACTAACATCAAGGGCTTTGTACTAAAATTGAGAGACCAGTCTCATTGATTAGTAAATCAAAGGCCTGACATAGTCATACCCACAGAATCATGCCTTGTGGACAGTGTTCCAGATAAACACTATCACAATCCATGGGTATGTCTTATCTCATTTACAGAGGTGCAGCACAATGCCATATATTTGGGAAGGAGTTGCACTGGGAGTCTCAGTGTTGACTTCAGATCCCATGAAGTCTCATGATACTACCACCATGCTAAATGGGATAGACTTTAAGCAGATCTAGCAATGAAAACTGAGCATCCATGAAGCATTGTGGATGTAGTAGCAGTAATATTGTAACCACAGTCTGCAACCTCATGGCCCAGTAGATTCCTCACTCTACCCTTACCTTCAAATGGGGAATCTACTTTGGTGCAGTGAAGAATGCAAGAGAGCAAGCCAGAAGCCACATCAGGCATCCCTAAAAATGAAGTGGCAACTTGGCGAAGTTAAGGACTTAACTTCCCTAACAAGACAGACTACTTGCATGCCAAATGGATAAGCAGCATATGTTTGACAGAGCTAAGTGACCCCACAATTAATATGTTAGATCTAATCTCCTCAGTCCTGCCACATCTAGTCATGAATGGAGTGGACAATTAAACAATTAACTTGAGCAGGAGATTCCATAAATATCCCATCCTGAATGATAGGGAGCCCATCACAAGCAAAAGACAAGGTTGAAGCATTTGTAATCATATTGAAACAGAAGTGCTAATGACTTATCTTGGTCTCAATTCTGAGGTGCTGGTCTTAAGCCAATTCAATACACTACACTTTTTATCGAGAACTGGCTGCAGCAAAGAAAATGGCCCTGACAGTATTTTAACAATAGTATTGAAGACTAATGCTCCAAAGCTAACCACATCCCTAGCCAAGCTGTTTCAGTACAGCTTCAATACTGACATCTACCTGGTAACGTGAAAATTTTCCCAGCTACGTCCTGTCCACAAAGTAAAGGGACAAATCCAACCCATCAAATTCCCATCCAATCGATTTACTCTCAATCATCGATAAATGATAGAAGATATTGTCGACAGTGCTATCAAGCAACACTTACTCAGCAATAACTGTTTGCTAATGCTCAGTTTGGGTTCCGCCAGGATCACTCAGTTCCTCACCTGATTACAGCCTTGATTCAAATATGGACAAAACAGCTGAACTGAAAAGGTGAGATGAGAGTGATTGTCCTTAAGTTAACATCAAGGCAGCTTTTCAGCGAGTATAGCATCAAAGAGTCCTAGCAAAACAATTCAGCAAGGATCAGGGAAAACTATATTGGTTAAAGTCATACATAGCACAAAGATTGTGGTTGTTGCAAGTCAGTCATCTCAATTCTGGGATATCACTGCAGGAGTTCTTCAGGGTCGTGTCAAACTATGTTCAACTGCTTCATCACTGCTCATCCCTCCATCTTAAGTTCAGAGTGGGGATGTTCATTGATGATAGCACAAAGCTCATCATCATTCTTGATTCCTCAAATACTGAAGCAGTGTGTCAATATGCAGCAAGATCTGGACAGCATTCAAGCTTGGCCTAGTAATGGGAAAATAATATTTATGGCACACAAGCGCCAGGAAGTGGCCATCTCCAACAATAGAAAATTATCCATCTCCTCTTGGCACTCAATGGCATTGTTATTGTTGAATCCCCCACTGTCAACATCCTGGGAGTTACCACTAACCAGAAGGTGAACTGGACTAGCCTTATAAATATGGTGGCAACAAGTGCAAGTCAGAGGCTGGGAATTCTGTGATGAGTAACCCCTGACTCGCCAAAGCCTGTCTACCATCTACTAGGCACCAAGCCAAGACTATGATGGAATACTCTCTGCTTGCCTGGATGATTCCAGCTTTGTTGTGGGGTAAATTGAGATGGGCAGTACCGTCCTTAACTACAGACAAGACAAAACTCACAAGTCAGATATCTCTGTATAAAGATGTAACATTTATTTGAAACTAAGACGCAACAGGCAGTTGCTCAGGATCACAAAATGGTTAAGTAGCTCTGAAATAGAGCGGTAGAATCTTTCTAATCAATCAAACATATACAATCTAAAACAGATTGATTTTCTTATCGATCATTTCTTCCACATATTAGCTAAAATCAATTACATTTAGCATACAGGGACCTGGGTGTCCTCGTGCAGGAATTTCAAGGAGTTGGTTTGCAGGTGCAGCAGATAATTAAGAAGGCAAATGGAATTTTGTCCTTCATTGCTAGAGGGTTGGAGTTTAAAAACAGCGAAGTTATGTTGCAACTGTATAAGATACTGGTGAGGCCATACCTAGAGTACTGTGTACAGTTTTGGTCTCCTTGAGAAAGGATATACTGGCAGTGGAGGGGGTGCAGAGGAGATTCACTTGGTTGATTCTGGAGTTGAGAGAGTTGGCTTATGAGGAGAGACTGAGTAGACTGGGGCTATACTCATTAGGGCTCAGAAGAATGAGGCGAAATCTTATGAAGGGAATAGATAAGATAGAAGCAGGGAAGTTGTTTCCACTGGCGGGTGAAATTAGAACTAGGGGGCATAGCCTCAAAATAAGGGAAAGTCGATTTAGGATTGAGTTGAGGAGGAACCTCTTTATACAAAGGGTTGTGAATCTGTGGAATTCCCTGCCCAGTGAAGCAGTTGAGGCTATCTCATTGAATGTTTTTAAGGCAAGGATAGATAAATTTTTGAACAGTAAAGGAATTAAGGTTATGGTGAGCGAGCGGGTAAGTGGAGCTGAGTCCACAAAAAGATCAGCCATGATCTTATTGAAGGGCTGACAGGCTCGAGGGGCCAGCTGGCCCACTCCTAGTTCTTATGTTCTTATTACATCATTAAAAATCTGTCAAGGAACTCAGCCAATTGCATTTTACCATGTCTCATTCGTCCATTCAATCTGGACAGTAATTCTCATCTTGACTGAACTCTATTGCCTATTGCTAGGTAACTAGATGCTCATCATAAGGTCAAAGTGAACATTTCCACTGGCTCATTGCCAAATCGGATTGACACTTGATCCTGCATCCAGATACCTATCTATCCTATGTCCAGACAATTAATATCCCTATTCACAATGTTGCAAGGTGTGTTCCCTCACCAGAAACTTTGATATGAATAGATGCCATCATATGGAAATCTAATCCCACCTTCATGCAGAATTCACAGATATGCATTTTCTAGCAAGGCTTCTGAGACAGCAAATAGACAAGAACTAGGCACTTTATGACACCAAATTGTAGTGCCTGCAGAATGCTAACTTGCTGACACAATGACTGGAAGTTTGCCAGCACATTGAGGGTTCGACCACTGGAACCAAAAGCGAATCCTAAGTCTGTGCAGGCAAATGTGGGACTGCAGAGGAAATTGTACCAGCAGCAGCCAGTGAAGAGACTACTGCTGGGATAACCACTGTATTAAGAATGGTGGCCTGGTACATTATGGAGAATAATAAATATGAAACACTACATCCCTAGACAAGCAAAGATGTCTACTGTAGCACCTAGGTGGTCAAGGGCAGCAGATGCATGGGAATTGCAAATTCTCCTCCAAGCCACACACAATCCTGACTTGAAATTATATCACCGTTTCTTTTCTGTCATTGAGTCAAAATGGTGGAACTTGCAGTGTGGCTATACCAACATCACATGGACAGCAGTGATTAAAGAAGGCAGTTCATCACTGTGCTGCTACTGTGACTTTAAGAAATGTATTTTAGTTATGTTTCTCTACAGGATGTTTTAGCAAGTCCCCTTGATTTTTGTCGGCACCATATTGTCTGTAATTAGTGTTTATTGTTACTGAGGCAGTATAATTCACATTATGTTGATTTTAATCAGAATTAATGCAGTGTTCTGTGGTCCTGAGTTCCCCTGGAATTGCTTGAATGGAGCTACATTAGAGATGATTGACAAGTCATGTCATGTCACTGAGACAGCTAATTTTCACAGAGCATTCCAGTTTTTATGTTTTCAAAAGCAGTTTGAAGCTAAGAGAAACAGCAGTGTTTTACCCCCTCTGAAGTTGAAATTTTTTATTGTTTAAATGTTGCTGTGTTGGAAACTGCCAGAGACTGGGTTTACCTCTCTGAGGTTTTGTTGTTTTGAGGACATATCCTTCTCTGAAAATGGCTGGCTTAGGTTTCTGTCCATAGGTGTTACAAAGCTGAAATTCCAACATCATGTGAACATTCTTGTTTTTGTGCTAAGTCTGAAAAAGGGTGCATGTCTGTGGGATGATGCTTTAACTTGGAACAACAGAGAAAGTTAGCTGTTAGGAGTTATACTGCATCATGTTTAAGTCTTGTAATTGGTAAAAGTAATGCTAATTCTTTCCTATTCTGTATTCTAATTGTGTTCTTAAATAGACTTTGTTTGATAAAAGGGGTCACCTGGATCATATCTGAAGTGAAACACTGCTCACCAATGTCAAAATCAAATGTAAATCTTGTGGTCTCGACTAATTTCACAAAACACTAGGTCTTAACACCATCACCTTGTCAAGGGCAATTAGAGGTGGGCAACAAATGCTGACCTTGCAAGTAATGTCCACATCATCTGAAAAGATATACCTTCAAAAGCCACTAGGCCAAAAGCGCGAGAAAGTTTGGGGACAATGAAGGAGAGAATCCTCGTGTGACACTGGGCCAGTCTACTTTTGTTGAGATCAAGTGAACAATTTTACTGCTCCTGGATCCACAAAATCTATTTCAAATGAACTTACCCAGAGCATCTTCAGTTCTGTGGAACTGGTTGGATAACCCTTCTATCCAAAAAGTATACCATAGGACTTAAATATGTATTTAAACTCTTCGGCCTATTTCATGAAATAGGCAGGCACTATGTTTGCCAAGAGGTATAGACTCCTTCAATTGCTGCAATAGACTGATGTTAACAATGCTGTAAACAAACTGACTACATTCTGAGACCATTACCAAGTAAGTTGATTTTGGCAAATTATCATTGACTTCATGAAGTTCATAAAGATCATAGATGCCATTATATGGAAATCTAATTCCACCTTCATCCAGAATTCACACACATGCACTTTCTAGCAAAGCTTCTGAGACAGCAATTAGGCAAGAACTAGGCACTTTACGAGACCAAATTGTAGTGCCTCCAGAATGCTAACTTGTTGACACAATGACTGGAATTTTGCCAGCACATTGAGGATTCCACCACTGGAACCAAAAGCAAATCCTAAATCTGCGCAGGCAAATGTGGGACTGCAGAGGAAATTGTACCAGCAGCAACCAGTGAAGACACCGCTGCTGGGATAACCACTTTATTCAGAATGGTGGCCTGGTACATTATGGAGAATAATAAATATGAAACACCACATCCCTGGACAAGCAAAGATGTCTGCAATACTGTGTTTCACTCATCTCCATGTATGTGAAACATCTTGGTCGCACCAAATGCTTCAGTGGATTTAATCCCTTCTCTTCTTCAGCCTTCATGGGCACTGCTGGCTGTTGGTCCTCAAGGCAGCAGTCTTCCCTGAGTTGTGCAAAGGGCAACATCTCCTCTTCTTCTCACACATCAAACCTTTCAAAAAGGCAGCATGGTCTACAGTCTGTATTCTCCACTTCTCTTTGTATCTGTGCATATGTAGATTAAAGACATGATTGCACCTTTCCCTGAAATGCTCTCTCTCCATCTCCCGGCATTCCCAGGCCATTCCTTGCACCCAAAGAACATTCAGAATGTCCACAAATTGTTAACTTGGCAGCGCATTAACACCGAGAATCTTGATCAGGATGTGTCACTCTCGGTCAGCCCATTGTCACCTTGTTTCTGTTAGCTAACACTGCTCTCATCTTGTACGAATGTTATAACAGTAAGCATTGTGCCCAGTAAGTCATGACCATTGAAATTAGAATATTGACGCTTGTAGTGCACATGTACCAGCCCTTGTTTGATACTCTTTTGCTTTTTGCATGCTTCTGTCCAGGATAGCTACACAATCAGACCACCTCAAATGTAACCCCCAACCTTAATTATTGCTGCATGAATGTTCTCCATGAGTAAAGCTGCAATACACTGCTGGAACCAAACTCTTTAAGTAACTGATCATGCCCTACGCATCATTCTGTGCATGACTCTCATTGCCCAGAGAATCCTTCAACAACCCAAGAACAGGACCAAGATATACATGTAATGCAGAGCTCTTTAATATGGACTGCATAGACCCAGGACGTTATGTCCTTTCTCTCTCTTGGCAGTTTGGCCTCAGCCTCAGAGCGATTTGGCACCTTCGACAGTCTGATAATTCTTTCTCCAGGACAATATTTCACTACTCCACTTTGTTCCTTTTCTGTTACCTCATCATGCCACTGTGTTCCCCCTTCTCTTCCGTGTTCCATTATCCCATACTGCACTTTCCAATATTGCCTCTGCTGTCATCCTCCCTCCCAGTTTTGCTTTCTGTGCCCAGTCTGGACACAGCTCATAAAACAAACACTGGAGTCTTACAGCAACGCTGTTGAAGCTAGGTAGAAGAACGTTCATGTGCGTCAAAGTCAAGGACAAAATGAAGTTCACCAAAGGTTTTGAGGCAACTTTATATCCTATCATGCTATAGTCCAAAAATAGCCATGTTTAAGGGAATAGAATATGACACATTAACTGCATGGTTAAAAGAAATACAATTTAACAAAGGCCAGATAATGGAAAATGTAGTAGGACAGTGGGTGGAATTTTTCCAAAAAAATGGTGTAAGTGTCATGTTCTGATGAGAAGCTGATGTGTTTGTCTTCAGATCTTCTGACACTTTGTCAAAAAAAAGCACCGTGATTCCTGAGGGGCAGAGCCTAAAGACTTTGGCAAGGCTGGTTCCACAGAGATGGGATGCCTCGCTCTCAAAGTTAAGAGACAAGCCCCCAAACCCACCCCTCCTACCGATATTGGGGAACTCCCCCCCCCCCCACAACCACCCATCCACCATCATTGCCAATCTCCCTGCACATCACTTATATACAGTCAGGAAAAATAAGTTCTAATTATAGAAACATAGACCATTACAGCACAGTACAGGCCCTTCGGTCCTCAATGTTGTGGCGAGCTAATTATCCACTGGTAGAATGCTTAATTTGAGAGAGAACACAATTCCAGTGTGTTGGTCTTTTAATTTTTTACATTGATTAGCAGGAATTTGGGAGAACAGAATTCCAAACTAACTTCCTTCCAATAGGAAACTAACTTTTGCTGTCGCTCCAAATTTGATACACTCTTACATAGCTTAGAGTCAATCAAAAATGATAAGCAGCAATTAAGTTGAGGAAGAATTGGAATTTGTGGTAGTATTTTTCCCACAGCTGTTTCTTGTACATTTGGAATCACAGTAAAAATGTCTGGTAAATCAATGATCAGAGAATTTAACCATCGATTGTAAAACATTGCAGTGTTGCAACAGTTCATACAAATAAATGAGAGATTCTGAATATTAACAGTTAACAATATGTGCCTTTGGTGAGGTTACATCTGTAAGGTTTTATTTTATTTATTACTGTCACAAGTAGGCTTATATTAACACTGCAATGAAGTTGCTGTGAAAATCCTCTAGTTGCCACACTCCAGCACCTGTTCGGATACACTGAGGGAGAATTTAGCATGGCCAATACACCCAACCAACACGTCTTTCAGACCTTGGGAGAAAATCCATGCAGACGCGGGGAGAATCTGCAGACTCTGCATACATAGTGACTCAAACAGGGAATCGAATCCCAATCCCTGGTTCATGAGGCAGCAGTGCTAACTACAGTGCCACTGTGCCACCCCAAGGCTAGGAAAGGAAGCTGTCAGTGCTACTATTCATAGTCTGAAAAATCAATCACTGTTTCATAAAATAGTGACCTACTCATGATTGTTATCATTAAAGCTGTGAGAATAAAATATACCAATCTTCTGGCGGTGGCAAGTAATCAAGCCTCCTCAGCTGAGGATGCAATTTTTGAGGCAACGTTATATTGCATCATGGGATAGTCCAAAATTAGCCACGTTTAAGGGAATAGAATATGACACATCAACTGCGTGGTTAAAAGAAATACAATTTAACAAAGACCAGATACTTCAAAATGTAGTGGGACAATGGATGGAATTTTCCCAAAAAATGGCAAAAGTGTCATGTTCTGATGGGAAGCTGACATGTTTCTCTCCAGATCTTCTGACACTTTGTCAAAAAAAAAGCACTGTGATTCTTGAGGGGCAGAGGCCTAAAGACAGTGGCAAGGCTGGTTCCACAAGGATGGGGTTCCTCGCTCTCAAAGTTAAGAGACAGACCCCCATCCCCTCTCCTACTGATATTGGGAACTCTCCCCAACAACCCATCCACCATCACTGGCAATCTCCCCTCACTCCCTTCCCCCTCAACCACCACCAACACCACCCACCCCATCCCCCCATCATTATCGCCTCACTCCCTGGCTTTTAACTTTGGCCTTGTCAACCTGGTCATTTAGAAGTATTTAAATCCATACAAATGAATGTTAATCAGGCTCACACCCTCGCTAGGCATGAATCTGATTACGTCGGAGTGGGGAAGATTTAATTCTGAGATCATTCTGGTGTAAATCCCATTCTGGCCCTCTCACAAGAGTTAGCAGCCATAATGGGATTAGTGCCCACGCTGAACCAACCCAGAAAGTCACAGCCATAATCCTGAAACACGACTGTGTTGTGTATTACCTAGATTTGATAGTTATATATTGTAAATAACTTCAGTTGATAAGTAAATATGATGAAGTTGCTTCCGAAAAAATGGTAAAGCAAATATTTCTTAATTTTGAAATGATTGAATAAAAATCAGGGATTGTTAAGAACAGCTGAGAAACTTGGCATTCAAATGTGTGGAGTTGCTTAATAGATACCTACCAAACATGCGAGAATTGTTAGGGCTTGTCTACTTCAGTCTAAATGAGTTTTGAGTGTCATGATAAATCATAACTGCTACCAAACAACCTCCCTGTCATTGAAAGTATGGAGATTCATTCTTTTAGATTTTAATTATTGTTGAAGATTAAAAGAAATAAAAAAGAAATTTTAAAAAATTCTTATTTATCATTCTGTCCCTTCTATCTGCCTCCCACTTAATCCCGTCTTTTTTACATTGTTTCCTGTGTGTGGCATTGAGTTTACTTTTCTAATTTACAGTTCCTGTTCCAGGCTGTGTGTGGGAAATTTTAAACACATAAATTGGCCGTTTGAGTCAGGTGGGAATTTCAGATTTTGAAAATTTTAATCCTCACCCTAACCTCTGGTTTCAGTGGAACAGGGACATGGGACAGACAAGCAACCCACAATGAGGTAATGAGTTGTCAATTTCAATATTATGATGAGGCCATATGACTCATATTTAACAAACATTTAAAATTTAACATTGACTGCTGAGTGTTTAAATCCTAGGAAATCCAGCAGCTGAAAGGTGGGAAGGACTACTGGATCTGTATACCTGCTTCACCAATGCAATGCAATTATGTATTTAATCCATTCTAATTTTGACCCCAATTCTTCTGAACTCTTTGCCACCCATTCCTCTAGCCCCACAAGCTCATGATGATGAGAACACAGGAAACAGGGGCAGGAGTAGACCATCTGCCTCTTCTCCACCATTTAACATGATCATGGCTGATCCTAAGCTTCAACTGTACTTTCTTGTTCAATCGTTTTACTCCTTAATTCCCTGAGAGACCGAAAATTTACCTATTCCAGCTTTACATAAATTCAATAATGGAGCACCCTAGGGCAGAGAATTCTAATGACTGACAATCCTTGGAGAGAAAAACGTTCTCATCTTATCTCTAAATGAACAGACTCTCTTATCTGAGGCTGTGCTTTCATGTATTAGATTCACTGACCAGTGGAAACAATCACTCAGCATCTCCCCTATCAAGACCCTCTCCAATTTTATAGGTTTCAATTAAATCGTGTCTCATTCTTTGGAACTCCAGAGAATATAGGCCCCATTTGGTCAGCCTCCCATCATAAGACAATACCCCATGCAAGGGACCAGTGAACATTCACCATACAGTCTATCTGGATGACTAAGGTGTTTTAACTAAGAACAAATTCTGCAGCCTTCCATCACATCTTTCTTAAAACTTTAAAAACCCCCATTACATGAAGAGATGAAAACTGGACTCAATATTTACGTATTTGCAGAATATTTTTCAACATATACAACTAGAAAGTACAAAGATACAAACATTGATCCCTGTGGGACATCACTGCAAGCTAATCTAATTGATTGATCTGCAATTTTTACTGACAAAGACTCGGCTAATTCTAAATCTGTCGTAGCAGATTACCTCATGATTCTATCTCACAGAGGGTCAATTTTCTAGATGGACTCTTAATTAGGAAGTTCAATATTTGACCTTTTTCACCAGAAAGCTGTTCCTCAATAGTAGATTTTGTGGTTTAATTTTCAATCAATATTTTACATTTCTTCAACACTAATCACCTTATATTAATTTTCAATATATCTGTTAAGTAATGCAAACTAAACAACACTAAAATGTATACATTGTTTGCAGTGTATATTGGCCAATGAAGTTTTGACTTTTAAACAATTGATCATTTCTATTTGTTGCTTTAGAGTGCACATATTTGATTTATTTGATTTGATTTATTATTGTCACATGTATTAGGATACCATAAAAAATATTCTTTCTTGTGCACTGCACAAACAAAACATAACATTCATGGAGTACATAGGGAAAAGCAAAGGAAAGGATGCAGAATATAGTGTTACAGTCATAGCTAGGGTGTACAGAAAGATCAACTTCATATATGGTAGGTACATTCAAAGTCTGATGGTAGCAAGGAAGAAGCTATTTTTGAGTCAGCTGATCACAGACTTTTGTATTTTTTTCCTGATGGAAGAAGGTGGAAGAGAATACGTCGGGATGCGTAGGGTCCTTGATTTTGTTGGCTGCTTTTCTGAGGCAGTGGAAAGGATAGATGAAGTCAATGGGTGGGAGTCTGGTTTGTGTGATGCACTGTGTTACATTCACAACCCTTTGTAGTTTCTTGCAATCTCGGTCAGAGCAGGTGCCATATCAAGCTGTGATACATGCAGAAAGGATGTTTTTATGGTGCATCTGTAAAAATTGGTGAGAGTTGTATTTTGCAGATTATATGAGTAAGAACCAGATGTGTGCTAAATTGCATTGGTGAAATAGAAAGGGAAATACTGGTGGTGGTAAAAGGGAAGAGGAGATGAGTCAACATATAGTAAGGGAAGTAAACTTAACCACAAGAGTGTTCTGCTAGTTCATACAGGAATACATTCATTCAACTGTTGGTTAGGGAAGAGTTGAATATTGGACTCTGTTTTAATAAATCACTAAAATTTTTCTAACAGTCCTACTGTCATGCAAATTATTTTAGACCACACATTGATTGAATACAATAGGAATCACTTCACCACATAGACAATTTTATACCCAGGTTTTAGTTTTATTCATGTTGAGATATTTGCTTTGCTAGGTTTTGGGAAGTTTGTTCTTAAAAGAGAATATTCTCTTTGCTGTCAACAGGACTGGAAAAAGCAGCGCAATTATGCAAAGAAAATAGCTACCTACAAGAAGGAACAATATAGGCCACCAATGGTGGAAGCTGGCCCACAAGCATGGAGTTCCATCTCACGTATTAATACATTGCCATCCTGCTGGAATTTCTTGCTGAAGAGAAACTGGAAGCAATGATTAGGCAAGAAATAATTAAAAATCAATATTCATCTCAAAAGGAAACAGTGAACAATGAAAGATAACATGCTGTGTCGTGAACTTGTTCTGAGCTTCAGTAGAAAACCACAGAAAGTTAAAGATAGTAAGATCAGCATGGGATGGGGAATTGAAGGGAAATCTCAAATTTGCAGCACTACAAAATGAAAATTTTCATTGAAATTGCCAACCAATTTGTAATGTAAAGGAGTGAATCCAGCATGCTAGATCAGTAGAAATACTTATAAATTTCTGATCTTTTTTATGCATGGGATGTGAGCAGCACAGGCAAAGCCAACATTATTTTCCATCCCTGATTTCCCTTCAGAAAATGGTGACAAGCTACCTTTTTGAAATGTTAGCACTGCTGCCTCACAACCCTAGGGACCTCAGTTCAATTCCAGTCTCGAGGGAAGGTCTGTGTAAAATTTGCATGTTCTCCCCATGTGTGCTTAGGTTTCCTCAATGTGCTCCAGTTTCCTCCCACACACCAAAGATGGCAGGTTAAGTGGATTTACCATGCTAAATTTTTCCTTAGAGAAAGTCAAGGGTAAATAGGGTAAGCCAGGTTACAGGGATAGGGCTGTGTGGCTTTATTGTTGATGCAGACTTGATGGGCTGAATGGCCTCTTTCTACATTGTAGCAATTCTATGAATCTATGCTGCAATCCTTGTGGTATAAGTACACTTACAGTGTTGTAGGGAAGAATTTCCTGGATTTTGCCCTAATGAAAATGAAGGAATGAAGATATAATTCCAAGTCAGGATGGTGTGTAGTTTGGAGGGGCTCTTGCAGGTGGTGGTGTCCCCATGCAACTGCTGCCCTTGTCCTTGGTAGAGGTTGTGATATGGAATGTGCAATCAAAGAAGTCTTGGTGAATTGCTACTGTGCGTTGGTGATGGAGGGAGTGAATGTTCGAGGCAGTGAATGATGTGCCAATCAAGTAGGCTGCTTTGTCCTGGCTAGTGTTGAGTGTCTTGATAGAGTTGCACTCATCCAAGCAAGTAGAGTATCCCTTCATAGTCCTGACTTGTGCCCTGTAGATGGTGGATGGATGAGTCAGGAGTTGAGTGATTTGATACAGAATTCCTAGCCTTTGATCTGCTCCTGTAGTCACAATATTTATATGGCTAGTCCAGTTCAGTTTCTGGTCAATGGTAACCACAAAGATGTTGATGGGGGGGTGGAATTTAGTGACTGTAATACCATTGAGTGTCAAGGGGGCAATGGTTAAGGCTGCTGTCTCTCGGTGCTAAAGTTTGGGCTCAATTCCATCCTCGGGTGGTTGTCTATTGGAGTTTGCACATTCTCCCATGGGTTTCCTATGGGTGCTCCAATTTTCTTCCACGTTCAAAAGATCTGTGGATTAGATTGATCGACCACAGATATTTTCCCTTAATGTCAGGGAATTAGCAGGGTAAGTATGAGGGGTTATCTGGATAGGGCCTCGATGGGACTGATGTCTGTGCAGATTCTGCATAGTAGGGATTCTAAGTAAGAAGATGGTTACATTTCCTCTTGTTGGTGGTGGTTATTGCCTGACACTTATGTGACACAAATATTAATTCCCATTGTCAACCCAAGCTTGAATTCTGTCCAGATTTTGCTGTATATTGACAAGACTGCTTCAGTGTTTGAAGAGTTGTGAATGGTACTGAACATTGTGTCATTATCAATGAACATTCCCATTCTGACCTAATGATGGAGGAAGATAATTGATGAAGCAGCTCAACATGCTTGGACACTACCTGAGGATCTCCTGCAATAATATCCCAAGAGTGAGATGATTGGCTTCTAACAACTACAACCATCTTCCTTTGTGATAGGTATGATTCAAGCAATGGAGAATTTTCCCCTGATCCTTATTGACTGCTTTCTTGCTCCTTGATGCCATGTTTAATGGAATGTTGCCTTGATGTCAAGGGCAGTCACTCTCATCTCAGCTCTGGAATTCAGCACTCTTATCCATGTTTGAGCTAAAGGTACAAAGAGATCAGGAGCTGAGTAGCCTTGGTAGAACCTGCAAGTGTCAGTGAGCAGGTTGTTTCTGTGTAAGTGCTGCTTGATAACACAATTAATGACCCAGACCTTCCATCACATTATTAATGATTGTGAGTAGACTGATGGGGTGGGTAATTGGCTGGGTTCAATTTGTCCTGTTTTTTGATTTGTTCCAGTGATAGTGGTGTCTGGGACATTGCTGTAGGATTCCACAAGTATGAAACTGTTGCTTTGATTAACTAACAGAAAACAAATAGTGGGGATAAATAGGTGTTTTTCTGGTTGGTGATCAGTGAGTAGTGGTGTTCCTCAGGGGTCAGTGTTGGGACTGCAATTGTTTATAATTTACATAAATGATTTGGAGTTGGGGACCAAGTGTGGTGTGTCAAAGTCCACAGAAGATACTAAGATGGTGGTAGAGCAAAGTGTGCAAAAGACAGTGAAAATCTGCAGATAGTTTAAATGAGAGGGCAAGTGTTGGCAGATGGATTTCAATGTTAGTAAGTGAGAAGTCATCCATTTTTGGTAGGTATAACAGCAATATGGACTATTATTTAGATGGTAAAAAATGCAGCATGCTGTTGTGCAGAGGAATCTGAGTGTTCTTGTGCATTAATTGCAAAAGATTGCTTTGCAGTGCAGCAGGTAATTAAGAAGGCAAATAGAATTTTGTCCTTCATTGCTAGAGGAATGGAGTTTAAAAATGGGGAGGTTTTGTTGCAGTTGTATAAAGATATCTGGAGCAGCATATTCAGTTTTGGTCTCATTATTTGAAAAACAATGTATTGGTACCTGAGGAGATTCACTAGGTTGATTCTAGAGTTGAGAGAGTTGGCTTGTGAGGAGGGACTGAGTAGACTGGGACTATAGACTTGGAGATTAGGGGTTGAGGATAGGGTGTTAGACTGGATAGAGGATTGGTTGTTTAATAGGAAGCAGAGGGTAGGTATTAATGGGTGCAATTCTGATTGGCAGCTGGTGACTAGTGGAGTGCTCCAGGGATCAGTACTGGGGCCTCAACTATTTACCATTTACATAGATGATCTGGAGGAAAGGGCTGAGTGCAGGGTGATGAAATTTGCTGATGACACGAAGATGAGTGGAAAAGCAAATTGTGTGGAAAGCCTGCAGAAGAATCTGGATAGGTTGAGTGAGTGGGCGAGGACCTGGCAGATGGAGTATAAAGTTAGCAAGTGTGAAGTTATCCACTTTGGTAGGAACAATGGTAGGAAGGATTACTATTTAAATGGCGAAAAGCTGCAGCATACGACAGTGCAGAGGGACCTGGGAGTCCTTGAACACGAATCGCAAAAACACTGTATGCAGATGCAGCAGGTGATTAAGAAGGCAAATGCAATGTAGACCTTTATAGCTAGGGGGATAGAATATAAAAGTAGGGAGGTTCTGTTGCAGCTGTATAGAGTGCTGGTGAGGCCACAGCTGGAGTACTGTGTGCAGTTTTGGTCGCTGCACTCGAGGAAGGATATATTGGCCTTGGAGGGGGTGCAGAGAAGGTTTACTAGGCTGATACTGGAATGAGAGCGTTGGATTCTGAGGAGAGACTGAATAGGCTAGGTTTGTACTCTTTGGAGTTTAGAAGGCTGAGAGGGGATCTTATAGAGATGTATAAGATAATGAAGGGGATGGATAGGGTAGAGGTTGAGAGACTCTTCCTGCTTAGCAAAGATAGCAGGACTAGAGGGCACAGCCTCAAGATTGGGGGGGGTGGGGTTCAGATCAGAGTTGCGGAGGGGTTTCTTCATGCAAAAGGTGGTGAATCTTTGGAATTCTCTGCCTGATGAGGTGGTGGAGGCTTCCTCACTGAATATGTTCAAGTCAAGAGTGGATAGGTTTTTGATTGACAAGAGAATTAAGAGTTACGGGGGGAAAGCGGGGAAGTGGTACTGAACTTATGATCTTATTGAATGGCAGGGCAGACTCGAGGAGCTGGATGGCCTACTCCTGCTCCTATTTCTTATGTTCTTATACTTATCGGAATTTAGAAGAATGAGGGGGGGGGCATCTGTTCGAAACATATAAAATTATGAAGGGAATAGGTGAGATAGAAGCAGAGAGGTTGTTTCCAGTCATGAGTGAAACTAGAATTAGGGGCCATCGCCTCAAAATAAAGAGCAGATTTTGGACTGAGTTGAGAAGGAACTTCTTCACCCAAAGGTTTGTGAAACTTTGGAATTTCCTACTATGTGAAGCAGTTGAGGTTATCTCGTTGAATGTTTTTAAGGCAAACATAAATAGACTTTTGAACAGTAAAGGAACTAAGGGTGAGTAGGCGGGTAAGTGGAGCTGAGTCCACAGAAAGATCAGTCATGATCTTATTGAATGGCAGGGCAGGCTCAAAGGACCATGTGCCCTACTCCTGTTCCAAACTTTTATGTTCTTAATTAGTCTATTAAACAGCTCCAAATTTTTGTACAAGCTCCAGATGTTAGTGAGCAGAACGTTAAAGGTTTGTCAGGGCTGAATTTTCCCAGGTTGGTGCCAGATGGTCTGTTCAGTTCATTCCTTCTTGTAGACTTTGTAGCAGTTTGATACAATTGAGTGGCACGTGTGAGTCAATCACAAAGTTGTGGGTCTGGAGTTGCGTATAGCTAAACTGGTAAGAATGGCAGGTTTCCTTCCCTAAAGGACATTAGTCATAGAATTCCTACAGTGCAGAAGGAGGACATTTGGTCCATCAAGTCTGCACTGACTGTTTGATAGAACATCTTACCCATGTCATCCCATCCCGTAACCCCATGTATTTATCCAGCTAATCCCCCTAACCTATGCATCTTTGGACATTAAGAGGCAATTTAGCATGGCCACACCTTTGGGAGGAAACCCATGCAGACACAGGAGAATGTGCAAACTCCTCACAGACAGTCACCCAGGACCGGAATCTAGATCCCTGGTGCTGTAAGGTAGCGGTGCTGACCACTCTGCCACCAAATTTTGAACAAGTTGGGTTTTTACAACTGTTTCACATTTTACAAATACAACTCCTATTTACAATACAGGTCTATTAGAAACTTGATTTTTTAAAAAATTATTATGTTGTGGGCATTGCTGGCAAGGCTAGCATTTATTGCCTATCCCATTTGTCCTTGGACTGCATAACTTGTTAAGACATTTCAGAGGGGCACATAAAAGTAAACCTGTGGGTATGAGGCCAGATGAAGATAGCAGATTTCCTTCCCTTAAAGATATTAGTGAACCAGATTTTTTAAAATAAAAGTTATGATGTCTGTCATGGTCACCATTACTGAGATTAGCTTTTGAATTCCAAATTTGTGAACAAAATTTAAATTCCAGTAGCATGCCTTGGTTAATTTTAACTTATGTATGCAGAGCATTAGACTTGGCCTCTGGATGACTATGGTCATAGAGTTGTACAGTGCAGAAAAAGCCCTTCTGTCCATCGAGTCTGCACGGACAACTACCACTAAAGTCGTGCTAATACCATTTTCCAGCCCTTGTTCCATATTCTTGAATTTTATGATATTTTAAGTGCTCATTCAAACACTTTTAAAATATGGTCAGGTGTCCGGTCTCCATTACCTTCCCAGGCAGTGCATTTCAGGTTCTCACCACCCTCTTGAGTGAAAAAATACTCATGGTGCCGTGATGGCTATTATGTATTATCCTATTGAATGATTCTTGACTCTCATATTTTCCCCATCTCCAATATTTTTATAAGTAATTAGTGGAAGTGTTCATTTGGTTACAAGATGCTCCTGAATCTACATGAAATATGATTTGAAAGAAATAAAAAATAGGAAAAACTGGAAGTAGGTTTGACAGCATGTGTGCAGAAATGCAGAGATAATTCAGGTTGCTAAGTTTTAAAATTAATTTATTACTCATAAATATGCTTACATTAACACTGCAGTGAAGTTACTGTGAAAATCCCCTAGTTGCCACACTAGCAACAGTTTGGTAACACTGAGGGAGAATTTAGCATGGCCATGCACCTAACCAGCATAGCCTTCAAACTGTGGGAGGAAACCACAGCACCTGGAAGAAACCCACACAGACACAGGAAGAATGTGCACACTGCGCATAGACAGTGACCCAAGCTGGGATTCAAACCCTGGGTTCCTGGCACTGTGAAGCAGCAATGCCAACTGCTGTGCCACCCAAATCACAAAGGTAAAATTTTAATCCTAGCTCACTCTGTCAATATTTTCTATTTATTTCATATTTCCAGTATCCACACCGTTTGTCCTTGAGACTGACATAGCTCTAGATGCTCATTGCTGGTAGGTTGACACTCTGTAAGAAGTCTCACAACACCAGGTAGCAGTTTTGCTACCAAATAAATCCTGTTGGACTTTACCCTGGTGTTTGTGATCTTACTGTGTTTACCCAGCCCAACAACGGCATCTGCGCACCAGGTTGATATTCTCATATTGCTGCTGCTATGTAGCTGTTTGATTGACAGCTCCAACAGTAATATTTCCGGGTTAGACAGGGCAGCAAACCGGACATCCTGTCGAGTAGGGATTAGTTCCGGGTGGTGCTGTTGCTGTTACTGCATGTTGTTGTTCTTTGGTTGAGTTTTTGGTCAAAATGTCCCGGGGATCGAGCGCCGGCTTTGACCGTCACATCACCATCTTCTCCCCGGAGGGAAGGTTGTACCAAGTAGGTGAGTGAGGCCTGTCCCGCTGGCAGCGCACATCCACATCCACACAACCCGCTCAGTCATCCCTGGGCCCATCCCCCACAATGTGGAGATGCCGGCTTTGGACTGGGGTGAGCACAGTAAGTGCCACCCCCCCCCCCCACAGTAAGTTGGCGGGGAGAGAGAAGCTGAGGGGGGGGAGGGTAAACTGGAGTAAGGAAGACAGGATGGGGTATGAAGTGGTATTGGTCCTTGGGGTTTGGAGGGGGTGAGGGGAATGGAATAGTTTTGGTGCCTGGATAGGGGAGATTAGGGGGAAGGTGCTGACCGAAAAGTTAAAATTCTAAATTGTGGCAAGGCCAATTTTGATGGTACCAGACAGGAACTTTCAAAAGTTGATTGGGACAGGCAGAGGGATGTCTAGGAAGTGGAAGACTTTCAAAATTGTGTTAACTAAGGTTCAGGTTAAGCACATTCTGTTTAGAGTGAAGGGCAAGGCTTGTAGAAGCAGGGAACCCTAGACGACTTGGGATATTGAAAGGAAGAAGGAGACACATGCCATGCATAGGCAGCTGGGATCAAGTGAATCCCTTGAAGAGTATAGAGGGTGTCGAAATAGAGTTAAGAGAGAAATCGGGAGGGAAAGAGTAGACGTGAGATTGTTTTGGCACATTAAGCAAAAGAGAATCCAAAGAGATTCTGCAAATATATGAAGGGCAAAAGAGTAACTTGGGAAAGAATAGGATCTCGTAAGGATCAATGAGATCATCTATGTGTGGATCCACAAGAAATGGGTGAGATCTGAAATGAATTTTTCTCATCAGTATTTACTGTTGAGAAAGGCACAGATGTTAGTGAATTTGGGGAATAAATAGTGATATTTTGAGTACATTTGACTGAGAAGGTGCTGTTGGAAGTCTTAAAGCAAATGAAGGTAGATAAAATCCCTAGGATGTGATGAAATGTATCCCAGAATGTTGTGGGAAGCTAGGGAGGAAATTGTGGGTCCCCTAATGAAGATATTTGATGGAGGGATATAGAAAACTGATTTAAAATAGAGATCATGAGCCTTGGGAGTCCCTGGGAAGTGTGTAAATAGATGATGATATTGATGTACTTGTTTTTATCCTACAGGTGCTTTGGTCCACCTTGTTGTCTAACAAGGGGCATACACGCGATGGGTCGTGAGAGGGCTGCTCTTGGATTTTTTTCGAGAGTATCCTAGTGCTTCACGTCGTTAGTGTACGCTTGACCTGGACCATTTGATGGGCAACACGACAGCTCAGTGACTATCGCTGTGCTGTGCAGATACATGGATTTGGGCCTGTGTCTGTGGGAGTTTGCGCATTCTCCCCGTGCTTGCGTGGGTTTTCTCCGGGTGCTCCGGTTTCCTCCCACATCCCAAAGATGTGCTCTTAGGCTAATTGGCAAAACAAATTCTCCTAAATTGTCTCAAATTTGGTTTTTAATCCATAGATCTATAAACATAGACAGGGATCACGGGTAGAGGTGGGAACATTGGGGTGGCGGCATGGGCTCGTTGGGTCGAAGGGCCTGTTTCCCGTGTTGTTTTGTTCTTTGTTCTATATTTGCATCATTAACAGCCACAAGGGAGGTACATTAAGATCAAAGGGTAGCAAATGTTGTGCCTTTGTTTAAGAATGGCTTCATGGAAAAGTCTGGGGACTACAGGCTGATGGGCCTACTGCCTGTAGTGGGTAAGTTGATAGGTATTCTGAGAGACTGTCTCTAATCAGTCTTTGCTTCTCTAAATGCCTGAAGATACTATCAGTATGGCTTTGTGAGTGGAAGATCATGCCTCTCAACTTTGAGTTTTTTGAAGGGGTAACAAAAAAGTAGATGAGGGCAGTAGAGTCGATGTTGTCTACATGGACTTTAGCAAGGACTTTAACAAGGTACTGCATAGTAGGTTATTGTACACGGTTAAATCTTATGGGATCCAGCATGAGGTAGCCAATTGGATATGAAATTGGCTTGATGACAGAAGACAGAGAGTAGTTGTAGAGAGTTATTTTTGAAACTGGAGATCCGTGACCAGCAGTCTGCCTTGGTGCTCGTGCTGGGTGCATTGCTATTTGTTAGTTATATTAATGACTTGTATGGGAATTTAGGAGGCATGGTTAGTAAGTTTGCAGATGGCAACACAATTGGTGGCCAGATGGACAATAAAGAAGGTTATCTTGGGTTGCAATAGAATCATGATCAATTGATGATGAATGGCAGATGGAGTTTAATTTAGATAAATGAGAGGTAATGTATTCTGGTAGATCGAACCAGGGCAAGACTTACTCAGTTAGTAGTAGGGTGTTGGTGAGAGTTATAAAACAAAGAAATATAGGAGTGCAGGTTCATAGCTCTTTAAAAGTGAAGTCAGAGATGGACAGAATGGAGAAGAAGACATTCAGCATGCTTGGTTTCATTGGCCAGAATGTTGAATATAGAATTTGGGATGTCTTGTTAAACTTGTACAAAGCATTGGTAAGGGAATATTGTGTACTGTTCTAGTCATCCTATTGTAGAAAGGATATTATTAACTTAAAGAAAATGCAGAAAAGATTTACCAAGATGCTATCAGGAGTTGATGGTTTGAATTAAAAATGTGGAGATGCCAGCGTTGGACTGAGTTAGGCACAGTAAGAAGCCTCTCAACATCAGGTTAAAGTCCAACAGGTTTATTTGGAATCATGAGCTTTTGGAGCACTACTCCTTCATCACTCACCTAATGAAGGAGCAGCAGTTCAAAAGCTTGTGATTCCAAATAACCTGTTGGACTTTAACCTGGTGTTATGAGACTTGTTACTGAGTTATAAGGAGAGGCTGGATAGACTGGGAGTAGGTGGCTTAAGGGTGATCTCAAAGGTCTATAAAATAGTGAGGGGCATAGATAAGATAGATAGTCAACATCTTTTACCAAAGGTAGGGAATCTAAGACTAGAAGGCATTGGTTTAAGGTGAAAGAGAAGAGATACAAAAGAGTCGAGAGGGATAGTTTTTTTTTTCAGAGGGTTGACAGTGGATCATGCTGCCAGAGACAGTAACATAGGTGGGTTCAAATTTTTCTTTGAAAAAGAATTTAAACAGTTACGTGGGTAAGATTGGTATCGAGGGATATGGGCCAAATGCAGGCATTTGGGACTAGCTTAATGGTAAAAACTGAGCAGCATGGACAAGTTGGGCTGAAGGACCTATTTCCATGCTGTAAACCTCTGATTACAGTGATTAGAGAGAAATTGGAGGGGGGGGTAAGGAGATGGTGCTTGGGTACGGGTGCTGGGCGGAGTGATGTGGGACATAGGGGCAATGGGTGGCACTAGAGTAGGGTAGACATGGGCAATGGGGGCGCTAGCGTATGAGGCTACAGGAGGGGTAACTAAAGGCAGAACTGCTGCAGGAGGGCAATGCAGAACATAGGGACAATGGGTGGTGCTGGAGTAGAGGAATAATGGAGCACTGGGGGCAGGGGCTATGGAAGGGATGACTAGAGGCAGGATTGCTACGGGAGGGGTGATGGGGATAAGGATGCTGAGTTGGGGTAATTGGGACAAGGTCACAGGTGGAGTGCTGGACTAGACTTGGGGTAGGGGGTGACTGGAGGCAGGCCCCTGGTTGGGGGGGAGATTGGGGTGGAGGTGACTGAGGGTTGCTGGGAGTGATGGGTTCAGGGCAGAGAGAGGAGCTGGAGCGTTGGTACAATGGACTAGGAGAAGCTTAGGTTTGCGGGGGGGGAAGGGAGGGAGGAGAAGAGAGATGTGGCGGGGAGAAGGGAATGTGGAAGGTGGAATGTGTGCTTGGTAGGGGAGACTGGCAAAGTGGTTGTGCTGGAGTTGGGAGTCTGGAGTAGGGTGAGAGAGAATCTGGGATAAGTGGAGACATGGAAGTTTAAGGGCAGTGGGGGGCAAATGGTAGTAGAGTAAAGGCTTGGTACTATTTTCAGGCACTAGTGTAGGGCGGGGGCAGTCTTGATTTGGGGCAGTGGAGGAGATCCCTCATCAGCGGGTGTGTCAGGTGGGATTGGTTAGTCAGGAGCAGCATAGCTCTATCATAGCTGCTAATACCTAGAGTGTAACTTGTTGAGATGTTTAACTTCTGGTAAATGTTAGCAGTGGCTTTGTGATATAACGATCAGTTAGATTTTCAGTATGAGATTCGTTATGGTAAATCATTTTGTTGTAACAACATGAATTGAACTTGGGTTTCCGTGTTATTGTTGCCTAAGACTTTTTGATTTTTTTTTGCAGAATATGCTTTTAAAGCGATAAACCAGGGTGGTCTCACTTCAGTTGCTGTTCGTGGAAAGGATTGTGCTGTAGTAGTTACACAGAAGAAAGTACCGGTAAGTGTATACTGAAGTACCTGTAGTGGTAGCATTTAAAATGGTTAAAATTAAAATACTGCAGATGTTGCAATCTGAAACAAAAACACGTGCTGGAAAATTTCAGCAGGTCTGACACCTACTGTGGGGGGAGAATAAATCCAAAGGACTTGATTTTACCATTTTGATTCTAAGTGCTAAATCTGTTCCTCCCCCTCACTGAACCAGACCAATCAATTGTGCGTAGAGTGACAGCGGACCCCCCCTGCCCCCCACCCTCCACAACTGCAGAGCCATCTGACCTGACGTGCTCCTCTCCTCCTCCTTCCCCCCCCCCCCCCCCCACCGACAGCCACCTGACCCAACTCTTTTCCCCCGCTCCAACCAGAGAGCGATCAGACCCACTTCACTCCATCCTACCAGAGAGTCATCTGATCAGTTTCCCTCCTCTGCCCCACCAGAGACATCTGACCCACCCACCCCACCATCAGAGAGCCATCTGACCTGCCTCCCTCCTTCCCACCAGACAGCCATCTGACCCCAACCATTACCACCACTGATTTGAGTCAGAGAACAGCCAGAAGCTCTGAAATTACCTTCTCAGAAGCTGGAATGCCCGAATTGGACCTTTGCGGACCATGTCTGTTTCGCGCCAAATCTGGATAAGTGAATGTTGCGGTAAAGGGAGAAATGCTGGTAAGTTTAGGCATCCAGCCCATTAAGTCCTGATCACGGCCATTTTAGACGATTGGTAAAGGGGGAATAGACACGGAGGCAGTCACAGATCACGCTACTTGCTTCATGCCTGACTTTACCAAGTTTTTGCACCAGAAAATGGGTGCAACCTGATGGTAAAATCAGGCCCAACGTTTCGAATCTAGATGACCCTTTGTCAGAGCTAACAACTGAAATGTTGGCTCTATTTGGCAGGAATTGATATGGTTTAATGAACAAAGATCCAGTCGAGTGAAGAAACTGTTGTAATAATAATTGTTGTAATAATGTATAGTTGTTCTATTAACTGTACAGTTCAAATTCCAACATGGTAGTTTGGAAATTTGCATTTAAATGGCGAAGTCAGGAAATACAAGGATAGATAGTGTGAAAATGAAAACGAATATGCATTTGTTATTTTAAAAACCCATTGGTTCAATGGTGTGCTTTAGGGAAGGAAACATTCAATCTTGTCTACTCTGTTCCAACACTAATGTAGCTGAATCTTAACCACCTATCTGGAGAGGTTGAGCAAGCCACTCTGTTGCCCCACTACCTTCTGAGGGCAACTGAGGATGGGTATAAATGCCAGCCTTGCCTGCGATAAATTTGTTAAAGGTAACTCTTATGTTACTGATGTGAATGAATAATCAAACTTGAATACCAAGTAGCTAAACGCACATCTTTGGACTGTGGGAAGAAACCCATGTAGACACGGGGAGAATGTGCAAACTCCACACAGTCACCCAAGGCTGAAATCAAACCCAGGTCTCTAGCAATGAGAGATAACAGTGCTAACCACTGTGCCACTATGCTGCCTACTTGAAATGCTGCCGCCTATAAGCCTGTAGACCAACAGCTTCAAAGTGGGATCAGCCTGGATAGCTTTTTGTCTGGCCATTAAAATGCCATTAATATCATTAATTTGCCTACGATTCTACAATTCACTACTTCCTAAAATATTGAAATTCAATAAGATCTGGAATCACCTGAGATTAAATGCCTGGCAAAACTTACATTGATTGAATTAAGCTAGCTGCTCTTTGACTACTCTGAAAAGCAATTACAAGACAATCAAGGCTTGGTTAGCGGTTGGGCTACCTAAAGATATCCCATGTAGTGTGTTGAAATGGCTGCCTCTAATAGAGAAGTTATATAATTGGAGATTATCTTGGATCTTAGCAGTATTATACTTGAGCTTTGGGATTCTTAAAATTCAGAACCCAATTAAATCCAAAAATATCTGTCATTTGTTTAGGCTGTCAGGTAAAATGTTTAAATTCCATTGTGATTAATCTTGCATTTACAATTTTAATCTGTGTTAATTTTGGTTTTACCTACAACACTTGGACCTACAAGCCATGAATGGGAACTCTCAAAGCAATGGGCCTGTTGAGCCCATGGCTGATGGAGGGGTTGTCTGTAGCTGACTTTGGGTTCGCTGTCATTCTACTGTTGTCCTAACCTCATACTTAAGGTGCAGCCTTCAGTTCTTAATTGTGTATGCTCCTTAATCCAGTAGTTCAACTTGTCTTTCAGGATAAGTTATTGGATGCCAACACAGTCACTCATCTGTTCCGAATAACTGAAAACATAGGATGTGTAATGACAGGAATGACAGGTAAGAACCTAAAATCTGATTCAGATTACGGTTCTCCTTTTTAGACTAGCTGACTTTGCTTTTAGATATCAAATCTATTTAATTAATGTCAACAATGGAAACTGAATCTTGTCAATAACATAATAAGATGCATGAATTTTTTTTAAAAATTCTGAAAATACTTTTATGAGACAGTCTGTGGAGAGAAAAGCAGACTTAATCTTTCAGGTTGATGATGAAAGATATTTGCACTACTTTCTGTTAATGTTATTGCATGATCTGAGTATTGACCAAATCTTGTGCCTGGAAACGTGGCCAATAATGTCCAACAAGAACTCTTACCAGTAACTGAAAAGGAGAACATAGTTAAGCAGAAAATCATTGTGTAAGATGAGACTCTTGTTTGCAAAGCGGTCTTCCTTACTAGTATTTGTAAACCCAGATTCGGTGTCACCTAACTAGTACTACTTGTTTGTTTCCTCCTTGATACTGTCCTTTATCATGGTGGCTCTTCCACCTTTCAAGTTTCTAAAATTAACAATGAAAATAAATTAACCTTACAATTATGCATTTGTTATTTAAAAACCCATTGGTTCAATGGCTTCCTTAAGGAAAGAAACATTCAATCTTGTCTACTCTACGATTCTGTTCCAACACTAACGTAGTTGAATCTTAACTACCTATCTGGAGAGGTTGAGCAAGCCACTCTGTTGCCTCACTACCTTCTGAGGGCAACCGGGGATGAGTATAAATGCCAGCCTTGCCTGTGATAAATTTGTTAAAGATAACTCTTATGCGATGTGAATGAATAATCAAACTTGAATACCAAGTAGCTAAATGCACATCTTTATACTGTTTCTTGAATGTTGATCTCTTTCACCTTTTAATTTCTTTATTGATTTTTAAATTGCAGCAGACAGTAGGTCCCAGGTTCAGAGAGCTCGGTATGAAGCTGCAAACTGGAAGTATAAGTATGGCTATGATATCCCAGTGGATATGTTGTGCAAACGGATTGCAGATATTTCTCAAGTATACACACAAAATGCTGAAATGAGACCCTTGGGATGCTGTAAGCAACTTTTTTATGTAGTATAAGATTAATGCAAATTGGGTTTCTGCTTCAAATCGCAGTTGCAAGTACTTCTGGAGTATAAAGTCATATACAATCATGTCTTTTAATGGTCTATCAAAAATGACTTTCTAAATTATTTTCTTAAAAGTATTAATTGAGAAAACATCAACCTATTAAACTAGGTGATCATTCATTTGAGAGGTTTATTACTGTACCCTTACTGCATTCGGGGGAAAAAAGAGTGACCCATAGAATCATAGAACCTACAATGCAGAAAGAGGCCCTTTGGCCCATCGAGTCTGCACCGAACACAATCCCACCTAAGCCCTATCCCCATATCCCGACACATTATACCCACTAATCCCTGGATACTAAGGGACAATTTCTTAGCGTGACCAATCAACCTAACCCGCACGTCTTTGGACTGTGGGAGGAGGAAACCAAGGAAACCCATGCAGACGTGAGGAAAATGTGCAAACTTCACACAAACAGTGACCTGAGCTGGAATTGAACCCAGGACTCTGGAGCTGTGAAGCAGCAGTGCTAACCACTGTGCTACCGTGCCACCCATTGAATTTGTGTATTTAAGGTAATGAATAGCTGAGCTACACAGAGCAGAAATTCTCTATTCTCTGTTGTATTAAAAAAGGAAAGGATTTGCATTATACAGTGCCTTTAAATCCTAAAATGTAATTTAAAGTCACTCTTTTAGGGACATAGAACGTAGAACATAGAACACTACAGCGCAGAACTGGCCCTCGATGTTGCGCCGACCAATTAGGAACAAGCAGTGACCCTCTAACCTAAACCATTCCCTTTTCATCCATAAACTTATCTACTAATCTCTTAAACACCACCAAACTTGGCGCATCTACAACTGACGCAGGCAAGGCATTCCATACCCTTACCAACCTCTGGGTAAAGAACCTACCTCTGACATCTGTCCTAAAGCCACCACCCCTTAATTTAAAGCTATATCCCCTCGTGCTAGCTTTCTCCATCCTAGGAAAAAGGCTATCACTGTCCACCCTATCTAAACCTCTAATAGAATAACCAATTTACTCACCACAAAGTCCCATGCATAAGGGGAGGTGCTGACCCCATAATCAGAATTATTGATGTTAGAAGTGGGATAAATGTTGGACAGGACTCCAATTCTTGATTGCTCCTCCATGCTGAAATTTTAAATTTAACTGAGGACAAGATAGGAATGTTTGATGTCCCTCAATTGTATATTCACTGTCGAGTGTCTTGCATGAATATTGGCCATTTGTGCTGGCTGTACTGTCGTCTTTGAAATCAGCAGGCAAGACATGTATAAATAATCTCCAGGAATGTCACTTCAATTGAATATTTTGATACAAAGTAGGATCATTGGTATTTACATCTATTCTCCAAAATGGACAAAAGTTAGAATTCATTGAGGGTTCAGGTTTGTTAATTAGATGTAGTATTTTCTTAAATTTAGAATTCAAAAAGGAAGATAGTGGCTTCATGCCATCCTGTGATGATGTACTCCCTGAAAATGCTGAGCAAATTTCCATCCTTATAGAATTCAGCAAATTATTAGAAAGGTTTCTGTGAAAGGATGTAGAAATCTTGTCATGGTGTGATTCATACTTCTACTGGCTTCTAAAGACATTAGATAACAATAGCAACTAAGAAACAAAGATCATATTATATTCTGGCAGCAGAGAAAATGTTGCAAAAAGATTTAATCAGATCTTTTGTTTTCCATTGAATAGTTCGCAATCTAACTTTTTTTTCCCAACTGAGTTGGCTGCTCCTGGAGCACCATACTTGAAAGATGGTAGCTGATTCCAAACATTATTTTAAGAAGTAGTTGAACGAAAACTTAATGCTGAATTTGCAGGTTTATAGACAAAAGGATGAGATTGTGGGATTAAACATGGCTCATCTTTCAAAAAACCTGCAAGAGTGTGGCAAGCTAAATACACTTCTGTGCTGAGAGTTTCTTTGATTCTGTTAAATACTAAACAAATGAAATGTTTTTTAAAAAAATAAATCAGTTTGAATGTTCTGTTTTATAGGTATGATTCTGGTGGGTGTTGACGAAGAGCTTGGTGCGCAGGTTTACAAATGTGACCCTGCAGGTTATTATTGTGGTTTCAAGGCAACTGCTGCAGGAGTCAAACAGACAGAAGCCACAAGTTTCTTGGAAAAGAAAGTTAAGAAAAAGCTTGACTGGATATATGCACAAACTGTAGAGGTATGAAAGTGATTAATTAAGTTGAATTTCTTTTTTTCTCTTTTTTTGTGATCAGCTGTAGGTTAGTGATTTTTGTAATTCTAGTTTTGAAATGTTATTTTCTTTTGTTGCAGACAGCAATAACTTGTCTGTCCACAGTGCTGTCCATTGACTTCAAGCCTTCTGAAATTGAAGTAGGGGTGGTTACAGTGGATAACCCTAAATTTAGGTAATTAAAGATCATTTTATTTACTTAATTGTCTAATTTCAGTAAACTATTTATTCCTTGGTGATTTGTAGAATGCATCATTACAAAAGACATGAGTTATTCAAAGTTAGAGGAACTTGACAACCCCTTTGTCAGAATGCAGGCCATGTGTGTTAAAATGCATTGAGCTTGAAACAGCTCTACTGGAATGTTCGAGAATTTGACCTGTGCTTTCCCTGACCCCAACTTCATATCTTTGTGCTTAGTTGCTCCTCTTGCAACAACAGAATATAGAAAGGCCGAGATAGAGTGGACAGGGAGAGAATGTTTCCACTAGTGGGAGAGACTAGATCTTGAGGGCACAACGTCAGAGTGAAGGAACGCTCTTTTAAAACTGAGATGAGTAATTTCTTCAGTTAGAGGGTGGTGAATCGGTGGAACTCATTGCCACAGAGAGCTATTGAGTGTCTTTAAGCCAGAGATAGATAGATTCTTGATCAATAAGGGGATCAAGGGTTATGGGGAGAAGACAGGAGAATGGTGATGAGAATCATATCAGCCATGATTGAGTCTGCTCCGGCATTCAATGTGCTGCATGGCCTGATTCTGCTTCTATATCTTATAGTCTAAAATCAAATTTAACCCTATATATGGCAGTTTATATTGCTATATACAAGTTAAAGGGCACCTTTCTGATCAAAAATCAAATCTTTTCACTTGCAATCTTGCATCGGAAACAAAACCTGCTTTGAACCTTAAGATATTCGTTCTTCGGAATGCATCTTTTAATTTTGATTTGTGTGAAATCTTGTAATCTTTTGATAAAGACAGTGGTTAAAATATGTTTATCACATCTTTTGGGTTACAACACAGTGAAACTGCGTAGTGCAATGTGTTGAAACATTAGCTTTGCACCTATAGAAACTGCATTTGAATGTGATCCACATTAAAATAATATATAAGCTTGTTCTCTAGGCTACATATAGACTATTTACTCAAAATCAACTGGAGTCACAATTAGGCCTGGTCTTCCTATGTACAGTATTTGTAAATTGGCATTAAGTGGTAACTTAAGAGGCCATAGCAAAAGGGAGAAATCCGTACTAATACAATTGAAATCCTTTGAAGTTGGGTTGAAGTCATATAATTGGGTAAATGGAGTTGGAACCTCGACATGGAATTGGGAGATGCTAAAACTAGATTTTGGGATTGCAAAGGTACTAACATAACCAACCTGGGGATTGGTTGCGCAGCATACATCCTTCTTCATTTGACTTTGTTGGAAAGACTTAACAGACAGCCAACCTGCAATTCGCAGTTTACTAGGCATTTCAACGTGAGAATTGGCCCCAAAGAAAATGATATCAAATAATCCCTGAATGGTGCCTTTCGTCAGGTGTGACATTAGGCCAGTACTCAGCACTTGAGTAAATTGTCCATCAGAGTTAAAACTTTGAACTAGTGAACTGCTTCATTATAACTTCCAGAACAGTTTCATGCCTTTAACATTTCTCTCTACAGTCTTCATTCTTTAAATATTTTGATTTTACTTTGAGCAGCTTAGAAATTTTAAAATAGTACAAAATACAAATGGATTTAATTTTGTAATTTATCTTTGAATTTTTATTTCTAAAATGTGCTCGAACATGAAAAGTCTTTTTTCTGACAGTTGTTTTTTTTGCCCCAGGATTCTTTCAGAAGCTGAAATTGATGCACATCTGGTTGCTCTAGCAGAGAGAGACTGAAATTCCACTTAGTTTAAGATTCTTTATTTGTTACATAGAGAGCATTGTTAATGGAAGACTGGATCGTTGTAACAGAATGCCATCTACACTGTATTTTAATCCACACAAATAAAGCTGAGATTTTGGAACATGTGATTGATTAAAGTCATGTTTACACAATATGCTCTCGTCTCACCTAGCGATCAGGTGCTGGCCTTTTCTGTGTAAAAAGAGAGAGAGGGCGAAGGAGCCTATCTCTCCTCATGCTGCTTCTAAACTCACAAACCTCTCACTCCAGTCAGAACCTATTATTTGGAGATGAATAAAATGGAATGTCCTGGAATCATTAGGTGCAGAATGTAACTATTTTAGCCCATTGAACATTACAGAGGAATTGTTTGACAATAAGCTTATGGTAGTATGTTAAAGAACAGTTTGGGCACTAGCGACTTTCATCCACAGTTACTAAAAAGTTTAAAAACATTTTTGATTTGTTTTTAATGCAACTAAATGAAGATCTTAACAGACCGATAATCAATTTAAAACCTTTTACTTTTTAAAAAATGAATTAAGTCTCTGTACTACAAGTCCCTGTTTTATGTTTAACTTTAATGTTGGTCAGTTAATGGGGCCTGTATTTTTGTTAGTGTCATGAGTTTAGTTTTCAAGTCTTTTTGCAATGATCTGATATAGGGATATGTGACCCAATCTGTACCATTTTGGAATGGCCTCTCCCATTCAAAGAACAAAGAAAATTACAGCACTGGAACGTGTTTTCCAGCCCTCCAAGCCTGTACCAACCATGCTGCCCGACTGAACTAAAACTCGTACACTTCTGGGGACTGTATCTCTCTATTTCCATCTTGTTTATGTATTTGCCACTATCGTATTTACTTCAATCGTCTCCCCCAGCAGTGATTTCAGGACCCATTACCAATTTTTTTCCTCTGAATCACTGAGCAGAAACTGAAGCCAAATCCTGCACACATGAGGACAGCCTCAACCAGGATCTTGTGTTCATGTCACACTATTTGTAATCCCCATGACTTGCCTGGGCTTGCAAAATCTCTCTAACTGTCCTGGCTGGAGACAATACACATCTGTTTAACCTGAGCTTATCCCCTCTCTCCACTCATATTGTCTGTACCTTTTAAGACTTGACTACCAGTAAAGACTCGCATTCAAACCATTATTTTGTAAATTGAGTTTGTATCTTTACATGCCCTGTTTGTGAACAGAACTCCCCCTCAACTGATGAAGAAGCAGCACTCCAAAAGCTTGTGGCTTGTGCTACCAAATAAATCTGTTGGACTTTAACATAGTGTTGAGACTTTTTACTGTGTTGTACCGTGCCAGTGAACGAAAGCATGTTGTCATAGAAAATAGGCATGATGTGGGGATGCTGGCGTTGGACTGGGGTAAGCACAGTAAACACCAGGTTCAAGTCCAATCAATTAATTTAAGCTTGTGAGTTTACTATCAAATAAATTGGTTGGACTTGAACCTGGTGTTGACAGACTTCTTACATAGAAAATAGGAGCAGCCTTTAAGCCTATTCTGCCATTTAATATGATCATTGTCTGATCCTCTTATTTCAATGCTACACTCTGTCCCCATATCCCATGATTTCCTTCAATTTACCTTGATGTTTGTACCTTCAGTGTGTACTTTGACGATTCAAAGTTTTTTTTTCCAATTTGATGTATTTAAATACAATGCGGGAGGAGTTCCATACCCAGAGCTTCTGGCAGTTTGAAAGGATTTCCATTTTGTGAACCTAAAGAGCAGTAAAAGCAAGATAATGGTGTAACAGGCAAAGTTGAAGAACGAGACAGTGTGATACAGATCATAAGAAATAGGAGCAGAAGTAGGCTCTCTAGCCCTTTAAGCCTGCCCTGTTGTTCAGTAAGATCATGGCTGATCTGAAGTGGATCAGTTCCATTTTCCCGCTTTCTCCCCATAACCCTTAATTCCCTTGTCTATCTCAAATCTATCTACCCGTGACAAATATATTCAACGAGATAGCCCCCGCTATTTCAATGGGCAGAGGATTCCAGAGGTCCACCACCCCGGTGTGAAGAAGTTCCTCCTCAACTCCATTCTAAACTGCACCCCTCTTCCCCCCTTATTTTGAGGCTGTGCCCTTCAATTTCTGTTTTCCTTTCTAAGTGGAAAGAACCTCTCTAGCCCCTTCGTTATTTTGTAGAAAGGGGAGAAGTAAAGAGATTCTTTCTGCTTCAAAAGGAAAACAGAACTAGAGGGCACAGCCTTAAATGTGGACAGTCTAGGAAAAGCAGAACTAGATTAAGTAGAGAGGTTCCTGTGTGGGAAAGGGGAAAGAAGAGGATTTGCTGCTTATTTGGAATTTTACATAAAAGTGTTAGATTTATGGTGCAAAGTGTTTTAATTTTTTGAGGCCAACAATTTATGTGTTGCACTGCTAGGACTTTTAGTATAAAGGATTTCGATTTTTTTTTTTTTTAGTCTGGTGAAGGCTATGATTTGTAATTAGCTGCAACTTTTCAGAATTGGCCTCTGCTGCAAAAGTTAGATGCCTCTCTGACCTAAGAGTGTTTATTCCTGGTATTGAGTGCCTGAAAAGTGAAGTAAAAATCTTTTGCTTTCAGCACAAATATTTTAAGGATTTAAAAAAAAAAATTGCCAAACAAGCGAAATAAATGTATGCCTCCCTCTTCACTGAACTTGAAATTGTTGTTTTGATAATTCTAGGTTTGTGAAATTTAACTTGAATTTAGTTTTTGCTATGATAATGGTTGATTCTTTTGATATTGCTGCAACAGGAGATGACTTTTATGGGGGGCATCTAAAGTAGATAAAATACATCAACTTAGTCTGGTTTCATAACTTCAAAACACTGACACTGTAATATGCCCATATCCTCTATAACAAATTGTAACTGAATTGCATATGCAGTGTTTTGCATCTCACCAGAATGATTCGTATGACCTGCCTTATTAACTAAAAGCCATTCAAATTAGTCACCAGCTATGACATAGCAGATATTCTTAGACACCTTCCATAATTTTCAGCTGTATTTTTTGTCAATGTGCTATTTTATAAGGGCAACCTAAGAAAGTTTTAACAGAAAATATTACATGCTTTTTAAAATACCTTCCAAATATATTCATATATATGGTTATGAGAATAGGGCTGGTGGCATTGTAGTTGGTGCAGACTTGATGGACCAAATGGCCACCTGCACTGTATGATTTTACGTGAACATTATACAATATTTTGATAATAAGCACAATGTCAGAGTTAGTTTAATTCCCAATTTTGAAGATGGTGACTGTAAATTCTAACAATACTATCTCCCCAGCAAATTAGCAGATGCCAGACAATCTACTCAACTATGTTCTCACTAATTTATCGACTGATTTTTAAAATTCATGCATGGGATGAGGGCATTGTTGGCAAGACATAACACTTATTGTCCAATCCTAATTATGATTGTAAAAATGGGTGGTGAGTTTTTTTCCTGAATCATTGCAGACCACACAGTGTAGATTAGACCCACAGAACTGTTATGGAAGGGGTTCTAGGATTTTGACCCAGTAACAGTGAAGAAACAGCAATGTAGTTTTAAGTCAGATGGTGGCAACTGGTGGTGTTCCCATGTGTTTGCTTCTAGGTAATAGAGGCTATAGGTTTGGGAAGTACTTTTGAAGATGTCTTGACAAATTGCTGCGGTGTATCTTATAGATGGTATGTACTGTTGCCACTGTGTGTCTGTGGTGGAGGAAGTGAATGTTTAAAGTGCTGGGCGAGTTCTTTCTCCAAGGTGGTACTGAGCTTCCTGAATGTTGAAGCTACTCTCATCCAGGTAAATGGAGGATATTTCACCATACTTGTGTGGCACAAATTATTGGTCACACATTACCCCAAACCCTGAATGTTAATCCAGATATTGTTGCAATTATAACCAATGGGATTATATTACCCACAAGCCATACGTAGTGCTTGGCCAGCATGACTGTTTTTGCGGAATCTAAAATGCTGCGTTCTTGAAAATATTTTCCATGAAATGTTTCAAGTTGATGTGATTGCTGAATGAATCATAACAGGAAGTCAACCTGATTTTCTATATTAAAAAAAATTGAAAAAGCATATCACCCTGTAAATAACAGCAAATATTTGACAAGTTTAAAGTTTTTGTCATCATTAATACTTCAAGACAGTGAACTATCTTTAACCCAAGAGATAAATTGTTATAGAATGATACAGCACAGGAAGCCATTTGGCCCATTGCAGATTTTTGGCAGAGTCTATACAATTAGTCTCATTCCACTTTTCTTTCCCCATTGGAATATTTCTCCAATTTCCTTTTAAAACCTACTTTTGAATCTGCTTCTACCACCCTTTAAGGCATTGAATTCCAGGTCACCATGACTTCATAGAAAAAAGTTTCCTTGTCATCTGTGGTTCCTGGTTTCTAACTTACACTGAACTGCGTGAAATATTGGGTCAAATGATCAAAAGCCGGGTCAAAGAGGTTGGTTTTAAGGAATATCTTAATGTAAAAAAGCAAGCTAGACAGGAAGGGCAGAGCAGGAATGCCACAGATTAAAGTCTAAGCAACTGAAGGCATAGTGCCCAGTGGCAGAATATGTGAGATCAGGGATGCTCTAGAGGCCGGAATTAGGGGAGCATAGACTTTGGAGAGTAATTTGGATGGAGAAATTTACAGTGATAGAGAGAGGCCCAACTATGCATTTGAAAATGAGAATGAGAATTTTAAATTCAAAGCATCGTTTAGTCAGGATCCAATGTGGGTCAGTGTGTATAGGGGAAATGGAGGAGTGATATTTATTGCAGGTTAACAGGATGTTGGATGTCCTCAAATTCACAGAGCAGAAGGAGGCTAGCCAAGGAGTGTGATGGAATAGTCAAAATTGGAGGTAATAATAGGAAATCATTTCACAGCTAAAGAACTGAGACAGAGGCAGAGACGGGTGATATTACAGAGGTGGAAGTAGTCTTGATGATGGTTTGAATCAGCCACAGAAATTGCCAGGGGGAGATGGTATTGGTAGTAAGGGAGTGGAATTTATGGTGGGAACCAAATTACTTCAGTTTTCTCAATATTTAAATGAAGGAAATTTCTGCTTATTCAGCACAGGTATTGGATGTCAAATAATCAGTCTGAAATTTTGGAGGGAAATTTCCAAATGCCTTGAAATTTTGTCCTAACTTATTGTCTCTCAATGTTTCCTTATCATTCGGTGTGAGGCTATCTGGTCTGTAGATGCTGTATTTATCCCTTCCCATTTTTTGGGCAGGAATGTAACATATGCAGTCCTCAGACAATACTCCTATATCTGAGGAGATTTTGGCCAGAATCTTTGTGATTTCCACAGCGATTTAGGAAGCATCTCACCCTGACTGTGTGACTTTTCTACTTTGGATACTGTCGTCCTTTTAAGTAGCTTTTCTCGATCTATTTATATCCTATTCAAATTTCTTTATTGACTCATTTTTTCACTAATGTTGGCAGCATCTTCATTAGAGAAGGTAAATGTAAGGTACTCATTTCAGGAACGACCCCTTTAGCTCTTTTCATTTTCCACTTGACATAATGACTTTTATAATGTTTAATAATTTCTTGTATTGTTCAAATGCATTGGTATTAAATTGTATAAAAGATCCGATAGTCAATTGATTCAGAACACTGTTCTACACTTTGTATGCTAGGTTCCTGCATACGCTATGCTTTGTAGCTTTGAGGATGAGGTTTGATAGTACACCATGGTGTTGAAGGGAGAAAATATCTGAATGCAGGTGATTCCACAGATGATGCTTTGCACTTACTAACAAGTTGTTGCAACATTTCTGAAGCCATTTCATTTCCTTCCATACTCCATTCCTCAGTTACTGACCCCATCCCTTTCCTTGACAGCCAGTCTGTTGAGATGTGGTGTTCTGATCCATTGACTCAAGAGCTGTACTGCCTCTTTTCAGGGGTCTGGCAGTGGCAAGTGCAACAGCAGACCTTCCCCTGGAATCAAGACACTGGGAGCAGAAGTCTGGCCGACCAGGAGCTGCCAGCCAATCTGAGGCCAGCAGCGCCACTGGGAAGATTGTGGTTGGAAGGACAAGCAACAGAGTCCCAGGGTCACAGGCATTGTGGGGGGTAGGAGTTTGATGGGTGTGTGAGTGTTGCAAGGTGACTTTTTCCCCATTTTCCTCCCCCCCCAAAAACACACACACGCACACGCACACTTCCTCATTCCGTCTCCAAAGACAGCAAACTTGATGTAAAGGTTTAACTGTTGGCAAACCTACTTGCCACTGAGATGAGATGAGGCGCTTAAGTAGCCACTAACTGGCCATTTAAGGGCCTCTATGAGTGACAGTTCATGGGAAGATTGACTATGAAACTCCCGGCCAGAATTAATTCTGGTGCAAGTGGGAAGGTGGTACGTCACTATCCCACCTAATGATATGCCCTTCCCACTTCCAAACTCACCTACAGCAAGAACACAAGATTCTGCCTTTGGTGTCACATTTGACCCCAAAATGAGATTCTGATTTCATGTTCATTCCATCACTGCCTGTTCCCACCTCTACAACAATATCGCCTGACTTCACCCCTGTCCCGGCTCACCTGCTGCTGAAACCCTCATTCATGCTTTTGTTATCTCTAGACTTGATTATTCCAAAGCATTCTTGGCTGGTCTCCTACATTCATAATCTTCAGATCATTCAAACCCTGTTGCTCATTTAATTTACAGGAGAGGTAACGGCCTAGTGGAATTATTACCAGATGATAATTCCTGAAGCTCAGCTAATGTTCTGGGGACCCGGGTTTAAAATCCCATCACAGTAGATGGTGGAATTTTAATTCAATAAAAAAAACTGTGAATTGTGAGTCTACTGATGACCGACAAACAATTGTCAATTGCCGGAAAAATTCATCTGGTTCACTCGTGTCCCATTGGGAAGGAAATCTGCCACCTTTACCTGGTCTGTCCTATATGTGACTCCAGAGCTACAGCAAATGTGGTTGACTCTCAACTGCCCTCAGAAAACGAAATGCTGGCCAGCTAGCAATGCCCATGTCCTAGGAATGAATTAAAAGAAGCTCGTCCTGTTTTCCATCAGTGCTGTGCGCAGTAACAAACAGGCTCCCAGTCGAGCAACATCTTGTCTTTAAAATTCTCATTCTTGTTTTCAAAGCCTTTCAAGCGCTGGATCCTTCCTATCCTTACTCTACTCCTATAGTCTCCTACAACTTCACAACTCTCCAAGTAATTTGCGCTCCTCTAATTCTGGCCTCCTGCTTATTCCCAATTATGGTTGCTCCACCATTATGGTTGTGCTTTCAGTTACCCAGCACCAAGTTTTGAAATTCCTGGCCTACACTTCTCTGCCTCCCTACATCACTTGTTCCTTTAAGACACTCATTAAAATTGACCTCTTTGACCAAGTTTTTAGTCCTCTGAGCTAATGTGTGGTTTGTCGTTTTTTATCATATTTCTGTGAAGTGGCTTGAGGCATTTTATTATGTCAAAGCATTTACATAAATGTGAGATGTCGCTGAGGTTGTTCTAAAGTTAGGGGAAGAAGCCACCCAACCATTCTCTCAGGTAAACTTTTATATAACGTACTGAGGTGGGAGGGGAGCAACTGAAAATGTGGGCAGCATTCAATTTGATGCTAAATATATGAGAGCTATTTTCAGTTTGATGGCATTCAGAGACTTCAAATTTATACTCAATGGAAGCCAGACTTAACTTTGCAATTCTGCAAGCGGGAAAAACAACATTCAATGATTTTCTCTGAACTTAACACAACTGAGAAGAAGGAAAACTAATAATGATTGTTTATTTAAGAAAATTGCATTCTTGCTGAACTGGTGTATCACCACAGAAACATCCTTTTCAAATTATTTGCTGTATTTGTCTTCCAAATAATGACGTCTCTTAAAAATAACTGTCTACCAGCACAATAGTCAAAAGACAGCACAAAAGCTTTCATTTAAGGCCCCTGTTGACTTGAGGCGACAGCTTTATTTTTGATCTGCTTATCTTTCAGTTACTTCCTCAGAGCTATAGTAGCGGAAGTATGAGGCTGATCACATGAAAGGCTAGTGCTCTTTGCAGAGGTATATCTGAGAGGAAATTTGTTAAGAGTGGAAATGTTGGTGGTGTATTTTACAGTTTAGTGAACTCATTTCTATCTGAGCGTTTGGAAAAGATGGGGCTAATGATTCCATACATAAATTGCTCAGATGTGGAGAGAATTGTAAGGCAGATGTTTTGCAGAATGTAACCTAATGAAGACACTTTTTCATATTTGTTGGAGTATAGTTGAGACTAATAAAACAAAATTCTAAATATAATTGTTTACAAAACAGAATGAATTTGAGGTAAATTAGAGGGGCTTGAAGAAGTTGAAGCATTAGCCATTGTTTGTTAACTTGTGCAGATTTTTCTGACATTTTCCATCCATCAGTAATAGAATGACTAGGTGAGTTTAAAAAAATAACTTTATTTCCTAAGCCATGATGCTTATTTGGAGCCATGATGTGGAGATGCCAGCGTTAGATTGGGGTAAGAAATCTCACAGCTCCACTTAAAGTAATTTGGAGAGCCAATGCAGACTCCTTCTGCACTGTATCAATTTTGTGATTTCCATGATTTTGAATAAAGAAAATATAATACAATGTCCACGTATAAAGAGCACAAGGACATTAAAGATTTGGATTCATAGTAACCTACGCAGTCTGGAATAAGATTAAGTACAAGCTGGATTAGAGATTCAAAGATATTTTTTCCACAGGGTGACAGGACTCTATCCTGGTACGGTGACACAGTGATTAGCACTGCTACCTCACAGCACCAGAGACTTCGGTTCAATTCCCAGCTTGGGTCACCGTCTGTGTGGAGTTTGCACATTTGAGTCATAGGGGTTTACAGCATGGAAACAGGCTCAATGGCCCAACTTGTCCATGCTGCCCTTTTTTTAAAATCCCTAAGCTAATCCCAATTACCTGCATTTGGCCATATCCCTCTATACCCACTGTTACCATGTAACTATCTAAATGCTTTGTAAAAGACAAAATTGTACCTCTTTCTACTACTACCTCTGGCAGCTTGTTCCACCACCACCCTATGTGTGAAAAAATTGCACCTCTGGACACTTTTGTATCTCTCCCCTCTCACATTAAACCAATGCCCTCTAGTTTTAGACTCCCCTACCTTTGGGAAAATATATTGACTACCTAGCTGATCTGTGCCCCTCATTATTTTATAGACTCTATAAGGTCACCTCTCAGCCTCCTACGCTCCAGAGAAAAAAGTCCCAGTCTATCCAGCCTCTCTTTATAACTCAATCCATCAGGTCCCGATAGCATCCTAGTAAATCTTTTCTGTGCTCTTTCTAGTTTAATAATATTCTTTGAATAATAGGGTGACTAGAATTGCTCACAGTATTCCACGTGTGGCCTTACCAATGTCTTGTACAAATTCAACAAGACATTCCAACTCCTGTATTCAATGTTCTGATCGATGAAACCAAGCATGCCAAATGCCTTCTTCGCCACTCTATGACTCTATTTCCAAGGAGATATAAATATGCACTCCTAAGTTTCTTTATTCCGTAACTCTCCCCACTGTCCTACCATTAATTGAGTAAATCCATCCTGGTTCAATCTACCAAAATGCATCACCTCACATTTGTCTAAATTAAACTTCATCTGCCATTCGTCAGGCCCAATTGACCAAGATCCCATTGCAATTGGAGATAACTTTCTTCACTGTCCACTATGCCATCAATCTTAGTGTCATCTGCAAATTTACTAACCATGCCTCATATATGCTCATCCAAATCATTAATATAAATGACAAATAACCTGGACCCAGCATCGATCCCTGATACACACTGTTTATTACAGGTCTCCAGTTTGAAAAACAGCGTCTGCCAAGAAGCCAATTTTGTATTCATTTAGATATCTCTCTCTGGATCCCATGAAATTTAACCTTATGCAACAAGCTATCAATCGATACCTTATCAAAAGCTTTGCTTTTATTTAGCTTTGCTAAAGTCCATGTAGACAACATCAACTGCACTGCCCTCATCTACCTTCCTGGTTACCCTTTCAAAAAATTCAATCAAATTTGTAAGATATGATTTTCCACTCACAAAGCCAGGTTGACTGTCCCCAATCAGTCCTTGCATCTATAAATACCTGTTCTCCCTATGTCTGCGTACATTTCCTCTGGGTGCTTCTGTTTCCTCCCACATTCCAAAGATGTGCCGATTAGGTGAATTAACCATGCTAAATTCTTCCTCAGAACAGCCAACGGAGTATAGTGAGTAGGGGATTTTCGCAGTATTTACAGTGTGAATGTAAGCCAATTTGTGACACTAAAAAACTTCATTTTCTAGCTCGTGCTACTAACCAGGATGGTTTCAAGCTCAATACTTAATCTCTGACAATGTAATTAATTATTTAACTTTAGCAACAGTTTCTTTAGCTTAGCGAAGTTAGGTTGCCTGCTCCTGGTCACTGTATAACACGTTGAAATGATCATGGTACAACATTAAATAAAGGCTGATCCTAAAATGACTAGTCAAATGCATCTTTCGGGGCTATTTAAGAATAATGGCCTTTTGTATGAACTGTTGCAAAATAACTAATACCTATGGGAATCCTGCCAGGTAAATCTCTTATAAGGAAACGTTATAAAGACTGACAACATAACAGACAGGAAATGCCAATCCCATAGTATTATTTGGTAGAATTGAGGAGCATTCCATTTTTGAAATTGCTTTTGAGGGCAAAGGAATATAACAGACAGCAGCTGGAATGGGAGATTTGTCCTTCACGTTTGCTCTGCCGTAGTACTCTGACGATGGCTAATCTCAACTCCAGTTATTCATTACTTCTCTTAACTGCAAAAATATATTTCTCATGTCAATTTATTCTGAGATTATGACCCCACGGGGGAGATAGTGATGCAGTGGTACATTAGACTAGTAATCCAGAGGTCCAGATTAAAGCTTTGAGGACACAGTTTCAAATCCCATCAAGTTGAATGTAAATGGGAATGAAGTAGAAAGGGTCAAGAGCTTCAAGGTATTTAGATTACCAACAATCTGTCCTGGATCCCCCATGCAAACACTATATTTAAGAAAGCTCACCAATGCCTCTACTTTCTCTGAAGATTAAGGAAATTTGACATGTCAGCTATGACTCTCACCAACTTTTACAGATGCACCATTGAAAACATTCTTTCCTGTTATATCACAGCTTGGTATTTCTTCTGCTCTGTCAAGATCGCAAGGATCTACAAAAGATCATGAATGTAGCCCAATCCATCACGCAAACCAGCCTCCCATCCATTGACTCTAAATACACTTCCTGCTGCCTCAGCAAAGCAAACAGTATAATTAAGAACCCATGTACCCTGGACATTCTTTCTTCCACCTTCTTCTTCAGGAAAAAGATACAAAAGTCTGAGGTCACATTCCAACCAATTCAAGGACAGCTTCTTCCTTAATGCTGTCAGACTTTTGAATGGACTTACCTTGCATTAAGTTGATCTTTCTCTACACCCTGGCTATGACTGAAATCTACATTCTGCACTCTCTCGTTTCCTTCTCTATGAATGGTATGTTTTGTCTGTGTAGCACACAAAAAAATAATACTTTTCACTGTATGATAATACATGTGACAATAATAAATCAAATCAAATCAAATCCAATTTAACTAACACCAGTAATAGTTTCAGAAATGGTACTATGAAACTATTACTGATTGTTTAAAAAACCTAACTGTTTTCCTCTAAGGGAAAGAAATCTGTTGTCCTCACCCAATCTGGTCTATATGAGAGTCCAGACTCATAGGAATGTTGTTGACTCTTAACTGCCCTCTGAAATGCTTAGCAAACCATTCAAGGACAATTAGGGATGGACAACAAATGTTGCCCTTGCCAGTGATGTCTTAATTCCATACTTTATTTCAAATGCGTGAGGGAAATATTTTCTCAACATCAATCCTGGGAACTGCTCAGAATGTTTCAATTAGATCATTTCTTGTGGAAATGTAAGTCTAGTTTACACAATCTCTCCTCACAAAATAATCCTCTCATCTTAGGAACGAGTCTGGCAAGCCTTTGTTGCAATTTCTTCTAGGTAAGTATGCCCTCTCTTAGTTAAGGAGAACAAAACTGTACACAATACTCCAGGTGTGACTTGAACAATTCTGTGTATAATGTAGTAAGATTTACTTTTATGCTCCAATTGCTTTGTAATAAAAGCTAACATGTCATTTGCCTTCCTAATTGCCTGTTGTACTTGAACGTTAACTCCCAGTGATTCATGTAGAAAAATACCCAGATCCCTCTGAATGCAAACATTTCCCAATCTCTCATCATTCAAAAAATATTCTTCAGAACTCACCACGATGTGTTCCATCTTCTACGTTATTTTCCACTCACCCAACCTGTCCATATATCCTTAGAACCATAGAACTCCTACTGTGCAGAAAGAGGTCGGTTGGTGCATTGAAACTGCACCGACTCTCTGATATCACCCTGGCCCTACAGTCAACCTTGGAGCACCCGGTGACATGGGAGACACTCACATCAGATTCTTATTTATTGACCACCACTCAGTCTTCAGCACCATATTTGTTGTCCATCCCTAATTGTCCTTGAATGGTTTGCTAAGCATTTCAGAGGGAAGTTAAAAGTAAACCACATTCCTATGAGGTCTGAACTCTCATATAGACCGGACTAAATGAGGACAGCAGATTTCTTTCCCTTAAAGGAAAACAGTTAGGTTTTTTAAACAATCAACAATAGTTTCATAGCACCATTACTAAAACTATTACTGATATTAGTTACATTGGATTTGATTTGATTTGATTTGATTTATTATTGTCACATGTATTATCATACCGTGAAAAGTATTGTTTCTTGCGCGTTATACAGACAAAACATACCATTCACAGAGAAGGAAATGAGAGTGTGCAGAATGTAGTATTACAGTCATAGCTAGGGTGTAGAAAAAGATCAACTTAATGCAAAGTAAGTCTTAATGCATTGAAAAGTCTTACAGCAATAAGGAAGAAGCTGTTCTTGAATTGGTTGGAATGTGACCTCAAAACTCATCCTCAAATTCTATGGTTTAGGGGTTGGCTCCTCCTTGGATCTTGGACTTCCTAACCCAATCATTATTGATAGAGAACAACACCTCCTCCATGCTCATCTTCAACACCAGTTCTCCACAAGTCTGTGTCCTCAGCACCTTACTATACTCCTTATGCATTTATGACTGGCCAAATTCCCCTCCAAATCAGTTTTCAAGTTTGCTAATGACACCACTGTAGTAGATCGAATTTCAAACAATGAAGAGATAGAATACAAAAAAAGATATAGAGAATCTGATGAACTGCTGTGATGATGATAAACTCTCCCTCAATGTTAGTAAAATGAAGGAGATAACCATCGACTTCAGGAAGTGCAGTGGAAAACATGCCTCTGTCTACATTATGATGTAGAGATGCCAGCATTGGACTGGGGTAAACACAGTAAGAAGTCTCACAACACCAGGTTTAAGTTCAACCAGTTTATTTGATAGTAATCCCACAAGTTTTCAGAAACGGTCTTCCTTCGTCAGGTATTGTGGAAGGTTCTGGTCAGAAAAAGGCATATAAGGGTACACACAGTGTACAGAATACTGATTAGAATGCAAGTCTTTGCAGCTAACCTGCTATTCAAGTCTTAAAGAAACAGACAATGTGAGTGGAGAGAATACTCATTAGGATGCAATTCTTTGCAGCTAACCTGCTATTCAAGTCTTAAAGAAGCAGACAATGTGAGTGGAGATAGCTATCTCCATTCACATTGTCTGCTTCTTTAAGACTTGAATAGCAGGTTAGCTGAAAAGACTTGCATTCTAATCAGTATTCTGTAAACTGCCTGTGTCTTTATATACCTTTCTCTGATCAGAACCTTCCACACATTTGACAAAGGAACACTGTTTCTGAAAGTTTGTGGGATTACTATCAAATAAACTGGTTGGACTTAAACCTGGTGTTGTGAGACTTCTTACCCTGTCTACATTAACAGGGATGAAGTGGAAATGGTTGAGAGCTTCAGGTTTCTAAGTGTCCAGATAACCAATAATCTGTCCTGGTTCCTCCACACTTTCTCAGGAGGCTACGGAAATTTGGCATGTCAGTTATGACACTTGCCAATGTTTACACGTGCACCATAGAAAGCATCCTTTCTGGATGCATCATGGCCCGGCATGGCTACTGCTCTGTCCAAGACTGCAAGAATCTACAAAAGGTTGTGAATGTAACCCAGTCCATCACGCAAACCAGCCTCACATCTATTGACACTGTCTGCACTTCCTGCTGCCTCAGCAAAGCAGCCAGTATAATCAGGGTCCCCACACACCTTGAACATTCTCTCTTCCACCTTCTTCTTTCATCAGGAAAAAGATACAAAAGTCTGAGATCACCTACTAACTGACTCAAGAACAGCTTCTTCCGCTGCCTTCATCTGACTTTTGAATGGACCTACCTTGTATTAAGTTGATCTTTCTCAACACCTTAGCTATAACTGTAACAATACATTCTGCACCCTCTCCTTTCCTTGTCTGTGTATGGGATGCTTTGTCTGTATAGCGCACAAGAAACCCAATACTTTTTACTGTTTGCCAATATGTGTGACACCAATAAATCAAATCAACAAAGAGCATCTCATCCAGGCCTTTTCCTCCAACCTATTCCTGTAACCCCACACATTTAGCATGGCCAATCCATCTCACCTGCACATCTTCGGACTGTGGGAGGAAACCGGGGCACCTGAAAGAAACTCACACAGAATGGGGGAACATGCAAACTCCACATATACAGTCACCCAAGGCTGAATTTGGACATGGGTAACTGGCACAATGAGGCAGCAGTGCAAATCACTTTGCCACCGAGCCAGCCTCCTGAAACCTTTCTACATCCTCCTCACTTATTAGTTTCCTTTTTATCATTAACAAACTTTGTTGCTCAATCCCTGATCAATCCCTGATCTAAACCAATAATATAAATTGGAGCTAGCTGAAACTCACCTATTGATCCTTGTGGTGCTTCAGTAGTTACAGACTTCCAAACCAAATATGTTCTGTTTATTTCTCCTCTCTGTTTTCAATCCATTAACCAATCCTCAATCCATGCTCAAATTACCTCGAGAAGCCTTGAATCTTAATTTTTTTTTGAAATGCAAATACACTAAATCGACTGATTCCCACTAATCCACTTTACAACTTTGTCTTCAGAAAAATTCTGACAAATTTATCAAAACCAACTTCCATTTTGGAAATCTATGTTGTCACTGTTAATAATATTTTGTAATTTTCTAAGGGGAGCCAATGACGTAATGATTTTTTTGCTGTTCTTGTAATGCAGAGACCCAAGGTAATCTTCTGGGGATCTGGATTTGAATCCCACCATGGTGCAGGGCAAAATTTAGGGAAGGAAATCTGCTGTCCTTACCTGTTTTGGCCTACCTGTGACTCCAAAGCCACAGCAATGTAGTTGACTTTTTAAATGTCTTCAGGGCAATAAATGCTGGCCTAGCCAATACACCGACATCCCATGAACAAATATTTTTTGAAAAAATATTTGAAAGAATACTTTGTCACCTTCTCTCGCATCATTGTAAAAATTTCAACACTTGGTAGTAAAGAGTCTGAAAATAATATTAAAAAAATTATTCAATAATCTCTTACTGTGGCACCAATAGAAAGATTGAGAAAGAAGACAATAGCCTGAATTTTACCATCCCACCCGCCACAGGAATTGGAGCGTGCAAGTGGAGGTCTATGGAAACGTTGGGTGGGATTTTCCAGTTTCGGGATGAGTAAGGCAGTAAAATCCCACTTGGCCTATGTGTAATAAGCATATAGAGTGTCTGATACATTGCTTTAAGCATGCAAACTTGGCTGTATACTTTTAATATAATATTTTGCTTTTCCATCTTTCTTTTGATAGTTGTTAAAAAGAGGTATTTGGTCACATTTCAGGTTGGTTAAGTTCTTTGTCTTTCTGAACCTTATAGGTGTGTCTCATGGAGCCTCAGTTATGTATAATGTTTCAGCCCACATTCTCATTAATTTGCATATGGCTCAAGTTACTGACATTAACAGGTGTTCCCATTGCAGAATATACCCACCAGTGAATTAGCAGCACCGAGAACAGGCTTTTATCAAGCTTCCAGTTCTGTAATATTCTAACAAACCAGCAAATACAAAATTATCAAATGTAAGACATGATTTGAACTACAAGGGGCATATTGCTGGGTCTCAGCCATACTTGGAACACCCTTGTTGTACTGATTAATTGTATTCACGTTATGATTTAAACTTTGCTCACTTTTAGGCTGCATTTGATTAATATGAGTTGAATTTCTCGTCACACGTTAAGTAGTGTTATTATTCAGGGCAACTATGTGCACTCTTGAGTTTCATTCCAAGTAAGACTTTAAATTGCTTCCGAGAAATTCTGCACAGGAAATCAACATTGTTCATCAGAATTTTTGGGATACATCATGAGGTTAAGGTAATCATTGCAGTAGATAATTGTTTCATGAGCACTGTGTTGAGTTCTAGGTTCCAAAATGAGAAACGGGAGAATGCAGCTTGTGTCTCATTTAACAAAAGGGGCAAAGAACGAAAAGAAAAATAGAATATTAAATTGAATAATGAGTAAAAATCTATTCATCTTGAGGTGTTTGCAAATAAAATATATTCCTCTCATTCTTTTTCTTGGTTATTGTGCGTGTTCCTTTCAGTTAAAGGTTTTTAAGTGTAATTAGACAGCATTTCTGTGATACCAGCATGCGTGCTCAGGGAAAGGATTTCAGAACTGTGTGAAACACAAATTCCACAAATATCAGAGCACACTCATCAAGTTTATAGTTTGAAAAAAAGCATTTTAATTGGAAGGTAATATTGCAAGTAGTGGAATACTAACAAGTGTAACTTAGCAACAGTATTTCCACTACGGTGTGTTTGGCTGAAAGGATCATGCATATTACCCAATTGGTTCAATGTCCTGAAGGAAAGAAAGTCATAGAATCATTTAATCCTACAGTGTGGAAGGAGGCCATTCGGCCCATTGAGTCTGCACTGACCACAGGCCCTATCCCCATAACCCCATGCATTTAACCTACCTAGTCCCCCGGCACAAGGGGCAATTTAGCATGGCCAATCCACATAACCCGCACAGCTTTAAACTGTGGGAGGAAACCGGAGCACCTAGGCAGACACAAGGAGAACGTACAAACTCTAGACAGTGACCCAAGCCAGGAATCGAACTATTGTGCCACCATGCCAACCCCAAATCTACCATCCTTACCTGGCCTGACCAGTCCCACAGCACTGTGGAGGACTCTGACTGTCCTCTGAAATAGTCAAACAAGCCATTCAATTGTAGTCATAGAATCACAGAGTCATAGAGGTTTATAATACGGAAACAAGCCCTTCGGACCAGCTTGTCCGTGCCGCCCATCTTTTTTAAAACCCTTAAATTAATCCCAGTTGCCCCATTTAGCCCATATCCCTCCATACCATCGTACCTATGTAAGTATCTAAATGTTTTTTAAAAGATAAAATTGTACCCACTCTACTATTACCTCTGGTACCTTGTTCCAGACACGCTACCGTCTGTGTGAAAAAATTGCTCCTCTGCACACTTCTGTATCTCTCTCCTCTCACCTAAAACCTATGCCGTCTAGTTTCTGGCTCCCCTACCTTTGGGAAAAGATATTGACTATCTACTGATCTGTGCCCCTCATTATTCTATAAACCTCTATAAGGTCACCCCTCAGCCTTATGTGGAGGCTTTGGAGAGGGTACAGAGGAGGTTTACCAGGATATTGCCTGGTATGGAGGGCAGGTCTTATGAAGAGAGGCTGAGTGATTTGAGGTTGTTTTCGTTAGAAAGGAGGCGGCTAAGAGGAGACCTAATCGAAACATATAAGATGATTAGAGGTTTAGATAGGGTGGACAGTGATAGCCTTTTTCCTAGGATGGAGAAAGCTAGCACGAGGGGACACAGCTTTAAATTAAGGGGTGATAGTTATAGGACGGATATCAGAGGTAGGTTCTTTACCCAAAGGGTGGTTCGGGAGTGGAATGCCCTGCCTGCAGCAGTTGTGGATGCGCCAAGTTTGGTGGCGTTTAAGAGGTTAGTTGATAAGTATATGGAAGAGAAGGGAATGGTTTAGTTTGGAGGGGCATTGCTTTTTATATTGGTCGGCGCAACATCGAAGGCCGAAGGGCCTGTTCTGTGCTGTAGTGTTCTATGTTCTATGTTCTACTGCTCCGGAGAAAACATCCCAGTCTATTCAGCCTCTCCTTATAACCCAATCTGCCAAGTCCCGGTAGCATCCTAGTAAATATTTTCTGCAGTCTTTCTAGTTTAATAATATCCTTTCTATAGTAAGCTGACCAGAATTGCACACAGTATTCCAAGTGACGCCTCACCAATGTCTTAACTGATGAAACCAAACATGCTGAATGCCTTCTTCACCACTCTGTCCACCTGTGACTCCACTTTCAAGGAGCTTTGAACATATGCCCCTAGATCTCTTTGTTCTGTAACTCTACCCAGTGCCCTACCATTAACCGAATAAATCCTGCCCTGGTTCAACCTACCAAAATACTTTATCTTGCATTTGTCTAAATTAAATTCTATCTGCCATTTGTCAGCCATCTAGCCCAATTGATCAAAATCCCACTGCAATTAGAGATAACCTTTCTCACTGTCCACCATGCCACCAATTTTGGTGTCATCTGCAAATTTACTAACCATGCCCCCTATATTCTCATCCAAATCACTAATATAAATGAGAAAAAGCAGTGGGCCCAGCATTGGTCTCTGAGGCACACCGCTAGGCACAGGCCTCCAGTTTGAAAAACAACTCTCTACAACCACCCTCTGGCTTCTGTCAAGAAGCCAACTTTATATCCATTTCGATACCTCACCCTGGATCCAGTGAGATTTAACTTTATGCAACAACCTACCATGTGGTACCTTATCAAAGGCCCTGCTATAGTCCATGTAGACAACATCAACTGCACTGCCCTCATCAACCTTCTTGGTTACCTCTTCAAAAAACTCAATTAAATTTGTGAGACATGATTTTCTACTCACAAAGCCAAGCTGACTGTGGCTAATGAGTCTGTGCATCTCTAAATGCCTGTAGATCTTGTCTTTCAAAATACCTTCCAACAATTTACCCACCACCGACGTGAGACTCACTGGCCTGTAGTTCCCAAGTATTTCCCTGCAGCCCTTTTTAAACAAAAGCACAACATTTGCCATTCTCCAATCTTCAAGTATCTCACCCATGACTATCGATGATTCAAATATATCGGCAAGAGGTCATGCAATTTCCCCCATAGACTCTCACAATGTCCTAGGATATATCTTATCAGGTCCTGCAGATTTATCTACCTTGGCGCACTTTAAGACTTTCAGCACCTCCTTCTCTGTAATATATACACTCCTCATGACATGAATATTTATTTCCCCAAGTTCCCTAACATCCATGCTTTTCTCGACAGCAAATACTGATGAGAAATATTCATTTAGGATCTCACCCATTTCTTGTGGATCCACACATAGGTTACCTTGTTAATGCTTAAGAGACCCTACTCTCTCCCTTGTTACTCCTTTGCCCTTTATGTATTTATATATTATATGTATTATATTGTGTATTCTATGTATTATATTTAGGTATTATGGGTCAGGTAACGGCAAGGGGTTGCTCTGGTAGTGGAGGAGGAGTAGATGATAATGGAACAGGGATAGTTCTGATAATGAAGGAGGGGTAGGTCTGGTATTGGAGGAGGGATAGATCTGATAGTGAAGGAAGGGTACATCTGATAGTAGAGAAGGGGTAGGTCTAGTGGTGAAGGAAGGGTAGGTCTGGTACTGGAGAAGCGATAGGTTTGATAGTGGAGGAGAGGTAGCTCTGGTAGTGGAGGGGGGATAGTTCTGGTAATGAAGGAGCGATAGGTTTGTTAGTGAAAGAGGGGTAGCTCTGATAGTGGAGGGGTGATAAGTCTGGTAGTGGAGAAGGGGTAGCTAATAATAGAGGAGGGGTAGATCTGATAGTAGAGGAAGAGTAGCTATAGTGCAGGAGGGGTAGCTCTGGTAGTGGAGGAGAGTAGTTCTAGTAATGGAGGATGGGTAGGTCTGGTAGTGGAGGGAGGATAGATCTGGTAGTAAAGAATGACATAGAATTGAGAGAAAAAATCTGGCTCAGATTATGAAGTGGAATGTGTATTTTTGGATAGAAATTAGAAATAGCAAAATTCAGAAAATGCTAATGGGAGTGGTCTATAGATCCTCCAACAGTAGTTAAACCATTGGACATCACACTTACTCACCATCACACTCACCCACTTTCATTCATCCACCCACCCTCACTCACTCCCTCACTCACCCTCACATTCACTAACTTGTCCTCCCTCACCAAATTGGCTGCAGGTGTGGAGTAGGTGCAATGAGAGCAGAAGAATGGCCTGGAACGAGGCCTGAGGCCTAGCAGTTCTCAAATATGTGTGTTGACCAAGGGAAACTCTGAGAGCTGGTTTAATGAGGGAAGAATCAGGTGAAATGGAGTGAAATTGAAAGAAAGTGAAAGGAACCAGTAAAGGTGGGGAAAACTGTGGGGGGTGGGAGGAAACAGTCTGAGCCGAGGATCATGGGGAGAACTGGGGGGGGAGTGCAGCCCAAGCCAGGGAACATGGTGTGAACTGGGGAGAGTGCAGCCTGAGTCAGGGAACATGATGTGAACTGGGGAGGAGAGTGCAGCCTGAGTCAGAGGAACATGGGGAGAACTGGGGGGGGGAGAGCAGCCTGAGTCAGGGAACATGGTGTGAACTGGGGAGAGTGCAGCCTGAGTCAGAGGAACATGGGGAGAACTGGGGAGAGTGCAGCCTGAGTCAGGGAACATGGTGTGAACTGGGGAGAGTGAGCCTGAGTCAGGGGAACATGGGGAGAACTGGGGAGAGTGCAGCCTGAGTCAGGGGAACATGGGGAGAACTGGGGAGAGTGCAGCTGAGTCAGGGAACATGGTGTGAACTGGGGAGAGTGCAGCTGAGTCAGGGAACATGGTGTGAACTGGGGAGAGTGCAGCCTGAGTCAGGGAACATGGTGTGAACTGGGGAGAGTGCAGCTGAGTCAGGGAACATGGTGTGAACTGGGGAGAGTGCAGCCTGAGTCAGGGGAACATGGGGAGAACTGGGGAGAGTGCAGCCTGAGTCAGGGGAACATGGGGAGAACTGGGGAGAGTGCAGCTGAGTAGGGAACATGGTGTGAACTGGGGAGAGTGCAGCTGAGTCAGGGAACATGGTGTGAACTGGGGAGAGTGCAGCCTGAGTCAGGGAACATGGTGTGAACTGGGGAGAGTGCAGCTGAGTCAGGGAACATGGTGTGAACTGGGGAGAGTGCAGCCTGAGTCAGGGGAACATGGTGTGAACTGGGGAGAGTGCAGCCTGAGTCAGGGGAACATTGTGTGAACTGGGGAGAGTGCAGCCTGAGTCAGGGGAACATGGTGTGAACTGGGGAGAGTGCAGCCTGAGTCAGCGAACATGGGGAGAACTGGGGAGAGTGCAGCCTGAGTCAGGGGAACATGGGGAGAACTGGGGAGAGTGCAGCCTGAGTCAGGGGAACATGGTGTGAACTGGGGAGAGTGCAGCCTGAGTCAGGGGAACATGGGGAGAACTGGGGAGAGTGCAGCTGAGTCAGGGGAACATGGGGAGAACTGGGGGGGAGTGCAGCCTGAACCAGAGGACATGGTGTGAACTGGGGAGAGTGCAGCTGAGTCAGTGAACATGGGGAGATCTGGGGAAGAGAATGTGGGAACAAAACTGATTGTGATTGGAGATGCAGTCCCCTGCAGAACTCTTCAAGCTCATTGACCCACCCTACCAGCATTTTTAACAATTGCCCTTGAGCCACATGGAGGGGCCTATAGACCATGGTTTGAAGTCTCACTACACCAGGTTAAAGTCCAACAGGTTTATTTGATAGCAAAATCCACTATCTTTCAGAGTGCTGCCCCTTCGTCAGGTCAGTGGGAGTTCTGTTTACAAAAGGGGCATATAAAGACACAAATTCAATTTACAAAATAATGGTTGGAATGCAAGTTTTTACAGGTAATCAAGTCTTAAAGGTGCAGACAATGTTAGTGGAGAGAGCTTTAAGCACAGGTTAAAGAGATGTATATGGTCTCCAGCCAGGACAGTTAATGAGATTTTGCAAGTCCAGGCACGTCATTATGGGGGTTACAGATAATATCATGAACAAATAAACCTGTTGGACTTTAACCTGGTGTTGTGAGACTTCTTAATGTGTTTACCCCAGTCCTAGTTTGGCATCTCCACATCATGACGACCATGGTTTGGACAAGCTTGATCCACATTTATAATTTAGAAGAATAGACAGAGGGTAATGTATCTACATTTGCTGATGATACAAAGTTAGGTGAAAAAATAAGCTGTGTGGAGAATACAGAGACTGCAAAGAGATATAGACAGATTGAGTCATAGAGGTTTACAACATGAAAACAGGCCCTTCGGGAAACAAGATGGTAAATATATTATACTATAGGGAAATGTGAAGTTATTCACTTTGGTGGAAACAATAGTAAAGTTAAACTTTTGTAAAAGATTAGAAATTTATGAGTGTTGATGTTCTTTGAGCTTTGGGTGTATGAGTACAATGAACTTAAGAAGTTAGCATGCAGATGCAGCAAGCAATTAGGATGGCAAATAGCACTTATTGCAAGAGGATTGGAGAATCAAAAAGTCTCCCTAGAGTTGTCCAGGGTTTCTCTGAGACCATATTTGAAATACTATGTGCAGATTTGGTCTCCGTATTTAAGAATAGATACACTTGCATTGGAGGCAGTACAACAAAAGTTCACTAAATTATTAGTTCCTGGAATTAGGCAGTTGTCCTATGATGAGAAACTATGCAAATTAGGCCTATTTTCTCTGAAGTTTAGAAGAATAAGAAGCGATCTCATCGAAACGACAAAGATTGTGAAGGGGCTTGATAGGATGAGAGATTGTTTCCACCTCCAGTCAGGGAATCAAAAATGTGGGACGCAGTCTCAGGATAACGGGCTGGTCATTTAGGACTGAGATGATAAGTAATTACTTCACTCAAAGGTTGTGGAATTCTCTGATCCAGAGAGTTGTGGGTGCTCCATCATTGAATATATGTAAGGCTTGAATAGAGAGACACTTGCTTTCTCAGGGAATTAAGGGAAATGGGGAATGGGCTGGGAAATGAAGTTGAAACCCAAGACGTTGGCGCTGCCAGCAATGCTCGCATCCCTGGAATGAATAAAATCAGCGGGGAATGTCATCAAAATTTAATGAACCTAATGAGAATCATTAATTCCCTTTTATGTACTTGCCATTTCCCAATAAAAGGGAAATAAGCTCTAGGTTGTGAATCTGCTGTTTCAGGGATATGTTCTGCATGCTTCAGTGGGTGGAAATCACCCAAGTACTTATCGCTAAAAAGGAACAGTACACTGAAAAATTCCAGAAATGTATTTCCCCTTACAGATTAGACGTGGTAACGGTATGCCTGGGCATAAAGATTACTAAAAGTTAGTAAAATTCTTTTTTAAAGGGCCAGTGGGCTTTTATCTAAAGAAGATGGGAATATAAAAATGGTAAAATGATACTTCAGTTGCCTTGGTCAGATCCCATCTGAGTTCATTACGGCAGTTTTTGGCACTGCTCCTCAGGAAGGACGTAAGGGGTGTGATCTTACCGCCTGTTCACAAGCCTCTGCTGCAAGTGAGGACAGAGAATTTGGCATTCCGTCAAATCTCCAGTCACTGCAGTTCAACCAGAAAATCCACTGCTGTGAATGGCCGGAAATTCCACCCATTAACCTTGGAAAAGACATAGGCCAGAATCACCAAATTTACTTAAGTGAAGAGATTGATAGAGTTAGATAGAGTTTAATTAAAATATAATAGTAGTGTCTGATAAATGTTGTTTTTCCTTGAGAAAGTGGTCAAAAAAGTTGTATTGGAACTTTACCTGACTCTTGTTCCTTTTTCACCACATAACACATCTGAGTTAAAAATAGTTACTGCAAACTGGTTAAGGTTAGTTAGGATACATTTATCCATTTTTTCAATTTATAACACATCTAAACCCAAGGGAGTGCAAGCTAAGATAATGAGGGTAGATTGAATGACCTTAGCTTGCACTCCCTTGGGTTTAGATGTGTTATAAATTGAAAAAATGGATAAATGTATCCTAACTAACCTTAACCAGTTTGCAGTAACTATTTTTAACTCAGATGTGTTATGTGGTGAAAAAGGAACAAGAGTCAGGTAAAGTTCCAATACAACTTTTTTGACCACTTTCTCAAAGAAAAACAACATTTATCAGACACTACTATTATATTTTAATTAAACTCTACCTAACTCTATCAATCTCTTCACAGGACTCTTCAGTAAAGAATCTTAAATCTTTAAGTAAACAGTCTAAAATCTACACTAGCTATCTACTTCTAACATGTGCTTCCAAGAATTTGCTACACCCTATCCACACCCTATCACTCTATTTAAACCGTGATCTGAACTGTAATTTGAATTGTTTGTCTGAAAAGATGGTAATATCTGTTCATAAAGGCTGGGACAGGCTGCTTATCAGTCTTTGAGCGTTGGCTGCTGCAGTTATCCATTTGGGCTTCCCCTCTTGCCTAGGACTACTTCTGATCTTCAGATCATCCCACTGGGTGATCTTCTGGGTCTGGTCAGTCTGATAATGCTCGCCATGAGGTACAAGGAGATGATGGGCTGCTTGGATGGCAGTGAAAGATGCTCTCTGGAAACACTGTTGTGGAAGGTGCATAAGGCTGGAGAAAGCTGGAGCTCCACGTTGCTTTTTTTATCCCCCTATCTGTTTTCAATGATTCCCTGCTCTGTGCGTAATGTTGGCATCGGATGGGAGCAGGAAGATCTAGTGAGGTGACTACTTTCCATAACTGGAGGTCACAACCATGGTTTTGAACCTTCAGCTGTGAAGTGTTATCTTTATCATGCTATGCCTCTGGCCTCCTATTGAACTGGGTGCCACCAAGTCTGCATAACATTCTACTAATAAAGCAGGTTCACTGGAGGTGTAAATACTGGTTCATTCTGAAACATTGTGGCTGTTAACACCTGTCCAGGCAGTTCCAGGCTTGTTGACTTCAATGAAAATTTGATTGTCCAAAGCTTGGCTGGAAGAGAACTGGTTGTTCCAGCTCTGCAGTTTGCAAATTACAGAGTCCAACTGGGTTTAAACTTGGCTTCCACATTTTGAGTTTTTATCCATACTCATGAAAAAATATTTCTGCAACAATCCTGACGATCATGTGTCACCTGACCACAGACCGTTGAGAGATGACCCAATTGAGGTGTTTAAATTTCTAAGCAGACTTGATAAAGTAAATACAGAGACATTGTTGAGATAATCCTAGGAAAAGGAAGTCCAATCTTAAACTTAGAAATGGGCCTTTGAAGAGTGTGGTGATTTGTGGTGATTGTCCCCTTGAGGGCAACACAGCAGAGTAAGGGCTACATGGCTTGGACAATCAATTGGAAGCCAGAGTGGGTAATCACCCCATGGGGTGGAGTCCTCTCTTAGGTGAGAGACATGCGGAGACTGAGATACAGCTGTGCAGCTGCTGAACGATTCTTATTAATAAATTTTTTGGACTTTCGCCGATGGAGTCTTTGAAAGTGCATCATTATAAAAAGTGTAGTGCAAAACATTTTCTCACACAATAGGGCTGGAGACAATTTGGAATTCTTTTCCCCAAATATTTATGGCTGCATCAGTTGAAATTTACAAAACTGAGAATGAGAGATATTAATTTGATAAAAGTATTAAAGGTCAGTAAATTGAATTTTTATCCATGCTACTCACAAAACATGTCTCAAAAATCTGATTGAATTTTTTGAAAGGTAACCAAGGAAGTAGATGAAGGCAGTGCAGTTGATGTTGTTTACATGACTTTAGCAAGGCCTTTGACAAGATACTGCATGTTATGTTGTTATACAAGGTTAAATCTCACGGGATCCAGGGTGAGGTATCTAAATGGATATGAAATTGGCTTTTTGACAGAAGCTAGAGGGTGGTTGTAGAAGGTTGTTTTTCATATTGAAAGCCTATGACCAGCAGTGTACCTCAGCGATCAGTTCTGGGTCCACTGTTATTTGTTATTTATATTAATGATTTGGATGAGAATATAGGAAGCATGGTTAATAAGTTTGCTGACGACACTAAGATTGATGGCATTGTAGACAGTGAAGAAAGTTATCTCCAATTGCAATGGGGTCTTGATCAATTGGGCCAGTGGACTGGTGAATGGCAGATGGAGTTTAATTTAAACAAATGCAAGGTGATGCATTTTGGTAGATTGAACCAGGGCAGGACTTACTCAGTTAGGGAGAGTTACAGAACAAAAAGATCTAGGGGTACATGTTCATAGCTCCTTGAAAGTGGAGTCACAGATGGACAGAGTGGTGAAGGAGGCATTCGGCACACTTTGTTTCATCAATCAGAACATTGAATGTAAGAGTTGGGATGATTTGTTGAAGTTGTACAAGACATTAGTAAGGCCACACTTGGAATATTGTGTGCATTTGGTTTTGGATTAACTTGCTCTTTTGACTGAAGTTGAGAGGAAAATTGCTAGAAAATGAGTAATGAAGAAAGAGCAAGGGAAAAAAAATATTATTAGATCCCAACCTGCAAACCTAATCTCAGCTTTCAAATAACAGTTACAACTGTTCTTGTGTTTTATAATGTCACTTGAGCCCCTTCATTAGATTGCAGCCTTGTAATACTCTTGAGGTATTCTTTATTCTCCATAGAAACCACAGAATGATTCTGTGAATCTTTAGAAAAGACCTCATTATATACTGTGTGAATCAGATGATGCTCTAATTCTGTTTTATGGCTGTCATTATTTACTATTATACTCTCTTGGAAAGGTTACAATGGCATTGCTTCCAGCTGCTAGTGGTGATCACCTTATGTTATTTCATTTCAGCAGCAGAACCACAGTAAGTTGGTTTGACCTTTTGATTTTTTTAATAAGAGACTGGAGATTTTTCTCTAGGTTTCTTTTTCTGATCTGAACTGTACACTCCTGTACAATTTCTTCATTTTCCTGCAGTTAACTTGAACACAGCTTTCTTTCATTTACCTTAGAACTTTTTCTATGCATCCCCATTCCTTCTTTTGCAACTTCCCAAAATGACTTTCTAACCTCTTATTGTGTTAACACCTGTGTTTCTTTCCCTTCTCCTTTTCCTCTATTTTAGTCTGTCTGGTTTCATGTCAACTGTCACTATAAGTCCATTGAGAAGGATCTCATTTTTAAGTAAAGCGCTTTGGTTCCATGCATAAGTGCATCATAAATATAAATCATATGACGCTATCCTAGACAACAAGAAGACTGCAGGAACTGTCCTTGACTTGTGTTAAGTCCACTGATTTGAAGTGGGTAAGCAATTGGTCTCAGCGCCCCTGGAGCCATTGGCAGATTATATATTTATGAAAGGGAATTAAAATAAGTTAACAACATGTTAAGAAGTAAGAAGCAGATTGAATAAACGAATAAATGATTATTCATTGTGGCATCTTTAATGCAAAAGATCTCCAAAGATCGGATTTTCAATCCGGATTTTGGAATCGATAATTTTGGCTCACAATTCCGACTATGAGACGGCTATGTTCAAATGTAAAACACAGAACTGGGCCAATCAGCATCACCGGGAGCAGACTGATGATAGAAATCGAGGATTCTTTGGAAAGGCTGGTGACAAACGTAACTAGACCTGCCATAGCTGGGGATATGTTGCAGGAGAATGCTGATTGGGCCAGCACTGGCCAGCAGAGCTTTCAGACGTCCTTATTGAGTCACTGACAGAGGACATTCTAAACCAGAGCCCAAAAGTCCAAAATCAACTGCCACAACAAGTGTTCTGGCACTATTGCACTTGTGCTCTGTCATTTGTGGGCACCCCCAATGCCTTGGATAGCACCTTCTTCTCAGATTGGAGGTGTGCTCACCTGTCCTTCTCCTGATCAGGAAGAAGCTCACTACGCTGGAAAATGTCATCTTAATTCCCTTAGCTCCTGCTCATTTCTTCACCAAGGCTTCCTCTGCTGACCTCTCCTTCCTTGATAACATCAGCAATCCAACATCATAGAATCGCTACAGTGTAGAAGAAGGCCATTCAGCCCATTGAGTTTGCATCAGAAACAATCCCATTCAGCCCCTATCCCTTCGTCCCACATATTTACCCTGTAGGTCCCCCTGACACTAAGGGGTAATTTAACATGACTAATCAACCTGAACCGCACATCTTTGGATGTGGGAGAAAACCCACACAGACATGGGGAGAATGTGCAAACTCAACACAGACATGACCCAAGCCAGGAATTGAGCCATGGAGCTGTGAGGCAGCAATGTTAACCACTGTGCCACTGTTCCGCCCAAGACATCCTTCTCAAGACTTCAGTTGCTTGTTGGTGGGAAATACAAGGCTCTCCTCACAAGTGATGGCAACTCTGCACCACCAGTCAGACAACCATGCTTTATTCTCCTTTTGAGTGAGCTGACAAGTCTCACCATTAGCTCACAAGGCTGGCTACTTATATTTAGATCAGGGATGCTAGGTAACTCCCTACCAGCTGCATCCTGATCCATCCCTCATCCTGCATGCTCCCCATGCCTAACAAATGAAAATTCAAAATGCATCTCCATCCCAGAGACCTGAGCTTATCAATGAGCTCCACAAGCATTTGATTGGGAGGTGTGAGGTGTGCAGATTTCAGAATCCCTCTTCCCTTTGAAAATTGAATCGTGTTCTGTAGGCAGCGGGATCCGGTGAGTGAAACATAAAGATAAAAGCAAAATACCGTGGATGTTAGAATCTGAAATGAAAACATAAAATGGTGGAAAATCTCAGCAGTGTGACAACTTTTGCAGAGAGATATCAGAGCTAATGTTTTGAGTCAGGCTGATGTTGGCTCTATTCTCCCACCACAGATACTGTTAGATGAAATTTTCCAGCGTTTTTCTGTTTTTGTTATAGCAGGATCCAGTGCTGCCCTTAGGGAATGTACTTTGCAAGGTGATGACATAGTGTTATTGTCAGGGGACTGGGGACTTGGGTTCAAATCCCAACACATCAGGTGGTGACATTAGAACTCAATAAAAATCTACAATTAAAATTCTAATGATGACCGTGAAATCATTGTCGATTGTCATAATAATCCATCTGGTTTAATAATGTCCTTTAAGGAAGGAAATGTGCCATCCTCACCTGGCCTGCCCTACATGTGACAGCAGAAACACACAATGTAGTTGACTCAGAAATGACCAAGCAAGTTTCTCAATTCAAGGTCAATTAGGAATGGGCAATAAATGCTGGCTCAACCAGTTAACATCCACATCCCACAAATGAATAATAAAGAAAAATGTGCACCACATTTATTCCTGCTCCCACCAGCATTGGAAAATCCAGCATATGATCCTTGATTTACAGAAGACATTGATCCTGTTCCAGCTACTTTAATATAAGCTTATTTTAGTCATCATTAAATGAATAGCCATGCATGAGACAGAGAAGCTTGTTCTTGAAGATCACGACAAGGGCTATTCACAAATAGTAACTCAAGTTTTTTTACAGTGATGTTTGACAGTATTTATTAATATCACAAGTAGGCTTGTGATATTAATAAATATCAGAGTTATTTATTAACTCTGATAAAGTTAACAGGCTTCCATTAATACTGCAATGAAGCTACTGTGGAAATCCCTTAGTTGCCACACTCTGGTGCCCATTCAGGTTCACTGAGGGAGAACTTAGCATGGCCAATGCAACTAACCAGCACGTTCTTTCGGACTGTGGGAGGAAACCGAAACACCCGAAGGAAACGTGCGCAGACACGGTTAGAATATACAGACTCCACACAGACATGACCCAAGCCAGGTATCGAACCCAGGTTCCTGGCATTGGGAGGCAGCAGTGCTAACCACTGTGCACCCGTTGTGAGGCAGTAGTGCTAACTACTGTGTCATATCACCGTGACATGTAGAGAGTATAACTGGGGGTTATTATGTGATTACTCTATCAGTGATGACCTGTTCTATTTTGCAGCTACTCTGAACAAAATATATGTTTCTCTCTGTATCCCGAGGCAACAAAGAGCTGCAGTAACACATGAGGCTTTGAAACAGCCATCAACCTGCTTTCTTTTGGATTCCAACCATTACTTTGAAATGATTGACTTACTCAGAACATTGAAGTTGACAATAGAGTTTAGGAAAACCTGTACACAACAGACAGATTAATCTTTCCAGTACAGTTTCAAAGTAACATTCAGAAAACACCTTGTTTTTATCACAGGATCCCTGTACTTTCTCTGTATTGATACTGGTAGTTGTTATTTCCCTCTGATACAAAAGAAAATCCTGGCCAATGACTTGTCTGGAGTAAGTTTTCCAAAATATTTGAATTTTAGCAAGCTCGTTCAAAACAACAAAAAGTCAATTACTTTTTTAGACTTTTTGAGGGAAAATCCAGGGATGATGATTTGAGCAAATGTCTCTCAGCTTTGAAGAATTGCTAAACGGAGCAAAGGCACATTCTGGTCAGAGGAAAGAAACTAGCAAATGAGTGGCTAGATCAGTCAGAAGCCATTCTTTAAACGGGAGAAAACAACAACCTACAACTTGTGTTTTAACAATGTTAAATACCCCAAGGGACTTCACAGGAGCATTATCAAGCAAAGTTAGACTCCGAATCATATTAGGAGTTGACCAAAAGCTTGGTCAAACAGATAGGTTTTAAGGAGCGTCTTAATAGAAGATTGAAAGTCAGAGAAGTTTAGGGAGGAGTTTCCAGGCTTTGGGGTCTAGGTAGCTTGTATAGCAGCCACGAATAACAGACCAATTAAAAGCAAGGATAGAAAGAATTGGAGGGTTGTGAGTCTGTGGGAGGTTACAGAAATAAGGAGGAAAGAATTTGAAAACAAGGATAAGAATTTTAAAAACAATGTGTTCCATAATCAGGACCCAGCATTGATGAGTGAGCAAAGATGAATAGATAGATGAGAAAACTTAGTGCAAAATAGGACAAGGAAATGATAGCTTGGATGACTCTGAGTTTAGAGAATGGGGGAATTAAGAGGCTGGTCAGGAGTACATTGGAATAATTGATTCTAGAGATAGCAAAGGCATGGATGAAGATTTTAGCAGGAGATGATCTGAAGCTTCGACTAACGTTGGGAAGATGTAAATCAGTTTAGTGATGGCTGAGACAGGTAGTCAGAAGGTCACCTCAGGGTCAAATGTGAAACCTTGGTTGCAAACAACCTGTTCCACCCACATGCAATTTCAAATGCGAAGGATGGAATTAATGTCTAAGGAACAGAGACTGAGACAGTGGATGGCATTTTCCCATCCCACCCACCACAGGAATCATAATGGGCGGGGACATACCCTGAAAAGGTCCATTAAACTCAGGTGGGATTTTCCAGTTTTTGGGCACATGCAGCTGGAAAATCCCATCCTATGGCTTTGATCCTCCCTGTATTTAGTTGGAGGAAATTTCTGCTCACCCAGTACTGGATATCAACTATTAGCCTGACAAATTAGAAACTATGATGAGGGTTGAGAGAGTTGGTGGTGACATACAGTTGGATATTGTCAAGAGCATTTTCAGATGAGGTCGCCATGTAGCTAAGGAACAGGAGGCTGCTAAGTGTCGATCCTTACACCAGAATCAGGAGCAAGAAGAGAAATGATTGTTGATGATTCTTGAATTATAACTGGGGAGCTAAAAACCAGCTGAGTGGGCAACAATTAGGTTCTACATGGTTTTAAAAATGTAAAATTTAACACATTTAGTATTTAGCGATGCATATAATTTCATTTGTCTTCATAAAGTTGTCTCCATAAGAGGTTGTTGGAGCTGTTTCTAAGTGTGAAATAACTAAACTCATGTCCAATTTTAGCAAACATCTGAACTTGCATTTGTTGCATTAAGACAAAGCCCCAAACACTTGACCAGTATCTATCATTGGTTGTGATCCTGATCTAAATATCAATTCAATTATATTTACTTTTTTTCAGGATTTAATTTCAAATGTAATATAATCACAATTGGAAGTCTCAATCTATTAGGATTGTTGGAATGCATCCTACATTACTCTAGCAGTGACTTCTTTTAAAATGTCAGATTTCATAAACAGAAAACAAATTGTACAACATTCTCAATGTTCTAGGGAATTAATTTGTAAAATGAAGAGAATTTGCAAATGTTGGAAATCTGGATTTCAGGTATTTTGAAGCAAATAGCGGGCCCCCCAGCCTTTGTGTGAAATCTTTAGTCTGATGAAGGATCCATGCCTGAAATGTAAACCTTTTTTGAAACTAACAGGTCTAATGTATATTTTCAAGATATTCCCACATACAACAAACCATGTAGTGGTTTTCTTATGTAACATCTATCTTACTCCCTTATTATCCTAACTGCTTAAAAATTAATCTAGTTGCTGTACTTCAATCAAATATATAACCACCCACATACAAATATTAAATATTTTGTTATATTTTTGTTTTTCGCAATGTCATTCCCATTTTCATAATGGGAAAGGTGCAATTGCTCTTAAATATCCAATTCACACTGCACTACATGAACATGACAAATAAAGGCTTTGCACACACAAACTTGAGATCCAGTCTAGTATGTTGCAATAGCAATTGGAGTTAGATACTTTGCTGGATATAAAGTCCATATTCCATTCACCTGCAGTTCTTCCCAGGGTCTGAATAATGGAAGGCACATACTTCCATTTTACTGTGGAGCACTTCAATATACAGTTGGTAATGGGCAGCATGGTTGCTAGTAGTGTGCCTCACAGTGCAAGAGACCTAGGTTAAATTCTGACCTTAGGTAACTGTGTGGAGTTTGCATGTTCTCCCCATGTCTGCATGGGTTTCCTCCAACAGTCCAAAGGTGTGCAGGTTAGGTTTGCTGGCTATGCTTAATTGCTCTTCAGTCAGGAAGATTAGCAGGGTAAATACATGTGGTTATGGGGTAGGGACAGGATGGGATTGTTGTTGATGTAAGCTTAATGGGCCAAATAGCCTCTTGCTGCACTATAGGGATTCTACTATATGAAATAGGATTGCTCAACTGTAAATAAAAAGTTATGTTAATTTTTAAAAGTTTATTTTTAGTACACAGAGTTCCTCTGTATGGTTACTAATCAGACACATTACAAGTTTTGACTTATCCCAATAAAATGCTGTTTCTTCTAATCCTTTGAGTGAACTTTTCCAATTCTTCACAACATGTAGCTATAATACTGATAATTAGAGATATTGATTAGGAATTTTGGTCGATTTGGAAGTTATAATCATAGACATTCAAAACATTAAGTGCAGTGGTTAGCACTGCTAACTTAGTGCCAGGGATCCAGATCAATTCCGGCCTTGGGTAACTGCACAGTTCGTGCATTTTTCCTGTCTGCACAGATTTATTATAGATGCTCTTGTTTCCCCCCAGTCTAAAGATGAGCAGGTTAGATGGATTGACATGCTAAATTGCCCCTTAGTCCCAAGATGTGTAGGTTAGATAGATAAGCCATTACTAAGGAGCTATGTAAATAGGGCCTTGATAAGGTACTGTAGAGATTTGGTGCAAACTTGATGGGGCTAAATGGCCTCTTTTGCACAGAAGGATTCTTTTCTATGAGGTGCAAGTTCAAAGAAAAAGTATTAGGAAGCTAAGAGAAATGGTAACTTAAATTGAATTCACAACTCAACCCATGAACAGGTTTTATTTTCATAATCTTTATTTGGCAAAAATAAATAAGAATGCTCCCATTATGGTCTTATAACGTAGAAAAATATGTACAATAATTACAATATTTTACACATTTACAAACTATACATTAAAAATATAAACAAACTTAATGTAGAGAAACTTACACATTTCAGTCTCCTGCTCTCAGTTGTAATAATTGAAACCAGTGCATACATATGATCACTTTTACACTATCTCAATTACAGCAAAGCTTGAAATACTGTTCTCTGTACTTGAATGGCTCATAATTTATTTAGGACAGCAAGACATTGGCCATCTGACCCTGACTTGGAAATCTTAGTGTTCATCATTTCAAGATATTTATCGAATGAAATTATTGGATAACCACACTTCAATATGCATTGCCAGTTCTTTGCAGATGAATTGATGTACAGAAATGTCAGGAATAGCAATGCCAAAAGCAGCTTCAACACCTGAGTGGGAGTCCTCCAATTGCACAGTCATCATAAGAAAAGGGTACCTAGGAAATAATGAATTACATTAGCAACAATTCCAGTGGCAAACATTTTCATGCCATTACCTCACATCATACTAGACATCTAATTAGGTAATGGTATTAATCTACAAAGTATGCTTGCTTAATTACATTATTTCTACTCTTCAGCAGTTAAATAAGTTCATTTTCAGCAATACTTACATCCCAGTCAGGTGATTCAGATTCCCACATCTGTTCGTCTTCCCAAACTCTGCACAGAGATGGATCTGTCACCCCAAGAAGTTCTGTCTGTATTCTGGAAGCATCTCTTCCCAAGGTCAGGTGATAAGGTGTACAGCCATTGTACATTAGCACATTGGGGTCTGCTCCACAGCGCACTAATAGTGACACCATCTCAGGATCCTGCTCTTCCACTGCAAGATGGAGGGCTGTCCGGCCACTTGATGGTTCCTGTGGAGAAAACAAAGGTCACCATAAGTATTTGCCATGCAAAAGAAAACCTGAAAATCACTGCTCAAATGTGCCAACTGAGATATTAGAAAGTAAACAATTAATACCTGAGCGTTAATGTCAGCCCCAAGTTGAGTTAAGTATTTCACCATCTCATGAAGTCTTTTCTTGACTGCCAACTGCAAACATGTAAGACCTATAATGTAAAACAAAAAAGTCTTAAATATATGCAAGTAACTCATCAAATAATCCTAACCCATTAAGTTTCTGGTCATTATATTAAGTTGCATGCTCATTGTCAAGAAAAGGAATCTCCCAAACCAGTTAGCTATATCTACAGATATGGATTTTAAACAAAATCCAAAATTGCATTTTACACTAATTTAAATTTTGAAAATGTAGAAATTATTCTGGAAAATTAGAATTCCTATTTGAACTATAAACATAGCACAGAAGCTCACCATTATAGTTCTTGCTGTCCAAAAGGTTTCGGATATCATGTCTGGTTAAAAAGTCACTGATGGTCTTCACGTACAAGGCCAAATTCATCTCACAAGCAATGTGCATGGGAGTGTTCCCATTAATGTCCCTGAGTCCCAGATCCCCTCCGGCCCACAGCAAAGCACGTAGCACGTCAGGCTGGTGGGTGATCACTGCCAGATGCATGGGAGTCTGAATTAAAAAACACACAAAGAATGCCAGTTAGAATACAGATCAAACCATGGAAACAGTGTACTAAAGAAAGCTGCAACATAAAGGAGTTAGTCACGCTCCAGCAGCCAGCTATTGCATTTATTAATATGCTGGGGACTTTCCAGTGTAAACAGGAACCACCCCATTTAGCTGCTCCTGGTGAGAACAAAGTGTTCACATTATAATCAGCCCAGTACCCTCGCCAATTCATTGGGTTTAAAACCACAATGCAAAAACTGCTCTTAAATTCAGTGCAAAACCTCGTTGTGAATCAATTACAAATATTTACCTGTTTCAGGTTATTCTGCTGCTGAAGGTACGGATCCCCAGCTGGGGTATTGTTGAGGATTTCCAACACAATATCACTGGCTGTATGGATAATGGCTAGATGCAGAAATCTGAAAAAGAAAAGGGGAATGCCACTTAAAAAAAACTTGCTACAACAGGGGAATTCGGCGCAGCAACTCAGCACTGGAACTCTCCAGGATTGCGCAAGCTCGGGTTTTTTGGGTACTTTCCACAGTTAAATATTTATCAGTCACCGAGCTGGCTGCCTGCCAGGGACTTTCCAACTTCGAACAGGAACTGCACCGCCCAGCGCCGCCACACGACGGGTTTTTTTTAATAAATAATCGTCTGGAGATTCATTTCTATAACCTTCTCATTTTAAACCCTTTCAAAAATACAAACAATCGGAATAAAATGCCAGAACTAAGGATTCCATTTTATACTGTGGCCTTAAATCTTTGCTTATCTTCTTTTAGGGCGTTTGGAAACATTTAGCTATTTTAGAGTAATTTTTCCAGCTAGCTTCTCCAACGCGCGATTTTTGGGAACATTTCTAAGTTTTTACATGTGAAATTATTTTAAAACATAGTTATCTTAAAGTTTATTATTAAAGTTTAATCTTATTCTATTTTTTTTAAAAAAGTCTCCAGATGACTTACGTGTCTCCATCCTCCGAGATGAAGTCTTTCCAATACTGTGTTGCCTGTGTCTTGTCAGTCAGGCTCAACTCACGGATCTCCCTCAGAACCTCCTCGTCTTTCTCATTCATTGAGCCGATGCCACTGTCACAGCGCTCCTCACACAGCGGAGCCTGCTTCCCGGCTCCAGGCTGCACGGAGCCGCCCGGATAATCCAGCTTCCCACCGTACTGCCTCTGCTCATCTACATTAAACAACATGGGATCGGCCATCACTTCTTTGCACTAGGAGTTTCTTCAATGAAGGAAAAACCAACAACAACAAAAAAACCTCAAAAAAAGGAGACAATGAACGAAACTCGACAGCAAATCCCCCTGCCACACACAACTCTGGACTGTAGCGGTTACTTGGCAAGCAGCGATTTTATAAAAGTACTGCTGGGCGGAGTTTCATGGTCTCCGCCCAGTCTCGCACAGTCTCTGTGTGCTCTTGGCTGGGAAATTCCAGCGCAGGTCGTGTTCAAGTTTTAAAAAAAACAAGATGTACCGAATGGGGAAAGAGGGGAAAATCCCTCCTCTATCCTCAGGTCAGAAATGTACAGGACATCCCAGAAGGAACACCCTGTAATTAACAAAAAATTCTCACTGCTGTTAGCAGCGATACGATTTGTGTCCCATGCACATTCTATTATTCTGCTTTCATTCATTTTTTTTTGGATTACATTTACTGGAGCCTTTCCAGTTTTTTTTGTGGTGAGGTTTGGTGCAGTGGTTGGAAATTTCGGAAACTGTGTGAACATGTTAAAGAAAGTCCCATTCGTTGGTGTACCGTGTGCACGGGAACAGACGGTCCAAAAAAAAATTGGTAGGGGCTGTTGTATTTGGCATTCAAAATTATGCATCCTGTGCATCATTTCCAAAGCAGTAACCTGGAAAGTCTGCATAGGAGGGGGGAATTTAAGCGAGGGTGGTTCTGAAACAAGATGACCTTTGATTTTCTAATTAACGACTTCTAGGGCGAGGAGGGGAATGCATTAAAATTAATATGCAGAGTCAATTCGTCATCGTTTTGCAATTGCATACTTTTAAAAAAAGTTTTAAAAAGTTTATTAGGGTCATAAGTAGGCTTACATTAACACTGCAATGAAGTTACTGTGAAAATCCCCTACTGGTCACACTCTAGTGCCTGTTGGGCTACACTGAGAGAGGACTTAGCATGGCCAATGCAGCTAATTCTGCAGGTTGCTGTAAGGTGTACATCCAGAGCATGAATTCAAATAAACTTAAATTACTATTTGATAAACAAGCTTTCGTCATTAAAACCTGGACAAGTCCAATGTTCGTTCTTGGCTGGCACGGTATCATAGCGGTCAGCATTGCTGCTTCACAGCTCCAGGGACCTGGGTTCAATTCCTGGCTCGGGTCACTGTCTGCGTGGAGTTTGCATATTCTCCTTGTGTCTGTGTGGGTTTCCTCTGGGTGCTCTGGTTTCCTCCCACAGTCCAAAAATGTGCAGGTTAGGTTGATTGACCATGCTAAAATTGCCCCTTAGTGTCCTGGGATGTGTAAAGTAGAGGGATTAGTGGGTAAATGTGTAGGGATATGGGGATAGGCCCTGGGTGGGATTGTGGTTGGTGCAGACTCAAAGGGCCTGTTTCTGCACTGTAGTGTTCTTTGTTCTAAAACCTCTAGTGTAATATATTTAAGCAATGTAGGCCAACCTTATGACTGCAATACTTTGCCGTTTCAAAATTTGGATTGAAATGTACTTGATTATATACTGTTACTGGAAAATAATTTCAGCAAATGCATCAAAATATGAAAATATATAAAATGAGAATAAAATACCCTCCCTTAGTCTCTTCTTTTCTTCATGCATTTTTTGCAATAAAAAGCATTACTATAAATTACAATTGGAGGCCATGGACAACTCCTGCCAGTGTAGTAATAGAAAATTTACAGTCAAATTCAAGTGCATCTCCCAAGAGGGATGAACTCCCATTTCACAAAGTTTGCACCGTTTATATTAAAAAGTACAAGCAAATGGCAGTGCAAAAAGAATTTATGAATTTTAGAAGTTTTCATTAAAATATTTAAGGAATTTTATTTCAACATACAAAATGATCTGTTATTCTGTTTTTGTTTTTTTTAATATATACTCGTCTGGAGATTCATTTCTATAACCTTCTCATTTTAAACCCTTTCAAAAATACAAACAATCGGGATAAAATGCCAGATCTATATTTGTTTTTATCCTATAGGTGCTTTGGTCCACCTTGTTGTCTAACGAGGGGCATACACGCGATGGGTCGTGAGAGGACTGCTCTTGGATCTTTTTTGAGAGTATCCTACTGCTTCACGTTGTTAGTGTACGCTTGACCTGGACCTTCTGATGGGCAACACGACAGCTCAGTGACTATCGCTGTGCTGTGCAGATACATGGATTTGGGCCTGTGTCTGTGGGAGTTTGCGCATTCTCCCCGTGCTTGCGTGGGTTTTCTCCGGGAGCTCCGGTTTCCTCCCATATCCCAAAGATGTGCTCTTAGGCTAATTGGCAAAACAAATTCTCCCTAAATTGTCTCAAATTTGGTTTTTCATCCATAGATCAATAAACATGGACAGGGATTGCGGGTAGAGATGGGAACATCAGCGCGGGCTCGTTGGGCCGAAGGGCCTGTTTCCCATGCTGTTTTGTTCTTTGTTCTTTGTTCTTCTCCAAAAGCCTCAACATGTTGCCATCTCCCATATCCATAGAAACATACAGAAACACAGATCAGTACAGCAAGTTCAGGCTCTTCAGCCCTCAATGTTGTGCAGAGATATATCCAAATCCAAGATCAAGCTACCCCACTCCCTATAATTCTGGAGTGCTCCATGTGCCTATCCAATAACTGCTTGAAAGTTCCTAAGGTGTCTGACTCCACTATCACAGCAGGCAGTGTATTCCACTCCCCAACCACTCTCTCAGTAAAGAATCTACCTTGGACAGCCCTCCCGTATCTCCCACCATGAACCTTGTAGTAACAGCTACATCCACCCGAGGAAATAGCCTCTGCACGTCCACTCTATCCATCCTCCTCATCATCTTATAAACCTCTATGAAGTCACCTCTCATCCTTCTCTGCTCTAAAGAGAAAAGCTCCAGCTCCCTCAACCTTTCCTCATAGGTCATCCTGGTAAATCTCCTCTGCACTCTCTCCAATGTTTCCACATCCTTCTTATAATGAGGTGACCAGAACTGAACATAACATTCCAAATGTGGTCTCACCAAGGTCCGGTATTGTTGCAGCATAATCCCATGGCTCTTAAACTCAAACCCCCTGTTAATAAACGCTAACACACTATAAGCCTTCGTCACGCCTCTATCCACTTGAATTGCAGCCTTCCGAGATCTGTGGATATGAACCCCAAGATCTCTCTGTTCCTCCACGTTCCTCAGAATCCTGCCGTTGACCTATAATCTGCGTTCAAGTTTGTCCTACCAAAATGAATCACCTCACACTTAGCAGTGTTAAACTCTATCTGCCACTTTTCTGCCCAGCTCTGCATCCTAACAATATCTCTTTGCTGTCTACAAGAACCCTCCACCTCATCCACTACTCCACCAATCTTGGTATCATCAGCAAATTTACTAACTCAGCCTTCAGCCCCATCTTCCAAGTCATTGATAAAAATCACAAATAGCAGAGGACCCAGCACTGATCCCTGTGATACATCGCTGGTAACTGGCCTCCAGTCTGAAAATTTTCCTTTCACCACCACCCTCTGTCTTCTATGATACAGCCAGTTACTTATCCAATTGGCCAAATTTCCTTCTATCCCGCACCTCCTTATCTTCTTCATGAGGCTGCCATGAACCTTATCAAACACTTTACTAAAATCCATGTATACAACATCAACTGCTTTACCTTTGTCTACACAGTTACCTCCTCAAAAGAATTCAATCAAATTTGTGAAGCAGGACTTAACCCCTCACAAAACCGTGCTGACTAAACTGCATTTTTCCAAATGGTCATAAATCCTATCTCTCAAGACCTTTTCCATTAACTTACTGACCACCGAAGTAAGACTAACTGACCTAATTACCAGGGTCATTCCTATTTCCTTTCTTGAAGAGAGGACCAAAACTCATTACTCTCCAATCCTTTGGCACAATCCCCCTAGACAGTGAAGACCCAGAGATCGAAGCTAAAGGCTCTGCAATCTCATCTCTTGCCTCCCAAAGTATCCTAGGATGTATCTCATCTGGCCCAGGGAACTTATCGACCCTCAGGTTTTTCAAAATTGCTAATACATGTCCCCTCAGAATGTCTATCCCCTCCATCCTATCAGCCTCTATCATGCATTCATCCTCAAAAACATGACCCCTCTCCTTAGTGAACACTGAAGAAAAGTATTCATTCAACACCTCACCTATTTCTTCTGACTCCATGCACAAGTTCCCACTACTATCTTTGACTGGCCCTAATCTCAACCTGGTTCATCACATCATAAGATATATCATAGAATCATAGAATCCTACAGTGCAGAAAGTGGTCCTTCGGCCCATCAAGTCTGCACCGACCACAATCCTAACTAGGCCCTACATATCCCTACATGTTTTACCTGCTAATCCCTCTAACCTAAGCATCTTAGGACACTAAGGGGCAACTTTACAATGGCTAATCAACCTAACCTGCACATCTTTAGATTGTGGGAGGAAACCAGAGCATCTGGAGGAAACCCACGCAGACATGAGGAGAATGTGCAAACTCAACACAGACAGTGTCCTGAGCTGGGAATCGAAACCAGATCCCTGGAGCTGTGAAACAGCAGTGCTAACCACTATGTTATTATGCCACCCATAGGAGCAGAATTAGGCCACTCGGCCCATTGAGTTTGCTGTGCCATTCAATCATGGCTGATATTTTTCTCATCACCATTTCCTGCCTTTTCTCCATAACCCCCTCTGATCCCCTTACTAATCTATCTTAAAGACACTCAATGACCTGGCCTCCATTGCCATCTGCGGCAAAGAAGATTCTGCCACAGATTCCCCATTCTCTGGCTGAAGAAATGCTTCCTCATCTCTGTTTAAAGGATTGTCCCTTTAGTCTGAGGTTCTGCTCTCTGATTCTAGTTTTTCCACTCTATCCAGGCCTCGTTGTTTCAATAAGATCCCCCTTCATCCTTTTAAACTCCAACATGCCATTTGCATGCCATTCCCTTCTGTAACTTTATATTTGAACTTTTCTAATCAGGTTTCTGCCCTCTCACAGCATTGGAGACTGTCTTTACCAAGCTCAGAATGTGCATTCTATGTAAACGTGAATGTGGCAGACAAACCCTCTTCATCTTTCTCAAACTGTCTGTTGACTTCGATACGATTGTCATTGTCCACATGACCTCATGGAACTGCCATTGCCATGTTCTAATCTGACCTATCCAGTGGGAATCAGCAAATCTGTTATACGGGTTTCTTCTCTTGTCCCTGGGCCTCTATGTCAAAAGACGTTTTCAGTCCTATCCTATTTTTTATCCATTCATTTAGTTTAGCAACATGGCAACACTTAGCTCTACTTCTTGCTCCACTCTTTGAATATCTCTGCATTGTTAGCTTATCCAACATCTAGCTGCAATAGCTCCAAATTAAACATTGAGAAGACTGAAGCCACTGACTTCTACCCCCAGCTGAAACTCCATTCCCTACTCACTGACTATACCTTTTTCCTGTTTGGTGTCCTAAGCTGAGTCACACTATGTCCATCTTTGCCTGTCACTAACCCGAGCTATCAACCTCATAACCTTTCCATCTCAACTACCACCTTCTTCCACCTCCATAAAATCATCCGTCACTGGCATCCATAGCTCTGCCCAATCTGCTAAATACTCTCATTCACGCTTTTGCTGCCTCCAGACTCAAGTATCCTAACCCTTTTCTAGCTGTCCTCCCACCCTCCAACCTCAATAAACCTGAGCAAATCCAAATTTATGCTGCCCATACCTTAGCCTGGCATAAGACCTGTTTACTTATCATGCCTGTTGTCGCTACCTCCATTGCCTCCACTTCAGTAAAGTCTCATAATCTCACCACAAAGGGTCATGAATGAAGCCAGTTCATCAAACAAACCAGCCTCCCATCCATTGACAGTATCTACACTTCCCACTGCCTCAGAAAAGCAGTCAGCATAATCAAGGACATACTCTCTTCCATCTTCTTCTGCTGAGAAAAAGATATAACAGTCTGAGGACATATACCAACCGACTCAAGAACAGTTTCCTCCCTGCTGCCATCAGACCTTTGAATGGACCTACCTCGCATTAAGTTGGTTTTTCTATACACCAATGTAGTGCATAGTACTGTAACACTACATTCTGCAGTCTCTACCTTCCTTCTTTATGTACAGTTGGCTTTGTCATATAGTGCACAAGAAACAGTACTTTTTACTGTATGGTAATACATGTAACAATAATAAATCAAAAGGTTGTCACCCTTGTATTCAAACCCCTCAATGGTCTCACCCTTAGATATTTCTGTGACTTCCTCCAACTATAAAACTCTACAGGAACTTGACATTCTATCATTCCTGGCCTCTTATGACCTCCCATTTCTTTCATCCCACCATTGTTGATTAGATTGTCAGCCAAACAGTCACTAAATATTGTAACTGCTTGAATATATGGTTTATGTATATGTTTTCAAATCAGACCTATTTTATATTAATTTCCATCTTTCACAACAGTGTAATAGACAGTAGCTGTCACATTTTTGAAGTCTTTTCATTTTTTTAAAAAAAATCTTATTAGATGTGGGTCTTGCTGGCTAGAACAGCATTTATTGCCCATCCCTAGTTGTCCTGCAGAAGGTGGTGGCGAGTTGCCTTCTTGAACTGCTTCAGTCCCTGAGGCATAGGTGCATCCACATGCTTTAGGGAGAGAATTCCAGGATTTTGACTCAGCGACAGTGAAGGAATAGCAATATATTTCCAAGTCAGGATGGTGAGTGGCTTAAAAGGGAACCTCCAGGTGTTTATTTTATTTATGTATTTATTGGTCACAAGTCAGGTTTACATAAACACTGCAATGAAGTTTATTGTGAAATTCTCCTAGTCGCCACACTCGGCGCCTATTTGGGTCAATTCACCTAACCAGCACATCTTTCAGACTTTCAGGTGATGGTGTTCCCAGGTGTCTGCTGCTCTTGTCCTTCTAAGTAGTGGTGATCATGGGTTTGGAAAGTGCTGTCTAAGGAACCTTGTTGATTTCAAAGAACAAAGAACAAAACAGCAAGAGAAACAGGCCCTTTGACCCAACGAGCCCGCGCTGCCATTTTAACATTTTCACTTCCACCCATGACTCTTGTCTATGTTTACAGAAATCTGCTTTGGAGCCAATTTGGGGAGACAAGTTAGGGACAATTTGTTTCACCAATCAGCCTAAGAGCACATCTTTGGGGTGTGGGAGGAAACCGGAGCACCCGGAGAAAACCCATGCCAGCACGGGGACAATGTGCAAACTCCCACAGATACAGGCTCAAATCCCTGTATCTGCACAGCAACAGTGATAGTCACTGAGCTGTCGTGTTGCCCATCAACTGGTCCAGTTTGAGTGTACACTAACGACATGAAGCAATAGGCTACTCTTGAAAAAATCCAAGAGCAGCCCTCTCATGACCCATCGCGTGTATGCCCCATGTTGGACAACAAAGCGGACCGATGCATTTCATGTAATGCATCTTGATGGCCAAGAAAGGAGAATTCATAACACTGTGGTATATACGGAGATTGAATATTTATGGAAGGGGTAGAAATCACCAGGGGTTCTTTCTCCTGAATGGTGTCAAGCTTCTTGAGTGTTGTTGGAGCTGTGCTTCTCCAGGCAAGTGGAGAGTATTCTATCACACTCCTGATTTGTGCCTTGCAGATTGTGGACAAGACGCAGTGGGTGAGCAGGTGACTTACTTGCCACAGGATTACTAGCCTTTGACCTGCTCTGATAGCCACAGTATCTGTATGACCAATCCAGTTTATTTTCAGATCAATGGTAACCCCCCTTAGTGAGAGATTCAGTGATGGTAATGATACTGAATGCCAAAGAGCAATGATCAGATTCTCTTTTATTGCAGATGGTCACTCCCTTGCAGTTGCGTGGCTTAAATGTTACTTGCCTCATGTCACCCCAAGCCTGGATATTGTCCAGATCTTGCTGCATTTGCTTATCAACTGCTTCATTATCTATGAAGTTGTGAACAGTGATGAACATTGTGCAATCACCTTATGATGGAAGGAAGGTCATTGATAAAACAGCTGAAAATGGTTAGACTTAGGAAACTCATCTGAGGAACTCCTTCAGTGATGTCGTCAAGCTGAGATGATTGACCTCCAACCAACACACCCATTTTCCTTTGTGCCACCTACGACTCTGACAGTGGAGGGTTTCCCTCAATTCCCATTGCCTTCAGTTTTGTTAGGGCTCCTTAATGACAATCGGTCAAATGCTGCTTTTAAGTCACAACAGTCTCTCTCACCTCACCTGTGGCATTCAGCTCTTTTGTCCACGTTCGAGCTAAGGCTGTAATAAGGAGGGGAGCTAAATGACTCTGGCGGAACCCAAGCTGAGTATCCATGAGCAGAGAGTAAGTGCTGCTTGATAGCATCTGTTGATGACTCCTTCTACCACTTTGCCAATGATCGACAGTAGACGGACAGGGTGGTAATTAGCTGAGTTGGATTTGTCCTGTTTCTTGTGTAGGCGAATTTCCATATTGTTGAGTAGATGCATCTTGTAGTTTAAGAAATTTAGGACGTGGCTGCCTTAAGGCATAGTCTAAAATATTATGAGTCAACTGGATGCTAAAGATGCTCAGTTGTATTCTCCTTTCTATAGTTAAGTCTGCATTGCTGCAGGTCTGCTTTCGACTCCTGAGTCTCAAAATGTCGAGATTGCAGCAAAATGTGGCACTGTCATTCAGTCTGTGCCATTTGCCATGACTGCAGTTAGAGGCAGGGATGGAAGGAGAGAGGAAGATGGATGCTTCGCAGGGCATGGCGGATGGACCAACAATCAACTTGCAACTCCAAATTGTCATTAGGGTGGCACAGTGGCACATGGTTAGCACTACTGCCTCACAGTAACGGAAACCCAGATTCAATTCCAACCTTTGGTGACCGTGTGGAGTTTGCACGCTCAACCCGCATCTGCGTGGGTTTCCTCCGGGTGCTCCAGTTTCCTCCCATAGTCCAAAGATATACGGGTTAGGTTGATTGGCCATGAAAAATTGCCCCTTAATGTCAGTGGGATTAGCAGGGTAAAGACGTGGGGTTTTGGGGATGCGACTTGGGTGGGATTGTGGTCAGTTCAGGCTTGATAGGCCGAATGGCCTCCTGCATTGTAGGGATTCTATGATTCTATATTGATATAGCTTAATTGGGGGTGTGACAAATGCTGAAGTAGTAGTCTTCAGGACTATTGTGGGAATATTCTCAGAGCCCATAGCTTTTGCAAATTCCAGTGTATTCAACTGTTATCAAACATATCAAATGTAAGAAACTATCAGTGCACACCAACTATTAAATTGTTTCTTTTTTTTTAAGTATTTTTTGTAGTTTTAAATCAGATTACTCACAGGGCTGGACACTTACTAAAAATATCAATTTTTGGTGATATGCCCATTGTCACCAGAAACTGCACCAGGTTACAAGATTTAAATACACCAAGAAATACATTTTCATGGAAATTAACAATTATGTCTCTTATGCACCGGTTTATGGAATCTTACTTTTGTGGTTATGCAAATTAATTGAATGGGAAACTTAAATTGCAACCTAATTGACACAACTACATAAATATTTTGGAAGCAATATCCCAACTGTGCTTAACGTGGAAACCCAGCTCCTTTCACAAAGAGAAACAGAAACATGTTATTGTACATAAAGACCTTGAGCATTTTTGAAATAGCAAAACAGTGCATGTCGCAATGTGGACTCCAGGCAGCAGATTAGGATTACTTTAGGAGTGTAGGACATTCCATTCCTGATGAGGGGAAATGCTGACAAAGCTTGATACAATTGTATTTCCTGTTTGCAGCAACAGGGTTGAACCGAGGCTGGTGACAGGATGGGCCGTGATTTAGAACTGGCTGTAGCAGGTTTTACGAGAGTAATCAGCAAAACAGATTCTCCAAACTCAGGACTGGGACCAACTCCAAGACTGCCTTCTACCAGAACAGAACCATTCCTTGCACCATTAGTTTCTTTTAAATCTTTTATTCTTTTTCTTGCCAATTCTTTTGCTCCCTCTTCTCCTGAAGATGCTAATTTATTTCTAGGCTACAAATCCATAAGATCTTGTTGTCCTCCAGCACCTAAGATAAATGATTGTTATTCACAGAATCCTACACTGCAGATGAAGGTCATTCTGCCCATCAAGTCTGCACCAATAACACCCACCCACATCTTATCCCCTTAGCCCCATGCACTTACCCTAGTTAGTGCCCTTTACACTAAGGGGCAATTTAATATGGCCAATCCTCCGAACCTGCACATCTTTGGACTCTGGGAGGAAACCAGAGCATCCAGAGGAAACCCACGCAAGCACAGGGAGAAAATGCAGACTTCACATAGACAGTGACCCAAGCCAGGAATTGAACCCAGGTCCCTGGGGCTGCGAGACAGCAGTGCTAACCACCATGCCACCATGCTGCGTGTCTAATTATTTATGTGCCTTTTTAAACGTCGAGTGCACAGTGATACATACCATATGAGGTAATATTTACAAAAGGAAATCCTTATGAAAAGCTGCAACTGAAGCAAAAGGAATGGAAATTCAGGGTAAACCCTTGGTGTGGATGAATAGTCAAAGGTATCTGTATAGGGAATGATTTCAGATTGGGGAATATACCAAATGAAGAGCCCCAACATTCAATACTCTCCCCAATGCACATTAATGTCTTAGCTGCTAAAACTCAATATAAACTGGTCAAATTTCTAAGTGATACAAAACTGGAAGAAGATGAAAGGAAGTGGGACTGTATAAAAAGGATAATGGTTTTCAAACTGGCAGGAGACCACTGTGGGCACTCTTCATACTGTCCAATTCATCACTATTCAGTGTAATTGTTAGATCTGAACTACATTAATTCAGAATGGATGAGAGTATAATATTCAAGCTCCAGTTTGTATGAGGTGTGGAAATTATTAATCTGTTTATATCAGAAGTGCCTAATGGAGAAAACTATTGGTACAATCCCCAAAATCTAGCTGTCAAGAAACTGGAATATTCAGGAAACTGGATCTTTTTGAAATGGTGTGCTGGTTTGTGTCAGTTTCAGGGTCTGCATTAGTTTTAAGGTGGGTATTATTGTCAGGGTCTTCTTAAGGCCTATGGTCTTCATTCTATTCAGCGTCTTTAATAGTTTCAGGCACTGCACGGGCTGGTCATTCAAAATCCAGGAAAATCCAACAAAATCCAGCGTGATCCTGAGCGTCTTTGGAAATTGTAACTATATTCCCATAAAATTTACAATGTCAGTTTCTTCCTTAAATGGTTGGAATCCTAATGAACTGATGAAAAATAAGTGCTGAAGACTGTTCTTGTAGCCAGAATTTTGTCTAACATTAACAAATATAACTAAAGTATTGACTCAACCTGGAAAAAAAGATCTGATTAACATAGAGCCTTTCATAACATCAGTGTATCCCAAAGCACTGTAGAATGAATGAAGAACAAAGAACAAAACAGCACGGGAAACAGGCCTTTCGGCTCAACGAGCCCACGCCTCCACCCCGATGTTCTCACCTCTACCCGTGATCCCTGTCCATGTTTATAGATCTATGGATTAAAAACCAAATTTGAGACAAATTAGGGAGAATTTGTTTTGCCAATTAGCCTAAGAGCACATTTTTGGGATGTGGGAGGAAACCGGAGCTCCCGGAGAAAACCAACGCAAGCACAGCAAGAATGCGCAAACTCCCACAGTCACAGGCCCAAATCGATGTGTCTGCACAGCACAGCGATAGTTACTGAGCTGTCGTGTTGCCCATCAAATGGTCCAGGTCAAGCGTACACTAACGACATGAAGCACTAGGATACTCTTGAAAAGAATCCAAGAGCAGCCCTCTCACGACCCATCACGTGTATGTCCCTCGTTAGACAACAAGGTGGACCAAAGCACCTGTAGGATAAAAACAAGTACATCAATATCATCTATTTACACACTTCCCAGGGACTCCCAAGGCTCTTGATCCCCATTTTAAATCAGTTTTCTATACCTCTCCATTCCCATTCTGTTCATGTGCCCATCTAAGTATTTCTTAAATAACTCCAGACTAGCTGCCTCCACCACTTTACTTGGCAGCGCATTCCATACCCCCACCACCTTCTGTGTGAAAAAACTCCCTCTAGCATCCAAATTATACCTTACCCCCCTCACCCTAAGCCCGTGACCCCTCGTGCTATTCGAGTCCATCCTAGGAAAAAACTTAACTTTGTTTACTCTATCTATACCCCTCATAATCTTGTACACCTCTATTAGATCTCTTCTAAGTCTTTCTAAGGAAAACAGTCCCAATTTGCCTCAGACCTTCCATACCAGGCAGCATCCTGGTAAACCTCCTCTGCACTCTTTCCAGAGTCTCCACGTCTTTCCGGTAGTAAGGCGACCAGAACTGGACGCAGTATTCCAAATGAGGCCTAACCAACGTCAAAAAGAAATAAAGCTTTTGAAATAAAGCTCAAGTTTATTTATTAGTCACAAGTAAGGCTTATATTAACACTGCGATGACGTTACTGTGAAATTCCCCTAATCACCACACTTTGGCGCCTGTTCAGGTCAATCCACCTAATCAGCACGTCTTTCAAATGTGAGAGGAAACCCATGCAGAACATACAAACTCCACGCAGACATTGACCTAAGCTGGGAATCAAACCCTGGCACTGTGAGACAGCAGAGCTAATCCTGTGCCACCATGCAAGTCACATATGGGAAACCACATCAATTTACACAGACTTTCAGTGCCTTCAGTGCTGCGACACATATTTCGTTTTTGGCCTTGATTCAGTGCCACACAAACAATATATATGCCAAAGGGGAGTCCTGAATCTGGTCTGAAATTGGACTTTTGACTTTATTTCAATAATTTAAGCAATTTGTCAGCGCATGTTGACCCGCCACAGTTCACTTCAGAAGTTAGATCCTTGGCTGTTTGCTTTGCTGATAACAATACAGTGCAAGGATGGGGGTGGGTGGGGGTGGAGTCTTTGGGAAAAGCAGCAGAAAGGCACCAGTAGTGTCTAGTAACAGACAGCAGATTGATGTGGAGCCGGAAGTGCATTCATAGTCCTATTGTCACCATATGAATTTTACTGCTGGTTTCTAGTTGGCCATTTCCACATGAGGAATTCCTGAGCAAAGAAGGTCCTGCGGCTTCTCAATTTCAGGCATCCTGTTGGGCTCCTAAAATAGATGTTGGCCAACTCATTCCCACATGCAACTACTGGCCTAATGCAACTACTCGATTGATTGAAATTTATTCAATTTATTCAATGTGATGCTGGGCATTTTTCAGCTGTCCTTGGAAGGTAGGCAAAGCCTGGTAACATTCAACATTTTTATGTTTACCACCCTGAAAACTGGCATAATGATGACTCATTCCTACCCTCTGCAATCTAAATGGCATTGACACATTTTGTAGCTAGATTTTATAGTTTGCTCCATAATAGGAAATTATCAAAGGTCATTCTTTCCATATTCAAAACTCGTTAATAAATCTTTTTAATATTGAAAGTGGGGACAAATTGCCTAATTTGAGCAAAGTAACAATCCAGTAAATGATACAACAGATATTGTTTCTGTACAAATTCATGTAAATAGTCGTGTGTTTGCTGAACTGTGCGTGGATGGATATTTCACTGGATAATAGTCCATTGCCGCGGTTATTTTGCGTTAGTCCGAGGACTTGCTGTCATTGCATCTCTCAGATACACGCTAAGACAATTCATATGCAATTAATTACTTTGAAGTGAAGCGAGTGTGATAGAGCCAGAGCCCATAGCTGAGAAGTTTATGGATAGAAATTAATTTGAGTGATCTGACAGACAAAGACAAGCACTGTTACCACAGCAATAGACTATTTCTTCTATGTCTAATTCAATTTTATTTCAAAAGCATTAAACATCAGGATTAGCCAGAGCTGCTTAGCTAAATTTGCAGCTCCATTGCTGTGTGGTGACAATAACAGTCACTTTCATAGAATACTGCAGTCAATGAACACATTTATTGACTAATAAGCTGTTCAGAGTTAAATGTCAGCTGACTATCTGCGCTGCTGTTTACCGATAAAGCAATGACACATGAAGGCCTAAAATTTACAGAATCTTTCAGTACAAAATTTCTTGGTTAGTTCTAACGGTGGAAAATCCTTGGGGAAAAAAACACCTGAGTAGTCCCTAAAATTCCTCAAAATGAGATGGTGCTACAGAATCATTGGTCCCATCTGTAAAGGGATTCCCACTTTTGAAATATATATGTGTTTTTTTTGGCCCACACATCATGGGAATTTTTGAGGCAGTTTAATTTGAGTTAACATTGCTGTAATATCAGACACAAACTGTTGGTAGAATGGGATGCGATTTTCTGGCTGCGCTCATCCCAAAATCGGAATATCCTGCCCGAGTCAATGGACCTTTTCATGGTCTGCCCCTTGCCTGCTCCGATTCCTGTGGTGGGAAAGAAGGGAAAGTTCCCCTATTTTTTAGTCTATTTTCAGGGCGGATGGTAGCACAGTGGTTAGCACTGCTGCTTCACAGCTCCGAAGACCTGGGTTCGATTCCCTGCTCGGGTCACTGTCTGTGTGGAAATTGCACATTCTCCTCATGTCTATGTGGGTTTCCACTGATTTCCTCCCATGGTCTAAAGGTTAGTTTGATTGGCCAAGCTAAAAATTGCTCTTTACTGTCCAGAGATGTGTGGGATTAGTGGGTAAAATATGTAGGGATATGGGGTTAGGGTCTCGGTGCAGACAAGATGGGCCAAAGGGTCTCTTTCTGCAATGTAGGGTTCTATGATTCAGACTCTTTCTTGGTAGCCAAAATAGCTGGACTCTTGACATTGAGAAGCATGGATGGTGTCAGATGCAGTCATCCCATAACAGAACAAGGATTCAGACAATGTCTTGGCAGGGTCACAGCGGAGGCATCAACCAGATCACCTGGTTCATCTGCAAAAGAGGACACCTGGTTCAGTGCAAGGGGAACAGAGATTAGATCAGAATAATAGGCCTCTATTAGCTATGTTAGACAGTGACTTCTCCAGGTTGGAGGGTGATGGTTACTCGCTGTGAGGCAAGCTGCTCTGATGCTGCCAAAGCCTGACTCCTACCTGTCTTCTTACCTTAGTGTCCCCATATATGAGGGTTGGGGCACCAGACGGTGTTGATGGGGGATGAATCACAGGGTTAAGATTTGGTGAGTCACATATGAGCAACGGTGGGGGCACTGTTGGTGAATAATCAGAAGGTGGGGGGCATGAGGTCCCACTCAGGGAGGTGTGATTCGATTTGGAATGGGCAGCATAACTTTATTCTTGATGATTTTGATAGCAGGCTTCGGAGAAGCAGTCAAGCGCACGGATGGTGCGGTTGTTGGGGCACATAGTAAACTTGGTTACATCGAGTGTAATATAGTGACTGACAGTGGGGAGATCATGTTGCATGGAATGGTGGGCAAGCCATAGCTGGAGTACCTTGTCCAGTTCTGGTCGTCTCACTATAGGAAGAGTGTTGTGCTGTAGAGGGGCTTCTGCGAGGGTCGCTAAGCTGCTGCCTGGGATTGGTACTGTCAGGGGAGATAGGATGGGCTTGGATTGTATTTTGTAGCGCTGAGGAGGCTGAGAGGTTCATGGTCAGGGTGAGTTCAAGAAGGGTGTGGGTGGGCAGTGTAACTCTTCAATCACAAGGGAGGACAGCTTTAGGGCATGGGGCAGGGGTCTCAGGGGGATCTGTGGGGATAGTCATCACCCAGCAAGAATGCACTGCCTTGGATGGCAGTGAGATCAAGTTATCTTACAACCCTCACAATGTAGTTGGCTGAGCGCTGGGAGAACCATGTCACCCAGAGATACTGGCACAGACGCTGTGGGGTGGAATACTGCCAATGCCACCCTCGCCATGTTGGCCTGGGTGCCACACAATGTTGGCATCATCTCCTTCACCTGGAGGCTGCGGAATCCTTCTAAACATCCTCACCCCTGCTGGAATGTTCCAACTGCACCCACTTCCCTCCCCATCTGACAGGGGCTAGCTATGTCCTTGGATGCAGCAGACCTCCACCTGCCCAATCCCCTGGACATTCTGTCTCCACTTGATGTGCATCAGCAGCTGTGTGGTGCTCACCAGAAAGTGACTCTGAAGCCTGTCTGCTAATTGCACTCACTGAGTGCTGGTGGATGGAGCAGTTGATGCCTGGTCAGTGGTTGCCCAGAGCAGACACCAGAAAGGGGGGCTGTGGAAGATGCAAGGAGACACTGACTCCTGAGGGCCCAGCCTCATCTGGTGTTGCTCCTGTAATAGAAGACATGGTAACTGCTAAAGAGAGCTGGGTATCTGGGCAACTTGGACTTAGTTGAGAAAGGTCTGAATGGATCAAGGTTTTGTGAATTGTCACTTCTGTGGCACACACTGACATCACAGTAACTCACAGCCCTCTCCGGTGCCTCCCCTGTCAGGTCCATCACACGTTCCTTGAAAGGAGTCAGGAGAGACACAGTTCAGAGGTTCCACTGCCCGTTTTCTCCCATTCCCTTTGGTTATGGGTCATCTTCTCCATATGAGCATGATTGAGAGCATGGTGGGTGATGGGTTCGAGGCAGTGAAGAATGGGTGGCCAAGTGCAGCACAGTTCCTCACCATGAGGGGGTTATGACTGCAGAATGCCAGAGGGATTTGAGGAGGATGTTGGGACATCAGCTGCTGGATGGCCATGGGCTATCGGGAAATGGAAGGAGATGGACATTCCATCATGAAATGGATGGGCACTCACCATTGCAGCTTGAAATAGGTTATTCATCTTTTTCCAGCACTGGGCACCCATCCCTGCTCCTGGGTTGTCTTCCCTCTCAGGGGTACAAGATGCTCGCCTCTCCTCCGCGGTATCCAGTCGCTGTCCCATCTCTCCCTCCATGAACCATGGGGCTGGTCTACATGCTACCATCCTTCTGGCTGTAGGAGTAGCAGGAGTGTTTAAATGAAGTTCCTCCATGTTAATATGCACAGCTGTGGCCATCTCGAGTGGGTCAGCCAGCTGGAGACTCCATAACAGCATGATTCACCTGAAGGCTCTTTAAGTGTGAGAGAAATGCAATGTGGGATGGTGCCGATAAGACTGATGCAAATCATTCCATTATTCTCACCATTATGTCACGTAGAAATTGTTTGGGAGAATTCGCCCAAGATTTATGTAAGGAAAATTGTATTTGATGAAACCGTTTGAGTTTTTGATAATATAGCTTGTAGGTTGGATAAGGGAGAGCAAGATGCACCACCTGTTGGGTGATGACTGTCCCCACAGATCCCCCTGAGACCCCTGCCCCATGCCCTAAAGCTGTGATTTGGAATATCAGAATTAAATGGAAATCAGCTATTAAAAAAAAGTTTAATTTCTGTCTGAAGAACCGCAATGATTTATTGCGGTTTAATTGTCAGCAGTGCATTTCTGTTGAAGACATCCTTGCTGGAATTTTACCACCTTGCCTGCTGGAGGCTGATAGGATCCTGCCCGAGGCCAATGAGGATGCCGTTCTGTGAGCCTCATCTGTGTGGGCATGCCAGTAAAATTCTGCCCCCTGGATGGGATTTTCTGGTCCTCCTGCAGGTTGTTTCTCGGTTCACCACTGGCCGTCAGCCTGATCTTCCTGTCCCATCGATGGCTATGACATTTGCCTGTCTTGCCCATCCTGTCCTAAAGGGTGGCTTCTGACAGGACTGGACGATTCCGCTAACAGTAAGAGCAGGCTCAGAATGCACACGGTTAATCATCCTTTCTCCCTTAGCTGTCTCTGCTCCCTGGTATGATGTGTAGATGCCGGCGTCTGACTGGCGTAAGCACAGTGGGAAGTCTCACAACACCAGTTTAAAGGTTTATTTGGTAGCATAAGCTTTCGGAGTCTCGCTCCTGAAGAAGGGGTTACCAAATAAACCTGTTTGACTTTAACCTGGTGTTGAGAGACTTCTCACTATGTTCCCTGATATGATCAGCCGTCAGATTTTTCAATGATAAGTTCTTTCATTCCTTCTCCTCCCTCTCAGCTTTCGTGCGATTCTGCACGGTCAGTTGCTGTCATTTAAGCTCAGACTGCTGCTATCCTGGCTGTGGCTCACAGTGTGTGTACAGACTTGCCATCAGTCATCTCAGTCCAGTATTCTGTCCAATAGGTTAGTACAATTGCTAAGCACTGCCCCAGGGGATTGACATTGGCTTCATGAAGCACAAATCTCCCTTCATTTCTTGGAAGACAGTATTCACCTTTCTCCTGCTGGTACCCTGCCAGTCAGTGCTTTTGTTCATTGCCCACCAGCTGTCCATATCCAAACGGTACAATTCACAGTCTCATTGTTCTCCGAGCTGCTCAAGGTCATCTGATAAGGCCAGCGACAGTCTCCAGCACTGCCTTCCACCAGCAATGCTGCAGTTGCTGAGGTGTGGGAGTGCTGGAACAGGTAAAGGCACATGGAATATAGACACTAAAGAAATGCATAAGGAGGATGAGCTGACTTCTGTGTACACTATGACATGATTTCATAAATAAGTTTGGTTTGGTACATTTATTTTGTGTTGGCTTTTATTTTTGCATTGTAAACAGCAGATGTTGTGATGGTCAGTGCCAGAGGGAGTCCATAGATCATAGAACATAGAACATAGAACAATACAGCACAAACAGGACCTTCGGCCCACGAGTTGCGCCGATCACATCTACCAATCCACAGACCTATCTATAACCCCCTATCCTATTCTTTTCCATATACTCATCCAGAAGTCTCTTAAAAGACCCCAGTGAGTTTGCCTCAACAACCTCCGACGGCAGTCGGTTCCATTCACTCACCACCCTCTGAGTGAAAAACCTACCCCTGACATCTCCTTTGTATTTGCTTCCCTGCACCTTAAATCTGTGTCCTCTCGTAGTGACCATTTCAGCTCGGGGAAATAGTCTCTGAGAGTCCACCCTATCTATTCCTCTCAACATTTTATAAACCTCTATCAGGTCGCCTCTCAACCTACGTCGCTCCAGTGAGAAGAGTCCCAGCTCCCTCAACCTATCTTCATAAGGCCTGCCTCCCAATCCAGGCAGCATCCTTGTAAATCTCCTCTGAACTCTCTCAATAGCCTCTACATCCTTCCTATAATGAGGCGACCAGAACTGCGCACAATACTCCAACTGGGGTCTGACAAGAGTCTTATAGAGCTGCATCATTACCTCCTCACTCCTAAACTCTATTTCTCGATTAATGAAGGCCAGTACACCGTACGCCTTCTTGACCACTTCCTCCACCTGCGAGGCCGATTTAAGAGTCCTATGGACCCGGACCCCGAGATCCTTCTGCTCTACAACACAGCTAAGACTCCTACCCCTTATATTGTACTCCTTCATCCCATTATTCCTGCCAAAATGGACCACTACACATTTATCTGCGTTGAAGTCCATCTGCCACTTCTCCGCCCAGTCTTGCATCCTGTCTATGTCCCGCTGCAACTTTTGGCATCCCTCCAGACCATCCACAACACCACCGATCTTTGTATCGTCAGCGAACTTGCTAACCCATCCCTCCACTTCCTCATCCAGGTCATTTATGAAAATGACAAACAGCAGGGGTCCCAGAACAGATCCCTGGGGCACTCCACTGGTTACCGACCTCCATGCAGAACAAGACCCATCCACAACCACTCTCTGCCTTCTGCCGGCAAGCCAGTTCTGGATCCACGAGGCCAAAGCCCCTTGGATCCCATGCCCTCTCACCTTCTCCAGAAGCCTTGCATGTGGGACCTTATCAAACGCCTTACTAAAGTCCATGTACACTACGTCCACCGCCCTTCCTTCGTCAATGTGTTCAGTCACATTTTCGAAGAACTCAACTAGGCTTGTAAGGCATGACCTGCCCTTGACAAAACCATGCTGACTATTTCTAATCAGTCCAAACTTCTCCAAATGTTCATATATCTTATCCCTCAGAAGCCTCTCCATCAGCTTACCAACCACTGAAGTCAAACTCACTGGTTGGTAATTTCCTGGACTATCCCTGTTCCCTTTTCTTAAAGATAGGAACCACATCCGCAATCCTCCAATCCTCCGGAACCTCTCCCGTTTCCATGGACGATGCAAAGATCATCGCCAGGAGCTCTGCAACCACTTCCCTCACCTCCCACAATAACCTAGGGTACATCCCATCTGGTCCCGGCAACTTGTCTATTTTGATAGAATTTAACAGGTCTAACACATCCTCTTTCAGTTTTTTGACTCAGTATGTAGATAGGCCAACTAGAGGTGAGGCTACATTGGATTTGGTGCTGGGCAATGAGCCAGACCAGGTGTTAGGCTTGGAAGTTAGTGAACATTTTGGTGATAGTGACCACAATTCGGTTACGTTCACCTTAGTGATGGACAGGGATAGGCATGAAGCTGGGGGAAGGGTAATTATGAGGCCATCAGGAGAGAATTAGGGTGCATAGATTGGACTAGGAAACTACAGGGACTGGGAACATCTGGAATGTGGTGCTTATTCAAGGAGCAGCTGCTGCGAGTCCTTGATAAGTATGTCCCTGTCAGGCAGGGAGGAAATGGTCGAGTAAGAGAGCCTTGGTGTACGAAAAAAGTTGATTTGCTGGTTAAGAAGAAAAAGGAGGCTTATGTCAGGATGAGGCTTGAAGGCTCAGTTAGTGCAATGGATAGCTATAGATTAGCCAGGAAGGAGCTAAAAAGTGAATTGAGGAGAGCTAAGAGGGGACACGAGAAGATGTTGGCTGATAGGATTAAGGAGAATCCTAAAGCTTTCTTTCGATATGTTAAGAATAGAAGATTGGTTAGGGCAAGATTAGGGCCAGTCATAGACAGCAGTGGGAAGTTGTGCGTGGAGCCTGAAGAGATTGGTGAGGCACTGAATAAATATTTCTCTTCGGTATTCACGCAGAGTGCTGGAAATGTAGCTATGGAGAACACTGAGGTACAGGGTTGCAAATTGGGAAGTATTGTAGTAGATAGGGAGGATGTGTTAGAAATTCTCGAGGGTTTGAAGTTGGATAAGTCCCCTGGGCCGGACGGGATTTACCCTAGGATTCTCTGGGAGGCAAGAGAGGAGATTGCAGAGCCTCTGGCTCTGATCTTCAGGTCCTCGTTGGTTACGGGTGTGGTTCCGGAGGACTGGAGGATAGCGAATGTGGTCCCATTGTTCAAGAAGGGGAAGAGAGACCTTCCAGGGAATTATAGGCCAGTGAGTCTTACTTCTGTTGTGGGCAAAGTATTGGAGAGAATTATTAGGGATAGGATTTATAGTTATTTAGAGAGAAATGAATTGATTGGGGATAGTCAGCATGGTTTCGTGAAGGGTAGGTCATGCCTTACTAACCTCATTGAGTTTTTTGAGAAAGTGACCAAAGAGGTGGATGGGGGTAAGGCGGTTGATGTAGTATATATGGACTTTAGTAAGGCGTTTGATAAGATGGCCCATGGAAGACTTCTACAGAAAATGCAGATGTGTGGAATAGAGGGTGATTTAGCTAATTGGATTAGGAATTGGCTGGCAGATAGAAGACAGAGGGTGGTGGTTGATGGGAGATATTCATCGTGGAGTTCGGTGACGAGTGGTGTGCCTCAGGGGTCTGTTTTGGGGCCCCTGCTGTTTGTAATTTTTATAAATGATCTGGATGAGGGTATTGAGGGATGGATCAGTAAATTTGCAGATGATACTAAAGTTGGTGGAGTGGTAGATAGTGAAGAGGGTTGTTTTAGTTTACAGAGTGACTTGGACAAGTTGCAGAGCTGGGCCGAGAGGTGGCAAATGGAGTTTAATGTGGAAAAGTGTGAGGTAATGCACTTTGACAGGAACAATAAATGTGTAGAGTATAGGGTTAATGGTAGGGCTCTTAATAGTGTTGATGAACAGAAGGATCTTGGTGTATATGTCAATAGATCCCTGAAAGTAGGCAGTCAAGTGGATAAAGTTGTTAAGAAGGCATATGGAGTCTTAGCTTTTATTGGTAGGGGGATTGAATTTAGGAGCCGCAGCATCATGTTGCAACTGTACAAAACTCTAGTGCGGCCGCACTTGGAGTATTGTGTGCAGTTCTGGTCCCCACATTATAAGAAAGATGTGGAGGCATTGGAGAGGGTACAGAGGAGGTTTACCAGGATGTTGCCTGGTATGGAGGGCAGGTCCTATGAAGAGAGGTTGAAGGATTTGAGGTTGTTTTCGTTAGAAAGGAGGCGGCTAAGAGGGGATCTTATTGAAGCATATAAGATGATTAGAGGTTTAGATAGGGTGGACAGTGATAGCCTTTTTCCTAGGATGGAGAAAGCTAGCACGAGGGGACACAGCTTTAAATTAAGGGGTATGAGTTATAGGACGGATATCAGAGGTAGGTTCTTTACTCAAAGAGTGATTAGGGAGTGGAATGCCCTGCCTGCAGCTGTTGTAGATGCGCCAAGTTTGGTGGCGTTTAAGAGGTTAATTGATAAGTATATGGAAGAGAAGGGAATGGTTTAGTTAGGAGGGGCATTGCTTTTTATTTTGGTCGGCACAACATCGAAGGCCGAAGGGCCTGTTCTGTGCTGTAATGTTCTATGTTCTATGTTCTATGTTCTTTCCTAACATCCACATACTCAATCTTTTCCGTATGCCGCAAACCTGCAGTGCAATCTCCCAGTTCACTTTCCACTGTGAATACCGAGGCAAAGTACTCGTTAAGCACCTCTGCCATTTCTTCCGGATTCACACAGACATTTCCCCCTTCACCTTTTATAGGCCCTATCCCTTCTCTTCTCATCCTTTTACTTTTCACATATTTGTAGAAGGCCTTGGGATTCTCCTTAATCTTACCTGCCAAGGCCTTCTCATGACCCCTTCTGGCTCTCCTAATTTCCTTTTTAAGTTCCCTTCTACACACCTTATACTCCTCTAGATCCCTAACATCCCCTAGCTCTCTGAACCTTTTATATACCTTTTTTTTCTTCCTAACTAGGTTCACCACTACCTTCGTGCACCACAGTTCTCGCGTCCTACCAGAACCTCCTTGACTCCTCGGAACGTTGTCTTGCAGTGCCCCAGACAAACATTCTTTGAAAAACCGCCACTTTCCTTCTGTACTCTTCCCCAAGAACGCCTCCTTCCAGTTTATGCATCCAATTACCTGCCTAATGTTTTCATATTTCCCCTTACTCCAGACATACACCTTCCCAGCCTGCCTGATCCTATCTCTTTCCATCGCTATCGTGAAAGAGATAGAATTATGATCTCCATTCCCAAGATGCTCACCTACCGTGAGATCCGACACCTGCCCTGGCTCATTAGCAAGCACCAGGTCAAGTACAGCCTCTCCTCTCGTAGGCTTTTCCACGTACTGTGTCAGGAAATCTTCCTGAACACACCTTATAAACTCCACACTATCCAAACCCCTTACCCTTGGGATATTCCAGTCGATGTTTGGGAAATTGAAATCTCCCCATCACGACAACCCTGTTATTTCTACATCTGTCTAGGATCTGTTTCCCTATCTGCCCCTCAAGTTCCCTGTCGCTATTGGGCGGCCTATAGAATACACCCAGCAAAGTTATCGAGCCTTTGCTGTTCCTAACTTCCACCCATAGAGACTCCGTAGACAATCCCGTAGACAGTACGCTGGAACTGTAGGTGATTGGGGAGCTGGGGCTGCTGTTCCTGGTATTGCGCCTAGGGTGAATTCCTCATGGACAGCCTGGGCAGAAAGTAATAGTTTAGGTTGTCTGTTACATTCCTTTCCACCTCCTCACACTCCTGCCACTTGCCTGCTCACCTGGCAAGGGCTGTCAGTTCACAATGTAAAGTTGTGAAGCAAACAGCAGACCACAGCAAATCCCGACATCCATCCAGCTGAGTATAAAAGCTATCCCGCAGAGTGCCAGTCAGCAGAAGCAAAATTTCAGCATGCCAGCAATTCTATCACATTTCGTGTGCCCACATGGCTTTCATTGTACATGGGCTGCTCACGTGTATGTAGATAAAACATCAAAATCATCAACCACGTTGTTATCAAATAGTTCTTGTTGTTCAGGAGCTATCCTTTGGTTTGGTGTGGTGGCTCAAAGCGCAACTGACAAAGAATGAAGGCATTATGACTGCTGCCAGATAGTCAGACATTGACCTGAGTAATTGTCGAACTTAGACACCAGATAGACATTGAGGAAGTGGAATCCCAATTGTCTCTGGAACAGCGTGAGGTTTTCATGCAGTGTTGGCAAAGTGATGTGAGCACAATCAATGGCATCTTATATCATAGGGGAAGTGTGAATTCCTAGAAATGCTGCAAGCACAATCTGTCTACTTATCTCTAGCAAGACAGAATGAAATGTGTCGCATATTGGGGGAACTCTGTGTGCAATTTGATTTGATTTTTTATTGCCACACGTATTACATATAGATCTTTAGGAGGATGGTCACGTGATCACTCTGTGACACCACCAGGGCATCTACAGCCTGTCAGCAGTGGGGGATTGAAGTCTGTACACCCGAAATAAACCTGCCTGCTGTTTTTATTAAAACTTTTGTGGACTTCCTGGATTGAACTGATTTCTGCACCCTCCAGCCACAGGCAACACAATAAAATGCAATTGGTTCTCTTTGTCTTCCCTTAGGCAGTAATGGGTGTCAAACTGTGAGATGTTGCAAATATCAACAGTTACTGTTTGGAAGCAGCCAGACATACCTAACTTCATCCCCCAACACCTCTGACCTCATCTCCCCATGTCCTTCCTCCTCCTCCCCTCCCCACTTCCCCCCCCCCCCCCTACTCCTCCCACCCCCATTTCCCCCAACCCCCTCCCCATTCCTCCCCATCCTCATCTTCTCCACCCCTCCCCACTCCCCACCCCTTCTCACTTCCCCTAGCCCCTCCTCACTCCTTCCTACACCCCAATCTTCCCCCTACCCCCCCCCCCCCACCCCTCCCCGGAACTCCTCCTCCCCACCAACTCCCTCACAACTATTAGCAATATAGTCTTGCCCTACTCTGAGGTTCCACTTGTGACTCCAGCAGGTAGAAGTTTCAGTGAGATAATCCTTACTTGAAGTGCAGGCTTCAGACATAATTTATGACACACTGGGGCTGATGTAGGAGAAGCGCTCCATGACAAAGAGTCATCAGGCTTGAAATGTTAACTGTTCTCTCTCTATAGATTCTGTCAAACCAGATGAGATTTTCTAACACTTTCTGTTTTTGCTCCTTGGACAGCCTGGGTGGATACAGCCTCCTGTTGAGCGCCCTCCTCCCCCTTCCTTTAGCAACATGTCCTGCTCTGTTCATTCCCCATGCTGTGTCCAAACCTTTTAGTGCATCCATTTATGGGAGCAACTAGTTTGTGCAGGGGTCTTGAAGCAACAATAAATCCTTCAAAATGCACTACACCACTCCATATAGAAAGCTCCGAACACTTGTGCATATTAACAACAGCCAGAATAAATCAATCAGTAACTAACCTAAAAGTATTTCGTAATCCCTTTAAATGGTGCTGGTGGAGGATTGCTAAATGTGTGTTCAGTTGTGTGAAGTCAAGGGCTGGGACATGGATCTCCAAAATAGCACTATTGTTATCAAATGACAATTGCATACAGATTGGATGTTGGATGCACCACAGACATCATTATGGAGCTTCAAGGACACTCATAGGCCCAAAGAATGGGCGCTAACAAGCACTTTCAATTTCTATAATTCTGTAATTTCTATTGTAACTTTTTGAATGTAGGGCAAATATTGAAAGTTGTGTTTCTTCTGCTAGTAATGCACAAATTTCTACGAAACATATACAATGTTCCAGCTCTGGAATTTTCTTTCTAAACTGTTTGTAACCTCTTTCCATCTCTCTAAATATCTCAACAACACTATTTTGTTGCAATACAATCGGCAATAAAGGACAGCTAATGGGATATTACATATTTTCTCAGAAAGTTCTTCATATCTTCCGATAAAGGATTCTTGTGAAAGGTTCCGGTGAATGTCTATAATGGTGGCAGAGATGAGACAATATTGGCTGGAATTTTACCGCTCCGCCCATCATAGAAATTGGAGCGAGCGAGGCCGGACAATGGGAAGCTCCATTGACCGCAGGTGGGCTTTAATGGTTTCAGGACAAGCAAGGCTGTAAAATTCTGCCCATGGGACCCATATTTCTAGAGCATTGATGCAAACATTTTGGTTACAAAGAGGGAATTCTGACCAGGTTTATGGATCAGATTTTGCTGGAGTAAGGCAACTCACAACATGCCCTTTTAGTTAGACTTGTTTGGGCTTCAGATATTTTTACTCAATGTGTTGGGAGCATGAGCCATCAAAAATGTTGCAAAGGTAACAAGGCATCTGGGATCTTCGTGAACAAGATGGCAAACAGTATGTCAAATAGAGAAAGAACTGAGTAAAGGAATGAATTAGAATGGGTAAAGTCAATGTTAGATCAGGTACAGCAAGAGAAGTAAGGAGAGTGGAAGAAAATATGGATTTTAAGAGAAAGAAAAAAGAGACAAAAGGAAAAATAAGTTTTCTAAAAAAAAGGTAGAATTTTTAAATATCCTAAGACAATTCAAAATCTGAAGAAATGAGAATGAATACTTTAAATTGTTCCCATTTTGGGTTAGAGAAATTGACTTGTATTTTATAGCAATTAATATGGTATTAAAAGACACTAATGCCCTTGCTGGTCAGACTTAATTTGCTGCGGTCAGGTTCAGGAGAAATTAATGTGCAAATGCAGTAAAATCATGAAAATCATGGGAAACTTAAGATGAAATTACAGAGTGATGCAAATATGATAGAGTGGTTATAATTGGGAAGATTAATTACACAATGTAGATTGGGACAGTGGCAGTGTAAAGGATAGAAAGGGGCAAACATTCTTAGATTTCTGCAACAGTATGTGTCCAGTCCAACAAGAAAGGTTGCACTGCCGGACCTGGTTCTTGAAGATGAGGTGTGCCAAGTAGATCAATGGGGGACATTTTGGAGACAGTGATCATTGTATGGTAAGGTTTCAGATGATGGGAGGAAAGGACAATGGGTAATCCAGTGAGAATAATTAACTGGGGGACAGCTGACTTCAGTGGGGCAAGAATGGAGCTGGGCTGGATAGACCGGAACCTAAATTTGACAGGAAAGTAAACTAGCTGAACAATGGGCTACCTTCAAAACAGAAATGGTTCAAGTACAGTCTAGGTCTTATCTCTCAAAAGGCAAAGGTAGGCAAACAGATCTAGAACTTCCTGGGTGAAGAAGGAAATAGAAATTAAGATAAAGAAGAAATGGTATGTTAATGTTGAAAGCCAAAAAGAATACAGAAAGGGAAATGAAGAAGTTCCAGAGGGAGCTTCCTCCCCCTCCTCCCCCTCCTCTACACTTGGAGAAGTGTAGAAAGATGGTGAGAAAAAGCTGGCAGCCAATATAAAGGGGAATTCCAAAGTCTTCCCTAGTCCAATAAAATAGAAAAAGGATAGTGAAAGGAGGAGTAGTGCCAATAAGGAACTTAAAAGGGAATTTACGCATGGAGACAGGAGGCATGACTGAGATAGAACATAGAACATAGAACATTACAGCGCAGTACAGGCTCTTCAGCCCTCGATGTTGCGCCGGCCAGTGGACCCTCTAACCTAAACTATTCCAATATTATCCATATGCCTATCCACCGAACATTTGAATGCCCCCAAAGTAGGCGAGTCCACAACTGCTGCAGGCAGGGCATTCCACGCCCTCACCACCCTCTGTGTAAAGAACCTGCCTCTGACATCCGTCCTATAACTACCACCTCTTAATTTAAAGTTATGTCCCCTCGTGTTGGTCATCACCATCCGAGGAAAAAGGCTCTCACTATCCACCCTATCCAATCCCTTGATCATCTTATACGCCTCAATTAGGTCACCGCGTAACCTTCTTCTCTCTAATGAAAATAACCTCAGGTCCCTCAGCCTTTCCTCATAAGGCCTTCCCACCATACCAGGCAACATCCTGGTAAACCTCCTCTGCACCCTTTCCAATGCTTCCACATCTTTCTTATAATGCGGCGACCAGAACTGTACGCAATACTCCAAGTGCGGCCGCACCAGAGTTTTGTACAGTTGTAACATAACCTCACGGCTCCTAAATTCAATCCCTCTACCAATAAAAGCTAACACACCGTACGCCTTCTTAACAACTTTATCAACCTGGGTGCCAACTTTCAAAGAGCTATGTACTTGTACCCCAAGATCCCTCTGCTCGACAACACTATTAAGGGTCCTTCCATTAGCCCTATATTTCATATGCCTGTTATTCCTACCAAAGTGAATCACCTCACACTTATCCGTATTGAATTCCATTTGCCACCTCACGGCCCAGCTCTGCAACCTATCTATGTCCCTCTGCAAACTGTAACATCCATCCTCGCTGTCTACAACTCCCCCCACTTTGGTATCGTCAGCAAATTTACTAATCCAACCCTCTACACCCTCATCTAGGTCATTTATAAAAATGACAAACAGCAGTGGCCCTAAAACAGATCCTTGAGGTACACCACTTGTAACTGCACTCCAGGTTGAATATTTCCCATCAACCACCACCCTCTGTCTTCTATCAGCTAGCCAATTCCTAATCCAAACTGCTAAATCACCTTCAATCCCATGCATCTGCACTTTCTGCAGTAGCCTACCATGGGGAACCTTATCAAACGCTTTGCTAAAATCCATATACACTACACCCTCAACTACCTCACCCTTATCTACCTCTTTGGTCACCTCCTCAAAAAACTCAATAAGGTTTGTGAGACACGACCTACCCTTCACAAAACCGTGCTGACTATCCCTAATCAATTTATTCCTCTCTAGATGCTTATAAATCCTATCCCTTATAATTCTTTCCAAGACCTTGCCCACAACAGAAGTCAGGCTCACCGGTCTATAATTTCCAGGATGGTCCCTACTCCCCTTTTTGAACAAAGGGACAACATTTGCCATCCTCCAGTCTTCCGGCACTATACCTGTAGCTGACGACGACATGAAGATCAAAGCCAAAGGCTCTGCAATCTCCTCTCTAGCCTCCCAGAGAATCCTGGGGTAAATCCCATCTAGCCCAGGGGACTTATCAATTTTCATACCCTCAAGATTCGCTAACACCTCCTCCTTATGAACCTCAATCCTACCCAATCTACAACCTAGTATCGCAGTATTCTCCCCGACAACATTGTCTTTCTCCTGCATGAATACTGACAAAAAATACTCATTCAGTATCTCTCCTATCTCCTCAAGCTCCACGCACAACTTCCCACTGCTATCTCTGACTGGCCCGAATCTTGCCCTAAGGTAATAAATGAATACTTTGTATCTACCTTTACTAAAGAAGTAGATGCTACCCAGATATGGTGACAGAAGAGGAAACACTCACTAGAAAGGTTTCACCAATGATAAGGAGGAAGTGATAGATACAATGTCAGTACTTAAAGTTGACAAGGTACCAAGGCCAAATGGAATGCTTCCAGGGCTATTGAAGGAAGTGAGAGTGGCAATTGCAGGGATACTGGCCATAATCTTTCAGCTTTCCCTCGACTCAGGGAATTGGAGAGGATTGGAGAACTACAGATATTATGCCCTTGTTCAAATAATGTTGTAAGGAAAGTGCCAAAAATTACAGATCAATCAGTTTAACTTCAGTAAAAACAATTACTCAGGATAGAATCAGTAGTCACATGGGAAAATTTGGGTTGATTAGGAAATCATGTTAAACAGACTTGTTGACTAGGTAACGGAAAAGATTGCTAAGGGTAATACTGTTGATGTGATGTTATTAACAAAGGTTTATGGGGTTCACTTCTTTGCAATAATTTCCCAATTGTAAATCAAATAAGGTTTTACAGACATATGACAAGAATGAATACTTTCAGAAAGTTTATTAATCATTAGAAAAGTAACAAGTCAAAAAGATAAAAAGCAAAGTGTCAGTTAGCATAATGGGCAGTGATTAAGAATAATTTACAGTAAGAGGAAAGGACTCAACTTATTAAACAGACTGATCACCACCTTCCTCAGCTCTGAAAATGTGGGCAGCATGTTAACTCAGGTGGCTTCTTGGGATCTGTATTTTATAACTTAAAGATATTGTAAACCCTCCTTAGGCCAGCTTGTGGGAAATAGCCAATAGGTCTATAATTTGTCAATAATGAAATAAGAACTAACCTATTAGTTTTAGCTAATTAAGCATATTGTCTTGAAGACACTAGCTTCTCTTAAGCTACGTCACTTACTTGAGTTAGTCTAAATGAATGAACAATCTGTTTGTCATTTATAATTGAGACACATTTAATAAAAGACAATTCATTTTTCAGTCAAGGTTAACAAAAGGTCAAGAAGTTCATGTTATCTTTCCAGCCAATTTGGGAAGGCTGTTTTCATAAATTATAGAAGTTATACTTATTTGTTTTGCAGGTTATATAGCTAGTGTTACTAATATATCTATTGATTATATGCTTATTCTTTAATTGTCTCATATTTAAGGTTGCCTTTTTAACTGATCTGGCTGCTTTCCAACAATGCATAACTGCTTTAGTTCTTGAATTGGTTTCTTGGCACAAAATGGCTTTTGACCATGTTCTGTTTATAATTCTAAACAACATATTGATACAGACTACAAATTGATAGTTACATTAAAACTATTGATTTTGAAATCACTGACAGTGCACATGGATTTTGGGAAGGCATTCAATACAGTGCCACACAACAGACATGTTAGAAAAGTCATAGCTCATCGAATAAAAAGGACAATAGCAATGTGGATACAAAATTGAATGAGTGAGAATAATGGTCAATAGGTATTTTTTGGGCCAGAGGTGGGGTTGCAGTGGTGTCCCCCAAGGGTCGGTATTCAGACCCTTGCTTTTCCTGATATATCTAGATCTTGGTTTACAGAACAGAATTTCAAAGTTTGCAGATGACACAAAACTTGCAAGTTTTTCAAAGTTTTGCAAACTGTGAGAAGGACAGTGTAAGAGTTGAAAAGGACATATGCAAGGTTGTGGAGTGGGCAGAGAGGTGGCAGATGAAGTTCAATGTGGAAAAGTGTGAGGTGAGGCATTTTGTTAGGAAGAATGTGAAGAGACAATAGAAAATAAGGGATAAAATCCTTAATGGGGTGCATAGATAGAGGAATTTAGGTGCTTATGTGCATAGATTGTTAAAGATAACAGGACAGGTGGAGAAGTTAACAGTAAAGCATATGCTGGGCTTTATTAATAGGGGCATAGAGTAAAAGAGCAAGCAAGTTATGTTGAACTTGTGTAAGACACTAGTAAGGCCTCAGCTGAGTACTCTGTACAGTTCTGGGCACCACAGTATAGGAATGCATTGGAGAGAATGCAGAAGTGGTTTACAAGAATGGTTCCAGGTATGGGTAACTCCAGTTTTGAGGATAGAATGGAGAGGTTGTGATTGTTCTCCTTAGAGAGGAAAAGGCTGAGAGGAGATTTGATAGAAGTGTTCAAGATCATGAGGGGGCTGGACAGAATAGACAGGGAAAAAAATTGGTAAAAGAATTAAGAAAGAGAGGGCACAGATTTTAAGTGATTTGCACAAGAAGCAAATGTGATGTGAAAAAGAAATCACACAGTGAATGGTTGGGGTCTGGAATGCACTGCCTGGAAAAATGTGGAGGCAGGTCCTATCTAGGCATTCAATAGAGCCTCGGATGATTACTTGACTAGAAACAATGTGCAGGGTATGAGGAACAGCAGGAAAATCGTACTAAATGATGATGCTCATTTGGACAGCCAGTGCAAACACGATGGGCTAAATGGCCTCCTTCTGTGATTTGGGAGCTAGCAGGGGAAAAATTAAAATTGGCTAACAACTTGTGACAATTTGGAATTCACAGAGTGTTACTTCCTCACTACAAGTCTGATTTGCACCTTCAGACATAAGCAAAATCTGACCTGAGCTCATCGATGCTATCACACCACAGCACCACAATCCAAACTTCCTAGAATTAACAGCTCCAATTTACCTTTTATTTTCTGTATACTTTTGACTGCTTTATGATTGTCCTTTCATTAAGCTTTCCCTTTCTATCACTTTCATAATTAGTGTAAAGAACTGGGATAGAGGAAGTTTTCCAGAATACAATAAACAACTGACAATTTACATTTAAAATAACGTATCAGTACGCCACCTGCTGATCGATTGCAGTATCAGTTCACCGAGAAAATGTCCCGCTTCTCAAATCAGCTTCCTCATAAAGGGAGGTTTAAGTAGGAACTTCTTTTAATTCTTTGCAATAATGTGTTTAATAATTACAACATAAATGTAAAGCTACAGTATTAATGAAAGCAAGTTAGTATTCAAACAAAGAATGGTTCTATAACGACTATGAGTATCTGCTGGTTAAATGTGGATTTAACACCTTTAGGTTAAGAGTGCATTGCATGATTCCTAGTGCTCTGTAGTACATCGTTAATACATTAAGTCCCTTTGAAGACTTTTCTAAACTATAGACCTCTTCTCCTGTATTAGAGTAACTCGCAAACATAGAGCAGCAGATGCTCATTCGTAGGGAAACATTAACAATTATGACCAGCAAAAGTAAATTCAGTAAGAGTCTGGCAACATCAATTTTTAATCCAACTGATTTATTTGATAGTAAATCTGCTAGCTTTCAGCCTTTGTAGCCCTTGTTCATCTCATCCCAGAACATCTCATTCGCCTGACGAAGGCTACAAACGCCAAAAGCTAGCAGATTTACTATCAAATAAATCGGTTGGATTAAAAATTGGTGTTGCCAGACTCTTACTGAGTTTACCCCAGTCCAACGCCGGCATCTCTACATCAGCAAAAGTAATACAGATTGCAAACCCATTTTACCCCTTCAATAGGTAGCTGATATAGAACATAGAACATAGAACATAGAACATTACAGCACAGAACAGGCCCTTTGGCCTTCGATGTTGCGCCGACCAATATAAAAAGCAATGCCCCTCCAAACTAAACCATATGAGTGAATGTGGATTTGCTGTGTGTTACAAAGGGAGCTGAACATGATCCTGGGAGTGGAAGGTTAGAGCAGATGGGTGTGCCAAGAGATGTTAAGTCATCCTGGTCTCCGGGGACTTCCTCCATTGTCTTTGGAGTTGAGAGGAGTTTCCCAGAAATTTTAATTAAATTACTTAAGGCGTTTGCTGCTTTCTTTTGTATCTAGAGTTTGTTAGACATGGGGAGCGGCTCTGTGGCTATGAGCTGTCCTGGGTGAATCATTATGGGTTATGTCATTAAATATCTTTTCATATAATCATTGCTTTAATTCTTGACTCAGGAATAATAAACGATAGGAGTCAATGTAAGAAGAATTAAAGCAAGCAGTATATATGGTCAAATCTATGTATGGATGTGCATGTGCACCTGAGTGTATGTGTTCACCATATTTCCTTCATACAATATACCACCTCTGACTGTCAGTTCATCTTGATTTTCCCAATATGGTGCTGTGACCACAGGTGTGTCCATGATACGCTCAGACTATCCCTTCATCAACATTTGTTGCAGCTCTTGAAGAGTTCCATCTTGTTGAGTTGCAAGGAGTTTGTCAGATTCAATTCTCTGCGGGGTTGATCCCAAAGCTTGTTAAGCAGCAGCTTCTTGTTGAATCTGGAAGATTTCACACTCTGTTTCAGCATCCTCAAGCAGATTCATGGGCGTGCTGCTCTCCACAGCATGTCTTGTAATGTACAACTGCTTCACTAGCCTATATGTCACGTCCAGATAATATCACTGTAGCAAAGTAATGTTCTTTGCAGATGCCTTAACAGCAGACTTGAGAAAAAGTCTTTGAAGTGACTTGTGCTCAGACTCCGAAGCAGGTGTTGTTGAAAACGCTCACAAGGAAGGACAACAACCAGACACTAGATCTGAGTGTAATGTTTGTAGTTCAGTTTGTGTGAATGCCCTGGATCCAAATGCGGTGGGTTGTCCTTGCTGCAGTAAGCTGTCTCGCTGGCATCACAGTGCAAAGTGACTTCGTCACTGATATCAAAGTACTTTAACACTAGCTTATCATCACTAATTGTTTGATTTTAGTGAATTCTACTTCTTGGTCTATATCCGAATACCACTGCATGGCCTTGGCATTGAGGTACTGTAATGGTTCTCACAGATGACAAATTAGGCACAGGTTTTGCGAAATGGTTCACAAATCTAACAAATTGTTGCACTCAGTGGCGTAGCTAAAGGGGGAGCAGGAGGAACGACTATTATCTTGACTATTCTTTTTCTCAGATTGGAAGACTTCAGTTTTCCTTTTGTGATAGCTGTGGATTGCCTGCTAGTTTTTCAAAACTCAATCTCAGCTCTATACCTTCCCCCATGTTACAAGCCCAAAGACTACAATCCTTTAGTGCAGTGTCCTTATTAAACTGAATGTAAACGCCCACCTGCAGGGAGTCCCACGTGACAGAGGTCACATGACTATGGCAAGCCAGATGGATATTTACTTAATGGTTGAATTTCAAAAGCCAAACAACACGCTTTTGGGGCGGCTTGGTGGTACAGCGCCAGTGACCAAAGTTCAGTTCCATCCTCGGGTCACTGTCTGTGTGGAGTTTGCCCAATGTCCCTATCTCTGCATGGGTTTCTTCTTAGAGTGCTGGTTTTCTCCTACAGTCCAAAGATGTGTGGGTTAGGTTGATTGGCTGTGTTATATTGATCATTGTGTCAGGGGGATTAGCAGGGTAAATATATGCGGTTATGGGAATAGGCCCTGGATGGGACTGGTCGGTGCAGACTCGATGGGCTGAATGGCCTCCTTCTGCATTGTAGGGATTCTGTGAATGCCCTATCAAAGATTCGCTAGGTTTGAATGAGATCAACTCCTAAACTCAAGAGAATCTAGACCTTCAGACAATAACCCCCTCATCCCAGGATCCAGGCACTCAAAGGTAAGGAGACCAAAATTGCACTCTATTCCAGGGATGATCGCAACAATGTGCTATGTAACTGTAGTAGAACTTCTTTAGCCTTGAAGCTTTCAACTAGACAATCTATACCTTGGGACATACAATGCTGGTCCAAGTTTAAAAACCCCTGTTATCCACTTCTCATCTATGGCCATCATAACATTCCTCTCCCCTTAGGTCTGTGTTTATATCAGCATCCTCACTGTGAGAGGATATCCATCGAAGGCAGGACTGGGTCAGGCAGCGCAAACCGGACAGGGATCCTTTATTTCTGGAGGGAATGTCACAGGGTAACTGATTCGGGATCCTCCTCAGATTCCACTTCAGCCCTGAGATCCACTTCTACAGCTTCCATCACCGAGTCTGTACCACTATCTGGAAGGATTAATGCGGAGTCAGCTTTGAGTTGAGGACTGACACTGCAGTGAGGTCTGCTCAAGCATGGAGTCCCTGGCTCTGAGATGGTCTAAGTGCTACTTTAAGGTCTTTGTAAGATAATCGTCCCGTTTTCTGCATAACAATCCCAGGGATCCAACTGGGACCATTCCCAAGGTTTCTCACGTGATCTGCACCTGGCAGATCACCTATTGCAAACATTCTTTCTGTCTTTGCAGAATCATAATTTCTTATCTGGTTTTCTTGTTGGGTTTCCACTTTCCCTGCCAAATTTGGGAATAGCAGACTTAATCTGATACAAAGCTATTGTCCCATTAACAGCTCCACCAGGGGGTGGGGGTGGGGGGCGGAGGGCGGGGTGCGGAGTTGGGAAACATCTATTGTTGTGTGTGGGTCCGGTCCTAAATTCAAACAAAAATTGTGCAAATTTGGTCTTCCTGGATACGGTTAGTTGTTTCTTCATGCCATTTTAGGACATTTGAACCACCCATCCTGTCAGTCCATTTGACAATGGGGATAACGGGCAAATCCGGACCTTTTGGATACCATTGGAGAGCACAGAGTTCTGGAAATTGCCGCTAGTAAAGGCCAGAAAGCAGAACTTTCAATTGTACTGAAGCTTTCTCAATCGTATCCTGAGCAATCAAGGAACCGATGATATTGCATCTCCAACCACTACACACACCCATGGCCTGCCATATCTCTGCAATGTGTGTAGGCAGGCTGAAGGAGGGAATTCTGATTTTCTACGGATTTTTGCACTGAGATTTCTTGTGTTCAGAAATATATTTCAGATCGGCACTGTCAAAAGTGGATCAGTGACCTGAATGAAAAGAGCAGAATCCAGAATTCTCCTCAACAAATCATATTGAAGAATCTTTACTGAATGCTGGAGTTTTAAAGTGGCGTTGGCAACCTGGCACCTGGCAGAATTCAGATTCTGACCCCACATCCATCAGTATTGCCTTCACAATGCTATTTTCAAATTCGAATGATCAGATCAGTCAGGAGGTGAGAATGGCTTCCAACTGGTGGCTCTGAATGCCTCCACAAGCAAGGAACAGCCTGCCTGATGCCAGCAGTACAGTTAGCAGCAGCCATGTAAGAAGCTGCAGCTAAAGAACAAAGAACAAAAACAGCATGGGAAACAGGCCCTTCAGCCCAACGAGCCCGCGCTGCCACTTGATGTTCCCACATCTACCCATGATCCTTGTCTATGTTTATAGAACTATGCATTGGAACCAAATTTGCAAGACAATTTAGGGAGAATTTGTTTTGCCAATCATCCTAAGAGCACATCTTTGGGGTGTGGGAGGAAACTGGAGCACCTGGAGAAAACCCACACAAGCACGGGGAGAATGCGCAAACTCCCACAGACACAGGCCCAAATCCATGTATCTGCACAGCACAGCGATAGTCACTGAGCTGTCATGTTGCCCATCAAATGGTCGAGGTCAAGCGTACACTAATGATGTGAAGCACTAGGATACTCTCGAAAAAAATCCAAGAGCAACCCTCTCATGACCCATCGCGTGTCTGCCCCTTGTTAGACAACAAGGTGGAGCGAAGTACCTGTAGGATAAAACAGAAGTACATAAATATCACTGACAATTTACACACTTCCTAGGGACTCCCAAGGCTTATGATCCCTATTTTAAATCAGTGTCCTATATCCCTCCATTCCCATTCTGTTCATGTGCCCATCTAAGTATCTCTTAAATAACTCCAGAGTGCCTGTCTCCATCACTTTACTTGGCAGTGCATTCCATACCCCCACCACCCTCTAGCATCCAAATTACACCTTATCCCCCCTTACCCTAAGCCCATGACCCCTCGTGATATTATATTTCAACCTAGGAAAAAGCTTACCACTGTTTAGTCTGTGTATACCCCTCATAATCTTGTACACCTCTATTAGATCTCCTCTAAGTCTACGTCTTTCTAAGGAAAACAGCCCCAATTTGTCTAACCTCTCCTCGTAACTCAGACCTTCCATACCAGGCAGCATCCTGGTAAACCTCCTCTGCACTCTCTCCTGAGTCTCCACATCCTTCTGGTAGTAGGGTGACCAGAACTGGACGCAGTATTCCAAATGAGATCTAACCAACGTTCTATACAACTGCAACATTAAAGGCCAGCTCTTGTATTCTATACTCCTTCCTATAAAGGCTAGCATATCATATGCTTTCTTCACGACCTTCTCCACCTGCTCTGCCACCTTCAGAGACTTGTGCACTTGCACCCGCAGCTTGGTCTCTTGCTAAAGAGACCAAGCATCTCCTCAGACAGCTAGCAGTGTCACTGGGGTTGTAAGGACCCTGAAGGATACATGATGGTCCAGTGAATGCACTCCAGTAAGCTCTGAAACAAACAGGTAAAAGACAAAGAGGAGTAAGCTTTAATTGGCCCTGCAGCAAACCTGACAGCTCTGTACTAGTGTGCACCAGGAAACTTTGGTTTCCCGTTCCTTCTGCCCTCCCACTCCTGGCAGCCCTTTGAAAATTGCACACTGCCCTGCTGGGATCTCAAGATGCCCTCAGCCCCATGATTTTCCACTGGCACTAATCCCAACCATGTTTCCCTTTGAAAATCTAGCCGTTAGCATCAGAAACAGGAGGTATCAGTTCGAAGAGTTAATTTAATGCTCCATCGTGTGCAGAGAAATGAAATATGGGAAGAAAAGTGAAAGGGATTAAGAGAGCGATGAGATATTGTAAAAATCACCAAAAATAGTGAATATCCGAAAGAATGAGATCCCATGCTTGTAAAAGTCTGTTTTCAGTACAGAGGTGTTGTTTGGCAGTAATTAAAAACTTTTCAAAACATTAAAGATCCTCTAGAGATGAGAAGCTTTGACATGTTATAGGGGTATCCATTGACTAAGTACCTCAGCTTCATGGCCTTCACCTGTTTCAAGTCTAGATAAGATACTGAAGCTTCTTGAGGAATAGGGCAACTCTGGTAGCAAGTGTTCTGATTTTCCGGATTTAATTGTGTGCAATCACCAGAAGTTGTTGGCCAATTTACCCCTCAATAATGGTGAGTTCTTTTAGCCAATTGCAATTTCACCAATGTGCTTCCTCCCAGAAGTATTTTTTATTTAATTTTTGTTTTCAATTTTTTCTTATTCTAAAGGCTATTTGCCTTCTGTCATGCCATTGTCATTCCCATTTTCTTTCTTGAAGCCCTTTGTTAGAACTCTCAATATAGTCCAAGTGAATAATTATTCACACTCACAAGGAAGATGAAATATTGACAATGGTGGATGAGGTACCTGAACACAGGCTTAGTGTTGTGACATGGCCCCTTTAAGGGTTGATCCTTTGCAGGCCATGTGATCGATCTGGATCCTATGGAACAGCCAGCTGCATGGGATGTTAGGCCAGTTGAGAATGAGGGCAGGCATCTTAGAATGGGGAGTGAGGGGAGTCTTTAGTTGGAGTCAGGGAGGAGGAGAGAGTAGACCTGTGCATGTATTCTGTCAGACTCTTAACTTGTGTATGGTGATATTATTTTAATAAACCCATTGTTGTTAAAGCCACATCAAGTCTCCTTCAGTTATTGCACTTAGAAATTTTAAACCCAGTCTATTGATTAGCTAAAAGATAACCTTTAAGGTTCAAAACAGAAAATACTGAATAAACTAACTGTGGAGTGAGAAACAGATGTTTCAAGTCTACATGATTCTTCTACAAAACTGGTGAGTAAAAATGTAATGAATTATATAATTGGCAAGAGGGGTGAAGGAGGTGGAGGAATAGAAGGTCGAGGAAAGGTAGGAGCTAAGGAGCGATTGTCAATGATTTCATTATTCAACCTTAGAATCTTGCAAATGCTTGCAGGATATCAGTACCATGTGACGATGCTGTAAAAACTTTGCAGGTATGGCCCTAATGCCCATGGCAATATCCAACGCCATCGGAGAAGGCTTCTTGACAATGGAGAGAACCTGGAAGTAAGTGGTAGCTCCAGAAACATCTGTACTTATCTTACAGAACACAGAAACACTCTGACACATAACTCTGTGTATGTATTAAACATGATTTTCTAGGGCTTACCTCTCAATTGATTGGGAATCTGTTGAAGGATCAGTTCCAGATCTTCAGGAGTGCTGTCTTACAAGTCTCATTTCACAAGTTGCTATTATTCCCCAGTCTCTGCTTCCTTTAGCAAATACATTACGTGATGGGAATATCCATGGGAACAACAGTTTACAATTTTCCCCTTCATTTTGAAGAAATTCCCCAACAAACTGTCTCAAGGGAGATTTCCAACTGAAGGCAAGAGCCTCAGAAATAAAAAAGACAATGTATCACTCAGAGAAAAGTTATGTTCCTCTAGCTAATGGAATAATGGATAACAGTAATTCACCTTTAAGTCTCAAGGATCAATTTTCAGTTATTATTCGGAGTCATTTATGTTTTACAATGGATGATCTCAACATGGAAATGATGATATTTTGAACCTGTGGACTTGAGCTGCCTTTGGTAGTTTTAGGGTGGAGTTGGAGTGGTTGGGGGGTTTGGGGACAGTCCAAATAACCACCAATGTCAAACGTACTGGAATTTCCTTCTAAAACTTCATAAGACAGGCAGTGAGGTCAGAAATCTAACTTAGGTTTACTGAGAGGATGGAGGAAGTGGTTCTGGGGCAGCCCTTAAAATACTGCAGCCAGGTAAAGATCAGAATTACTGCTTAGCAAAATGGCAACAGGCTTAAGGATATCTGTATACTGGGGTATCTTAACAGACTCCAGTTATCCAATGCATCTGTGCAAGAGCTGCTGGCAGGATAGAGGGTCAGAAAAGGCTGAGGACAGTGGAATGTGGCAGGGAGGTGACAGCTGCTGTTGTTGTCAGCTCAGCAGTATTCATGTATTGCTGTAAAAAGAGCTTCAATAACCTCACAAATATGACCAGAATAAATTAAAGCACTCATGGCAATTCACAATTTACCATTAGTACAATCCAATTCATCTCTTTACCAATCATGAACGAATATTACCAATTTGCCATGATTTACTAATCATGAAAGCTCGTGCATGACCCACCTATCTTGCTGCGAATTGATACCCTTAAGTAAGCTATAAATGCCCACTAAGGGCCTGATGCCAGTGAAGCTGGTATAACAGCCAGTGATGGCAAGATATTTGGCAGCCTGTTGTATTTGCATGCCGAGTGGGGGTAGTGGAGTCTCTAGTTCAAAGGCACTTGATGCCTGATTGAGAGGGGCAGTATCTGAAGGGGGCAGGTGGGGATGGGAAAAGGGATCATTGCCCCTTCTTTTTGCTTGCCCACCCCACCCCACCCCCGCCCCCGCCTCACCACTCCCTCAGCCAACAGGTCACTCCTTTTAACCTCACCCCACTCGCTCTTGTGTGGCCTGGCTACCTTGCTGATCCATGGGTGCAGAGCTACCAGTTACCACCACCCCACAAGTGATCCCATTTGCTACGAAGAGCTGCCAGACTCTAAGTGGCTGAGAGCCCTCAGGAGTTTCAGTCCCTGAGGGGGAAGGGAAAGGGCAAATTACATTGTGTGGGGGGAGGAGAGGGAGATGATTATAGTGTCTGGGGAGGAAGAGGGGGGGCTGATTACAGTGTCTGGGGAGGGTGGAGAGGGGGCTGATTACAGTGTCTGGGGAGGGTGGAGAGGGGCTGATTACGTAGTGTCTGGGGAGGGTGAGAGGGGGCTGATTACAGTGTCTGGGGAGGGTGGAGAGGAAGCTGATTACAGTGTCTGGGGAGGGTGGAGAGGGGGCTGATTACAGTGTGTGGGGAGGAAGGGGAGGCTGATTCCAGTATCTGGGGAGGGCGGAGAGGGGGCTGATTACAGTGTCCGGGATGGTGGACAGGGGGCTGATTACAGTGTCTGGGGAGGAAGGAGGGCTGATTACAGTGTCTGGGGAGGGAGGAGAGAGGGCTGATTACAGTGTCTGGGGAGGGAGGAGGAGGGCTGATTACAGTGCCTGGGGAGGAAGGAGGGGGGCTGATTACAATGTCTGGGGAGGAAGGAGAGGGGGCTGATTACAATGTCTGGGGAGGAAGGAGAGGGGGCTGATTACAATGTCTGGGGAGGAAGGAGAGGGGGCTGATTACAATGTCTGGGGAGGAAGGAGAGGGGGCTGATTACAATGTCTGGGGAGGAAGGAGAGGGGCTGATTACAGTGTCTGGGGAGGAAGGAGAGGGGCTGATTACAGTGTCTGAGGAGGAAGGAGAGGGGCTGATTACAGTGTCTGAGGAGAAGGAGAGGGGCTGATTACAGTGTCTGGGGGAGAAAGGAGAGGGGCTGATTACAGTGCCTGGGAGGAAGGAGAGGGGCTTTACAGTGCCTGGGGAGAGGGGGGGCTGATTACAGTGTCTGGCGAGGATGGAGAGGGGGCTGATTAGTGTCTGGCGAGGATGGAGAGGGGGCTGATTAGTGTCTGGCGAGGAAGGAGGGGGGCTGATTACAGTGCCTGGGGAGGATGGAGAGGGGGCTGATTACAGTGTCTGGGGGAAGAGAGAGGGGTGGATCCCAGTATGTGAAGAGGGGAGTGGGGCTAATTACAGTGTATGGAGGGGTCTGAATGCAGCATGTAGGGGAGGGGAGAAGGGCTGATTACACTGTGTGTGTGTGTGGTGGGTGGGGGCAGAGGGGCAAATTACAGTGTGTGGTTGGGGAGAGGGGGCTGATTACAGTGAAAGAGGGGAGAGGGGCTGATTACAGTGTGTAGGGAAGGGAAGAGGGGTTGATTACAATGTGTGGGGACTGATTACAGTATGTATAGGGAAGAGGAAAGGGGCTGATTACAGTGTGTGGGATGGGGAGAGGAGGCTGATTACAGTGTGTGTTGGGGAGGGAAGAGGGGTACAGTGTGTGGGGGAGGGGCTGATCACTCTGTGCTGGGGATGGAATAGGGCTAATTATATGTGCAGGGAAGGGGAAGAAACCTGATTTCTGTGTGTGTGGTGGGGGGAAGGGTGATTACAATGTGTGTGGCGGGGGGGAGGGGAGAGAGGCTGATTACATTGTATGGTGGAGAGAAGAAAGGCCAATCACACTGTGTGTGGGGAAGGGGATGATATCAGTGTGTGGGGGAGGGGGAAGGGAATGATTACAGTGTGTGGGGGTAGGGGAAGGGGATGATTACAGTATATGTAGGGGAGGAGAGAGAGTCTCATCATGTGTAAGGGCTGGAGAGTGATTATAATGTGTGCTGTGGTTGAGTGCTGTGTGTTACACTGAAGGACTATATTGAGTCTTCTGTCACTGGGAAATGTGGACAGTTTGCTCGAAACGTGGTGCAAATAAAACATTCACATTTTTACAAAATACTTAAAAATGTTGATTTTCATACTTCTGTGATTGTTTGTTGATCTATGTTATGTAAACTTGAATAATTCTATTTGGAGTGTTATTTTCCATCTGCATTGATGCTTTTTTCTTGTTAGCATCTGATTCACAACAATTTTTAACTATTAAAATAGGGCCAGATTGAAAAACATTTTGGGGACAATTGCCCTTTATAGTGATGGTTATAGTATAATTCCTCATACTGTCCAGCCCAATTAAGTACAACCTTACATCCAAATTTGTCTCAGGGAAGGCATTACATTCTGCCTTAAAAAACTTCCAGATTGTTGTAAAAACCCATTTGGTTCACTGATATCCTTCTGGCAAGGAAATCTGCCATCCTGACTCAGTCTGGCCTGAATGTGATTCCAGATCCATAGTAATGTGATTGATTCTGAACTGTCCTCTGCAATGGCCTCACAAGTCACCCAGTTGCTTCAAACTGCTACAGAAAAATTGCGGAAGCAGAAGCTGGTCAGGCTACCCAGCATCAACTTTACTAGAAACCACAAAAGCATACGTTACCCAGTCAATGTAAAGATCTCTTCTCTAACATCTGGAGGCTGGTGCCATAATTGGGAGAGTCATCCCAGCCAAACGACAGCCTGACATAGTCATACACATGGAATCATACCTTACCGACACTGTCTCGGTCATCCCAAAGCTGCAGGACAGACCCACAAGAGGTGGCAGCACAGTGGTTCTGGGAGTCTTCAACATTGACTCCAGACCTCATGAAGTCACATGGCGTCAAATCAAACATGGAAAAGGGAACTGCTTTTCCTGCTGATTAACCGTCCCTCAGCTGATGAATCCGTACTCCTTCATGTTGAAAACCATTCAGAAGAAGCACTGAGGGTATAAAGGCACAGAATGTACTCCAGAGGGAGAACTTCAATGACTGTCACCAAGTGTGGCTCAGTAGCATCACTGAGTGGGATGTGTCTTGGGCCTGAGAGAACCATCAAGAGTGAGCAATGTATTTGACCTCATCCTAACTAATTTATCTGTTGCTGGTATATCTGTCCACAACAGTATTGATAGTCATGACCACTGCATTTCCATGTAGAGATCAAGTTTGTCTTCACACTAAGGGTGCTCTGAGGCATTATCACCTTGCAAAATGGGATTATTCAGAATAGATCTGGAATGTAAAACTGGGCATTTTGGAGACGCATTTGTCCATCAACAGTACAGAACTGTATTCACCCACCATCTGTAATCTCATGGCCTGACATATCCCTCACTTTATCTTTACTATTAAGGCAGGAGATGAACTCTGATTCAATATGTAAGCGAACATACCAGAGCAGTGCCAGGAATACCAATCAAATAAGGTGCAAACCTGGTTAAGTGCCAACACAATGGTATGAATATAAACCAACAGCAGCATCCCACAACAGATTAAACAAAGTGATCCCACTATTGCAGTTAAAAGCTCTCCAATCCTGCCACTTACAGCTTGAATCATAGTAGACAATAAAACAACTGTCTAGAGGAAGGGGCTCCTCACACATCTTCATACTCAATAACGGGGAGCACAACACCTCAATGCAAAAGAGAAGGCTGAAGAATTTGCAACTGTTTTTAGCCAGCAATTCCAACTGCATGACCATCTTTTCCTCCTGAAGTCCCCAACACTGCAATGCCAGTCTTCAGCCAATTCAATTCACTCCACGTGATATTAAGAAATTGCTGAAGACACAGTGAAAGCTGTGGGCCCTTACAACATCATGACTGTTGTACACAAGACCTGCTCCAGCACTAGTCACACCCCCAGGCAAATTGTTCCACTGCAGTTACAACACTGACATCCGCCTGACAATGTGAAAAACTGCCCAGATATTTGCAGAACAAATCCAACCTGACCAATTATCGGCCCATCAGCCTCCTCTTGATCGTCTGAGAAGTGATGGAAGGTGTTGTTGACTATACTGTCAATGGCACTGATTTGGATATAATGTGCTCAACGATACTCAGTTTGGATTCTGCCAGGGCCTGTTGACTCCAGGCCTCGTTATAGCCTTATTCCAAACAAGGGTAAAATTCAAGAAATGAAATGACGATAATTGAAGATGGACAACAACAATTGAAGTAGACAGTCCAGTGTCAGCTTCTTAAAGTTAATTAGGATTAGGCAACAAATGCTGGCCTTGCTAGCAATAGTCACATTCTATGAACAAATAAAACAGAAGTCCCGAAGTCCATCTGACTGTGATAGATTTTGCACCAGTGTACAGTTTTCTGTCTCAGTGCTCTGAGAAAATGCTCTTTTGGCTGGGATCTACCCTGATCTGCAGGAGGAAAGGAACATGAGATCAGTTAAAGCAGCACCAACTACAGCAGGAGAGAGGTACAGGGAAATGTAGTGGACTGTTTTCCCCCCTCCAGGAGTTCAAGGCATCCTTCCTCCTCTGTATCTCTCCCACCAAGACCTCCAGTGTAACATCTGAGAATCTATTTGTGCTCTCACTCACTCAGTCCCTAAATCACACTGACACATGTTGTTGTATATCAGACTGCCACATTGCACAATGGAAGTGGATGCAAGGGGCCCATGTATACTGCTACATGAACATAAACTTTTATCAGCGCATGTGTGTTCGATTACAGGTTCCAGCAGCTCCAGAAATATCCAGATGATGGTCATCAGCAATTCAAGCCAAAATTGCTGGCTAATAATAAAAGAATGAAAGATTTACCTTCATAACATCATAAATGAAGAAAATCTTTTTTAAGGTTTGCTACTCAGTTTGGAGGTATTCTTGGAGGTTTATGACCACAGGATGTATGAACACTTCATACATCTGCAAAGGCTATGGCCCCTATAATTCAATTCCTTTCCTCATCAATAACTATTGCGCAAAAACATTTCGGGATCCAGGAGGTCACCCAAATGTAAAAGAAGAAAGAAAACAAAGGAGTGATTTGTAGAGGAGAGACTGGAGGGGGGTCAGGATTTTGTTTGCACCAGTAACTAATTGAATTACGTAACTAACGATTTATTTTATTCCTTCATAGAATGTTAGTGTCACCTGAAAAGCCATCACTATCAGGTAGTAATGCTACTAACACTCAGATTACCCACATAACCCATAGAATCATGGGGCGATATTTTAGCGTCTCTCCTGTTGGTGGTATTTTCCAGTCCCGCCACAGTTAATGGCTTGCTGCATTTTCAGGTCTACTCCCACCATGACGGGGCTGTAAAATTCTGCCCATAACATTCCTACAGCATAGAAGGAGGCCATTTGACCCATAGTATGTACTCTGGCTCCCTGAGAGAGAAAAACAGGCTAGCTCAACCCTCCTATTTCCCCCTGCCCAGCAATTATTTTCTGTTCAGATAAGTAATGCCCAGAAATGGGCACAATATTCCAGCTGAGGCTGAACAAACATTGCCTAAAGGTTGACCATTCTATCCTTCAATTTAAAAAAACAAGTGGCAGCCATTTACTGACTTATCCTTTAGGACAACACCTTGATCAATCAGGGTTCAAAATGCCTAGTTTAAATTTCTAACAATGTTTAAAATTTACCTAACAGTCAACTGATAAATTTTCCATGGCAACAACGCTACCAATCAGAGTCTACATGCCAACCAATCAGCACTTTCCTCTCATATAATAAAAATTGTTCTTTTCCCCTTTATCAGTATTCTTGCCAAGTGTCCTGATGAGTGCAAGACAAAAAGCTTCAACGTGTCTCTTTCTTCGGGAATGCTCCAATTCTGTACTGTCTAACAATTATTAGTTAATTTATGTTTTACTTTTTTTGGTAAGTATTATCTCCAATCTTATTCCTTGTACATTTTATCTTGTGACAACCAGTTCAAACATACTTTCAAAAATGCCTCTCTTGTGTTTTTGAAGCATGAGAAACACACTGATTATTTTTACAATGAGACTGGGTGGGTATGTCAAAGGATCCCTTTGCTATATCTACTTCATTATGTTTTTACCAAATCGAGGATTTTTGGGTAACCATACAGCAATAGCTGTGCATTATCTATGGTGTGTTAAACTCATACTGAAGATAATGACATAATTGGTCTATGACAAGACATGAGGTCAATTACCTCTGCTGACCACAATTGTAATCCCATTTATGAAGCTTATAAAGTAGAAATATGGAGTAAGCTGTTCAGCCCTTTCAGCCTGATCCACCATTCATTTTGATCATGGCTGATCATTGAATTCAATATCCTGATCCTCCTTCCTTCCATATCCCTTGGTCCCTTTAACCCCAAGAGCTAAATCTCTTTCCCCTTTACTTCAGCTAACTAAACATCTGAGGATGAATGCCCTTGTTATAGCGGGAATACAGTGAAGATGTTTTGACCCCAACTACTTTCTGAGATAGTGAATTCAACACTTTCACTATCCTCTGGATGAAGAAATTTCTCTTTCTCCTCACCTCAGTTCTAAAAGATTTAATCCTTATCCTCAAACTGTGACCCCTAGTTCTGGACTCCCCCACCATTAGGAACGTTCTTTCTGAATCAACCCTTTTGAACTCTGTTAGACTTTTATAAGTTTCTATGAGTGAGTTTCTCTCACTCTTCTAAACTCCAGTGAATATAAGCCTATCTGACTCAGACCTGTCATTCTTGGAATCAGTCTGGTAAACCTTTACTGTATTCTCTCTATAACAAAGGGCATTCTTCTTCAGATGTTTAGTTAGCTGAAGTGAGGAGGAAAGAGATCAACAATTGTAAAATCAAGTAGCCCATGATGATGGTCACTGACACTTTGTTCTGAACACAACAGGAGCCTCCTAGAAGCAGAATAGGGAGAGGGAGAAGCAAGAAGCTGCAGATCTGCATCCCTGTTCAGCCAGCTCTTTAGCAATGTCATCAACAAGGCAAACTACTTTCACCTTGTAACTTCTCCCATTTCCACTCCTTCTGTGCCCACCTGCTGCTGAAAATCTCACTTTTGGCTTTGTTTCTGCTAAACTTAATTTTTCAAAGCTGTCAAGTTCCAACCTGCATATACATACACTTCATTCTGCAGCTTTCCTCCTGATTCACACCAAATTCCATTTACCCTCTTAGCTCACTGACCTATATTGACCCCAGGACTGGCCATGGCTTTATTTTAAAATTCACATCTTTGCTTTCAAATTTCCCTGTAAATTCACTCCTCTCTACATCTATAATCTCTTTGGATCTCACCATCCCTAAGCTAACTGCACTGCAATAATTCACACGTGAATTTCTCCGATCTTATCTTTTTTTAAAATCATAGAATCCCTATACTGCAGAAGAGGCCATTTGGCCCATCAAGTCTGCACTGACACTCCGACACACCATCTAAACCAAATCACCACATCGCCTCACTATTCATCCTAATCTACATGTCTTGGGACATTAAGGAGCAATTTAACATGGCCAATCCATCTAATCTGCACATCTTCAGAGTGTGGGAGGAAATCGGAGCACCTGGAGGAAACCTGCACAGAAACGGGGAGAACATGCAAACTGCACATAGACAGTCACCTGAAGCTGGAATTGAACTTAGGGCCCAGGTTGTAATATAAACAGGGCATAGTTTTAAGGCTGATAAAATTGGATATCCTAAATTAAAGAATTGGGCATATTAAAATTAAACACAGTCAAATCTGGGGCAGATTAATTGTACAATACACAAACCTGTCTGGGCCTGATTCATCAATCTCCCATCAAAGGTCATTGCACCCTACTGATACTTAGCAGGAGATCATTGCACCCCATTGAAATGCACCGGCCTATTGTTAGAAGCCCAGATTGGGCCAGACTCTCAGTCACCGTGAGTTCATGCAGTTGGCTTAATCTGAGATGTACCAATCAAATCAGTCCTTGGTCTCATTTCCACAATGAACTGAGCCAGGAAATGACATTGTTAATATGTTTCTCAGCTTTGGCTATCAATGACTTGCCTTTAATGTGGTGAAATCTCCAAGGCAATTGACAAGTGTGTTAGCAGATAACAATCAACAAAGAGCCTAAAGAGGTATTTGGAGCACCCAAAAGAAGAGAAAGAGCGAGTGGTGATTGTCCTGTTAACACAGCAGGAGAGGATCACGTGGCTTAGGGGATCAGTTAGGACGAGAATGGGTAATCACCTCAGGGGTGAAGCTCTTTCTTAGGTAAGGAGTGGGGCAGCTGGTGGGGAGGTGGGGGGGATCGCGGGGGGAAGGCTGTCAGCTCTGTACAGTTTTTCCTTTTTAATAAATACCCTTTGTATTCCTGGTGAAGTCTGTAGTCATGATGTAGAGGGTAAACTCAGTAAAGTTTTACAACACCAATTTTAAATCCAACCAATTTATTTGATAGTAAATTTACGAGCTTTTGACTCTATAGCCTTCGTCAGGCAAATGCAGTGTTCTGGAGTGTGTATGTAGTGTGTCTGTAGTGTGCATCATTACTGAGACAGAGAGAGCTGAAGAGAAGAGATTCAGAGTCAATTCCTGCAGTTTTTAGGGCGGGAGAATATACCATTACTGTTAGTGGGGTAAAGGAGGTGGAGGAGGGTTATAAGTTGGAAATTGGGAAAACTGCAATTAACTAATAAGCTATTGCCTTTATATACTTAAATCATGATGGTAACTGAGTCGGGGGACTGTCCATCTATGCCAACAGATAATCAGACCAAATGCACGCAAGTTTCTGATTGAAGTAACAGTGCAGACACCTTCCTACATGTGGCAACCTATTTACAAGCTCCAAACAGCCGGATGGCACAGTGCTTAGCACTGCTGCCTTACAGTGCCAGGATCCCAGGTTGGGTCACTGTCTGTGTGGAGTTTGCCCATTTGCCCGCAACTGCGTAGGTTTCCTCCCACATTCTGAAAGATGTGCTGGTTAGGTGCATTAACCCGAACACACACTAGATTGTGGCCACTTGAGGAATTTCACAGTAATTTCATTGCAGCATTAATGTAAGTTTTACTTGTGATTAATAAATTACTTCCTATGGGAAATGGGAGGATATTGGTCTCTGACTAATGGTGGATACCTCATCTTCTAAGCCTTTCCTCATTGCAATCCATGTGGAGTGCATGGTGGACTCCTTCACCATGCAGTGCATTACCAAAAATACTTTGGTTCAGAGTTAATGGATGAAGCACTCATTCCAACAGCAAGAAAGACCAAACAACCTGGCAAGTTCTCAGGCTGGGAAGATCTGGATATGCCAACAGAGTTGTGTCATCAAGTTAGCTCGCATTTTTTATTTTAATTGCGGCTCTTTTTTAATTTGTCCATGGAATATGGGCAACGCTGGATAGAGCATCATTCTATTGCTATAAGCTGTCCAACAGCGAATTTGCGCAGCGTCAAAGCAGCCTTCATCCCAGTCCGACCCCAATCTTTCAGGATAGCACCACCAACCTTAACAAGATCTGCTTCATATTACCACATCCTGCTTACTTGTCACTGAACCTAGAAATGAATAGCAGCAATTTCCAGGTAACAACAGTGATTGGGCTAACTCTGTACTATCAACCGCACCACAGGATACAAAACTAAGAACTTATTTAAAGACATTTCTATATGGATAGACAAGCACCAGCAATCATTTCAAATGTGTGGGAGGGGGATTACATTTAGCACATTCAGCGTACATTGTTGCAGTAGGAAGAATACTCACCTGATTTGCTGTAAGGCTGCATTTTAAAAGGAGGACGTTCACAGCTGAATATGGTAATCTACAGGAAACCAGCTATCATCAACCATCAGAAAGTGTAAAACCCTGCAACAACTTCAAACACTAAGAAGTTCACAAAGAATTAAATGTGAGGAAGTCACTGATTCTTTAGCACTACATATAATACCCAAAAATAAAAACTGCAGAGTTCCTGTTACGTTACAGATTAGGAATAGGGAGTAGTCTTAAAGTGACAAAAGAGAGTCTCTCTGGCCATATTCACTTAATCATGAGTATAAGGCGCCTAACTGCAATACAAGAGAGAATACGATATGGTATTTGCATAATTAGGCCACCTTCAATAAACTTGTGAAATCACAAGCATTAGGCCTTTACATGCCCAGCAGTTAAATGGAACAGTCAGTTGTGTACTGAAAAGATGCCAAGAAAGGAGAGGCAATGGATAAATAGGCAACGCCATGACTCCATTTGGCACCATCTAGTGGCCACAGGCCTGAACAGCAAGGCTACATAAAACAGGAATTTTACCGGCACGCCCGCCCTGGAATTGGGCACACAGAATGGAATTCTCCATTGACCTCTGGCGGGATTTTACGAGCCTCATCCAAACGAGGTTGTAAATTCCGGCTAACCTCTCAAAAAATAAATTGCGATCAAATTGCCTAGGCCCTGTGTCTCATGAAGGACAGCTACAGTGTACTGGTGATGTGGATGGAACAAAGAATTAAGAACAAAACAGCACGGGAAACAGGCCCTTTGGCCCAACGAGCCCGCGCCGCTACCCCGATGTTCCCACCTCGAGGACTGGAGAATAGCTAATGTTGTACCGTTGTTTAAGAAGGGTAGTAGGGATAACCCTGGAAATTATAGGCCGGTGTGTTTGACGTCAGTGGCAGGGAAGCTGTTGGAAGGGATTCTTACAGATAGGATGTATAGGCACTTAGAGCCTTGCGATTGATTAGGGATATGCAGCATGGATTTGTTGAGGGAAGATCGTGCCTTACGAACCTGGTAGAATTTTTTGAGGAAGTGACAAAAATGGTGGACAAAGGGCGAGCCGTTGATGTCGTCTATATGGATTTCAGTAAGGCGTTTGACAAAGTCCCTCATGGGAGGTTAGTTGAGAAGGTCAAGGCTAATGGGATACAAGGACAGGTAGCTAGATGGATAAGTAACTGGCTTGGTAATAGGAGACAGAGAGTAATAGTGGAAGGATGTTTTTCTAGCTGGAGGTCGGTCACTAGTGGTGTGCCGCAGGGCTCGGTACTGGGACCTCTTCTATTTGTAATATATATAAATGACTTGGAAGAGGGAGTAAGTGGAGTGATCAGCCAGTTTGCAGACAATACAAAGATGGCTAGACTTGTGGATAGTGAGGAGCATTGTCAGGCGATGCAGCAGGATATAGATAGGCTGGTAGCTTGGGCAGACAGATGGCAGATGAAATTCAATCCTGATAAATGTGAGGTGATGCATTTCAGGAGAAAGAATGTAGAGGGGAGGTATATGATAAAGGGTAGACTTATTAAGAGTATAGAAACGCAGAAGGACCTGGGGGTACAGGTGAACAAGTCTCTGAAGGTGGCAGAGCAAGTGGAGAAGGTTGTGAAGAAAGCATATAGTATGTTAGTCTTTATAGGAAGGGGTATAGAGTAGAAGAGCTGGCCTTTAATGTTGCAGTTGTATAAAACATTGGTTAGACCTCATTTGGAATACTGCGACCAGTTCTGGTCGCCCTACTGCCGGAAGGACGTGGAGACTCTGGAGATAGTGCAGAGGAGGTTTACCAGGATGCTGCCTGGTATGGAAGGTCTGAGTTACAAAGAGAGGTTAGGCAAATTGGGACTGTTTTCCTTAGAAAGACGTAGACTTAAAGGAGATCTAATAGAGGTGTACAAGATTATGAGGAGTATAGATAGAGTAAACAGGGTTAAGCTGTTTCCTAGGATGGACTCGAATAGCACGAAAGGTCATGGGCTTAGGGTGAGGGGGGTAAGGTATAATTTGGATGCTAGAGGGAGTGTTTTCACACAGCGGGTGGTGGGGGTATGGAATGCGCTACCAAGTAAAGTGGTGGAGGCAGGTACTCTGGAGTTATTTAAGAAATACTTAGATGGGCACATGAACAGAATGGAAATGGAGGGGTATAGAAAACTGATTTAAAATGGGGATCAAGAGCCTTGGAAGTCCCTGGGAAATGTGTAAATAGATGATGATATTGATGTACCTGTTTTTATTCTACAGGTGTTTTGGTCCACCTTGTTGTCTAACAAGGGGCATACACACGATGGGTCGTGAGAGGGCTGCTCTTGGATTTTTTTTCCGAGAGGATCCTAGTGCTTCATGATGGAGACCTCAATTACTGGGTCTTTACCCATTAACACTTCCCTTGAGTTTTCTGCTGAATTATTTTTTGAGGATTGCCGCTTTGCTGTCCCAGGAGCAGGGAATGGTATTTAAATCAATCCTTTTGATCATCTTTACGACATTAGGGTGCCTTGGAATAAAAGGGAAGGAAAGTTAAAAATAAGGACACAGCCCCGGTAGGAATCTGTGGCATCATCTGCCTCTATTATCAGATTTCATCTTTGTGGGCATACAAAATTTTCATTATTTATAGCAATATTGAAATACTGAGGAACATTAGTCGAGTCCCTTCCCTCTGCATTAGTAAGAATTTGCAATTAAGTCGCTATGTCACTGCTTCATCTTCTTTCATACATTACAAGTACTAATGTGGGACAATCTATGCAGATTATGGACAGGTTCCTAAATGGACAGACAACTCTGCAGATTTATATTATGAAAGAAAAAGAAAGGTTGTATTTAGGGAGTGCCTTTCACAATAACCTCAGGGCAGTTTACTTTATGGCCAATGAAATAGTGTTATAGTTGGAAATCCAGCAGCTAATTTACACAAGGAAGGTCCTACAGATAGCAACAGAGCCTAACTAAATAATCTGTTTTAGTGATGTTGGTTGTGACATCAATTCTGGCCAGGACATGAGGGAAAAGATCTTCCTTGAATTTGCATTATCAGATCTTTTTGTCAGCTAATAGCAGGTTGGGCCTTTGGTTAACATTTCATTTGAAAGAAAGAACCTCTGACAGTGCAGCACTCCTCAGAACTGCAGTGTCAACATAGACAATGTACTTAAATCTCTGGATTGGGATTTCATCCTATGACTTTCTGACTCAGAGGTAGAAATCCTATCAAACAAGACATTTAGTTATCTAGTTTGAAGAAAAGCATTAAATTGTGGATAAGATACACTAGATTGTTGCCAAAGGACTCATTAGGGAGTTCTATTTATGGAATGGTTCATACTTACATTCCTATTCCTGGCAAGATTGTTATGTTTTTCATTCTATTTATCTCCTTTGGACAATGCATCACAGCTTTGAATGGCTTCCTTCAATTCCTGCACCATCCTTATGATTAAAACAGGGGGTGGAATTTTCCAGCCTCGATCACCCTGAAAATCCACCCAAGGTCAACAGACCTTTCCATGGTCTGCCCTTTGTCTGCTCTGATTCCCATGGTGGGCAGAGCAGTAAAACTGGTGTCCTTATGTGGCCAATCCTTACTTAACCTGGCGATGGCTAGAAGAGAGCCTGATTGATTCAATCATCAATAATTCTCCACTGACATGCAATTAAAACCACAAAATTTCTTGGCTGATAGAACACTTTAGACAGAAACACTCGCTGATCTTTTTGGAATTTTTAATTTTATTCATTCACAGGTTATGACCATTTATTTCTACCTCAAGCTGGGGTGCTCAGAGACCCATTAGGAAACCAAAGCTTATGACTGTCTCTGTAAACTCTGTTGGCTCCACAGGCTTTCCCAAGGCCTCAAGGCACTCAAAACCCCTCTGGAAGTCAGAAAACTTTATGGCCCACTGTAAAATTCTGCAGCTTGGAGACTGAATCAGTGGAATGTCCATACACTTAATCAGTGGAATGCCCACTCAAAACATTGCAACAGGATTAAGCCATGAGGTTTTCCAATCCTAACTAATCCATCTGGGAGGAGCTTTACCATCTTTGGACATTGATATCCACAAATGCTACAGTTACAATACCTAACACCAACACGTCCACGTGTATCAATTACATGTGTACATAATTGTTGACCATACTGGCCCTCAAGGCCAGGTTTCCATTAGAAAGGGGGAAGATGAGTCTAGCCCACCATCAGGTTGAGCTGAGAACTGACCAACCAAACTGACTTGATGTATTCAGTAACATAACATGAATACCTTCACAAATCTACTCCCATCCTCAAATTGTAGAGTCCCTTAATACCTGAATTGCCTTCTGAATTTGTCTCAGTTCTTAGTCTGAGATAAGCTTTCTTGGATTTTATATTTCTGAGTGAGTAGAGCGATATTATTCCTTCTCCTCCCCATTCAGTAACAAACTCGAGTTCCGCCTTTTTGGCTTTCACCATGGCTATGGTCTTGCTGACCACCTCAAGCACTCAGTTTTTCACAATTGTCTGGGGGTGTTCCTCTATACTCCTTTGGTCTGGAATGATGTCTGGGCTCAGATGTCACTCTGTACCCAGAGTATAATCAAAAGATTGAACTGTGGTCCAGTTTCCCCAACTGGCTTGAGCAAATCTCATCTTGTTGCCAGTCTCTACTGGGGTAAAACTAGCTATCCAGCTGCTTACAGACTTCGTTCCCTTTAAGTGACCAGGCAAAGAGTTTCAGAATTTTAAAATCAGCTTTTATTTCTATGAACTAGCAAGGGATCCAGCTGATGGGGTAAGAAAGACCACAGGATATGGCATGATACACTCAGATAAACTTCCAAATTTGATTACAAGTAATTAGCATATACCAATCAGGGAATTAGTCTTCATAGAAATTATCTATATCCTTTCACAACTATCAATTAGATTTATATCATACATAAGGTACGAATAGAACTAATGAATCACTACATATGCATGTCTACTTGATAATATCCAATCAGTGTAAAGGCTCATACAAGCTATCTAGTCTGATTTATCACTGTTTACAAATTTGTCCTCAGCATAACAGCTGATGTGGGAGGTGTAGCAATCAAGGGGGCTGCCTTGTCCTGAATGGTGTCAAGTATTGTAAGTGTTGCTAGAGCTGCATTTATTCAAGCAAGGGGAGAATATTCCATTACACTCCTGCCTTGTGCCTTGTAGATGGTGAATGGGCTTTGTGGAGTCAGGAGGTGAGTTACTTGCCATAGGATTCCTAGCCTTTGACCTGCTTTGGTAGCCATAGAATTTATATGGCTAATCCAATTCAGTTTCTGGTCAGTGGTAACAGACAGGATGTTGATAGTGGAGGTTTCAGTGATGGTAATGCTGTCTCATGTTAGAGATGGTCATTATCTGGCATTTATGTGATGTGAATGTTGTTTGCCATTTGTCAGCCCAAACCTGGATAGGATCCATATCTTGCTACATTCAAATATAGAGTATTATGGGCAGTTTTCATTTCTATGTTTAAAAAAGGACATAATCACGTTGAAGATTTAATGCAAATCTTCATTAAATTGGTTCCTGGGAAGAAAGAGTTGTTTTATGATGAAGGACTGAGTAAATTCACACTCTCTGGAGTTTAGAGGAATGAGTGGTAGTTTCATTGAAATATACAATACTCCGATGGGACATTGAGAGCTGGTTTCCTGGGCTGGAAAGATATGAGCACAGTCTCAGGTTAAGAGCTTGATTATTCAGTACTGAAATGAAATCTGTTCACCCAAAGGGTTGTGAATCTTTGGAATTCTCTACCGCAAAGGGCTGTAGATGTTCCATCATTGAAGTAATTCAAGTCTGAGATAGATTTTTGATCTCTCAGGTAATCAAAGGAAATGGCAAATGGGTGGAAAAGTGGAGTTGAAACAGGAAATCAGCCTTGATCATTCTGAATGATAGAACAGGCTCAAATGGTCACATGATTTATTCCTACTCCTATTTCCTTTGTTCTTTCGTATCAGTAACTGACACAAGCCATTGCTTCTAATTTTATATTTCCACCTCTAATGCACTCAGTTTATTTCTTACACACTTTTCTTCTTCATTCTGCCATTCCCAACTCCTCTTAAGAAACCTTCTGTTTCTTTACTTGTTCCGTGACAACTTCCTTTTGTCCTGCACCAATACTTTGTCAATTAATCTCTCTTGTCTTCCATCCTCCTCGCACAGACCTTCCCTTTTGGTCTTTTCCCACTCTGACCACCATCATTTGATTAAAACCATTTTTAACCCTTTCCAGTTCTGATGCTGTGGTCATTGACCTGTAGAGTTACCTCTATTTATTTCTCCACAGATACTAACTTACTTGCGAAGAACTTCCAGAATTTTCCACTTTTACTATTAATAAGTGGGAAAAATTGGAATTTCCATTGCAGTTCCGTCAAAGTTCTGGGTGATTCATGGAAGCAACTTTGAGGAAATTCCTGATCTGTCACATGGATAATGAGGAGATACATGTGTCTGTACAGAATGATCTGTCAATAAAGAAGGAAAAGAGGGAACAGAGACTTTTAGTAGGAAGAAAAAATTGTAATATTTCTATAAAATAAATAAAGATTGAAAGTTTGTGAAAGGTTATTTATTAGTCTCACAAGTTACATTAACATTGCAATGAAGTTACTGTGAAAATGTGCTAATAAGAAAATCCCTTGGATAGCAGAAATCATTTTCCTCTTCCAGTTCCCAATACTTGATTATTATTAAAGCTTGGAATGACATAGAGAATCCCAAATAGGAGAAAATTGAAGAATTTTTGAAATAGTGAATCAATTGTACTTCAACTGTACAGTATGAACATGTACATACTGAAACATCCGCTTTACTGAGACTGCCATCTGTGAAGTGAAGAAAAGTGATGTGGAAGTGAAAGGAAAATGGGAAGTCTGAGAAGATAGAACCAACACAATGAAACCCCTGGAGAAGATAAAGAAATTTAAAAGGTTCATGGGGAATTAAGTAAAGCATTGTACCAAAAGGCTTTTACTCATTAAGGAATTACTAAAATTACTGGAAACATTTGTGAGCTTGGAAATTGTAATTGCAGCAGCATAAATTCTCATTTATACCTTATTGACTATGGTCTTGAATGTTGCACAAAGTGCTCCCGAGCAAGAATTGCCTTCATTATTTAGTAAACTTGCATATTATTTTCTGTAGCAGAAAGACTGTTGAAGCAAGTAAATGAGACAAACTGATGCCAAGTCATACTGCTGCACACCAGGGAGTGTCTCTGCTGTCACCACTCATCTTTCACTGAGTGGCTGTTTTCCTTACTTGCTTCTGAAAAGGTAGGGAAACAGCAAAGGATCTGGGCAGATGGCTGTGTAATTACATGTGTTTTATTGGGATTAATGAATCCATTATTTCTGTGAGTATAATAATTATGTCAAAGAATCATCTACTGAGTAAATAAACATTTTACCTCAGTGTTTATCTGTCCTGTAGTTGTGTAATGGACCGGATACTGCAATATCTTACTGAAGCTAAGCCCCCTATCGCTTTGTCATATTGGAGTGCACATTGCTAATTGGTGCACATTACAGCCTGTAGCAACAAAATGGATTTCTTCTATTAACTTTCTATGCACTGAAAGACTTTAGAGCCTTCAAAATATTCATCTTCTTTTTCATGCTGCGAGAATAATTATATGTAAACTCCAGGCTGTTACAAAATAGAAGCAGAAAACAAAACAGATTTGCAGAATGTTTCTGAATTCACATTACTTTTGGTTTGAAGAATACAGGTTGGTCTGTACCCTGGTTATCTTTAAAATTCAATGAAACGCACTGATGCATTGAATCATTCTGCCTGGCATTTTCATAGCTGCCACTAAATATATGAACAGTTGCCCATATGTTGTTGTTTCAGCATTATTAAGGGACATAATGGCAGCATAGAGGCCTGAAAGTAAAGATTTGCAAAATTAAAATTACTATAATTTGAATCTCCAGTAAAACAAAAAGGGCACTAGGAACCAAAGAGAAATACTCAAGAAAATTTGCATGGCAATTAAGTAAGAATAACATTTTTATTCATTATATATGCTGGTGCTAACGCTGCATGTGATCAAAAGATTAAGCTTAGAAAAAGTGCTAAAATATTGATGGTGATGTCGTAGGTACATGTGCTCCACAGTATCTAGTGTTGTAAAGATCCGCAGGTAGCATTGGATAATATTGTTTGAAATGTCTTTACAATAATTTCCAGACATAAACGCAGATCAACATGTTTGATAATAAATAGTATCTGCAGTGCAGGACAGCAAGATACCAACTGCTCTCTCTCTCACACTCTCACAATGTCCTGGGTTTTGTCTAACACATCTTACACTCTCTTCCTCAGGTGAGAGGAGTGACAATTCTCCATAATGCCCAATCTAGTTCTTTTTGTCGGAATATTATGTGACAACTCCCTGAAAGCATCCCAACATACAAATGAGCAGTTGTCAAAATGCTGCCAGAATATTTAATATATATAAACACATTTACAAATATTCATTGATCTATAACTATCCAAAATCAAATTCTAAGATTGGGCCGCAAGTGTTCCCCCATCCACATAAAGAACAGGCAACTTTTTCTCTTTTACAACTTTTGTGTTCCATGTATGTCAGAGTTTGATTAACAAGTAACAACATCAGTTCCATATATCTGTGTCAGTGCAGACTCAATGGACCAAAGGGCCTCTTCTGCACTGTATGATTCTATGAGCTGTGGTTGAAGAAAGGTTCCTTTATTCCCAGATCCAATACAGCAGGATATACTTCAAGCACTAGTATATTATCAGGTAAGACTAGAAGAGGTGTTGAACTGTTTCTCTTCAATGCCAGAAAGATCTTTTATATTTCAAACACCATTAAAAAAGGGGTATTGCCCTGACTCCATTGAAATATAGGTTTCTGATAATGGCATTTATTCTGTAGCATCCTTCCATTCTGAGTAAATGCCTGACATCTAGCATTGCCATTGATTGTCGAAATGCATGCACAATTATTATCTCTCCAATAGTTGGCTTAATAACCAAATATAGAAGAAATATAAGCTCTGTACTCCTTTATTGCTCTACGTGCAGAGAAGGATGAGGAAAACTAGGGCAGTTACCGGCACATCCCAAAAATGTCTTTTACTTGTTCCTTTTCCCTGTTCAGTGATCGTGGCTGCCTGAACTTTTACTATCTGGTTCAGTTTGAAAGAGGGAGAAGGGAATGATGATGCTAGCTGGGATGGCCTAGGTAGGCCTAGCTAAGACTATACCTCTCCCTATATTTTTTCCCTGCAATTAGGATGGAAATTCTTCTTTCTGTTAAATAAAGCTCTTTTGGAAATTCCTGCCCTCTAGTTCTCCCTCACTGTGCTGTGGTGGCTGTTCCAGCTGCCAGATTTGAATGTTCAACCGTGATGGACTTCCTGTATGTGGCTGACCTGAGTCTGGGAACACAGCCAGCCTCTTTAACTGGGCCTGACCCAGGAGAAGGGCTTGGAGTCATGAAGGGCTCACAGCAGTGGGTGAAGTTCCCTCCCCCACTCCCTCTGGTGACAGTAAATGCTCTTTCTTTTTTTAAATATCCATTTATAGGACGTAAGCATAGGTAGGAATACCAGCATTTAATGCCTGAGGTTAACTGCCTTTGAAAAGATGGTGGTTAGCTGCCTCCCTGGAATGTTGCAATCCAAATTAAAAAGAAAAAGGCCAGAAATTTGGAACAAAATCAAGAAATGTAGGGACTATTTACAGCGTTTCCTGTTTTAATTTCACAATACAATGTGTCACTGGATTTTATTCAGGAAACAAAATGAAAGATTTATATATGAATTGCATCAGGTTATTTTTCTTTGACACAGTGCCAGAGGCTTGTTCAGCAATCAATTTAAATTATTCTTGCACATCCTTCAGTAACTTGATGTCTTCACCTAACTGCCTTGTTACCTTTTCCTGTGTCTCCCCTGCCTTGCACACAATTGCTATCGCCAAGAGTGCTCTGTCATATAATTATGCTGATTTTTATGAATTTCTTTCTCACTGTAACCTACTTTTGAGGAGGTCTTTCTGCTGTGGGACAACCAGCATCTGGTGTTGAATTGAACTTAGACGGCTGAACCAATGGTAACCTTATCCGGATGAATCAGTTTCCAGCTTTTTTGGAAAAGGTGTTGCCAAATTTTCCATTAATGAGTAATTCTAACTGAGTTTATCCCACTGACATTTGAATAATATGTTAATTTCTTCAGTAGGTCTGGGTTCAAAGATTTTCTCACTACCAGAACTAGATTTAGTAAAAAGTCTACTGAGCCAACCCTAGCACATTGTAAATTGTTTAAGCACTCACCACAGAAAATGTATCAGATGAGTTCAATAGGATACAAATTGTCCAATATTAACGCAGTTCATCAGGTGTGTTCCGGTTTGTCAAATTATTTTTCTCCCTGCAAAGCTACGAGCCTCAGGAAATTCCTGAGGTAGCCATTTGTCTTTATAGTTAGTAAATTCTTCACAGTCTCTACTTGTTTCTGTGTCACTAACTATCTCTTCACCCTTCTGGTTCACGTCCCCAAAGAGCTGTATTACAATTTGGCCAGATATGAGATTGTGAGGCTGAAAACGTCATAGTCAAAATGGTTTAATTCCTAATTCGTTATTGGAGATAATTGACATTCCTTAAAATATTCCAAAATCTACTGTCCATCTTGAATGGCTGAAACATTAAGTGAGGCAGTTTTGATAAACTTTCTTAGAATTATTGAGTTCTGAAGTGGCGTTGTGGCTAGTGAGAAGATGATTTTGAACTATTGTGAAACATACAAAAGTTCAATGAATACTCAAGCAATTATTTCTAAGTTAAAATTTGTTCTAGGATGATGTACAATAAGAATGTTTATTTAAATAACTTGAAGAGCTTTTCTGATGTCTGAAAAAATATAAGATTCTCTTTTCAGATAATGAAAGGTTTTGGAATTTATCCACTTGTCATTTCTCTCCACCCTATCCTTATATGCCAGCATTGGTCAGTCACTCAGTAATTGTGTTCAATCATTCCCAAATGTAGTGCTATAATATGAATGAAGCTGATGTTATTGAATCTCCGAGGACAGTCTGCAGTCACTTTGAACAAATCAGAAGCTTTTTCATAGGTCAACTGAGGAGAGGCACTAATTGTATTTGTGAGTGTTCTCACAAACACTTTGAGATTGAATAGGGGAGACCAATTTGTGCAGGTAAGAAACAAGAAAAAAATTTGTAACAAGAAAATTTGTACAGTTGAACTAGTTAACATGTCTCTAAGTGGATTTACAAGAGTGATCCTAGAAATGAGAAGTTATCAAGAAAGGCTGAATGGGATAGGGTTTGTTTCTTAGAAACAATGTTGAGGGGCAACCTATTAAGAAAGCTTTAGCATTGTGAAAGGGTTTGTTAGGGTAGATGTTGATAAAGTCTTTCCATTTGTGGTGGAGTTCATGATTACAGGTCATAAATATGAGACAGTCGCTAATAATCCATAAAGGAATTCAGGAAAAATGTCCAACCTGAGAATGGCTTGAATGTGAAACTTATTACCACATGGAAACCAATGACTTGTTGTGCATTGGAGGGATTCTATAATTCTGTGGAGTAGCTGTGATGAATGGCATCAATGAATTTAAGGTAAATGAGGTAAATATACAAGAGGGCAAAAAAATAGAAAGATACGCTGACAGATGAAATAAGGTGAGAGAAGCTTGTGTAGAGCATTCACACCAAATTAGTTGGACCGAATGGCTTGTTACCATGTTGTAAATTCTAGCAATTTTGGGTGGAATTCTGTGGCCATTTATGCCAATGGGATTTGCAGGTCCTGTGCACTGATTGGAGATTTAACTGAATGTCAAATTCTCCATCCTTGCAGTGTCGGCAGGGTGTGAAAAGCAGGAGAATTCTGGCCTATGTATTATCATCAGACTTCCATTATGGGGATGTGGATTGAATGCTGGCCTTGACTGTTGTTTAGTTTTGTCCATCTCCTAGGGGTAAATTTATTCAGACCTTGTTTGGGATGTTAAATGAAGGTGATAGTGACTGATCTCTCTACCTCCTATGAACATGAAAGTTGCCTCTCACTGTATCAGTGATGTACAAACTGAAGCCTGAGTAAAGGGAATGGTTAGGATTCTCTGGCCGTTCATCCAGCGGAATTCTCCCGTCCTGCTGCAGTGAACAGAGATTTGGCTGAGTGCCTAATTCTCTGGCCTCTCTGGCAGTGGTGTGGCGGGGAGGGTGTGAACTTGGGGTCATAGTTTGGGGATAAAAGGTGAACCTTTTAGGACTGAGGTGAAGAGAAATTCCTTCATCTAGAAAATGTTGAATCTGTGGAATTCACTACCACAGAAAGTAGTTGAGGCCAAAATGTTGCAATTTCAAGAATAAACCAGAAATAGCTCTTGGAGCTAAAGAGATAAAGGGATATGGGAAGAAGACAGGATCAGGATATTGGATTTGATGATCAGTCATTATCAAAATGAATAGTGGAGCAGGCTTGGAGGGCCAAATGGCCTCCTCTTGCTTCTATTTTCTATGCTGCTATATGAACAATTGGAGAATTTTGCCCAAAGTAATGTCAGGAAGGGAATGGGCTAAAATTCTAATAAATATTTTTATTCACAAACTTGGTACTGGATTACATGCATTATTTAAATAAAATATTACAATTGCATCTTAAAAATGATTAGTTCGTACTCTAACATAAAGACAAATAACGTTTATGGCTGGAATTCTATGACCTTGTCCGTGGCTGGAATTATCCGGTTCTGCTGCTGTGAATGAGATTTGGCTGAGTGCCAAATTTTCTGTTCTTGCTGGCAGAGTGTATAAGACTGGAGAAATCTGACCTGTCCCTAAATAAACCACTCACTGACTGATGAACAAGGACACAACTCAAAGGCATAATTTGTTCTTACCTGCTTTCCTCAAACACAGAAAAGCTTATCCCTTTGCAGTATCTCAGTCTGCTATATCAGTGCTATATTGGAGCAGATCCAACTAAGATAAATAGTGGTGTATCAGACCATCCTAGAGCTTGAACGTAGGCTCTTGTGCACTTTCTAATTGAGCTGCTGGGTTTGTTGCAATCTTTTTTGTTTATCCTAATTTGCTTTTCAGTTGAGGAACGATTACTTGAGGTTTATTGAGAAACAGCATAGAAGGTAGCAACTGGAAATATAAGGCAATGGTAACAAATTACTTTTAAAGAAGAAAATACAATTTTTGAAATAACTAGGAGAAAAAATATTAGTCTAAGTAATCAAAGTCAAATTATTTGAAAATTGCTGCAATATATCTTGAATTAATAAAAAAAATGCATTGAATAATTTTGCAATTAAATCTGTTTTCATTTTTAAAAGGTTTGACTAGCTGACTAGCCGTTAATGATTTAACAGCTGTTTATAATAAATCAAAGATTCAGAAGAGCAAAAAGTGCATGTTTATCCATTTAAAAACATTTCTATTGCTAACTAAAAAATTGTAAAATTGAATCTTTTGAATCCTTCTTTACAATAATTGGAAATTATTTTTCTGGATGATTACTTTTGTTACCATGATTATTGTGTCATAAGGATTTTGTATCTTGATAGTCGCGGTAAGTTATCTCATAATTACTGGAAAGAATTATGGAAGTGTTTCTGATTTAGATTTTGTTACAAGTAACTATATTAAAGGCATTGAGTAGCTACAAGTTGGTGGGATTTTCCTGGAATGGTTGAAAATCTGGGACACAGATATGCTGGGGCCGTATGTTGTGTCATAGAATCCAGACTGAATTTATGTGATTGGGTGCACTGTTTGTCTTTTTTATTGTAAGAGAAGACAGAACCATGGGGCAAGCTATTATCAAAACTTACAACCTCAGGGGATCTCCGGATGATCCTGCCAGACAAAGATTTACAACTGATCAAAGTGTACCACCCAGCTCAATGGCACCTGTAAAAATCTTCTGGGTGTCCTATCTGGGAGATAGTAAGTGGCATTGTAAGATTTTTAAAGTGTATCTAGTTTCTGGCATGGTCAGAAATCTGAATATACCCCTTGGCGTGCAAAGAGAGGGAATGCTCTGAGATCCTGAGGCTGTTATATTATTCTTTTCACCTTGCTGTTCTTCCATCTCTATTTGTTTGGTGCACATCACCCAAAGCAAGTCTCGAGTCACCACCAGATCACCCCTTCAACTCTAATCAGTGGAATCGTGGGTACTCCATAGCTGATTGGGGTTGGGAAGGAAGGAAGGAAGAATGTGATGGTTCTATAGACACCTGGATCCTATTTTTAGGTAGCTCAGGAATCATCATTCTCTCAATATGACACCAAATGTCAGATGGATTGTAGCCTGGAGTAGGATTCCAAGCCATATTCCTCTAATTTATAGTCATGAACGTTATAATTGAGTCAAGCTGACATTATAAACTATTACATTATAGTTAAGGATTCACATCTTGGAGACTGGTATGAAAGCAAAGCATAGTGGGAAGAAACATTAGGGATGTTTAGAAACATTAGAACTCTACTGTCTCGCCCGCTACAGAATCGCACTGTTGAGGGTCCGATAACGGAAATCTCCGTTGACCTTGGGTGGAATTTCCAGTCTCGCCTGAGTGAGGCTGTAAAATCCTACATGATTGTCAGGATGATGTGGATTGACAATAAAATGACAGTGGACAGGTGTGGGTTCAGCTTTTAATTTTAAAAGTTGTAGTTTTCATCAGTTAGCTTGAGTTGATGCTTAAGAATCCTTGATTAAAACAAACCCGTGGATGATGGTATCTTCCAAAGGCACAGTGGAAGCTGCAAACAGGACTGTTACTGCACTCTCCAGATTTTGAAGTTAAAAAAAAAGGCCTTCTATGTGAATGTAACATAAACTCTCTTCCAACCAATAACATATTCATCTCTATATCCTCTTGGGGCTGCTGTTGGTCTTCTGACATCTCAGAACTATGGTCCTGAAGGACGAGCCACAGACTGCTTTGCAGACCAATCCAGACATTTGAAGCAAACTCCAACATACCAAAAATGCTCAATAATTGTTCCGATGGCTGCAGGATCCATCAACCTCTTTGCACCAATGATCACCACCTGTCCTAGGATCCAGCACGATATGCAGTCAGCCATGGTTGTAAACATTGGATTTGAACGTCCAGTCACTACTTGTGACCTTCTATCAGTGCAAGAATGCTGAATACCAGAAAATTAAAATGGGCGACACTGTCAGAGAGGCAAGCAGACACTTGCACGATGTGATGCTGATAATTAAACATGAGCTGCACATTAATAGAATTGATTCCTTTCCTTTTAATATTGCACCCACTGAGTGCGATCTATGATTTATTTGACCTCCGGTATCCTGTCTTTCATTAAGATTGCTGCAATTACCTGTCATACTGCCAGTTATCAATGGGCCAGTGGCGGAATGGGCTAGTGGTTAGGATGGCAAAGTGGCAAAGTGATTAGCCAGAGACCTGGGTTCAATTCCTGGCTTTGGTCACTGTCTGTGCCGAGTCTGCACATTCTTCCTGTGTCTGCATGTATTTCCTCTGCGTGCTCCGGTTTCCTCCCATGGTCCAAAGATGTATGGGTTATGTGGATTGGTCATGCTAAATTGCCCCTTAGTGTCAGGGGGACTAGCTAGGGTAAATGCATGGCATTATGGCAATAGGGCCTGGGTGGGATTGTGGTCAGTGTAAACTCGATGGGCTGAGTGGATCTAGGATTCTATGATTCAATGAATTGGCTTACTCCAGCAAACAATTTATCCACAATTGGCTGAATGCATCTGTGTGCCACTGATTGACCAGAAGTAGTGGTAATTTGACTGACAACCTGGAATGATTCTGTTGCACAAAACTCTAATACGGTTGGTCTCTCTGTTGTTTCCTCTTGCTCTGTTTGCTGTGCATTTGTTCTTGCCATTCCTAGAATCCCTTGATAAGTGTTTTATTACCTGACACAACTGTGGTAAAATGTTTGCAAGATAGGATGTTACTTAATCAACAGTGTCTCATTTTCATGGAGCCATTCAAAACATGTTGCCATTCTCTAACTAACAGTAATTATGTTGGAAAATGGGAAGCATGGAAATGCAGTTAAAGTTCCCGTGGAACACAACTTTGATCCATTTTATCTTTTAGCCATCTGATTAATCTTGTTTCAACAGAGCCAAGGGGGAAAAAGCATCAACATTTCTGTGTTTGGAGCCTTTCACATATCGCCATAGCTTGAAATATCTTTAACTAAATTACCTTGTTTGGATCAGGACTGAAATATAGGAGCTATTTCTTGTTATTTTTAATCCATTAAGATTTTTATTCAAAGATACTTCATTCCAATCACAAAGTTTCTGTCTTGTCTTGCTCCTTAAACATGTTAACCAGGACTAACTGATTGTAAACAATATCCCATCATCATTTATTGGTTTATAAATGAATGTGCAAATTCTATTTTAAACCGACAGGCAAGTAAAGAGCAAAGAGAAAAAATATTGACAAATTATTCCATTTTGTTACTGAACTCTCCATTTTGGATTGGCATTAGAGAAGTGCGAAATCAAATCAGCACCATGGATGTGAAGAGTGTTTTTATGACATTCTTCACAACCTTTTTTTGATGCAGCAGTGGCAACATTGGTGGTATCCTTCCAGGAAATCATTTGGCTAATTGATGATTTATTAACTTTAGTGGAAGAGGCAAGGACTCCAGAAAATATAACATCTATGCCATTTTCCCAAAGCTTCCATTGCTCTTGCACTGAGGTTATGGTAGGTGATTGGTAACATCACACAGAAGTTGTCTCCCTAGTGTGTGTTATAAAATGTTTAATTTCAAATCTAAATTCTTGAGAATAACAGTATATAGGCAAAGTGCTCCAGAATGGGGAGAAATATGTACTGAGCATGGACCAAAATGAATCTGTGGAAGGTCACCTAAGACAGTCAAGGAGGAATTTAAGTGGTAATTTCAAAGAACAGTCTGAAATGAGTTGTTATTTTCAATAAAAGAAAAACTCTTCATGGCAGACCTGTGAATCCCAATTGCTCAATCGAGAACCTGTTGGATGCAATTCCACAGAGCAAAGGTAACTCTAAATTTCACACACTTGTCATGAATTGGATAATTTCATTCCTGAAGGAAAATATGGAGTTACAGCTTTTCAGTGGTATGATTTAATGAGGTGCATTGCAGCGTAAGTAGTTGAAGTGTCATGTTCACTTACTTTGTTCTAGCTCATGGAGAAATGTTTCACTTACTTCTACGAGGAAGAATGTTCCATTTAGGACATAAAACATTATGATTACAAAAATTTACAAGTTTGGAAATAATTAATAATATTGCATACTTGGAGTAAAATGTTCTGATACATTACTTCAAATGTATTATTTAGATTATAAATAAAACAATTATGAATAATTTGATTTTACTGAATAAAAATAAATGATTTTTATCTATAATGACAAATGATGCAGAAAATATCCATATTACTATTACAAAAATCTGGTAAGAATCAGGTCCCGGTCCCGACAGATTGGGTACCTAATCTCAGCTGCTTTTCTGTGAAAAGGTATTGGCTTCTAATGGAGGTCTGGCACCTCTCCATAAAGAAGGAAAATCTTCCAAAACAAAGTGATCAATGAGCACCATTTGATAATTAAGGCCGGAATTTGGTTTTGTATCAGTAATCATTTAATTACAGCTTCAGTCTTTATTGCTAAATTAAAGACATGCTTTTACTTTATACCACTAGAGATCCTCTTACAAACATGCTGTTGGGAAAGTAATTAGCATGACTGAAAGAAGAACTATCAGCCACATTTGTCATATTGGCAAAGCCACTTAAACAGTGACTGTAATTAGCAATAATTAAAATTTAATTAAGACGCCTCCTCTAATCTCTCGCCTATTTGTGTATGTGGTTGCTGGAACTGTCCAAATCCCCTTAGTGCTGAATCATGAATTGACAATCCTTCCCTTTGGACCTCATCTCCAAGATCCATGAGAAGCTGTATTAATAAAGGCTTCAAATAGCAGAAAGAAAAATAATTGTCTGAAATGACCATTACATATTTAAATTCTGAAAATAGATTATATTCTAAATGTCTAAAATTCATGCATCTTTTAGAAAAACAAAAAATATTTATTTCCTTGTTAATTGTTGGCATGTTGACTATTAGTTGAAAATTTGATTCTCCTATTTTTCTGTACACGTTACTAATTATGTAATACCCACTACAAACTTTTTATATGAGGTCGAGCACCATAAAGATTTCAAATATTTGTTTTTTACAAAAATTATTAGTTCAAATATTAATTTGAAAACATCTCTGACTCTTCCAATGCTCTCTATCACTGTAGTAGTTTCTAACTTCCTGGCTTTAACCATTTCCATTCCAACATGGATCTCCATTTTCTCTACACCTCCATTTCCCAGTAGGATGGCCTGAGAGCACTCCACTTCTTTCATGAATGGAGGCCTAAAAGGCCCGAGCCACTCCCACCCCTCTGGGCTGGTTGAAATTATTCTCAGATTGAGCAACTTCGCCTCTAACTCTGCTCCCTTCTTCCAAAGACCCCTCCCCCTCTCTGCCTCGCAAACCTTAGTGCTACAATGCAAAATTGCTCTTCCTGCCCTGGTTGCTTATTTCAACAGCTTTGCTAATGGCAAGCGTTTGAGAGAGAGCAGCTGCAAGCAGGAGTGGTGATGGGCGAGAGGGTCAGTGAGAGGGAGGTTTGATCGGCATTGTCAGTGGTGACCAAAAGCAAGTCAGAGGGTCAAATAATAGGGGATGCAGCGAGCCAGGTAGACAGTGAGCAAGAGGACTGTGGATCGGGAGAGGTAACAAACTGAAGAGGCAGCAAGCCAAACGTAAGTAGAAGAGTTACCATATATTTACATTAGAACATAAGAACTTGGAGCAAGAGTAGGCAATTCTGCCTCTTGAGCCTGATTTGCCATTCAATACAAGTATGGCTGATCTCATCTCAATGTCAACTCCACTTTGCTACCTGTTCTCCATAACCCTTCAGTCACTTCTTTCAAAATAACTTTAAAAAGAACATATTCATGTTTTATAATTGAAATCTACAGTCGTGGGGATTGATTAGTGTTATTGTTTCTCTACCAAATGTACTCAATGTCTATGTCCTCAAATGTACTCAATGTTCTGGCATCCACTGCATTCTGGGAGAGTGAATTCCACTGATTCAAAACCCTTTGAAATAACAGATTTTTCTCATCTCTGTTTAAAGTCTGCTACCCATAATCCTAAAACAATGACCTCGTCTTCCAGATTGCCCCACAAGAGGAAGCATCTGCTCTACGTCCAGTCAATCTAGTGAACCTCCTTTGGACTGCCTCTAATGTCACTATATCCTTTCTCAAATAGGGGAGCTAAAACTGTACACAGTATTCCAACTCTGATCTCATCAATGTCTTGTATAATTGCAGCACACTTTCTTACTTTTATATTCTATTCCTTTAACTATAAATGCCAAAATTCTATTTGCTTTCCTTTTTACCTGCTGTATGTGCATACCAGTTTTTGGCAACTCATCCACAAGGACACCCAGATCCCTCAGCTCTGATACAACGCAAAGCCTCTCTCCATTTAAACAGTAAGTTGCCTTTCCATTTTTCAATCCAAAATGAGTACCCTCATATTTATCCATGTTAAACTCCATCTGCCACATTTTGGCCACTCACCTAACCTATCCAAATCCATTTGTAAATTTCTTATTTCGTTATTGCAACTTACTATTCCAGCTGTTTTAGTGCCATCTGCAAATTTGGCTTTAGCAGTATCTTCTATTGTTGTATTCAAGTCATTAATATAGATTGTAAATTGTTGGGGACTGAACCAAGTGACACCCCACTAATTACAGCTCATCGATCCATAAAAGACCCATTTATCCTGACTCTTTACTTTTTGCCAGTTAGACAGTCTTCGAGCCCCAAGAGAGAAAATGCAGGAAAATCTCAGCAGGTCTGGCAGCATCTGTAAGGAGCGAAAAGAGCTGATGTTTTGAATCCAGATGACCCTTTGTCAAAGCTAAAAGGCATAGAAAATGGGAGATACTTATACTGCAGGGGTAGGGAATGCAAAATGAGTTATAACCATAGAAACCAGGGAAGAGACTGCTAATAGCTGTCCACAGAGACAATAAAGGTGTGAATGGCCAAATGGCAGAGAAGCTATAAGCTGTAATACATGGAGATTTTGGAGGGTGGAGGGGTGGCAGGGGAGAAATGGGACAGAGGTAAAATGTAGAAAAGGGGAAGCAGGGGAAAAATAGTAAGGGAAGGGGGATGAAGTAGGGGGAAGGAAAGAGTGGGAGGAGGGAGAAAAATGAAGAAAAACCATAAAGAAATAAAAGGTAGAGAACAGTAAAAGGCTAAATAAAATAGAATGAAAACAAAGGAGTTGAGGTAGGGCAGAACAAATCATCTGAAGTTGTTGAATTCGATGTTGAGATTGAAAAACTGTAAAGTGCCTAGCTGGAAAATGAGATGCTATTTCTCTAGTTTGCATTTGAGCTTCACTGGAACACTGCAGTAAACCAAGCTCAGACATGTGGGCATGAGAGCAGGATTGTGTATTAAAATGGCAAGCAACCGGAAGGTCAGGGTCCTGATTGCACACAGACCGAACATAGAACATAGAACATAGAACATTACAGCGCAGAACAGGCTCTTCGGCCTTCGATGTTGCGCCGACCAATTAGGGAAAAGCAATGACCCTCCAAACTAAACCATTCCCTTTTCGTCCATAAACTTATCTACTAACCTCTTAAACGCCATCAAACTTGGCGCATCTACAACTGACGCAGGCAAGGCATTCCATACCTTTACCACCCTCTGGGTAAAGAACCTACCTCTGACATCCGTCCTATAACTACCACCCCTTAATTTAAAGCTATGTCTCCTCGTGCTAGCTTTCTCCATCCTAGGAAAAAGGCTATCACTGTCCACCCTATCTAAACCTCTAATCATCTTATATGTTTCAATAAGGTATCCTCTTAGCCGCCTTCTTTCTAACGAAAACAACCTCAAATCCCTCAGCCTCTCTTCATAAGACCTGCCCTCCATACCAGGCAACATCCTGGTAAACCTCCTCTGTACCCTCTCCAAAGCCTCCACATCTTTCTTATAATGCGGGGACAAGAACTGCACACAATACTCCAAGTGCGGCCGCACTAGAGTTTGGTACAGTTGCAACATGACGTTGAGGCTCCGAAATTCAATCCCCCTACCAATAAAAGCTAAGACTCCATATGCCTTCTTAACAACCTTCTCGACTTGACTGCCTACTTTCAGGGATCTATGCACATAACACCAAGATCCCTCTGTTCATCTAGACTACTAAGAATCCTACCATTAGCCCTATACTCTACACATTTATTATTTCTGCCATAGTGCATTACCTCACACTTTTCCACATTTAAACTCCATTTGCCACCTCTCGGCCCAGCTCTGCAACTTGTCCAAGTCCCTCTGCAAACTATAACACCCCTCTTCACTATCTACCACTCCACCGACTTTAGTGTCATCTGCAAATTTACTAATCCATCCTTCAATACCCTCATCCAGATCATTTATAAAAATTACAAACAGCAGGGCCCCAAAACAGACCCCTGAGGTACACCACTTGTCACCGAACTCCACGATGAATATCTCCCATCAACCACCACACTCTGTCTTCTATCTGCTAGCCAATTCCTAATCCAATTAGCTAAATCACCCTCTATCCCATACATCTGTATTTTCTGCAGAAGCCTTCTATGGGCCACCTTATCGAACGCCTTACTAAAGTCCATATATACCACATCAACTGCCTTACCCCCATCCACCTCTTTGGTCACTTTTTCTAAAAACTCAATAAGGTTAGTAAGGCACGACCTACCCTTCACAAAACCATGCTGACTATCCCCAATCAATTCATTTCTCTCTAAATAACTATAAATCCTATCCCTAATAATTCTCTCCAATACTTTGCCCACAACAGAAGTAGGACTCACTGGCCTATAATTCCCTGGAAGGTCTCTCTTCCCCTTCTTGAACAAGGGGACCACATTCGCTATCCTCCAGTCCTCCGGAACCACACCCGTAACCAACGACGACCTGAAGATCAGAGCCAGAGGCTCTGCAATCTCCTCTCTTGCCTCCCAGAGAATCCTAGGGTAAATCCCATCCAGCCCAGGGGACTTATCTAACTTCAAACCCTCAAGAATATCTAGCACATCCTCCTTATCTACTTCACTACTTTCCAGTTTGCAACCCTGTATCCCAGTGTTCTCCACAACTACATTTACATCTCCCTGCGTGAATACCGAAGAGAAATATTTGTTCAGTGCCTCTCCAATCTCTTCAGGCTCCAAGCACAACTTCCCACTGCTGTCTCTGACTGGCCCTAATCTTGCCCTAACCAATCTTCTATTCTTAACATATCTAAAGAAAGCTTTAGGATTCTCCTTGATCCTATCAGCCAAAGTCTTCTCGTGTCCCCTTTTAGCTCTCCTCAACTCACTCTTTAGCTCCCTCTTGGCTAATCTATAGCTAACCATTGCACTAACTGAGCCTTTTTCCTTTTAACCAGCGAATTAACTTTTTTAGTACACCATGGTTCCCTAACTCGACCATTTCCTCCTTGCCTGACAGGGAAATACTTATCAAGGACTCGCAGTAGCTGCTCCTTGAATAAGCTCCACATTTCAGATGTTCCCAGTCCCTGTAGTTTCCTAGTCCAATCTATGCGCCCTAATTCCCTCCTTTATGGCCTCATAATTACCCTTCCCCCAGCTATAACTACTGCCCCCAGCTTCATGCCTATCCCTATCCATCACTAAGGTGAACGTAACCGAATTGTGGTCACTATCACCAAAATGTTCACCAACTTCTAAGCCTAACACCTGGTCTGGCTCATTGCCCAGCACCAAATCCAATGTAGCCTCACCTCTAGTTGGCCTATCTACATACTGAGTCAAAAAACCTTCCTGCACACTTTGTACAAAAACTGACCCCTTTAACGAGCTAGAGCTATAGCTATTCCAATCAATATTAGTAAAGTTAAAGTCCCCCATAACAATTACCCTATTACTTTCACTCCTGTCCAGGATCGACTTTGCAATCCTTTCCTCTACCTCTCTAGAACTTTTAGGAGGCCTATAAAAGACTCCCAACAGGGTGACCTCTCCTCTCCTGTTTCTAATCTCAGGCCATACTACCTCAACAGACCAGTCCTCATCAAACTTCCTTTCTGTCACTGTGATACAGTCTTTGACTAATAATGCCACTCCTCCCCCCCTTCTACCTCCTTCTGTACTCCGACTGAAGCATTTGAACCCCGGAACCTGCAACAACCATTCCTGTCTCTGCTCTATCCATTTCTCAGAAATGGCCACATCATCGAAGTTCCAGGTACTGGGCCAAGCTGCAAATTCTTTCACCTTATTGCGAATAATTCTTGCATTAAAGTATACGCACTACAAACCATGCCCTACTCCACCCGTACGCTGCTGTGCTTTACAGTTCTCATCTATGACCCCCCTATTCTCGTCCCTCTTAACATCCAAACTACCCAGGATCCCACCCCCCTCCTCTGAATCAGTTTAAACCCCCCTGCATAGCCTTTGCAAATTTTCCCCCCAAGATATTGGTTCCCCTCTGGTTCAGGTGTAGACTATCTCTCTTGTAGAGGTCCCACCTATCCCAGAATGAGTCCCAGTTGTTCAGGAACCTGACCCCTCCCTCCTGCACCATCCCCGCAGCCACGAGTTCAAACATTCCCTCTCTCTGTTCTTCTCTAAACTATCCCGTAGCACAGGCAAGAGTCCAGAGATAACCACTCTGTCTGTTTTGGCCCTAAGCTTCCAACCCAACTCCATAAATTTCTGTTTAATGTCCCCTTCTCTTGTCCTACCTACATCATGTGTCCCTACATGAACTATGACTTGGGGCTGACTCCCCTCTCCCTTAAGAATCTTAAAAACCCGCTCTGAGACATCCTGGACCCCGGCCCCTGAGAGGCAACACACCAGCCCTGAGTCCCGTTTATTACTATTTACTCTCCTATCTGTCCCCCTAACTATGGAGTTTCCAATTACCAGGCCCAATCTCTTATTCCCCCTACCCACCTGAGCATTCCCAGCAGGCTCACCCCCAGAGACCTGCTCCCTTTGGCCATCTCCAGTTGATTCTTCCTCAACTGTAGCCTCCAAGACAGAAAACTTGTTTTGGAGGGGAACAGCCCTGGGGGATTGTCTCCCTGATTGCTTCTTACCCCTCTTCCTAATAGTTACCAAAGAATCACTTTTAGGAGTGACTATCTCTTTGTAACTCCTGTCAATATCCTCCTCAACCTCCCGAATTATCCGGAGTTCCTCTAATTCCAGCTCCAGCTCCTTAACACGATCCTCAAGGAGCTGCAAATGGGCACACTTCCTGCAGGTATAATCAGCAGGAACACTACTGGTGTTCCTCACCTCGTACATACCGCAGGAGGTGCAACGTACTGCCTGTACTGCCATCCCTGATACTTTAATTTCTAGGAGAGAGAGAAAAAAAAACTTCCCACACACTTTTATTATTAGGTTAGAGGAGGGGGGAGGGTGGGATACTCTACCTGTGCTCAGCAAAGTGATCATCCAGTCTACGTTTGGCCTCGCCATATGGAGGAAATCACATTGGGAGCAGTGAATGCAATACATCAAATTGAAAGAGATACAAGTGAAATATTGCTTAACCTGGAATGAATGTTTTGGACCTTGGATGGTGAGCATAGAAGAGGTAAAGGGTGTTACATCTTCTGTGATTGCATGGGACGGTGCTATGAATGATGGTTGAGATGTTGGGTATAATGGAGGAGTGGACTAGGTTATCCTGGAGAGAAAAGTCTCTGCAGAATGCTGACAGAAGGAATGAAAGGAAGATGTGTTGGTCGTGGCTTGAGTTGGTGAAAACTCGTGTCTTTTAGCCAGTTTTCTATCCCAAGCTATTAAATCACCCTAATCCCACATGATCTTACCTTATATATTAACCTTTTGTATGGCATCTTATCAAATGCTTTCCTGAAGTTCAGTTATGTACATCTACAAGGTCCCCATTATTCACTTGCTTGTTACATAGAACATAGAACATAGAACACTACAGCACAAACAGGCCCTTCGGCCCACAAGTTGTGCCAAACACTTCAAAACCTACCCAGCCATAGACCTATCTATAACACCCAATCCCATTGGATCCCATATACTCATCCAGAAGTCTTTTAAAAGACCCCAGCAAGTTCGCCTCGACCACCACTGACGGCAACCGATTCCATTCACTCACCACCCTCTGAGTGAAAAACTTTCCCCTAGCATCCCCTCTGTACTTGCTTCCCTGCACCTTAAATCTGTGCCCTCTCATCGCGACCATTTCAGCCCTGGGAAATAGTCTCTGAGAGTCCACCCTATCTATTCCTCTCAACATCTTGTAAACCTCTATCAGGTCGCCTCTCAACCTTCGTCTCTCCAGGGAGAACAGTCCCAGCTCCCTCAACCTGTCTTCATAAGGCATGCCTCCCAATCCAGGCAACATCCTTGTAAATCTCCTCTGCACCCTTTCAATAGCTTCCACGTCCTTCCTATAGTGAGGCGACCAGAACTGCGCACAGTACTCCAAGTGTGGTCTGACAAGGGTCCTATAAAGCTGCAGCATTACCTCCTGACTCCTGAACTCAATCCCTTGATGAATGAAGGCCAGTACACCGTAAGCTTTCTTAACCACATCCTCCACCTGGGAGGCCGATTTGAGAGTCTTATGGACCGGACCCCAAGATCCCTCTGCTCTTCCACACAGCTAAGACTCCTACCTTTGATAGTGTACTCATTCATCCCGTTGGATCTGCCAAAATGGACCACAACACATTTATCCGCGTTGAAGTCCATCTGCCACTTCTCCGCCCAGTCTTGCATCCTGTCGATGTCCTGCTGCAACTTCTGACATCCCTCCAGACCATCCACAACACCACCGACCTTCATGTCATCGGCGAACTTACTCACCCATCCCTCCACTTCCTCATCCAGGTCATTTATGAAAATGACAAACAGCAAGGGTCCTAGAACAGATCCCTGGAGCACTCCACTGGTGACTGACCTCCATGCAGAAAAAGAGCCATCCACAACCACCCTCTGCCTTCTGCAGGCAAGCCAGTTCTGGATCCACAAGGCCAAAGCCCCTTGGATCCCATGGCCTCTCACCTTCTCAAGAAGTCTTGCATGTGGGACCTTGTCAAATGCCTTGCTGAAGTCCATATACACCACATCCACTTCCTTCATCAATGTGTTCAGTCACTTTTTCGAAGTACATCTTCAAAGAACTTTAGCAAATTAGTAATAAATGATTTCTCCTTCATTAAACTATACTGTCTCTGATGAATAGCATTTTGACTTTCCAAATGTCCTGTTATTATTCTCCTAATAATGGATTCTAACAATTTCCCAACAGCAGATGTTAAACTAACTGGTCTATAGTTTCCTAACTTCCTCCCTTCTTCCTTTTTGAATAAGGATGTTACATTAACATTTTTTCAATCCTCTGGAACCTATCCCGTGTCCAGGGGATTTTGAAATATCATAATCAATGGATCCATTATCTCCACTGTCACTTCCTTTAATACTCTTGGATGTAAGCCATCAGGCCCTGGGGACTTGTCTGCCTTCAATCCCAATTGTTTGTTGAGTACTATTTCCCTACTGATGAAAATTGTTCTAAGTTCCTCCCTTTCTATTACCTCTGCATCATCTGTTACTGCTGGATTGGTACTCGTGTCTGCCATCATGAAACCTGAGGCAAAATATTAATTTATTGTCTGCATCATTTCTGTATTCCCCACTATTAACTCCCCATTCTCATTCTCCGAGGGACCATGATTCACTTTAAGTACTCTCTTCTCTTTTATAAATTCATAGAAGCTATTACCATCCTTTTTTCATATTTTGAGATAGTTTTCTTTCATAATGTACCTTTGCTCTTTTTATTCCTTTTTTAGTAACCTTTGTTGATCTTTTAACATTTCCCCAGTTTTCCAGCATGCTACTGGCTTTGCAATATGGTATGCCTTGGTTTTTGTCTTTATGTTATCTTTAACTTCTTTGCTTAGCCATGAATGTTTTATCTCCACCTCCTACACAGGGGGTGATTCTCCCAGCCCGTTGCACTGCTCAGGTAGTGCAGCGGGCATAGTGACATCAGTTTCGCGGGCTTCCCGCTGAGTGGCGGGGCCTCCATGCGTCTTCCAGCCTATGTTTACAGTGTGAACAGATTCGCCCTGAAAATCAGCATAGCGGTGATTTACAGGCATTACTGTAGTTTTACATATCATTATTGGATCCACGACTGAATCCCCCCCCCCGCACACCCAGTAGCATCTCTCTTCTCTCCAGTGTGACATTTACAACTTCTCTATAAAAGTTGGGACCTGGCAGTAGCAGCCTTGGAAAGGAGCAAGGATGTAAGTGTTATGGAGCTGCAGCCCCTAGAGTGTAGGGGAAGATGGAGTTAGTTTCTGGATGGGGTGGGGCCCAGGGATGTTCCATTGTTATCTCTGCGGGGTGGGATGGGGGACTTTACTGAGGCTGCTGTTTCCAGACCCGGGGATACTCCAATGTTACAGCTGCAGAGTGTGGTGAGAGATTTTACTGAGTGCTGGGCTTCTGGTGTGGAAAAGGGCACCATGTGCTGCTTGAGGGCTCACCAGTTCAGGCAGGGGGAGCTCATATCAACACAGGCACTCATACTATATGTACTCTGCAGTGAATGGGAACTTCTCCTGTGATGTTACCTGATCTGTAACACAGGTCTAGAAGGGAATTCTATTGTAATGCCCATGGCAATGCCTCAAGGGTACACAATGGCCACGCTCGCACCAACCATTGATAGGCTGGTAGATTGGGCAGATAGATGGCAAATGGAATTTAATCCGGATAAATGCAAGGTGATGCATTTTGGCTGGAATACTGTAGAGGGGAGTTATAGGATAAAAGGTCAAACTATCCGGAGTATAGAGATGCAGAGAGACCTGGGGGTGCAGGTTCACAAGTCTCTGAAGGTGTCAGTACAGGTGGAAAAGGTGATAAAGAAAGCGTATGCTATGTTAGCCTTTATAGGAAGGGGTATAAAATACAAGAGTAGGAGTTTGATGTTGCAAGTGTATAGAACGTTAGTTAGGCCTCACTTGGAGTACTGCGTCCAGTTCTGGTCGCCGTACTACCGGAAGGATGTGGAGTCCCTGGAGAGAGTGCAGAGGAGATTTACCAGGATGCTGCCTGGTATGGAAGGGCTGTCTTACGAGGAAAGGTTGAACGTACTGGGGTTGTTTTCCCTTGAAAGACGTCGGCTGAGAGGGGATCTATTAGAGGTATATAAGATTATGAGGGGTATAGATAGAGTAAATGGTGGTAAGCTTTTTCCACCATTAGATTCAGATAGAACGAGGGGTCACAGCCTTAGGGTGAGGGGGGCTATGTATAAGACTAATATTAGAGGGCATTTTTTCACACAAAGGGTAGTGGGGGTGTGGAATGCACTACCGAGTAAGGTGGTGGGAGCAGGCACGCTAGGGTTGTTTAAGGGTCTCTTGGACAGCCACATGAGCGGTCTGCAGATAGAGGGATATATAAGGACTGTTTAAATACTTTAATTGTTTCCACAGGCTATTTGGTCCACCTTGTTGACAAACAAGGTGCATGCATTCGGCAGGTTGTGCGAGGGCTGCTCCTGGAGGTTACTTCAGGAGTGGCCTAGTGCTTCACGTCATTAGTGTTTGCTTAAACTGGACCATCAGATGGGCAACATGACAGCTCAGAGACTATCGCTGTTGCTGTGCAGACACATGGATTTGGGCCTGTGTCTGCGGGAGTTTGCGCGTTCCCCCCGTGGTTGCGTGGGTTTTCTCCGGGTGCTCCGGTTTCCTCCCACATCCCAAAAATGTGCTCTTAGGCTGATTGGGTAACAAATTGTCCCTATATTGGTCTCTATATGTCATTAAGATGTTAGGATGGCGGCGCAGGCTCGTTGGGCCGAAGGGCCTGTTTCCCGTGCTGTGTTGTTCTTTGTTCTTTGTTCTTAACCTGCATGGTCTCCCTGCCAGCCATGGCCACTCTATCTCTTTCTCTTTCTCTCTGTAACCCTCACTGTGCAGATGGATTTTGGACTGATAGATCTGGAGCTGCCCATCATGATGCTGAGGACAAGGTGCCTCAGGAGGTGGAGGGAGTCACAGGGCCACTGCAGGAACAGCCAGTGACAGAACTTGCAGAAGGAGGGCAGGGGACTGCCAGTGAGGCCCAAGAAGTCCAGCGCTATCTCCCAGAGGGGAGGCCAGGACAGAGACTGCACAGAAGAAGGAGTTCCTCTTTGAAGCCCTGTCTGAGGCCATATGTTGGTTAGTTTTGCCTGTGCAAGAAGACAGCATGGCACCTGTGTGAAGTCCTTGAGATCTGGCACCTCTGAGGTGCTTTCAGTGGAAGTCAAGGTGACGAGTAGATAGTCTGTGACCAGAGACTGATCTTAATGCAGGTATGTGAGGGAAAACATCCTGCGCAGTATGGCACTTACTTCAAGGATGACCTTATTGATGCTGACTTAGATGCCAGGTGTTGACCTGGCTGTTGGTGACCATTCTCAGCACCACCTCCCCTGCTAGCTCCAGGGTGCCATGCTCAAACCCTGGGAGCAGGCGAAGCTCAGGTACTCCAGTTTTCTCTCTCTCTCTCTGCGGCTATGGGGGGATGGACAGTTGTTGGCTGCCCTTGAGGTGTCTGGAAATGGTTCCACATTATAAGCACAGCACAGGTAATGCTTTCAGAAGGGGATACTCACCTTTGCTTCCCGAAGAAGGTCATTCATCTTTTTCTGGCACTGGTCTTGTGAATGATGTGCCAGTGCATGGGCACTTACAGCTATTTCCACAGCCTCCCAGATGGCATTTGCTGTGCAACTCCTTGGACGAAAGCTTTCAATGGGATAAATGCACTTCTCCAGTGTGTCATTTTCCTGGCGTGATTGCCTGTGTGCCCATACTTGCAGCTTATAAATAGTTCTGCCTTGTTAAGGGAATAAGAAGCCTCACAACACCAGGTTAAAGTCCAACAGATTTATTTGGATAATGAGCTTTTGGAGCATTGCTTCTTCATCAGGTGAGTGGGAATTCTGTTTACAAACAGGGCATATAAAGATACAAACTCAATTTACAAGATAATGATTGGAATGCAAGTCTTTACAGGTAATCAAGTCTTAAAGGTACAGACAATGTGAGTGGAGAGAGGGTTAAAGAGGTGTGTATTGTCTCCATCCAGGACAGTTAGTGAGATTTTGCAAGCCCAGGCAAATTGTGTGATTTACAAATAGTGTGACATGAACACAAGATCTCAGTCCTTATGTGTGCGGAACTTGGCTATCAGTTTCTGCTCAGCGATTTTGCATTGCCATGTTTTGTGAAGGCCGCCTTGGAGAACGCTTACCCAAAGATCAGAGGCTGAATGCCCGTGACTGCTGAAGTGTTCCCCAACAGGAAGAGAACACTCTTGTCTGGTGATTGTCGAGCAGTACTCATTCATCCATTGTCATAGTGTTTGCATGGTCTCCCCAGTGTGCCGTGCATCGGGATATCCTTTCCTGCAGCGTATTAGGTAGACAACGTTGGCCATGTCACAAGGATATGTACCAGGTACCTGGTGTGGATGCTGTTCTCACATGAGATGATGGCATCCATGTCAATGATCCGACATGTTTTGCAGAAGTTGCTGTGGCAGGTTTGTGTGGTGTTGTGGTCACTGTTTTCCTGAAGGCTGGGTAGTTTGCAAACAATGGTCTATTTGAGGTTGCACAGTTATTTATAGGCAAGAAGTGGGAGCATGGGGATGGCCTTGGCGAGATGTTCATCTTTATCGATGATGTGTTGAAGGTACCAGAGAAGATGTTGTAGCTTCTCCACTCTGGAGAAGTACTGGATGACCAAAGGTACTCTGCCTGCTGTGTCCTGTGTTTGTCTTCTGAGAAGGTCGGTGTGGTCTTTCATTGGAACTGTCGATCGATGAGTCAAGCGCCATATCCTATTCTTATGAGGGTGTCTTTCAATCCTTCTCATCTGAACAGATCCTGTATATATAGAGGGCTTGTCCGTAGGGGATAACTTCTTTAACACATTTAGGGTGGAAGCTGAAGAAGTGGAGCAACGTGAGGTTATCTGTAGGCTTGCGGTACAGTGAGGTGCTGGGGTGACTCTCTTGATGGATTCATGGTGAACAATCACTGAAACAATGATATGATGACATCAACAAGTTCCATCCCACCATCAGACTCACCATGGACTACTCTTTGGAATCGGTTGCATTCTTGGACACATGCATCTCCATCCAGGATGTCCACCTCAGCACATCACTGTACTGCAAGCCCACAGATAATCTCAAAAAGTTCTACTTCTCCATCTTCCACCCTAAACATATTAAAGGAACCATCCCCTATGGACAAGCCCTCCGTATACACAGGATCTGCTCAGATGAGGAGGAGTGCAAAAGACACCTCCAGATGCTGAAAGACACCCTCATAAGAACAGGATATGGCATTTGACTCATTGATCAACAGTTCCAACGTGCCACAGCGAAAGACCACATCAACTTCCTTAGAAGACAATCATGGGACATAGTGGACAGAGTACCCTTCATCGTCCAGTACTTCCCCAGAGCTGAGAAGCCACAACATCTTTTCTGTAGCCTTCAACATGTCATTGATGAAGACGAACATCTTGCCAAGGCCATCCTCACACTCCCACTTCTTGCCTTCAAACAACCACACAACCTCAAACAGATCATTGTCCACAGCAAACTATCCAGCCTTCAGGAGAGCAGTGAACTCAACACCACACAACTCTACCACAGCAACATCTGCATGATGTGCTGGATCATTGATATGGATGTCATCATCTCATGTAACAACATTATCCACCAGGTACTCTTGTAACTTGGCCAACATTGTCTTCCTGATACGTTGCAGGAAAGGAGGCTCCAAGGCATGGTACGTTGGCAAGACCATGCAGATACTACGACAACAGATGAAGGGACATCGCTTGACAATCACCAGGCAGGAGTGTTTTTTTTCTTGTTGGGGAACACTTCAGCAGTCAAGGGCATTCAGCCTCTGATCTTTGGGTAAGCATTCTCCAAGGTGGCCTTCATGACACACAACAATGCAGAGTTGCTGAGCAGAAACTGGTGGCCAAGTTCTGCAAACACGAGGATTGCCTCAACCAGGATCTTGGGTTCATATCACACTATCTGTAACCCTCTGTGACTTTCCTGGGTTTGCAAAATCTCACTAACTGTGCTGTCTAGAGACAATTTGCATCTCTTCAACCAGTACTTAACTCTCCCTTCATTCACATTGACTGAATCTGTAAGAACTTGATTACCCGTTAAGACTTGCCTCCCAACCATTATCTTGTGTTTGTGTTTATATGTGCCCTGTTGGTGAAACAAATCCTGCACTCACCTGTTGAAGAATAGTGCTCCAAAAGCTCATGCTATCACATAAACCTGTTGGGCTTTAACCTGGTGTTGTGAGACTACTGTTCATTAAAAGAGTGAGAAAAATGGGAGGAATTTTTAGAGTAAGGTCTTTGTATACTGTCTGTGACAAAACAAATTATTTCGGGACTTTCCCCAGCCACTGTGATTGTGATAAACCCCAGATATCCTCCTCAATTCTGGGAAGCATGTTGATTGGGAATGGGAGTGAGGGTTGAGAAGGAAAGTTTGGGGAAAATTGTAATAAACAGTTCCTTGCATAAATACCTTTTACTGTTTTTCACCTTTAATCAACATTTCTTTATCTGGAGAAACCATCAAAGCCGATGGGATGGAGCATTGATAAAAATAATTTCATTTTGTTTCAGGGACGTTCAGGTAATTGTGGGTGGTGATGGGTATCAGTAAAGGGTGAGGGGTAGACATTGCCTTTCTGCGAGCAGATTTGTCAGTCCTGACTCTGTCAGGATTGAAAAGATGATGATAATCTCATAATCGGCCCATATGAAGGAAGAGCAGTCAGCGCATAGAATCCAGGGACCTAGACCGAATTTAATCCCTAAATACCACAGCAGCATTCCCAATAACACAGAACAGATTATCTACAATCCCACATTGTCCACACACTAAGAGCTGCAAATAACAAACAGCCCTTTTCGCCAGGCGCTCACCGAGTTGTTTTCTTTTTGGCAATAAATCATTATGGAAATGTTGAGCGGGAGCAGCAGATTGTCCTGTAGACAATTTCAGGTGGTCAAGAAGGCGAACCCGGCGGGGAGTGACACCCAGCGGCCTCCAACACAGCCGGGGTGGACTCAGAAACAATCACATTGAGCAGCACCCACTGTAAACAGGACAAACAGCAATACATAGTTAACCCGGACTCAGAAACACACTGAAACACACTGAACAAACAGCAACATCCATTAACCCGGACTATTCATAAATCCCGCTTGCTGGAAATCTGAAATTTAAACAGACAATGCTGGATATACTCAGCAGCTCTGGCAGCGTGTATGGAGAGAGACAGCAAAGTCTCTTTGAAGAGAGAAGGAAAATAAACAATCTTAAAGCTGCTATCTGGAGCTAACTGATATCTGGAATCAGGTTTGAACGCTGCTGGACTACCCTGAACTCAAAGACAATTGCATTTTATTGACGATTCTATCAACTGCAACAATCTGGAACGGATTCTGCAATAAAATATTTATTAATGTACACCAGAGCTGTCTGTAATAAATCACTAACGAATCGGACAAAGAATACATGGGCGGTTTCAATAATCCCCAGCAGGGAAAAAAGTCCGATTGAAATTAAAGTGTCAGCAATGTTCTCTGAGGGTTGTAATGACAGCAGCCAGGGTGCTTTGTAAGTGCGGGGATGCTAGGCTGGAAGATTGTTCTGAGACCAGATCAGATCAAAAGTATCACCAGCTCATTTCAAAGCCGTGAGATTTAACAGATAATCTCTCTGAGCTACACAAACAGTGGTGTCAGCGGAATATGACCCTGGACAGGTAGAATAGACAGAGGCAAGCAGAGCTGGCAGACTAACCTCAGCATCTCCCATTCATTATTCATCACCCTGACAGTGTGAAGGGCCCAGAGTTACCGAGCACAATAAAACTGCTCATTCAGTTCTGCCAACCTGGCTGCGTTTGGGTGAAGTCATTTTATTGCGGGAGCTTTTTGAATGAAAATAAATAAATTAAATTTACAAAACGCATTCCCCATTCCCTCCCACCCTATTATCCCTGCAAGTAATTCTACGCTGAACCTGGCAGTGGGATAACTGGAATGTAATTAAAAAGCAAGCACATTAGCAGAGCGCCCGGCAAACACAGCAGATGGTAATACAGAGAGTAGGAACTGGGAGGGGAAATATGCATCAGAACAAGCCAATATTCAACTCGTTGTTGTGTTCTCCAGCCAGATTTCCCCTCACCTCTTTTCACAGCGGAGATGATAAATTCCAACCCCTCGATAAAGCTGACAATATGTCCATTCGAGAAGTAACCAATAAATTGGACAAAGGATAAATATTTAAAAAAAATCTGGATTTGTAAATTTAGCATTCACAATTCACTTCCAAAGGTTCACTTGCTGATGGGATTGACAATCTTTTATTGTAAATGGAACCAGGACATTTAGGAGGTACGCACATTTCAGATCTCTGATAAGAGCCAACATCCCTCCCCATCTGTGTGTAAGCTCTTTATCTCCGGCTGCAGCTCCAGGACAGGGCTGGGACCACAGCCACTTGACCTTTCTCACCAGATTATCAACACCAAACTCCCACCAACCTCCGTCCCTACTGCTGCCCCTCTGGCTCCCAGCACCCCAGCCGCGTCCCCTGATAAGATAGCGATCGGCTGTGTACTTGGGAAAGGGCAGGAAAACAATCTCAGCGATAGCGAGAGGACGCTGTCAGCACCGCGGCCGCTGGTAACAGCATTATTGAATCCTCTGCATTTCCCCTCAGTGGGATGTCATTGTGCCGCGATTGCACTGTGGATATTGTAATGTGGGCAGGTGCAGGGACACAGCAGCTTTATTTGCTCCGAGTAAAACCTGCCCTGTGCGAATTTGGATAGTAAGATAATGAATGTCTGTATTGTGCTGATAGAGGAATCTTTCAATGAGGATGAGTGAAATAAATGAGTCTCAGGACATCTCCAAGAATGCAGCCAGGCATTATCGGTGCGCTGGACACTGGCGAGTTGTAAGGATGATAGAATCAAACCAAATTGTCATGTGAATGAAAGGCTCTAATTACATCTATTATCCCTAGAATGAAAATCTCAAAGCTTGATTCATTTCAACAGGATCAGGCAGCGAGAGTAATGGAAAGGCGGGTGGGGGGAGGGTGGGGAGGTTACAAAAGCTTGATCTTGCGGCTGGATCGAGCCAGCCTTTTTGGGACTTGTGTTTTACATTTGAATTCGAACAATCTTAAATTATCCAAACCAGCAGCAGACAGTGTGTGTCCCCCAGACACACATAACCGAAAGCCCAAACAGAACTTACAGCCTGGGCCCTCAGCAACATTTTCTCCTCATCTCCAGCACCCAAATGGTGAAATCTGGACCTCCAGCACTTTCAGAGTCCATATTTTCTGATATTGGATTGCGGAAGAAACATTTCACCTCAAACCCATCTGCGTATCTGGACATTGAATCATAGAATTCATACAAGTGCCATTGGGTCCATTGAGTCTGCACTCACTCTCTGCACTCACACTGCAGAGTATTTTATTCAAGCACTATCCCTGTAACCCCACACATTTACTATGGCTAATCCCGAAACCTACATACCTTGACACACTGTAGGGGAAGGGGGAATTTTCCGGCCTTGCTCGATCCGAAACTGGAAAATCCCACCCAAGGTCAACAGATCTTTCTATGGCCCATTTCAATCATCAAATTGATTGCCCAAACACGGTTCATCACAACTAAACTGACAAATAAAGTGAACTCATCCACCTAGTAAGATAGTATGTATGTGGAATGTTCGAATGCTGAATCATTCACAATGAGAACTTAGATAAATGGTGGAAAAAAAAGCCAAACTGGAGTCACTGGGAGTTGGGGGGAAACTCCGTGCTGGCTGAGGTCATACCTGGCACAAATTGGAGGTCAATCATCTCAGTCTCAGTCTATCACTGCAGGGGTTCCTCAGGGCCGCGTCCTAGGTCCAACCATCTTCAGCTGTTTCATTAGTCACCTTCCTTCCATCGTAAGATGAGAAGTAAGAAGGATTGCAAAGTTTTCACCACCATTTGCAACTCCTCCGATATGGAAGCAGTCCATATCCAAATGCCACAATCAACTAATATATTAATATATTATTCTCAACTGCTAAGTGGCAATTAATATCCGTCTTGCACACTTGCAAAGATAATGACCATTTTAAACAAGAGAGAATCTAACTACTCAACAGGATGACCATTCTTATATTTCTATCAACAACTTCCTCAGGACTATCACTGACTAGAAATTGAACTAGACCAGCTATATGAATGCTGGGGTGACAAGAACATGTTAGAAATGGGGAATTCAGCAGCAAGTAACTCATTTCCTGATCCTCCAAAGTCTGTCCACTATCCACCAGGAACAAATCTGGATTGTGATGAATTAATCTGCACCACCCAGATTAGTGTGGCTGCAAAAGCACTCAAGAGTTCAAAACTAATCAGAATAAAGCAGATCACTGGCACCCATTGACCACCTTAAACATTCAGTCCTTCCATCACTGACACAGTGGAAGAAGTATATAAAATATAAAAGCAATGCACAAAGACTCATTTGACAGCACCTTCCAAATTTACAATGTCTGCCACTTTGAATGAATAGAGCAGCAAGTACATGGAAACCCCATCACCTGCAACTTTTCCTCCAAGTCACACAAAATCCTGACTTGGAAATATGTCAGATCAGACACTACGTTTGGATAACTGAAAATTATCTCAATGACTGGGAGGTGCTTACTATCAATCAATCAGATAGCAATAACCTGTCCCTCAATTTACAACATGACCTGAGTCACAACTTCTTAATGATGAGTGAGAATAGTAGCAGAGGAGGAAAAAAATGGAGGCAAATCCTCCTTTCCAGTATCCACTATTTTATGGGACATCCTGCCCCATGTGCCCAAGACCTGCATATTGAGAACCAGTCTGTTCAGTCATATGCAGACCCATGGCAGAAATTGTGATCCTGGGTGGACAACATCCTTGAATTGAAGGACAGCCGCTCATGGCATTAAATGATGTTTTCAATACTAACTGTACGCAAGAAGATATCTATAATGACCTGGGATATCCAAATAGTTCCATGTGCTTTGGGTTTTGTATTTAATATTTGCACTGGTTGAAAGAAGCAGCAGAATGTGTTCTTCAATGAGGCACAACAACAAAAAAATAATTAATTAAAAAAATTGTAGAAAATGCTGGAAATACTCAACAAGGTATGGCAGCATTTGTAAATTTAGAAGTAGAGTTAATCTTTTATGTCTGTATCTCTTCATCAGAATGAAGTATTTTCTATAATATAAACAATAGAAATACTCAATAGGTCTGGTAGCGTTTTGCAGAATGATGAAGGCATTAATGCACAGAGGCAGGTCATTTAACTCATTGAGGCCATGCTGGTTTTCTACAGTGCAATCCAATCAGTCCCATTCATTAACTCTATCCTTGTAGCCCTGCAAGTTTACAAGTGACCCATCTAATTTCCTTGATGACCTCTGCTGCCACACCATAATAGCAACAAATACCAGCTCATGTCATTTGTTCTTTCTGACATTCGCCCTGCATCTCTTACTCAAAACCTTAAATCTGTGTCTCCTCCTACAATCAATTAATGGAAATAGCTTTGTTTTGTCTATCTAGTCTAAGCCTGTCATAATCATGTACACGAGATTCTCCTCAATCTCCTTTGCTCTGAGGAGAACAAGCCTAACTTCTATCAATTTAACCTTGCAGCTAAACGCCACCATCTCTCAAACCATTCTGATATCTATGGAGGGAGAAATTTTCAGCTCTGTGAACTCTCATTAGAGCTGACAAAAATTAGAAATGTAATAGATTTTGAACAAGTGAAAGGAAAGATATTAAATGGCAAAACGTTTCAAGGTGCAAGATCAAAGGGAGTAATAATGGGACAAATGAAGAAGCAAAAGCTATGTCTAAATTAATTCTGAATGGCAGAATCCTGACTGCCGCTGTCTGAAAGAAGAAGAAATGAAACAAGGTCTTTTTAACAAAGAGCAGAAGTGATAATCTAAATTATTGAAAGCTATTGAGTCCAGAAGGCTGTAGAGTGCCTGATCAAATAGTTCCACAAACCTGCATTGAGTTTCACTGTATCAGCCCAAGGTAGAAAGGTCAGAGAGGGAACAAAGTGGAGAATTAAAATGACATGCAACCGAAAGCTGGAGATCAAGCTGAATGGAGACATTCCACAAAGTAGTCATTCAGTCTGGGTGTGCTCTGCTCAATGTAGAGGAGACCTTATTGTGAGCAGTGCACATAGTATAATGAACTGAACAAAGCACAGGAAAATTGCTGTTTCACCAGAAAGGAACATTTGCGGTTTTGGAAATGAGAGGGGAGAAGGTAGAAGGGCAGCTGTTAGCTGGGAAGGGAGCATTAAAGGTGGCTGAGGAATGGACCAAGGCATTAGGAATAAATGGTCCCTTAGAATGTTGAAAGGTTAGGGGAAGCTATGTTTGGTAGTGGCCCGATGCTGATGTGTGGAAATGGTGATGATCCATTAAATATGGGGACTAATGGGGTAGAAACAAAGGGAAAACGCTGTCATAGTTCTAGGAGACATAGAAAGGGTGAGAGCAGAACCATGAGAGAAAGAACAAGTAGCTTCAATCAAAGTGGTGATGGTGGGGTGGGGTGGGGGGGGGGGGTGCGGTTGGGAGTTGGATTGGAGGGTGGAGTTGGGTTAGGAAAAAAATGTCAAACAAATGTGACAGGAAGGACCTTACAGAAAGTGAAGTGTAAAACTAAGGTAGCTGTGGGAGTCACCGAGCTTACAGTGAACATTCATTCATTCTTCTATCTCCAGAAATTGAGGCAGTGAAGTCATGACATTGGAAAAGGAGGATGTGAAAGTGAGAGAAGTGTGAAAATTGGAAGCGAGTCAATGACATTTTTCAGTTCATGGATAGAGTATCAAGAAAAGATGTGAGGGAGGAGGCCTGAGTAGGACTGGAACGCAAAAAGGAAGTCATAGCTTTGATCCATGTGGGTATTCAGAGCAACACTTTTTATTTAGAGGCAGAGAGGGGAGTTAAATGGGAAGGTATTCAGTGTGGGATCACATCCAGAAACGTGGAGGAAGATGATGCTGGGTTTAGATGTATTTGGATCTTCTTTCAGGGAAGAATAGGAGTGTTCTCAGACTCAAAAACAGAAAATGCTGGAAAATCTCAGCAGGTCTGGCAGCATCCATGGAGAGAGAATCAAGATAATGTTTTGAGTCTGGCTGACCCTTTCTCAGGGCTTTTAAAAGCAAAGAAAATCAGAAAAGGTTTATACTGTGAGAGTATGTGTGTGTGGGGGATGTGAGAGCAGGCACTGGAAATATCTCACAATATAAATACTTTCTGATTTTCTTTGATCTTAGCCCTGAGAAAGGTCACCCAGACTTGAAATGTTGGTTCTATTCTCTCTTCACAGTTTCTGTCAGACCTGCAGAACTTTTCCAGCATTCTCTGCTTTTGTTTCAGATTCCAGCATCTGCAGCATTCTGTTTTACTTTAAATGTTCTCAGACTATCCTTGTGAGAATGGACGTGTGGAAGGATTGGATGCACAAAATATAATATTATATATTATACATATTTATATATTTGTTCATCATCTGGATGATAACATGGTAAATTGGATCAGCAAGTTTGCTGATGATACAAAGATTGGAGGCGTAGTGGACAGTGAGGAAGGTTTTCAAAGCTTGCAGAGGGATTCGGACCAACTAGAAAAATGGGCTGAAAAGTGGCAAATGGAATTTAACACAGACAAGTGTGAGGTATTGCACTTTGGAAGGACAAACCAAAGCAGAACGTGCAGGCTAAATGGTAGGATTCTGAAGAGTGCAGTTGAACAGAAGCATCTGGGAATACAGGTACAGAATTCCCTAAAAGTGGCGTCACAGGTGGATAGGGTGATAAAGAGTGCTTTTGGTACATCAGCCTTTATAAATTGGATATTGGGTATAAAAGTTGAAGTGTTATGGTAAGATTATATAAGGCATTGGTGAGGCCAAATTTAGAGTATTGTGTACAGTTTTCACCACCTAGATACAGGAAGGATGTAAACAAGGTTGAAAGAGCGCAGAGAAAGTTCACAAGGATGTTGCCGGGACTTGAAAAGCTGAGTTACAGAGAGAGATTGAATAGGTTAGGACTTTATTCCCTGGAGCATGGAAGAATGAGGGGAGATTTGATAGAGGTGTATAAGATTTTGATGGGTATAGATAGAGCAAGCAGGCTATTTCCACTGAGGCTAGGGGAGAAAAAAACTAGAGGGCATGGGTTAAGGGTGAAAGGAGAAAAGTTTAAAGAGAATATTGAGGGGGATTCTTCACACATAGACTGCAAGTGTGGAATGAGCTGCCAGATAAAGTGGTAAATGCAGGGTCACTTTTAACATTTAAGAAAAACTTGGACGGGATCATGGATTGGAGAGGTGTGGAGGGATATGGTCCAAGTGCAGGTCAGTGGGATAGGCAGAAAAAAGGTTTGGCACAGACAAGAAGGGCCAAAAAGCCTGTTTCTGAGCTGTAATTTCCTATGGTTTCTATGGTTCTATATTATAATGTAAACAAGGGCTTGAACAAGAACAAGGCCGGGGGCTGGGGTTCTGTTCGCTAGAGAAAAGACTGAAAGCTATCCCAATACAAGTCTTTAAAATTAGGAAATGGTGCCATATGCTAGACGTAGAGAAAACATTCCCACTGGTGGTGAAGTTCAAATCTAGGAGACAGAAACAAAAGATAGTCCCGAGATTGTTGGGCCAAATGATTTGTTTCTGTTCTGTACAATTCTATGTAATGAGATCGCAGGAGGAATAGAACTGGGAAATAGAACAAAGAACAAAGAACAAAACAGCACGGGAAACAGGCCCTTCGGCCCAACGAGCCCGTGCTGCCACCCCGATGTTCCCACCTCTACCCGCGATCCCTGTCTATGTTTATAGATCAATGGATTAAAAACCAAATTTGAGTCAATTTAGGGAGAATTTGTTTTGCCAATTAGCCTAAGAGCACATCTTTGGGATGTGGGAGGAAACCGGAGCTCCGGGAGAAAACCCACGCAAGCACGGGGAGAATACGCAAACTCCCACAGACACAGGACCAAATCCATGTATCTGCACAGCACAGCGATAGTCACTGCGCTGTCGTGTTGCCCATCAGATGGTCCAGGTCAAGCATACACTAACAACGTGAAGCAGTAGGATACTCTCGAAAAAGATCCAAGAGCAGTCCTCTCACGACCCATCACGTGTATGCCCCTCGTTAGACAACAAGGTGGACCAAAGCACCTGTAGGATAAAAACAAGTACATCAATATCATCATCTATTTACACACTTCCCAGGGACTCCCCAAGGCTCATGATCCCTATTTTAAATCAGTTTTCTATACCCCTCCATTCCCATTCTGTTCATGTGCCCATCTAAGTATTTCTTAAATAACTCCACAGTACCTGCCTCCACCACTTTACTTGGCAGCGCATTCCATACCCCCACCATCCTCTGTGTGAAAAAACTCCCTCTAGCATCCAAATTATACCTTACCCCCCTCACCCTAAGCCCGTGACCCCTCGTGCTATTCGAGTCCATCTTAGGAAAAAGCTTAACCCTGTTTACTCTATCTATCCTCTTCACAATCTTGTACACCTCTATCAGATCTCCTCTAAGTCTATGTCTTTCTAAGGAAAACAGTCCCAATTTGCCTAACCTCACCTCGTAACTCAGACCTTCCATACCAGGCAGCATCCTGGTAAACCTCCTCTGCACTATCTCCAGAGTCTCCACGTCCTTCCGGTAGTAGGGCGACCAGAACTGGACGCAGTATTCCAAATGAGGTTTAACCAGCGTTTTATACAACTGCAACATTAAAGGCCAGCTCTTGTACTCTATACCCCTTCCTATAAAGGCTAACATAATATATGCTTTCTTCACAACCTTCTCCACTTGCTCTGCCACCTTCAGAGACTTGTTCACCTGTACCCCCAGGTCCCTCTGCGTTTCTACACTCTTAATAGATCTACCCTTTATCATGTACCTCCCCCTTACATTCTTTCTCCCGAAATGCATCACCTCACATTTATCAGGATTGAATTCCATCTGCCATCTGTCTGCCCAAGCTACCAGCCTATCTATGTCCTGCTGCATTGCCTGACAATGCTCCTCACTATCCGCAAGTCCAGCCATCTTTATATCGTCTGCAAACTTGCTGATCACTCCGCTTACTCCCTCTTCCAAGTCATTTATATATATTACAAATAGAAGAGGTCCCAGTATTGAGCCCTGCAGCACACCACTAGTGACCGACTTCCAGCTAGAGAAACACCCTTCCACTATTACTCTCTGTCTCCTATTACCAAGCCAGTTACTTATCCATCTAGCTACCTGTCCTTGTATCCCATTTGCCTTGACCTTCTCAACTAACCTCCCATGAGGGACTTTGTCAAACACCTTACTAAAATCCATATAGTCGACATCAACGGCTCGCCCTTCGTCCACTGATTTCGTGACCTCCTCAAAAAATTCTACCAGATTTGTAAGGCACGACCTCCCCTTAACAAATCCATGCTGCGTATCCCGAATCAGATCGCAACCGTCTAAGTGCCTGTACATCCTATCTCTAAGAATCTCCTCCAACAGCTTCCCTACCACTGACGTCAAACAAATACATGTGTATCGAAAATAATATATTTCTTTGCATAGTTATCATCACTATTTTGCTAATGAAGTTACTCAACATCATGAAACGGACTGAAAATACTTGAACGAAAAGTGTTTCATTTTGGCCCAAACTCTCTCCCATAATTTTGTGTTTGACTTCCTGGTATAATGATTAATGACTTGAACAAGGGAGTGGCATTCTTTATTTAAAAAAAACACACATGAAGCAAAGTGAACAAAATGTTAATGCATTTTCACAGGAAATCGCCAAAGCACAAAGCATTTTCTCAGTGGTGAGTGAGAGAAATGCCAATCTTGAAACAAGACTGGAATGCTGACCACCAGAAGCCCAGCTTCTGCCCACAACCAATTTTCACACTTCCCAAAAATCCGTAGAATTTTTCAAGAATCTTGTTGTGGGGTTTAGGTTGGGAGTGGAGGTTAGGTGGGGGAGCTGGGGGTGGGGGAGCGGGGTGAAGGAAGCAGAAAGACATTTTTACAAAAGAAAAATGCAAGCAGGCAATAAAAAAGCCCTTGAAGAAGTTGCGCAATTTAAAATGATTCAACAACAACTCGTCACCTACATTACTAAACACAAATTGTCAACGTCACATATATGTTTCAAAAGTTTTATACAGATCCAGAATTATTCATCAAAATATATCAAACAAGTTAGGGAAAATTTAATACCACTTGAGAAAAGGAAAACATTTCCATGGGTAAATTCATCAGTGGCTTTAATTTTAGTAAAATATTAAATGAAATCTGTCACCTAATAGGAGAGTAGAAAAATGCAGAGATTAGCTGAATGCTATCTGAAATTTTTGCTATAGTATCAGGAAAACGTTGTGCAGTTGGTGGAGAAAATTTGGAAGGGTTCTAGTTTTTACAGATTAAAATACCACAGAAAATATTCACTAAGAATCAGATTAATCAAATATTCTGTGATTTCTTTGACGTGTTACATGAATTTGGTCAGAAAATATACTTAAGTGCATCATACCTATGTAATACAAACAATCGACACAAATCAATGTGTTTATGGCTTATGTGCTTATACACTTACTGTTCTTTTTACAGGTTGCGGAGAATCCAGATGTTGATCCACATACTATTGAAGAATGTTAAACATTTACATTTTTTTTATTTGTATTTCTTGTTCAGCCCTTGATGTCCTGATGGGGAAACATCTCCGTGAATCACTGCAGTCCTTGGGATAATGGTACTGGGTAAGGAATTTCAGGATATTGATGATGATGATGGAATGGTGATACAAGTTCTGCTCAGATTTTGGGTGGGATTTTACAGCTTTGCTTACCCTAAACTGTAAAATCCTGCCCAAGCTCAATGGACCTTTCCACAGACCACCCCTCGCCCGCTCCAATTTCCATGCTGGGCAGGGTGGTAAAATTCCGGCCTTTGTCTTCCCCAAATCTTGCTTATCACTTGATCCAAACTATTATGTCTCTATCTTCTCTCAATTTTAGTGAAAGGTGACCAAGTTGAAATGTTAAATCTACAGATGTCACTCAGCATTTCCAACATTTTCTGTTTTGATTTTAGATTTCCAAGGTCTGCAGTATTTTGCTTTTGTGTTGGTGTTAAATTCATCACCATTTCTCTTCCAGGGAAAGGTCTTCTGTCCCACTGGATTTCTGTTTCTCTCTTCTACTTGTTCACCTTCATTGTTTCTATTTCCCTTCTCATTTTTAATTAGGTGTCTATAAAAGTTCACTTCCACAACCACATCTCCTTCCTTAGCAACCGTCTGTGATAACAACTTATTTCATGTGGATTCTGTAGATTTGATAGTCACGTGGATGTTGTGATGATGCAACTATGCAAAAGATCACATCTCAGTGACATGGGAGCTTTCCCAAAGCGAAGGCAGACATACAGAATGTAAAAGCTGCTCAGGATACATAATAAACTGTTGTTGTTCTAAGTCCTTGGTCATCAGTAGTTGCAACCCAGCACTTCCAAATGAGATTCCATCCTTAGTGTGTTTTGAAACCACCCAAAATTACAGATCTCTCTGAGATGGTCAGAAAAATCATCTGTTACTTCTTCCTTTGACTATTCTATCATGAATCTTATGTTATTTAATCTCACCAGCTCGCCAACATATCACAACTTACTCTTTTATTCTTCTTCTCCCTCCCCCTTTTCATTTCTAACATTCATCAGTTCTATTGAAAGTTTATTGATCTGAAAGGTTATTTTTGTTTCTCTCTTTCAGCTCTTGCCTGACCTTCTGAATGATTCCTGTGTATTCTGATTTTATTTCAGATCTTGTCCTTCTTTAAGTGCGGGATTGGTCTGTTAAAGTAAACATGGTAAGTTGCTTAAGTATATCCTGTAAAACATATAGGGCCCAATTTTACCATCAAGTTGCGTCCATTTTTGGGCGCGAAAACTTGATGAAGTGAGGCATGAGGCAAGAAGCGTGATATGGACCCATCTCTGTGCCAGTTCCCCTTTATCAAGGCCCAAAAATGGCAATAGGAACTGTGCCTGGAATGGGCACGATGGACATTTAAATGCAAGTGTATGCATGCATTTAAATTGACTTAATGGGCTGCACGCCCAACTTTATTGACACTTGCCCCTTTACCACCAGGTTCGCCAATCCAGAATCGGGGCAAAAAAGACATGCTCCATAAAAGTCCGATTCATGCTCTCCAGTTAATGAGGAGGTAAGTGCTGAGTGTCCAATGGCTCTCTGCTTGGGATCAGTTGGGGGTGGGGGAAGGTGGGTCTGCTGGCACTTTTCCTAAGGTCAGTGAGGGGGAAGGCGGGGAGGTTTCCTCTGCAACTCTGCCTGAGATCAGAGGGGGGGAGGGGTGTTCACTGCCACTCTGCCTGAGATTGGTGGAGGGGAAGAGGTGTTCACTGCCACTCTGCCTGAGATCAGTGGGGCGAGGTGAGGAGGGGGATGTGCTGCCACTCTGCTTGAGAGCAGTGGAGGGGAAGTGGGTGGGGTCCGCTGTCTCTCTGTCTGAGATCAGCGGAGAGAAAGGGTGTTCGCTGCCTCTTTGCCCGAGATCAGTGGAGGGGAAGCGGGAAGAGGAGTTTGCTGCCACCCTGCTTGCAAACAATGGACAGGAATGGGAGTTCCGCTGCCACTCCAGCTGAGATTGTGGGGAGAAGTGGAGGGAGTGGGCCTATGATTGGCCTGAGTGGCTGGGAGTGGAGGGATAAGGGCGTCAGTAATGTTGTGGGGGCAATGTCTGTGGGAGCTGGTGGATGTGGGGCCTGTGGCCCAAGAGGGATAAAGAACAACAAAGAACAAAGAGCAACACAGCAGGGGAAACAGGCCCTTCGGCCCAACAAGCCCACGCCACCATCCTAACGTCTTAATGACATATCCTTGACTTTAGGCTATGCCTATTGTTGAAGATTCCCATATAGGGACCAATATAGGGACAATTTGTTACCCAATCAGCCTCAGAGCACATTTTTGGGATGTGGGAGGAAACCGGAGCACCCGGATGAAACCCACGCAACCACGGGGAGGACGCGCAAACTCCCACAGACACAGGCCCAAATCCATGTGTCAGCACAGCAACAGCAATAGTCTCTGAGCTGTCATGTTGCCCATCAGATGGTCCAGTTTAAGCATACACTGACGACATGAAGCACTAGACAACTCCTGAAGCAACCTCCAAGAGCAGCTCTCGCACGACATGCCGCATGCATGCCCCTTGTTGGTCAACAAGGTGGACCGAATTGCCTGCGGAAACAAATAAGACTTAATTAAACATGCTAAAAAAAACTAAGACATTCCGGAGATGAAACTAAAAGATAGTCTACTACTATTTGGTCCTCCCGATATTCAAACAGTCCTGCTATATCCCTCTATCTGCAGACCGCTTATGTGGCTGTCCAAGAGACCCTTAAACAACCCTAGCGTGCCTGCTCCCACCACCTTACTCGGCAGTGCATTCCACACCCCCACTACCCTTTGTGTGAAAAACTGGCCTCTAATATTTGTCTTATACATAGCCCCCCTCACCCTGAGCCCGTGACCCCTCGTTCTATCCATTTCTAATGGTGGAAAAAGCTTACCACCAGTGGCAGGGGAATAGCATTCTAACATTTTGTTTTGCTGTTCATGCTCAGTTGGAGATGCTGAGCGGAGCTATAGGTTTTTGGGAGCATTAAGCCCCGCCCACAGGCTTCTGCAGCGCAATTCGGAATCATTGATATTTTTACAGCAGAGCGTGTATCAGGACGCTGGTGAATGGGTCTCAAAGTCAGATATGGAACACTCCCAGTTTCAAGTCTGCCCAACACTTAGAATCAAAATGGTAAAATAGGGCCCTTAGACTTTGAAATAATTCATTCTTGGGATGTCGGTGTCACTGGCTACACCAGCCATTATTATCCATCTCTAGAGAAGGTGGTGAGCTGCAGTCCCTGAGGTGTAGGTATGCCTACTGTATTGTTAGGGAGAGAGTTCTGGGATTTTTACCCAGTGACAGTGAAGAAACGATGATATATTCCAAGTCAGGATGGTGAGTGACTTGAAGGGGAACCTTCAGATGCTGGTGTTCCCAGATACCTGCTGCTCTTGTCTTTCTACATGGTAGTAGTTATGGGTTTGAAAGGTGCTGTCTAAGGAAATGTGGTGAGTAAATGCAGTGGATCTTATAGATGGTACACACGGCTAAGAGAGATTGCATGTGGATGGACCAACCAAGTGGGTTGCTTTGTCCTGGATGGTTTTATTTTGATTTGATTTGATTTATTATTGTCACATGTATTAACATACAGTGAAAAGTATTGTTTCTTGTGAGCTTTATAGACAAAACATACTGCTCATAGAGAAGGAAACAAGAATATAGTGTTATAGTAATAGCTGGAGTGCAGAGAAAGATCAACTTCATGCAAGATAAGTCCATTCAAAAGTCTGACAGCAACAGGGAAGAACCTCGTTGGGGTCTTTTAAGAGAATCCTGGATGAGTACATGGTGGGAGATCTGCTGTCACTCTGTCTGGGATCAGTGGAGGGAAGGGGTGCTCGCTGCCACCCTGCCTGAGGTGGGAAGGGGGGGTCCCCTTGGTGATGGACAGAGTTTGGGTAGTCTGGAGGTGAGTTACTTGCCACAGGGCTCCTAACCTGCTCTTACAGCCACAGTATTTCTACTGTGTTCCAGTTCAGTTTCTGGTCAATGATAAACCAGGGTGCTGATAGTGGAAGATTCACTGAAGGTAATGCCATTAAATGTCAAGGGGCGATGGTTAGATTCTCCCTTGCAGGAGCTGGTCCTGGCACTTGTGTATCTTGAGTCCTATTCGTCACTTGTCAATCTAAGCCTGGATATTGTCCAAATCTTGCTGTGTTTGGATAGGGACTGCTTCAGTATCTGAGAAATTGCAAATGATACTGAACATTGTGCAATCATCAGCAAACAATCCCACTTCTCAGCTTATGACTGAAAGGAGGTCATTGATGAAGCAGCTGAAGAAAGTTGGGTCTGGGATATTACCCTTACGACCATCTGCCATGATATCCTAAAACTGAGATTACCTCCACAGCTATCTTCCTTTGTGCCAGGTATGACTCCACCTGATATAATATTTCTCCCCTGATTCCCATGGACTCCAGCATTGCTAGGGTTCCTCGGTCTAATGCTGCTTTGACATCACGGGCACTCACTTTCACCTCACCTCTGAAATTCGGCTCTTTTGTCCATGTTTGCACTAAGGCTGTAATGAGGTCAAGAAATGAGTGATCCTGGAAAACCCAAATTGGGTGTTACTGAGTAGGTTATTGCTGAGCAGGGGCTGCTTGATAGCACTGTTGATGACCCCTTCCATCGCTTTACTGACGATCGAGAGTTGACTGGGTTGTAATTGGCTGGGTTGGATTTGTCCTGCTTTTTGTGTACACGATATACCTGGGCAATTTTCCATATTATTGTGAAGATACTAGTATTGTAGCTGTTCTTGAAAAGCTTGGTTAGGGGAGTGGTAAGTTCTGGAGCACAAGTCTTCAGTACTATTGCCGAGTATTTATGAGCCCATAGCCATTGCGATATCCAGTGGCTTCAGCCGTTTCTTGATGTCATGGGTGAATCAAATTGGCTGAAGACTGACATCTGAGATGCTGGGGACCACTGGAGGAGGCCGAGATGGATCATCCACTCAGCACTTCTGGCTGAAGATTAGTGTAATTGTTTCAGCCTTATCTTTTGCATTGATATGCTTGCCTCCTCCATCATTGAAAATGGGAATGTTTGTGGAGTCTCCTCCTCCTGTGAACTGTTTAATTGCCCATTTGTACTCATGACTGGATATGGCAGGGCTGCAGAGCTTAGATCTGATCCGTCAGTTGTGGAATTGCTTATTTTGTTTATCACTCGCTGCTTATGCTGCTTTGTCCTGTGTTGTAACTTCATCAGGTTGAAGTTTTAGATATGCCTGGAATTGCTCTTGGCATTCCCTCCTGCACTCTCCATTGAACCAGGGTTGATGGTAATGGTAGAATGGGAGATATGCCGGTCCGTGAGGTTACAGATTGTCATTGAGTACAATCCTGCTGTTTGATGAGGCCCCTCAGTGCATGATGTCCAGATTTGAATTGCTAGATTTGTTCAAAATCTATCCCGTTTAGCATGGTAGTAGTGCCACACAACACCATGGAGGGTATCCTCAATGCCAAGATAGGATTTTGTCTCCCCAAGGACTGTGCAATCGTCACTCCCACTAATACTGCTATGGACAGATGCACCTACAGTTGGTCAAGTATCTTTTGCCTTCTTCTTGCTTCCCTCACTACCTGCTGCTGTCCAGCAGCTATTTCCTTTAGAATCTGGTCAGCTTGGCCTGTGGTGACTCTATTGAGTGATTTTTGGTGATGGCTGTTGAAATGCTCCACCCAGAGTACATCCTGAGTCCTTGCCACCCTCATTGTTCCCTCCAAGTGGTGTTCAACATGCAACACGGAGCAGTAACTGATTCATCTGCTGAGGGGAAGGTGATACTTGATAATCAGCAGAAGGATTCCTTGTCCATGTTTGACCTGATGCCATGAGACTTCATAGGGTCCAGAGGTCGATATTGAGGATTCACAGGGCAACTGCCTCCTGACTGTATACCACTGTGCTGCCACCTTTGCTGGATCTATCCTGCCAGTGAAACAAGACATTTCCAGGGATATTGATGGTGTTGTCTGGGACATTGACTGTAAGGTATGATTCCGTAAATATGAGAATGTCAGGCTGTTGCTTAACTAGTCTGCGAGATAGTTCTCCCCAATTTTAACATAAATTTAAAAAGAGAAATTTGAAAAGTGGACAGGAATTGACAAGGACTGCAGCATTTTCCACTTTCAGGAAGCTCCTTAGAAGTGTCCGCCCGAATCCTCATTTTTCTCGGCCTCTATTCTCTTACTCACCTCTCTTCAGAATCACTGAGCCTTTTCCAGCATGCATTTCACCATGGCGGCTTGATAATTGACCAATCAGCATCAAATCGTATTCAGAGCCAATCACATTAGGAACATGCAAGTATACAAAAAAGGAACAGTAGAGAATTCAGCCCCTTGAACCTGTTTGGTTTTTAGACCACAACTGATCTTTTTGTGTTTCAAATTCCACATTCCCCATTTATCCCCAGTAACCTTTAATTTCCTTGCCCATTAAGAATCTATCTAGCTCCGCCTTGAAAATATCCAGTGATCCCCCTTCTACCATATTCTGAGGCAAGAGTTCCAAAGTCACAAAGCCCTCAGAAAAAAAGAACATAGAATACAGAACATTACAGCACAGAACAGGCCCTTCGGCCTTTGATGTTGCGCCAACCAATTAGGAAAAAGCAATGACTCTCTAACCTAAACCATTCCCTTTTCGTCCATAAACTTATCTACTAACCTCTTAAACGCCCCCAAACTTGGCACATCTACAACTGCAGCAGGCAGGGATTCCATACTCTTACCACCCTCTGGGTAAAGAACCTACCTCTGATATCCGTCCTATAACTACCACCCCTTAATTTAAAGTTATGTCCCCTCGTGCTAGCTTTCTCCATCCTAGGAAAAAGGCTATCACTGTCCACCCTATCTAAACCTCTAATCATCTTATATGTTTCGATTAGGTCCCCTCTTAGCCGCCTCCTTTTTAACGAAAACAACCTCAAATCCCTCAGCCTCTCCTCATAAGACCTGCCCTCCATACCAGGCAACATCCTGGTAAACCTCCTCTGTACCCTCTCTAATGCCTCCACATCTTTGCTTTAATGGAATCTGTACAGCAACAGGGTTTTATTGAATCACTTGCTTCACTGCACTAACTAGTGAAAGGTGCTCTCGAGAAATCCAGTACCCCTTATTCCTACATGGATAATGTCATGGAGCAATCGTTTTCCAAACTGCGATTAGAGCAAATCCACCTATAGTGGCAATCCTCATGTTATAAGTCGTGGGTCCGAGATTTTCTTGAGCGCAGGTTGAATGGATAAGTCCAACTCACTTTAAAAATATTTACAGGCTAACATTTTAAAGACATTCAAAAATGTCACAACTTCCCATTGTTCTGTACGCACACGGACTCGAAGATCTTAGATGAAGACACGTTACTTATGCAACATGCCTGGTTTTGTGTGTTTTTGCAAATGAGTGCACACAGAGGAATGTGTGGCATATATCTCGCCTTAAGCTATGATTCTGGTTGTACTTACATGAACAGGTAAATTCAGATACATAGAATCTTAATATATCCAAACTCCTTGTAATGTTGCAATTACTACCAACTTGCATCTTCCATGGTCGCTAGAGATAGATGAGTAGGTGAGGTTATTCGCAACTTTTTAATCCAGCTGCATTTCTGGGTAACACGATTCCAATTTACAACTGTGCTTCCCAACAACTGTTGAGAAGAAGTACATTATCGAAAGTGCTAGTTAAATATGAGTTTTTGCGTGTAGAATGATATATGACCAATATAAAGAACGGAATATTGTGGGCATGTTTACAGCAATAGATCAGTAAATGTAGCTGCGAACATACAAGTGCAATTCTCAATTTGCTGCGGCCTAACGGCGTCATTTGGAATATATTCAGTCTTTAATACGGTTCAGCAAATCTGAGAAAAGGGGATGTGAAGACTCTCAGATGAGTTATTTTAGTCTCCGAATCGATGTTGCCTTGTCTTTACCGAGTGTCAGGAAAATACATAGCGGCTGGCATCAAGTTACCAGAGGCTGAGTGAGCGTCGAGTTACACTAAAATATTGTGACTAAACAATTACAAATAAACTAACACAAGGCTCTTGCCGGCATTATTCGAGGAATGTATTAGGCAGAAAACTCTGCACTTTGCAACCGTGTTATGCGGTTGGGTTTTCATCAATTTACTTATCAGATGCAATGATAATTAACAGGATCTGTTGAAAGAAACACATAGTAAATTATATTGTACTAATCCTCTCTGCGTGAAACCGTGGCAAAGGAATTATCCAGTTTAGCGCATTTGCTTCAAATATCGGGCTGTCCTCAATGAAAAATGAAATCCGGGACTAATAATTACAGTAAGGAACAATTCAATAGACTTCTCTCTCCTTCCCCCAACCCGCCCAAATATACGCACAAGGTTAGATTTTCTATTTAGTGGAACATTATTTTTCATTATACTGCAAAACTACACATGCGGTTATGCACATTAATCTAGCAAGAGTTTAATAAATGTTAGACATTTCTTTGGTGCGGGGTTCACGTAAATAAGCGTGTCCTGGTCTGTGAATCTGCCGTATCATTGATTGCTCTGGTGCTGAAAGGAGAGCGACATTAGAATAACCGCTACATCTTCTCACTGCCTTAAACATATCATTACCATTCAATTTTATCCAGTCGTTCCAGAAACTATTAAAGCGTTAAGTTTGACACTTGTTTTTTAACATCCTGGCTTCTAGGCATGCTACCATTTCTTCAATGACGCGTGTTTCCATTACTTTCATGTATCGACACAGGTCGGTATCACTATAACTCCTTTCCCCAATTTCCCATTCTGTGTGACATTGTGTACGGCCGCATTCACGAGAATTCTGCACCTTTCCCGAAATCCATTTGTGTGTTTAAGTTTTCGGGAAATTCCAAGTTCACGTCAGAAAGGTAGCTTGCTTTGTGTCAACTTGCAGCCGTGTGGATTGGTGATAACACACTGATTAAATATGATGTGTGTACTGATCCCACGCACGACTCTTCAACGTACAGCAATGATTGTGTTGACACGATACTGTTGACTATTTTTTTCAGAATGCTTCAACTAAGCTCTTGATGGGAGTGAATGATTCGGTCTCCACAACAAACGAGGAAAGTTTATTCAGATATGATGAGGCATTACTCCTGGTACAGGTTTACTGTGGAATGGTTAAAGATCCTGGGCGAAAAGGCAGCCGGGCGCCTCCAGTATTAAAATTGTAGGATCAACATAATCATAATCACGCTATGCTTTATCATTGTTCTCCCCAGGACATCCCAGCCCCATAATGTTTAAACCTGTAATCTGATTTCGTTTAAATAAAAGTGCATTTTAAAGATTTCTTACTGCTATAAGGAGAGGATGCTTGGACAGTTAATCCCGCTGTGCCTGCTGCTGGCGAGAGGCAGACACATGCAGCTGTATGGAAATAAGCGCTGGTGCTTGGGCGGAGATGGCAGATTATTGAACACAGGCAGCCGAACAAACTGGCCCTTTCCCCACGCAAATACTCATTAACTATCACAAATATTTATTCAAGCGTGGGGATACACTCAGTTCCTTAAGACACAACATTTACAATTTCAAAGTGTACCAGCTCCCGTTACCCTTACTGACCACAGGAACCGCATAATCCCCTCCATTCAGTAATGATAACACCAAGGAGAGGGATATAGAGGCTGAATTATAGAGACACGCGCCCTAATACTCAGAGATACTCTGAACAACAGCGAACAGGCTGTGTAGAACATGCCATCCTAGTACATACAACTCTTGAGCTAATAACTTTAGAAGTTTTTGGTTGTAACTCCATCCCCACCCCCGGAAATTTACGCTAAATGGGAATGCACCTATAGGAGTCTGATTGACTGTCTCCCAGCCTGTTAAGTTTGATTCCGATTTTGCATCGATGGGCAATGCAGTTGGAATATGAAAACCGCTGCTACTGTCTACAGATTGAGCCTCAGCCTTCAAACAATCATGGCCGAAATAAATCCAGTTGTATCATTACATTGTTGATTTTTTTTTACCCAAACAATTTCATAATTTATGGAAGATAAATTAGCTACAAAATAAACGTGCCTCCTGAGATGTTTGTATAATTGTGTTATGTTATGTTAATAACATTTATGTTATTGTTGTGCTCTCTGGGTCTTAGCGAAAACACACACATGGTTCTGTTAGTCTGTACATTACAACATTAGCCATTCCTTTACTCACTGCAGACAGTTTAAAAATAATTCGCCAGGTTATGGATTAGACACAGATGTCTCACATTTATAGCAAATAAACTCCAACATGGTTCAAACAGAAAATCCGCAGCTTTCCTTCAACAAGAATAAAGCAATTTGTCCAAAATCACTCCAAATATCGTAATAGTTTAATAGATACGGAATATTTTACTGCTTTAAGGGAACGCCTAATGAAATTGAATATAATTATAACAAAATATATAAGCTTCTAGCAGTAGAGATATTATTTTAATTGATTTGTTCGCATCGAATAGTTCATTACAAGAATAACTCACGCAATTTCACTAACAATTATTCCAAATCCAAGGACTGATTTCCGTTTCTCGGAACACATGCCTGTTTAATCACAAAAGATAGAAATAAGAATGCATCGATTCTCAGTGAGAAAATAAATTATTCGACCACGAAGTCGTTTAGTATATGTGGAGAGTACACAGAAAAAGGATTTTGTCAACGAAATACCTTATCGAGGAAGCACAGGAACTATGCGATTTACAGAAAGATGCTTAAAATTGAATTTAGAATGCAACAAAACAGTCAATAATGTGGTGGCTATTTTATTGTTGTTGTCTGGCGCCAGGGGAAAAAAAAAGTTGACATCAAAAAGGTGTGTTGTTGAGATGCAGCAGGATTCTGGTAGCTTGGTAACAGTGATTTGGTCCATTTGTAAGCGCTGTGATGTGACAGAAAATGATGTCATATTAAAAAAGTTACACATCTGAGGGAGTGTGAATATTACAGTGTGTGTGTGTGTGTGTGTGTGCAGAGGGAGGTTTGCATTTGCGTTGCTGCTTTCTCTATGTAGCAGAGTGCTGGTGTCAGTGCTGGTTTACCTCCTTGTCACAATAGATCATGCCGCGGTCCTCCTCCTGTCTCCTTCTCTCCACCTCCATCCTCAGCGTCCCTCTACACTGATTGGACTACCGGCCTCCTTATCAAATAGCCCCTCTGTCAATAAAAGCAAGGCAGTCATGTCGAGAACCAGTTTCCTGACTGCTTTTCACCATACAGAGAGACTGAAATCTGGAGGTTACTCTTGTTGATTTATCTTTGGGCAGTTACCCAAAATTGCTTTAAAGATGCCGCGGGGATTTTTAGTGAAAAGGAACAATAAATCGTCCCCTGTTTCATACAGGATTCGGACTGAGGACCAGGAATGTCAGCTAGTTGAATCCCGCCCTTTGGATGCGTGGTCAGTTGGGTGTGCAGACCAGCAAGGCTCTCAGAGGAACAGCCCGGCGCCGCTTACCAAGGGATTTACACAGACTGAAGCTTCTGCCCAGGGAATGGGCTCACTCCCTGAGGATGGCACTTCAGGGGGATTCTACACTAAAAACACACCTTTAAAGGCTGCCAGCTCTGGCTTGGTCAATGTCTCCCGCACTCCCAGCGACAGCAAACTGCAAACTGCTTTTCTGGACAGTTGTTTCAACTCGAGTCTTTGTGTAGAATCTCTGAAGCCGGTAGGGAGGTTTCTGGTTCAGACTTCCTGCCCCCCGGTAGATGTCCAGCCTGAGTCCCATGTCCCAGATCCCAAGCACCGCAAACACAAAGCCGCTCCCAAGAAGCCGAAAGCCATCAGGAAGTTGAATTTCCAGGACGAGGTCAGCACTTCACCCGTCCTGGGGCTGAGAATTGAGGTGGATGCCAGAGATTGCAACCCGCCGGGAGGGGCAGCGAGCAGGCTCCTGGCCGAATTCATCTGCCAGCTGTGTAAGGAGAGATATTCCGACTCCTTCTCTCTGGCCCAGCACAAATGCTCCAGGATTGTCCGTGTCGAGTACCGCTGCCCCGAGTGTAACAAAATCTTCAGCTGCCCCGCCAACCTAGCCTCACATCGCAGGTGGCACAGACCTCGCCCCGGGGGCACCAGCAATAGTGCCAACCCTGGCAAAGAGGGACAGAATTGCCCTGGGGAGCCAGGAAGAATAGACCCTGAAAGCAAGGAGAACTCCAAGAGCAGCAGACACCCAGAGAGCGGCCCTGGTACCATGGACAGCTCCACGGAGTCTCCCTGTGCAGGAGAGGCAGAACCGCCTGCTGCGGCTCCTGGGAAGGGTGAACGCTTCCAGTGTCCTTACTGCAGCAAGAGATTCCGGCGACAGGCTTACCTGAAAAAGCACCTAGCCGCCCACCAAACCTTCCCCGACTGCCTGGAGCTGAACCGAATCACGCTTCCCTGCCAGCTGTGTGATGGGTACCTGCCACCTGCCGAGATGCGCGCCAAACAGGCACTGTGGCAGGCTGTGAGCCGCGGGCAAACAGCGCTGCCCAGCTGCGGTGATCAGTGCGGGACGCCCATACCTAAGGAGCAGGGTGATGGCAGCCCCCGGCCAGCTCAGCTCTTCTCCTGCAAACACTGCCCGTCCACGTTCTTCAGCTCGCCCGGACTCACCAGGCACACCAACAAGTGCCACCCATCAGAGAACAGGCAGGTCTTCCTCCTGCAGCTACCCATCAGGCCAGGCCGTTAGTGACAACTCTAACCACTGAATACCAGGAAATTCTGAAGAAATCACTGCACCCAGAGAGTGTATTTGACTGCCACAGGGGATGGCTGAGGCAAATAGTCGAGACGGATTTAAGGAGAAGGGTTATATGGAGTTAAGTGAGGAAATCAGCTGAATCATCTGTTTATGTGCAGTACATTCCATATAATTGGTTCATCATTTCTGAAACGTAGAGTGAAAGGCTCAAGATCAATCCTTACTCAAGACATTGTGCAGGAATGTGCTCTCACAACTGTTGAACTTTCTGCTATATTTGATAAAATGGTTTCTTCAAAGCACCCAATGATATTGATTCACTTAGTAGATGTGCTAAATGTCAGGCCAGTTTGGAAATGTGCTAGCTGTTCAGTTTAACCAAATGGCCAACTGAGGTAATGCTAGGCTGTGCTGCAAAATGACGAGGAGATCTGGAGTTGGACTGGGGTAAACACAGTAAGACGTCTGATAACACCAGGTTTAAGTCCAACTAATTATTGGTCTTAAACCTGGTGTCAGAAGTTGTACTGCAGAATGACATCAGGAGCATGGGATCAATCCCCATTCCAGCTGTGGTTGTTCTCGAAGGCTGCCTTCTTAACTTGACCTGATGTGGCGTGGTGCTCCTCAAACTTTGCAACTACTTGTTCCTAATTCAGAGTTTTATGAGAGATGCCCTTGGTTCCTTGTAGACTATAACTCATGAACTTGCTGCTCAGTAAGAGCCATTTAAATATTAATCAAGTCACTATTTCCTGAACGTTCTATGTTACATTTCAACAATTAAACCAAATCAATGAATATTTTGTTTTTTTTTATTGTTGTCTCCAGTGAAGTGCTTATCACAATGATTCCAATCACTTGGGAACATCAATTGGAACATCATAAGAAAATATTATTGGATAAAAATTTGATCCAGTTTCAGTTAGGATTTGATTCAACATGATTGATCTTTATGTGTTATTGCACAGTGCAGTAAATGTTTTAATACTTGGATAATATTGGCTTTATCACAGCTCATCTCAAATGTCGCCACTACTGAATAGTTGAGATAAAGCTTTTTAAACAAATCAGACTTTTAATTTTACATAAATCATGTATGTTCAGCATATTACTCTTTTTGTTAATTATTAAATTACACAAACAGTTTGATGTACAAATCATATGATATCATTTGTACAGCATAGTTTTCACATTCATATTTATATTAACTACTATCCACAGATAAGTAAATGTTTCCAGGATCTGCTGCTTTTATTTAACTGGCATGAAAAGGTTTTTCTTTCAGAGACTTTAATTTGCTATTGAAGCAACAATAAGATGAAACGAATAAAAAAAGAATTTATTTTTCTTTGTTCTCCCAATGGGAATGTTGGCAAGGTTCCTTTAACTATTCCTGAGGAAGTGGTGGTGGTGAGCTGCCTTCCTTGTCTGCACCTGAATGGGGCTTCCTAGCCCAATTAGAAGTCAATCATATTGCTGCGTTTCTGAAGTCAGATGCAAGCCAGACCAGGTAAGCACAGCAATTTTATTCTCAAAAGGACATGTGTTTTTCCAGATTCACTTAAGTATGAATTTAAATTCCCAACTGCTGTTATAGATTTCAAACTCATGTCACTACATTATTAGTCCAGGCTTGTGAATTACTAGTCCAGTAATGATTCTACCGCACTTGTGATTACACACAAAACGAACTAAAATTATTTTCAAGTCAACAGTTTAGTTGCCAAAGACAGTAATTTTATGCTTTCTGCCTTACAATTCATTAAAAAGACTTTCATTTGAATTCAATGCTGGTGGTGAATTTACTCAACATGTTCCCGGCAAGAATATGGGACCATAAGACCATAAGAAATAGGAACAGTGATAGGCTGTTTGGCCCCTCAAGCCTGTTCTCCCATTCAATAGGATCACGGCTGATATGATGTTCCTCATGGCCACTTTCCTGCCCTTTTCCTGTGACCTTTAATTTGGCCATTTTTCAACAATGAGATGGAAATAGCTTGCGTCAGAAAGATAACCAACACTTGTTCTATTCAGATTTAGCCTTCTACGCATTATGTGTAAGTCAAGTACAAGTTATTTGTTTTGTACTTACACAAAATCAATTGCCTCACAATCCCATTGATGCCGAATTCCTGATCATTAGTCGAGTGAGGAAATGCAGAATGAGTCAATCAGTCTTTGCCTAGAAATGTTCTTTTTTTGCTGTTCTAAATCACCACAGTAAAGGATCAAGAACAGATTCCTGACAACCCTTGTGATGGGAAAAAAGTAGTCTACAAAACAGAGAAAAATATAATAATAATTACATATAAAATAGAATTTTCTGATTAGCAAAAGCCCACTTGTAAAAAATAATTATAAACTGCATAACTTCAAAAAAGAACACCTTAAAGTGTCTGCATTGAAATCTATTTCAAAACTGAATATGTTGATGTATCATTATATTCATTAATTGCTTTGTATAAATAAATGATTGCAATTTTGTTTGTTTTGTGCTGCACATAATGATGAGATACCAAAATAGCTTATCATGCAAGTGATATATTTCTACACTACTTGATATTTATCGTCTGCTAGATAATTCATATGTGAAAATGATTTCTACTCGATGTATTTTCTTACCTGCTTATGTCATTTTTGAGCTATTTTCATACATTTTAATAAACAAAATTACTGAGTGCACCAGTGATGCATGGATTGATGAGCAGTCAATATAATTGGCCTAAAGAGCTTGCTTTTTTGTGAATTCACATCTTGGTTAATTTTAGGAAGATTTAGGAAGAAGTGTGACACCCTTAGAAACTTAAGGGAATAAAATGCGACAAATTCCCAGAACCCAATTGCCTATATTCTGGGGTTCTAAAAGAGATAATTGAGGTGATAGTGATACACTGGGTGCAATTTTCCATAATTCAATTGACTCATAATAGAAGAAAAAGAGGGAGAGAGAGATAACAGTGAACGACGGACCAATTAGTCTAGCATCAGTTGATGGGAAAATGCTCAAATCTATTATTAAGAAAGTCATAAAAATGCTCTTAGAAAAGCATAGTATGTTTAGAACATATCAACATGACTTTAGTAAAGGGAAATCCTATCTGATAAACTTATTGGAGTATTTTAATGATGTAACTAGTAACACAGATAAACGTGACATATGTGAATTTTCAAAAAGTTTTTGTTAAGTTGCCATACAAAAGGTTAATAGGCAAAATAAATGTGATGGTAAAAATTCTGATGAAGGGTCATCCTGACTTGAAATGTTGCCTCTATTCTCTCTCCACAGATGCTGTCAGACCTGCTGAGATTTTCCAGTATTTTCTTTTTTTGTTTCAGATAAGTGCGATGGAGTGGGAGGTAATATATTAACATGCATAGAAAAATGGTGAACAGGTAGGAAACAGATGGTGGCCAAAAATGGGACATTTTCAAGTTGGCAGGTAGTGAAGTACCATAAGGGTCAGTTCTGAAGCCTCAGCTATTTAAAATCCATAACAAAGACTTAGATGAAAAGACAGAGAATAATGTATCTTATTTAGCCAATGATAAAAAGCTAGGTGAAAAGGTAAGCTGTATGGAGGACACAGAGAAAATTCAAAGAGATATAGCAGTTTAAGTGAATGGGTAACAAACAAGCAGAGGGATTATAATGTAGGGAAGTGTGAAGTTATTCACTTTGGTTGAAAGCAGAGCTGAATATTGTTTAAAAGGTGAGAAATTTATAGGTGTATATGAACAAGGAATGCAAAAAATTAACATACAGCAAGCTCACTAAATTAGTCCCTGGGATGAAATGATTGTCTTTTGATGAGCAAATTGGGTCTATTTTCTCTGGAATTTAGAAGAATAAGAAGTGATCTTATTGAAACATAAAAGATTGTGAAGGAGTGGATGCTGAGAGATTGTTTCCATTGGTTTAGGAAGCTAAAATGTGGGGCACAGTCTCAGGATAAGGGACTTGTCATTTAGGTCTGAGATGAGGGATAATTACTTTACTTAAGGATTGTGAACCTTTGGAATTCTCTATCCCAAAGGGTTGTGGATGTTCCATCATTGAATATATGTAAGTTTGGGATTGAGAGAAATCTATTTCCTCAGGGAATTAAGGACAATAGGAATGGACTGGGAAATGGAGTTGAAACCCAAGATTAGCCAGGATCATATTGAAAGACAGAATAGGCTCCAAGGGCTATACAGTCTACTCCTGCTACCATTTCTTATGAGTTCCTTACAGGAAATGAAGAAGTATAACGAAATAGCTAAGGGAGTCAGTGGGTATAGTGAATATTAATTGATAGCCTATTGTTAGATATGAAGAGAAAGAACTCCATTAAGAGAAGGAAGGAGTCAGAGATTGAAAATGTGAAAATGAGAGCAAGGTAAAAATTGAAAATGGATGAAATTTTCCTAGGTTCAGTGAAAGCAGGAAATGGTGCAATACAACCACCAATGAGAGTTGAGGGAGGAGCCTGAGTATGGCTGGAAGAAAGAAAGCTTCATATTTCCCACAACAAAACAGATTAATACTACCTAAACAGGTACCTGTGACAACACTATTTATTCTGGAGGAAGTGAGTGAATTTAAACGACAAGTTGTTCAATTTGGGAAGAATTTCAGTCAGACAGAGGAAGGTGGGGACTGATTGGGTGTCCATTAAAGGAAGAGGTGGATATCCCTTAGATTGTCCAGGTGTTGGAGCAAATTGCAGGGGGACTGAATAACTAGGGCGAAAAGGAGATTGTTAGGGCCAGAAAACTGGCAACTGTTACAATTACAAAAGACATTGGAAGTTTATGGATATAAGTGGGGAGAGACTCAACAGTGGCAAAACAAATGATTGAAATTTGAAGAAATCAATTTAGTGGGGCAGGAACATACTGAAATGAGAAATCCACCAAAACTATCCTGGGAAGGAGGTAGAAGCAGGCTGTTGAGGTTGGGACATTTTGATGTTGGAAAGAAGGGAGATCTCCAGAAGAAATTATGTTGGCAACAATCTTAGATATGATGGATTGATAATTGGTGATGTTGTCCTTATCCAGGAAGAGGTGGGGAGGGAGGGAAGTATCAGAGACTTGGCGTGTTTGATGATAATTTCAGCATTAGAGCTGAAAGAATGCAGCAGCTTCAAAGGGAGACACATTAAGAGTGAGTGAAAAAAAGAGAAATTGAGCCAGCTGATACAATGTTGGTGTTTCTCAATTAAAAGATCAAGAGTAAGAGGCCAGAGGGAGGTTTCCTGGTGAAGGGAGAACAATGGCGATGGGTAAAAAGGGTAAGATTCCCTGGCCAAAGCAGAGAGTGTTGTAACAAAGGCAATGGAAGAAGGTAACTCAGTGTAACGCTGAACTCAAAATTCACTGAGCTGCGGGCCAAGGGAATTAATCTGAGATCTTTGCTGAAGCCGGGACTGGAGTGGAAAATTCAGAGGGCATTATGAATATTTAGTGAAAGGTTAGATTCAGAGAAAGGTGTGGGGTTGAAGCAAAGGGAAGGGGAGGAACTCAGTGAGGGCTGTAACATACCTCATCAAAAATGGGGTGCTGCTGCTTCAGTTTGCATCAGGCTTCATTAGAACATTGTAGCAGGTCAAGGACAATAATGTGGACATGAGGTCAAGACACTGAGTTGAAATGGCAAGCAGCAGGAAGGTTGGGTCATGCTTGCAGACTGATTGAAGGTGTTCTATAAACCTCTCATCCAGTCTGTGTTTAGTCTCCCCAGCATAGAGATAACTGCATTGAGAGCAGCGAATTACAATAACCAAATTGAGTAAGGTGCAAGTGAAATATTGTTTCACTTGAAAGGAATACATGGAGCCTTTAACAGTGAGGAGGGAAGAGGTAAAATGGCAGGTGTGGCATCTGCTGCAATTGCAAGGGAAGGTGCAGTGGGAAGGAGAGGAAGGATTGAGGATGATGGAGAAGAGGACCAGGGTGCCACAAAGGGAGTGGTCTCTGCAGAATGCTGACAGAGATATTGAGGGTAAGATATGTTTAATGGTGGCATCATATGTGAATTGTCAGAAATGGCAGAGAATGATCTTGGAATGTGGAAGCAGGTTGGGTGAAAGAGAGGACAAGAGGAACTCTGTCACAGTTCTGGGAGAGAGGGGAAGGGGTGAGGACAGAGGTGTGGGAAGTGGTCAGACACATTTGAGAGCCCTGTCACCCATAGTCAGCCAAGGAAAAAGTTAGACATTTCAGAAGGATTGTTTTTGAAGTTGGCATCTTGGAGAAATTGGGAGAATTGGATGGAGTCATTACATGGGACAGGGCATGAGGAGCTGTCCTCACAGTACCAGGGACAGGAAAACTCCCCCCAGAGAGTTAAAGAAAGAGAAGGGAAATTTTGGAAATGGACTACGTGAAGGTGATGGAAAGGTGGAAATTGAAAGCAAAAATTGCTAAATTTTTCCAGGTCCAGACAAGGGTATAAAGTGGCACTGAGTCAGTCCATGATGTAATGGAAAAAGGGTTGTGGAGGTGGAGGGGGAGGGGGCAATGGAACAGGGAATGTTCCAAAACACTACAAAAATGCAGATATGTGGGTACCCACAGCCATATCATTTATTTGCAGGGAGTGAGATAAGATAAAGGAGAATTGTGTTGAGTGAGAAACAGGTTCAGCCCAGACAGAGGAGAGTGTTTGAGGATGCAGATAGTTCAGTCCTCTACTCAAGGAAGAAATGGAGAGCCCTCTGATTCTCCTGATGCATAATGGAGGTATAGAGGGATTGGATATCTACAGAGAAGAGGAGGCATTAGGACCAGAATACTGGACTTTGTCAATATCATGTAGAGCTTAAGCAGAATCACTAAATCTATCTGGGAAGAGACTGGACAGAGAGAGTGGAGTCAAGTTGGGAAGAAAATCTATGTGTTGTTGTAGCTTACAGTCTTTTTCACCTGAAAGGGAAAAAGATGTTTCTTTCATTAAAACACTGGATGAGGCAATGGAAATTGAAGGTCTGAACAGCTTAGCAATGTGAACTGCTCAAAAAGTGGGAGTACATATATGGCAATGTATTACATTGAGTGTGGATTTCAGAATGCAGAATACAATGGTTGAAGTTTGAGGAGATATCAGTAATTATGAGTGGATCAAAAACATGACGGCTGGAGTTTAAGTTGGAACCCAGGATTGTGGCTAAGAATGGAGATGTAGCTGTGAAAGCGAGTTTTAGTAGATAGCTGATCAAACATGAGAAGAGAAATAAAAAATAATGAAGGTGAACAAGGTGGAAGAGACAAATGGAAGTGGCATGGGAGAGAAAAGCAGAATATCTTCAAGAATGGCATCTCTGGAAGAAAAGAGGTAAAACTTAAACACATACAAAAATCAAAATACTGCAGGTACTGAAAATGCTACAAATACTCAGCATGTCTGACAACATCTGCACTTAGCAGTAAAACCCTTTCTGGGTTTTGGAGGCAAGCTAGAGTTTCTTTAGGGTCTGCCTGTTACCCCAAATAACCACAGACAGTTAGTGGTAAAAACTGTATTTATTTACAGGTTTATGTACATCTCAGTATATTATATATATATATCTGCTTTCCACCAGGGCTCAGCCTCTTGGGGCTGAAGAGTCTGATGTTAAAAGTCAAGAAATCAATGATTGTGAAATGTGAGATGTTTTCTCTGTTTGGAACATTGATAAAATATTAGGCTGTCAGGAGTGAACTCTGATATTCTGCTTTGGCAATCCAAATTTAGTATCCTAAATCCAAGATCAAACATACCCAAAAATCACACTTTGTTTGAATCTTATTGTCCTTTAGTGCAGCAAGTCTGTGACCTGAAGTGACATGACCCAAGCTGACATGATCCTCACCAACTGCCTTTAGTGTAGGAAGTCTCTGACTCAGGCTGGTGTGAATCTTGCTGATCACATTTAACCTTTACTGCAAGAAGTCTCTGATCATGCTGATATGAACCTCTTAAACTGCATCTAATGATTACCTTGGGAAGTTTAATAGTTTGTATGCCCTGTTTACCTTGCATGCCATCTCCTACAAGTAGAATTTCAGATGGAGCCACTGGTGGGAACTTACGTGCATTCTATTTTTATTATTCAGTAATACTTCCTATATTTCCAGGCATTTTATTTACTTTGGCTTTAGAAAATATAGGCTGAAATGAATTCTGTGCAAAACTTTAATATGAATTAAGCTTAACCAAGCACAGGAGGATATGAAGTTGCCTTAAGGAGGGTCTTCTCCCATCCATTGTCTGCACAATCAAGTCCAAGTTCTGCTTCCCAACCATTTTTTATCTCTTGGAGAGGACAAGGGCAAGAGGACAACATCAGATCATATAACCTTGAAACAGAACTTCTAAGTTTGAGATAATGATAAAATCTCTTGCAATGAATTTCGATGTATTTGACGAAAGGGTGAACAGTGGAAACAAACAAGATGGCTGAGTTCAAAATAGTGGTAAAGACTAGATTGGGGCAAATTAAATTTGGCTGTAAGCTTATTAAAACTGGCAAAAACTCCATCTACAAACAGATTGTTCAAGTCTTCTTCCCCTCCACAAGGCAAACTCCAAGTCAAGTTTGGAAAACAAATATAAGTAGTTGTTGCAAATAGGGCTCAGCAATTAAAGAACGAAAAGTTTAAAATGGTGACAACAGTTTTTCCATAATTTTGAAAGTAGAAATCACAAATGGGGCTTTGAGATGTATTTTGAGGGAATGAAGGATAGTGAAGCACAAACTAATGCAAGGAGAGAGAATGAGCAGCAGAAATGTGCTTCCAGAAGACACCAATTTGCACTTGGGTCAAGACCCATATTAAAATCTTCTGAATATTGGCTGCCCAATAATAATACAATAGGTTAGATAGAGCTAGCCCACCAATCCATCTACTCCTCCGAGATACCACTGTAAAAGCTCTGGGGGTTCTGCTTGTCCAGATAAATGTTAGTATCAGCTTGTTTACTGTGACAAAAAGTGATTTTGATAGGTTAGGGAGACATTAAAGAAGAAACAAGAACCTGGATAGAATGTTCATTTTTACAGACTGAATGCTGTCAACTAAGGAAAGAGGCAACTTATCCCAGCACTGTAAATCCACCTTAATTTTGGTGACTAGGTTTGTAGAATTTGTTCCATGAAGAGTTGCAAAAGACTGCGTTATGTTCACATCTAAGTAACAAAAGACAGCACCAGATATACGAAACAGAAATTTAGTAACAGAGCTGACTGGAAAATACTCACTCTTGTTGATATTCAATTTATACCCAATTAACAAGTCAAAGTTGTTGAGAATATTCATCAAGACAGCGGGCACCTTCGGCTGCTTCCTTTGGATAGAGGAGAGTAGTTTGTGTGTAGAGTTAATGTGCAGGCTTGCGGTATGCTAGGTATAGAGAAAATGAATCCATGATATAAATTCTGAATCAAACCCATATTTATTCAAATTGTAAATAGATAATCAATCCCAATCTACCCAGTCAAGAATCTTCTCTGCATCTAAAGAGACAACAACTTCAGGGTCTGCCTAAGTAGTTGGGGAAAGTATAGTGTCGAGAAGGCGACACATTTGGTGCCCTTTCATAAAACCAGTTCAATCTTCCAATATTTTATCAGGAAGACAAGGCTCCAATCGGTATGCCAATACTATAGCCAACAGTTCCATGTCTGCATTTAACAGAGATCGCCAATATGAACCACAGTAACTGACCTTTTTGGGTATAAGTGAGCTGGAAGCTTCAGTCAGTGTTAGGGGTAGAAAACCATGAGACAATACCATGCCTCATGAAAACCATATCTTGTAACAGGACAGGTCAATAGGAAATGATTAGACCCCCCGCGTTCTTGCCACTATGCATTAACTTCATGCAGTTTATTATCTCTTCCAGGCACAAAGGATTGTCCAAGTCTCTAGACGTGTCTGCATCCAGATATCCAAATTATTTGTAAAGTCAGCCATTGCTATACTATCCAACAGGAGTTCAGGTTTATAGAAGTTGTTGTAAAAAGAGGCAAATTAATATTAAGGGAATCAATTGTAAGATTATGGGAGGAACTGTAAACTTGGGAGATAAACCAAGAAAGAGTGGCATCTGAGTTGGCGGGCCTGAAAGCGACCCAAAAAAGCTCTACCCTGTATTCATAAAACGTCCCCATAGAACGTTGTAACATAAACTCAGTTCTACTTGTGGAAAACAGATCAAGCTGAATCTGCAGCATTATCCTGTCTACATATAACAAAGGGGTGGAGATCATGGAATATTATTGGTCAATTCTAAAAATTGAATCCATCAATTCTTATTGTTTTAATTTTGTTTATTAATTGTTAGGGACCAATTCAGAAGTTAGCCTAATCTCTAACTGTTTTTGATTTTGGCATCAGTGTGAGCATAAGGGCAGCACAGTAGCAAACGCTGCTGCTTCACAGTGCTAGGGACCTGGGTTCGATTCCTGGTTTGGGTCACTATCTGTGTGGAGATTGTATGCTCTCCCTGTGTCTGTGTGGGTTTCCTCCAGGTGCTTCAGCTTCCTCCCAATTCTAAAAGACATGCTGGTTTGGTGCAATGAGTGGAATTTCACAGTAACTTCACTGCATTGTTAATGTAAGCCTTAGTTGTAACAAATAAATAAACTTTTTAAACTTTTACTTTACTCCAGATGTGATTCTATCGACCTGCTAAGAAGCTTTCATCAAAATAAACTTTATTTAGCAATACCGTTTAACTATAACAAAAAAAATTGGAGTAGTTTTTACCAATTGATATACTTAAATATGCCAAGATGTAATTCTTTTAGCCTATCTCTATTAGTTCCAATTTAAGTAATATTGCTCAAAGATATCAAGTCTTCTGCAATTGGTTAGCAAAAAACATAGGCAGGAATTTTACTGTTCCCATTTACCACGGGAATCGGAGTGGGCGAGGCAAACCATGGAAAAGTCCCTTTGGCCTTGGATGGGATTTTACAGTTTTGGGACTAGTGAGGCCGTAAAATCCTAGTACAGATTTTCATAGATTGTCAGTCCTCAAACCTTTTAACATGGCTAGAGAGAGATACCTATTTTCCAGCAAGTTCCAGACTTCAATCTCCAAAGAGAGAGGAGGTACTACTCCTTGCAAATCCAAACAGACAACTACCTGCTTTTTCTCCTCTATGAGCCTAGCTCCACTCAAAGTACACAATGCACTCTTGTCAATCAACCTAATTAAACCTTCTGAAGTCCCAGAGAACAACCCAAAAACAAACAAAACTGCATTTGTTCAGATTAAAACAAATATCCTAATATCTATGATCAATTATGCTTCTACATTCTCAGCATGTGAACTGCCTGGAGTCGGCAAAGTGATACAGTAATCAGAGTTGAAGTTTAAAACATTCCCTTCACAAGAAACATGATTTAAATACAGTTCTTAAACTGTATAAACACAGTATTGTCACGTATTTGCATTGTAAGAAATTAAATTCCCTGGAGAACGGATTTACAACACACTGATGGGATGGGGGAATCAGGTTTTTCTGTTTTGATAAAACATCTATACAGGTGGATATAGATTTACAAACATTTTTGTCAGATAATGAGGCTGTGTGAAATCTCCGTGGAGCCAGCTTTTAGCTTTGGTATAAGAGTCAGGTTGAGGGAACGAGGCATATGGTGTGAGATAATAATAAGGAATATTCAGCAGCTTTAATTGTGGGGGAGAAGAGACCTGGCTAAAAGAAAACTGTCGTTGTATGAGTGAGCATGGTACATATGAGAGAAGTAGGAAAAATTCCTTGTGACCAGGTGAAGAAAACACCAAGGGTCAACACAACCTGTTTAAGACATAAAAGTAGATAGTGCGTTGGATAGGCTGGAAAGGGCGCAAGTCTTTGGACTTAAATGATCCAGCCTTGGATTTAAGGCACAATTTGGATCCCCTTAAACATAAGATGGTGGGTGATCAGGGTTGGGAAGGGAGGATAGAATTGGTTCCAATTAGGGGCATAGACGTTTACCAACATGAGTTTGAACTATTGTATAGCCACTTCTGGGATCTGAAATTATGTTTAAGGGGAGAATTGTATTATTTTGTTGATTAAAATTGTATTCTTCCTTCCTTTGCCATTGAAGTTAGAATGAAACACTTGGCCAATCCATTCTTTGCACAGAAGTGTGTCTCTTGAAGAAAAGCAGCATCAGTGCTAAGGCTCTTGAAATGTGCGACCTCTTTAGAACATTTTACTGGGCCATTCAACCCGCTGACATTCCACGTAATTAGTCTGATTGAGAGTTTCGTACCAAATTGACTGCGTGAGTCACGTGTAGGAAGACTTTAAAAATGGACCACTAACTTGAATGGAAAAGAAAACAAGGCCAAGAGGATCTATTACATAACAAATATGACTGAATACAAAGATTTTTAGTGCCTGTCAACAAAGTTGACAGTCCTTAGTTCCTTCGGATAGTTCAGCAAAAGCTGAAGCTCTGTCATCTTGACTGATTTTCTGGGTCAACTTTGGTTTGCAACATTATAGTCTCCTTAATCAGCAGTCAGCTTTGGACTCCAGCACACAAATCTTGTTGCTATGGTCCAAGCGGTCTGTTTCAAGGTCAGTAAGAGTGTTGGTATGAGAATTGACAGCTAGACGAATGGCACCTGGGGAAACCCGAATAGGACCCAGCAACTCTTCAATTAATTTTTTAGCACTAAACCAAAACTTAATCTGGATTTGTCGAGATCAGTGACAAGAATTTTGCTCAAAGTTTCAGTTGCCAAAAGTGTGGGGGAGCCAGCAGCCATCTTAAATACAGCTGGCATGGCAGGTGTGCCTTTATTCGATTTTTTTTCCACTTGAATTTTTAAAATTCTTGGACATATTAGAGTACACTTGTTACCTCACAGCTAAAGTTAGTCTGATGCACTATCAAATAGGAGTATATCAGCATAGTGAAAAGTTGTTCACAAAACACCAATCAGGGCGTCTTTCTCCTAGACAGCTCATATTTTTTGACACTTGGGCAAGAAAAATCAAGGAAGTGGTTCCTATGACATTACACTAGTTGCATGGGCTCATTCAGCAAGGGTGGCTTTCTGGAAATCAAGAAAAAGGCACGATATTCAAAAAATGTAAAAAAAGGGATTCCATCATGCACACCCCCTCTCCCTAAGATACAGGGAACCACCTCCTTTGGTATGTCCCCAGCACTGCCCCTGGCACTGAGGAACTCAGTAAGAGGTCTGACACCACCAATTTTAAATCCAACCGATTTATTTGATAGTAAACTTGCTAGCTTTCAGCATTTGTGCCTTCGTCAGGCGAATGAGGTGTTCTGGTCTCCAAAAGCACACATATCAGCATAAACAGTTTACAGATTGCTGATTAGAATGCGAATCCTTACACCTAACCTGCTATTCAAGTCTTAAAGTGGCTAACAATGTGGGTGGAAGGAACACTGAGCACAGGTTAGAGAAATGTGTATTGTCTCCAGACAGCACAGTAAGTGAGGTTTTTGCTAACCCAGGCAAGTCATGGGGGTTACAGATAGTGTGACATGAAGCCAAGATCCCTGTTAAGACCATCCTCATGTGTGCGGAACTTGGCTATCAGTTTCTGCTCAGCGGCTCTGCACTGTCGTGTAGGCCCCTTTTAAGAACATTTACCCGAAGGTCGGAGGCCGAATGCCCGTGACTGAGGAACTACCTGGGCATGATCCCCTCCCACCTCAGGTATATACTTACCTGTGTGCCCCTGCCAGGGATTGGTTGTCAGGTTCCCATTTGTCAAAAGCTGTTGTAAACCAGGGGAAATCCTTATGTGGGGGAATAATATAGTGGTGAAGCCTGCTATTGATATTGAAATATATGGTAATGGTATTCCCAATCTTTCATGCCAGGAAACCCATTACAGCATTGAGAGGAAGTAGGTACAATCGGAATGAAAAATCCTGATGATGTAAAAGTCGTTTGGGGCACTCCTGTTGAATTCTCTGTCCCTTCTGCCATTCCTATTTGCTGAAAATAATGGTGGAAAATTCCCCTTCATTGAACAAAGCAGTTCATTAGCAATACCTCTGAAAACATTTCAATAATTTTGCAGATGTATGGAAGTGAACAAATAATTAGTGAATTAAATAATTAGTGATATTTATTTCCCTTGTGCTTTGACATTTCTCAACATCTTAACTACAGTTGTTGCAGCAGGTGGTTTTTTATTATTCAATTTTTTTCCCCACCTGAATGTTTTAAATTCTTGAGCATATTAGAGTACACTTGGGCATATTAGAGTTGATCTGATGCGGCATCAAATAGGAATATATCAGCAAGTTATTTGCAAAACACCCATCAGAATGTCTCCTATATATTTTTTGACCCTTGGGCAAAGAAAATCAAGTAGGTGGGTCCTATGAGGTCACACTTGGATGGCCTCATTCAGCAAGGTTGGCCTTCTAAAGATCAAGAAAAAGGAAGCTCTGCAAAACTGAATTGTGGCACTTTCCATTTTAATCTTGCTAATACAAAGATGTCCACAAATAGGCAAGGTAAGAATATTTTTTATTGCAATATTAAACAGCGCATCTTCAGCCATTACAAATTTTATAGACAACTACATGAATCACAATACATAATATATTTTACCATATGATATTTACACATGCAGTTAGTACTGACATCATGCTACGTACCATTAGTAGTAACATTACAATTCACCTACAAAATAATAATGCTTCCTTGTAGGAAAATACATCTGAATAGCTGGAATGTGCATTATATTGCACCTCCACAATTTAAAGTTGACTTAATTCAAGTTCAACTGGTTATACAGACACTCTTAAATGATCCCTTTTCCCCTTAATGAATAAATCACAGAAGATTGAAAACATATCGAGTGCAAGCCCTGTAAGAGCACATACCTAAATACATCCAGAATTTTCATCACTTCAACAATAACTTTCACTTGGCTCCTGTCAGATTTTGCTTACAGTATTTATTCTAGTTTCTTGGGTGGAAGCCATGCACAAGTAAATAGTGTAACTCAATTGCATTTCCAGCACTTTAAATTTGTTTATTATATATTTATATATATATTTATATATGATATGTCAGTGTTTCAAATAAAATGTCCATATATTTCATTTTGAGGAAGATTTTTGTTGTCAAGCTAAGTTTTGTTGCTGAAATGCTAAGAGACCATTTACAATCCTTGAAAATTCATATCTTATAATTTAAAATGAAAATATTCTGTACATGTTTTGTGCCATAAGATTGATTTGGTGAATATATTTTGAAACATAACTTTACATCTACATACAAACTGAAAACTTATTATACATTCCTGAATTGTGCACAAGTAATCTGAAATGTTCCTACTGAAAAACAAAATTATGTACAAAGTCCACAATATGCAGCAAAGCAAATCTGCCATCATAATTTCCTAGTGATAATACCCAAGAACTAATGGGTCATCTGATTTGAACTAGCCAAATACAGTAAGAAAAGAAAATGCTTTTCAAAACCGTAAATATGATTAAAAGTGCAGTAAATATACAGATAAGTAATCAAGTAGGTGCAGGGTAGTCGCACTGTACAACCAAGCATAGATTGCTAAAATATATATTTCGGTAAGCTAAAAATAGAACTCCAGTGTTCTTAATAAAAATAGTTTACAAGGGACAGATTTTAATTGCATATGGAGTGGTAACACACGTACTAAATTAGCAAGAGGCAAAACATTTGGCTTAAGCAATAAAATAATACTTAAAAAAACTCAGCATTGACTTATGGCTAGTTTTAAGGAATTAGGAGTGTGACTTTTGTTACGATGTGGTCATTAGGATTTATTAGCTGAACCAGAAGAACGTCGCAGTTTCATAGACATACGACTCTTGCTAGCACGAGGTGACATTGGAGAGGCTAAGTCGATCCCGTCCGCTCCCTGTGCTGCAGGACTTTCGGCCTGCTGACTCTCTGGGCATGAGCCTGCAAGACAGTGGAAGGAAAACATTACTTATATACAAGATGTGGTTTCTTCTGTCAATGATTGCTCTTTATATAAAGATCTTTAAAAATTAACTCTCCTGAGACTTAAGTATTTTCAGGATTTTAAGTTTTTTTTGTAGTGCAAAAAGTACAGACATGTTTAGCGAATTAAATTAATTAGCTCGCATAAGCTTAGTTCTTTTGTGAAAGGAACAAGGATATGCATGCTCCAAGAAAAGTAGTGAACATACATTATGTTAGGTGAGCAATCAAATCAGCCCACACTGAGAAAACAGCAAGAGATTCATTCCACGTTAGAAAGTGACTATGCAGTGTCAAGTGAACCAGTCCTGGTTTAGTAAAACATAAAAGGAGAAACAGGTTTTCTTCTGCAGAGCTCCGTACATCAGCAGAATTCATTAAAATATAAAAATCAAATGGCTTGGGCACTACATCATTGTCATTAAATCGGAAAAACATTTTTCCGTTCTGATAGAAATATAAATGTAGAAGGTAAAAAAGTAAAAATACATTCCATAAGATAAAACAATGTAGAATATACTATAGCAAAAATTGTCAACATAAAGTTAAAAACAAAAATATAAACTAAACACAAAACAACCTAGAACAACCAATTTAGCACACTGACACTGAACTGTGCACTTCCTACCACAAATTATAACATATCTGAAGCAATATGGAAGCTTGACTAAATCCGCAATACAACTGATTGCAATTAAGCTTAATTAAACTAAAGTCAAATTAATTTGGACTGATGAGATTCAGTTAAGAAATCGTACTATAACAATACCACAATTGTTAACTTCACTTTACGAAAGAGGCAAATTCAATTTAGGTTATGCAATACTTGGTGCATGGCTAAGAACACATCCAAAATAGATTTCAAACAAAAAGGAAACACCTTAGCTATGCAATTTAATTGTCATTCATTTTATAGTCCTCTGCAGTCCAAATTAAAGCATTATTTGGACTGGAAATGTAGTTTAAAGAAACATATTCAAAATTATATAAATTTACAGATTGGTTCCCCTTTTAAATAACATGTAGAATAGATAAATTATTGATATCAGTTACAAGTATAATTAGGAAATAGAAATGACAGGCTCAAGGAAGTTGTTTTAAATTTTGCACAGCATACCATTCATAGCTAGCGTGAAAGACCTTCCGTTTCAAGCCTTTGCCCTTTACCTTGATGAGGCCAATGTTTTCTAGTGGAGGTTTGGGAAGAAGAAGAAATATCACAGCATTTCTTTCTTTAAAGTGAAGAAAATGAAGCAAAAAAAGTGAATCGGACAAGAAGAGGAGAAAAGGGAAAAAGAGAACAGGTGTGAGAAATGACACAAATACTAAAGTTGAAGGGTATTAATAATTAATGTCCAGAACAGCGATATCGAGCAGAAATCCTGATGCCATGCCTCACTGGCTTGTACTTGTATATCTTCTAAACAGAAGTCAAAGCTGACAATTACATATAATGGATAAAGCCAGGTATTTTGGGAACCATACTTATCTTGACTATTAAATACTCTAAGAAAAACGCAAGTGATATTTGGTAGAAATGTGCTCTTCAATTTTTTTAAACTTTGATTTTTCAGTCTATGAAAGATTCAGACTATTAAATATTATGGTTAGAGCAAATATGGCAGATCATTATTGACATTACACAGAAGATCCATTAAAACACTATATCCAAACTAGACGCCTACACATTCAATATAATCTATTAAAAAAATGAAGCAAGCACTGACATATAAAGCATTGATTCTTGCATGTGTCACACAACAGTAAAGTACATCAAAATAGATATTTATAAAAAATAAGTCTTGAAGTGCTCCATTGGATTAAGGTTTTAATTTTAATCTGGCTATGCAGATTATGTAGGTTGACATCTTCAAGGACTGTAAATAATAGTCAATGTTATAATTAAAACACAAAATTCTGTTTTATATTTAAATCCTTGCCTCTTGAATGCACTCAACTTGACTGAGAAGACTATACATAAATAAATATACACACACACACATAAAAAGACAAATGCAAAATGCTATGTTTAATTTAACATCTATAGGGCACAAACTGCATAGGCACTTCACAGATCATTTACTGTTACACTAATAATTTCCTTACTTATTATACAGCGACTTGCACATAGAGACAAAAACTAAATTACTCATTTAGATAAATTAAATTTTTAACTGATATCAGTATGAAAAAGGCAATTGCTACAAATCCTAGTTCATTGAGATCAATTCAATTATGATGCACTATATCAGAGAGATCAATATGATCATTTTAGTTCTACAAAGTAGAGAAACCAATTCGTGCATTTTGGTTAACTTAAATTTAACAATAGTTAAAAGCAATGTTTTTCATCTTGGGTGGTACTGTATCTCTGAGGATATATGAAATGCACATAACATAACCAGAGGAATATCATAAATCGAAAATCAAACAGAAAAGTCAGCCTGAGATCAAGGTGCTGAAATCGACACATGGTAGATAATCTTTTGAAAAATGAAGACCACTACACTTAAGTATAAATCTTCATTCTTAACCATTACATAATGCAAGCATCTCTCCAAAAAATAAGCTTACTTGGAACAGGAAGAATCAATTTATTTAGGATCCAAGAGAGTTAATATTGAAATTCTTCAAAACTTTGAGCCAAATCCAAAGAATTTGTTTGGTGAAAAGTCTGAAAACTTACCCAAGTGGTTGCCTTATAAAGCCAAATATTTTCAAAGAAGTTATGGGACCAGCAAATACTCTGTGAAGAATGTTAATTTATTCACCGAAGATGTAGACTTCATTAGGAAATAGAAAGTACAGGCTGAAGGAAATTGTTTTAAATTTTGCACAGCATACCATTCATAGCCAGTGTGAAAGACCTTCTATTTCAAGCCTTTGCTCGTTACCTTGTTGAGGCCAATGTTTTCTAGCGGAGGTTTGGGAAGAAGAAGAAATATTACAGCATTTCTTTCTTTAAAGTGAAGAAAATGAAGCAAAAAAAGTGAATCGGACAAGAAGAGGAGGAAAGGGAGAAGGAGAAGAGTTGTGGGAAATGACACAAATACTAAAGTTGAAGGGTGTTAATAATTAATGTCCAGAACACAGATTACGAACAGAAATCACAACACAGCATTCCATATAGCTGCATGGATAAAATAGCCCATTAAATCTAGCTTCTTAAGCTACTTCACTGTCCCCATCTCCAAAATTATGTGTAATGCTTGTTCAAAATACACAGTTCAATCTACAGGACAGCACCTGAACACATGTTAAATCCTGGTCCAAGCACAGTACATAACTTTGCTATGAACTGCAGCAATACCCAGGCAGGTAAATAGCAGACATTTTGCTTGCTGGAAGATCATATAATGTTAAATGAGATGAATAATCAATTACCTTTTTTGATAATATTGAAGGAGGAATAGTGATTGGGACATTAGGGAAACTCCATCCTTTTCTTCCAATAGATCTTTAACATCTACCTGAATAATCAAACTACCAACTAGTACTGTATTTACTGAAGAATAAACAATACCAGGCATTGAAGGCTGAAGTTTCTATGAACTGTAGTTAGTAAATATAACTTTTATATTTTCAATGTTGAAATTAGCACAGATTTAAAATCCCTGTCCTTGCCTACAATTTCCATTTAGCCTTGTGCTCTATTCGTAGCTCTTCCATACCTACGTACCTGCTCATTTCTTCTCCCTTTTCATTATTTTAGTCTCTACTATCTGGGCCTCAGACTCTTGGATCCTCCTGAAAGGCTACCACTTTGTCTGCTTTCTCCTCTTTTAAAAGCCTCTTCCAAACCTCACACTTTGAATCTGACTTCAAACAATGTCTCTTAGCTCTTCATTAACTTTGTTTGCCCTGTGAAACAATTAAGAACTTCCAAATACTTTAAAAATGCTTCATAATTATATATTGCAGGAACTAATCCTGATCCTTTACTCCAATTTCTTCACTATGCAGTGATAATACTTAGAGAGAAACCTTTGAAGGCTAGAGTTTTACTGTGTTAACTTTGAAACCTTCAAACAAAAAACAACAGCTTAGATTTATATAGTGTCCAACATTATAAAAGGAGCCAAGACATTATCAGGAGCATGAAAAAACAAAATTTGATTTTGAGTCACAAAGGGAGTTAAGAGTAGAGGATGAAATATTTCATCAAAGGGATAGATTTCAAGCAGTATCTTCAAGGTGGAAAGAGAGGTTTGGGGGAGACATTCCAAAGATTTGGTTTTGGCAACAGAGGGCCTACAGTGGAGTTATTGAAATCAAAATCTGAGGTCTTAATAGACCAGAATTGGAGGGGTACAGATATCTCTGAAGATCGCAAGGCTAGAGCTGATTCCAGAGATAGGGAAGGACAAAGATATGGAGGGATTTAAAACAAGATTACAATTTAAAAATTTAAGCTCAATCAGGAGCCAATATAAATCAGTAAATGTGGATGATAGATGAATAGGATGGGAGTTGAGTTAGAACATGTGTAGCAGTTCTTTGGATGATCTCAAGCTTACATAGGATAGAACATGAGTGACTGGCCAGAAGTGTGTTGAATAGCTGAGTCTCGAGTTAACAAAGACTTGGATGAGTGTTTCAGCAGCAGATGAGCTGAAGCAGTCGTGGAGTCAAGGGATGTTTATTAAAGGGGAAATAGATGTCATAATGCACTACTGAGAACTTCTGCAGGTAAATCAGGCAAATTTGCTGTCGATAACAAGAACTTCTTGCAGAATAAGCTACTGAATGAAGTGAGAGAGAAGTCTTGCAATGCGATTAGATATAAATCAAAGCCTCACATGTTCATAATATCATACTTGCATTTGGGATTTCAAAATTGACATAGCTGTTATTTCACAACTGGGATCTTCCTTCATTTTCTGGCAGCAATATTATATGATGTGGAGATGCCACCTCTGGACTGGGGTAAACACAGTAAGAAGTCTCACAATACAAGATTAAAGACCAACAGGATTATTTGGTAGCAAAATCCACTAGCTTTTGGAATGCTACCCCTTCGTCTGGTGAGTGGGGAGTTCTGTTCACAAACAGGGCATATAAAAAGACAAACTCAATTTACAAAATAATGACTGCAATGCGAGTCTTTACAGGTAATCAAGTCTTAAAGGTATAGACAATGAGAGTGGAGAGAGTGCCATCCGTGCTATCAAGACCAACCACAACATTGTCATCAAATCAGCAGACAGAGGAGTGGCCATTGTCATGCTGAACAGAACGGATTACTGAAAAGTAATGTACCAACAACTGAATAATGGGGAACAGTTACAGACAGTAACTCACAAATCCGACCAAAGAACACGCTCGTCAACTCAACAGACTGATCAAGACCTTTGATCCGGAACTTCAGAGTACTCTCCATGCTCTCATCCCATGTACTCCCCGTGTTGGAGATCTCTACTGCCTCCTGAAGATACACAAGGCAAGCACACCTGGTTGTCCCATCATATCGAGCAATGCGACCTCATGCGAGAACCTCTTTGGCTACGTGAAGAGCATCCTGAAACCTATTGTACAAAGAACCTCCAGCTTTTGTCACGACATTATGGACCTCCTACAGAAATTCAGCATCCATGGAGCAGTTGAACCACGGATACTCCTTGTCACAATGGATGTCTCCACAGACTACACCAACATCACCTACGATGATGGCATTGCTGCAACTGCCTCAGTACTCAACACTGAAACTGCCAGTCTCCAAATGCAACTTTACTATTCATCTGCTTCATTCTGGAGCACAATGTCTTCACCTTCAACAACCAGCTCTTCATCCAGACACACGCAGCAGGCATGGGGGCCAAATGCGCACTGCAATATGCCAACATCTTCATATACAGATTTGAACAAGACCCCTTCACTGCACAGGACTTCAACTGATGTTATACACTAGATATATCAATGACATTTTTTTCCTTTGGACTCATGGTGAACAATCACTGAAACAATAATATGATGACATCAACAAGTTCCATGCCACCATCAGACTTGCCATGAACTACTCTCCGGAATCAGTTGCATTCTTGGACACACACATCTCCATTAAGGATAGTCACCTCAGCACTTCACTGTCCAGCAAGCCCACGGATAACCTCACGATGTTCCACTTCTCCACCCTAAACACCTTAAAGAAACCCTCCCCTACGGACAAGCCTCCGTATTATCAGGATCTGCTCGGATGAGGAGGATCGCAACAGACACCTCCAAATGCTGAAAGATGCCCTCCAAAGAACAGGATGCGGCGCTCGACTCATCGACTGACAGTTCCAACATGCCACAGCAAAAAACTGTACTGATTTCTTCAGAAGACAAACACTGGACACAGTAGATAGAGAACCGTTCGTTTTTCAATACTTCCTTGGCTCAGAGAAGTTACGACATCTTCTGTGATGCTTTCAACATATCATTGATGAAGACAAACATCTTGCCAAGGCCATCGCCACACCTCCACTTCTTGCCTTCAAAGAATCGCACAATTTGAAACAGACCATTATCTGCAGCAAACTACCCAGCCTTCAGGACCACAACACTACACAACCCTGCCACAGCAACCTCTGCAAGACGTGCCAGGTCAATGACATGGATGCCATCATCTCATGTCAGAACTCCATCCAACAGGTACACAGTACATGGTGCATTGGGGAGACGATGCAGATACTACAAGAATGGATAAATGAACACAGCTCAATAGTCACCAGGCAAGAGTGTTCTTTTCCTGTTGGGGAACACTTCAGAGGCCACGGGCATTCGGCCTCTAATCTTTGGGTAAGCGTTCTCCAAGGTGGCCTTCACAACATATGACAGCGCAGAGTTGCCGAGCGGAAACTGATAGCCAAGTTCTGCATACACGAGGATGGCCTCAACTGGATCTTGGGTTCATGTCACACTATCTGTAATCCCCATGACTTTCCTGGGCTTGCAACATCTCCCTAACTGTCCTGTCTGGGGACAATACACATCTCTTTAATCTGTGCTTAACCTATTCTCCACTCACATTGTCTGTACCTTTAAGACTTGATCACCTGTAAAGACTTGCATTCCAATTATTATTTTGTAAATTCAGTTTGTGTCTTTATATGTCCTGTTTGTGAATAGAATTCCCACTCACCTGATGAAGGGGCAGTGCTCTGAAAGCTAGTGGATTTTGCTACCAAATAAACCTGGTGTTGTGAGATTTCTTGTAGCAATATTACATGCAGCACAATAACTAATGCAACAACAAAAAAAAAAACAAGTTTTATTGCTACATGGATTCAGACTACTTGTAATATCCTTTGATATGAATATAACATATCAATTCCCTATTCCATTCCTGGATTGAGCAAGGAACATTGCTGAAGAAATAATTTTGCTAACTATCATGGAAATGCTACAGTTTCTAATAAATGTGAATATCTGTGATTTGGTGTAGAATTCACTTAAGACTTTTAAATCCATCAGGATGACAGATTTTCACACAAGCAGTATGTATCAATTGTGGTTAATCATGTTTCACAGTGATTATTCAGGTTTCCTTCAGAAGTGACTTTGCATTGTGTCTCTGAACTTATTACCTCTTCTTAAAAAAAGGAAAAACAAGGCAGATTATACCTTCTTTATGCACAATGATGGGACCAAGTTCCAGATCGACTAGTATGCACAAATAGACTATAACAGTCATGAGGCAGGGCTTTCCTGTTTGCCCATACACTTCATTTAATTTTTTCCATTTGTTATTATAGATCCAAGTAGCAGGCTTAAAACCCATAATGATGTCAAACACCTGCAGTGATAGTAGCCTTTGGGCACTCCATCTGTTCCTTTCAATAATCCAGCCATCAGCTGAAGGTTGCCTAGGGCAGAATGCCAAATTAAGATTGCAAATCTTTCCTTTGTGGTACAGCACGTAAATTAATCTTCAGGAGGAGATGACATCTGATCCATAGCTTCGATAGTCAGTATGGTCCAATTAGAATCAGAGGTTTCTAGTTTTCTCATTTCAGAGAATTACAGGAACTCAACAAAGGGGAAGGCTCTTTGGCCATCATACTGTGGTGACTTCTGGAACAGCAGTCACACTTAGTTCTACAGACCAGGAATTGTGCTGAGTCCCACAACTATGATTTATAGCCAAACTCTAAGATCTTCGGCCTGAAATCCTTATCTAAATATCTATCAAAGTTATTTATGGAATTAGCTTTTATCACTTTTCAGGTAACGTTCTATTAGAAAATAACTATAAGAAAATATCTATGAAAAGAATAAATCTCACCTCCCTTCTAGATCTTTCACCAATTATTTTAAATTTATGAACTTGTGATGATAGTGCACCTTTAAGAAATGTATTTGTGTCATGTTTCTTGTTTTAGCAGTCAGTTCTATTAGCCAGTGCCTCTTTATCTGTAACTGGCAGCGTCTGTCGATACTGCAAAAGCATAACTGTTCCTTACCGCTGGAATGTTTGTTTTATTCTGGATTAATACAGTTTGGTTCTCCTCTGGTTTTTTTTCAAGAGTAGGGCTTGATTAGGTTGATTGACAGGAAATAATGTGTGACTGGGAGGGATAAGGAGTTGTTAATTGGGTTCTGCAGAGAAGGGTAGCTTTTTCTCTTTCTCTCTCTGAACTTGGAGTTTGGAATCTGCGAGAAAATAAGTCAGTTTCTCTGGAGCTGCTGTTTGGGAGACAAAAGATAGTGCCCAGAGGGGTTGAAAATCTAGCATCCATGTGAGCCTCTATTTTTTTTTTGCACTTAATTCTAAAGAGGAATTTACTTCTGTGGGATTATTGTTTACAATTTAACTATATAGTTAGCTGTCAACAATAATATCTTGTTATAGTTAAGCATCTTCAGTTGATAAAAGTTGCCTGATTCCTCTTATTTTTAACTGTTAAATAAAGTTTGTTTTAATAAAAGCTTCCTAGTGGGTCAATTGAATCATACCTGGAGGAAAACACCTTATGCTTGCCCGAATGCCAAAATAAAAATTAGTTACAATCTAGACTAACTTGATAATAAACCCTGGAATTATTGGTCTGGTCCCTAACAATCTTTGGTACTTGACTGATTCAACAGAAAAAATTGTTTATTTATACCTACGCATCTTAAAATTTTTAATAGGTCACTCATCATCTTTCCTGTTCAAAGAATAGCAGTCTTAACCTTTCCACTTCTCCATATAACTGAAATCCCTGGTAGAACGGTTTATAAGGCCTTTATTTCTTTCTTCGGGGATGCAGAGAGAAGACTGTGCTATATAGAGATACAAATAGAAAGTTGTATTTGGTTTAGGCAATAAGCTTTTTCCCAAGTTTGAATTTAGTCAGACTCTGACATAAAATTTCCAACCTTCAAGTGAGTTAAATAGCTGTGTTTAACAGGGAGCTGTCTAGCAGTGGCAGTTATTTGTCAGTCAATTGTAATTAGTTGGTTCAATAAGTGTTAATTACTGTAGCAGGAAACTAAGCTACATGGTGACTCATCTAAAGCTCTATATAAGCTGATAGAATTTTCCAAACTGCATGGAAATTATATTGTGATGAAGTGACATGCAGACAAGGGTATGTAGTTAGGAATTTGGTAAGGGGATAGATTTCTTTTTCTACTTACTTTCAACCTCCAATTGTTCAGTTTTCTTTCTTTTTTTTAAATTTCCAAGCTAGGTAAGTGCAACTTTCTAATTAAATAAGATTCAACTGAAATGGCAGAGTTGATGGTGCGCCATGATTGCAGCATCTGGGAATCTGTGGAATGCACAACAATCCTAGACAACAATATCTGTAGTAAGTGTCTGCAGCTTAGATAACTTTGGCTCAGAACTTTTGAACTGGAGACTGAGTTGTGAACACTGGTGGGCATCAGGGAGATGGAGAGTTATCTGGATACTTTATACCAGGAGATCGTCATACCTTTTAGCTCAGGCAGAGAATTCATCAATGGTCAAAGACACGAGAGTGTAACTGTGAATTACTATGGGGAATCATAGAGGAGCCTCAGCCCCTGACTATGTCCACAGATATGAGATGTTTGTTTTCTTGCAGATGAGAAAGACTGCAAGGTGGAGTGGATTAAATTGGCGGAAGGCTGCCATCTATGATGCTGAGGATCACTGGAGGAAACCAAGATGAATCATTTACTCAGCACTTCTGGCTGAAGATTGCTGCGAATGTTTCAGCAATATATTTTGCATTGGTATGCCGGCCTCCTCCGTAATTGAGGATAGGGACGTTTGTGGTACTTACACTTCCAGTGAATTGTTTATTTGTCCACCATTTTTCATGATTGGATGTGGTGGTGTTGCAGAGCATGGATCTGATCTGTTGGCTGTGGGATCGCTTAGCTCTATCACTTGCTCATTGGCATGCAAGTAGTCCTGTTTGATAGTGTCATCAGGTTAACACCTCATTTTTGGGTAGGTCTGGTGTTGTTCTTGGCATGCTTCTTGCACTCCCCATTGAACCAGAGTTGATCCCCTGGCTTGATGGTAGTGGTTGAGTGGGGGATATGCCAGGCCATGAGGCGGCAGATTGTGCTGGAGTATAGACCTGCTGTGGTTGGTGGCCTACAGCATCTCATGGATGCCTGATCTTGAGTTGATAGATTTGTTCAAAGTCCATCCTATTTACCGCAATAATTAGTGCCACACAACACGATGGAGGCTGTTCTCAATGTGAAGGCGGGACTTCGTCTCCACAAGGGCTGTGCGGTGCTCACTCTCACCAGTACTTTTGTGAACAATTGCACATGCAGCTGGCAGATTGGTAATGATGAGGTCAAGTATGTTTTTCTTTCCCCAGCTGCTCCAGACCCAATCTAGCAGCTGTATTCGTAGGACCTAACCAACTCGATCAGCAGTGTTGCTGCTGAGCCACTCTTGGTGATGGACATTGAAATCACCCAAACAGAGCACATTTTGTGCTCTTGCCAACCTCAGTGCTTTCTCCAAATGTTGTTCAACATAGAGGAGTATTGATTTGTCAACTAAAGGGGGATAGTACAAGGTAATCAGAGAGAGGTTTCCTTGCCCATGTTTAACCTGAAGCTATGAGACATCATGCGGTCTAGAGTCAATGTTGAAAATTCCCAAGGCAACTCTATCCTAACTGAATACCATTGTGCCACCATCTCTGCTGGTTCTGTCCTGGTGGTGGGACAGGACATATCTAGGATGGTGGTGCCTGGGACATTACCTGTAAGATGTGATTCTGTGAGAATGACTATGTTGCTAGTCTGCTCTCCCAATTTTGGCATTAACCCCCAGATGTTAGAAAGGAAGACAGTGTAGTGTTGACAGGGCTGTTGTTTTGCCATTGTCTTTTCCAGTGCCTAGTTCGATGCCAGGTGATCCATCCAGTTTAATTTCTTTGTTGAGACTTGATCTTCTTAGCTGTCTAAATGATCCACAGTTGATTGAGGCTTCTTTTAATTTCTTGCTTAGCCTTTGCATTGCTCTTGCATTCCTGCATTTCTTCACTAAATAACACTTTTGCATCGATGATAAACAACATCCATAAATTTGCAATGATTAGTAGTATGGCCCACCCCACTTAAACCATCCACTGCTTTCACCTTTTCACTTGCAACCTCTTTCTCGATGTGGTGCCCTCACCTGGACACCAACATTGGTCTTCTGAGTATCTCTCAAATTACTGGCAGCCAGTTGCATGCTCTGAGAATTTTCTACAGCCTTCTTAAATATCAGTTGCTTCCCCCAACAACTGACGCTGTAAACCATCTCTGAACATATTTTCTAAAGCTGCTCCAAAATCAGTGTTCTGAAAGTTGGTTACAAAATTTGAATCTTTAAACAATCACCAAGGTTTTGGGTTGTGATGATTCTAGACCAGAGCAATTAAATTTGCAAATGAAGTTTTCCTTGCTGACGCTAGACTTCTCATCAACTTAAATCTTCACCCTACACACTCAGGAAAATTGAGCATTGCTTCACCTTATCTTGTATTCCACTTGCCAAAAAAGAAATTCTGTAACCTCTCATCTTCAGCCCAGTCCTCACTTCTCTCACTGACTTCCCTGAACATAGCCAAGGTGCTGCTAGTGTGTGTTATAAACCATGATAATGTTAAATGCAAGGGTATCCCAAAACCCAGAAGGAACACTGGTCCATAGAAGCATGTATGTTTTTTTGGTATTATATGAGGAATGATGTATAACCTAATGGGGAACAGTCCAGTCATTGCGAGCAGTTAGTAAGGAAATATTTAAAACAAAAACATGCATGATAAGGACTATAATGCTCTGCGACATTTTAAGGTTACTGATGGCTATGCACATTTTTACATGAAATTATCCCTTAGTCCCCAAACTACATTTATCTGAACTTTGAGACACCCCATTTCCCAAATAGCATCCAATATTAAGAAATTCTTGTGAGCTAAATCCAGCAATTAATTACACAAGGTTAAGGTGATCATGGCTGAGAAATAGTCTTCAAATTCATCAAAAGATAAAATTGCTGCTATTCACGTGAGACTATAGCTGCAAGTTCCTGCAGCTGATGTTAGCTATTTCCTCTCTCTGTTTTTCTTGTGTGTTCAACAGTTATACCATTTCTCTTCCTTCAACTGTATCCTTTAATTGGAGTCAGCTTTTGGCAGGCACATGTCAATTTCCCCCTTTCTCCACTTTGAAATTATCACTTCTACAATCCCATTGTTTCTCAAATCACAAGTAAAATACTTGTTTTCCACTGATAGACTGATTTGCATCTCATCAGTTTTCCAGCTGTCTACCTCAAATCCATTCCCTCTTTATGCTTTTTTCATCTTAAATTTCTTCAATTCTTCACACCTGAAATTTGTCAAATAAACTCACATTGAAAATGAGCTACTCACTTTATGTAACTTCAGTTTGCCACACCAAACATAAAAAAAAACCTCTTTTCATTCCTTGTCATGTTATCCTCATTGCCAAAAAGATGTAGTAACTTGAGACCAACAAATGGGACGATGATTCTCCCCAAAAAATTAGCACAGTGGGCCGGGAGAAGCCTGCAGCATTTGATTCATAAGAAATAGGAGCAGGAGCAGGCCATCTAGCCCTTTGAGCCTGCCTCGCCATTCAACAAGACCATGGTTGATCTGAAGTGGATCAGTTTCACTTTCCCGCTTTCTCCCCATAACCCTTAATTTCCTTGTCTATCAGAAATCTATCTACCTGTGACTTAAATATATTTAGCGATGTAGCCTCCACCACTTTAATGGGCAGAGAATTCCAGAGACTCAGCACCCTTTGAGAGAAGAAGTTCCTCCTCTCTGATCTAAACTGTCCCCCCCTTATTTTGAAGCTATGTCCTCTAGTTCTGCTATACTTCCTAAGCGGGAAGAGTCTCTCTACTTCTACCCTATCTAGCCCCTTCATTATCTTGTAAGTCTCTATAAGATACTCCCTCAGCCTTCTAAATTCCAACGAGTACAGACCCAGTATATTCAATTTCTCTTCATAAGCTAACCCCCTCATCTCTGGTATCAGCCTGGTGAACCTTCTCTGTACTCCCTCCAAAGCCAATATATCCTTTCGCAAATGCAGTGACCAAAATTGCATATACTACTTCAGTTGCTGCTTCACCAATGCCCTGTACAGTTGCAGCAAGACCTCCCTGCTTTTATATTCTATCCCCTTTGCTATAAAGGCCAATGTTCCATTTGCCTTCTTGATCATCTGCTGCACCTGCAGACTGGGCTTTTGCAATTCGTGCACAAGGACTTCCAGGTCCCTCTGCATTGTAGCATGCTGCAGCTTTTCGCCCTCTGAATAATAATCTCTCCTACTATTATTTCTATCAAAGTGGATAACCTCACATTTGCTAACGTTATACTCTATCTGCCAGGTCTTCGCCCACTCACTCAGCCTATCCAGATCTCTCTGCAAACTTTTTGCAGCTTCCATGCAATTTACCTTTCCACTCATCTTCGTGTTATCAGCAAATTTTGTTACCCTACACTCAGCCCCCTCCTCCAGATTGTCTATTAAATGGAAAACAGTTGAGACCCCAGCACTGATCCCTGCGGCACTCCACTAGTCACCAACTGCTAACCAGAATAGCACCCATTGATTCCAACTCTCTGCTTCCTGTTAGACAGCCAATCCTCAATCCACGCTGACACCTTGCCCCCAATTCCATGCACCCTAATGTTTTGCAGCAACCTTTTGTGAAGTACCTTATCAAACACCTTCTGGAAATCTAAAAACATCACACCTACCAGTTCCCCTCTATCTATCACAAGGTTTGTGATCAGGACGGGCTGAGGAGTCAGCTAGGGAGGATGGGGTAAGGGGTGGTGGTTGGCTTGCTGAAGGTGCCGGCACTGCAGAGGGGGTAACTATCAGAGATGCAGAGGGAAAGAGATTGTGGCAGGCCAGGACGAGGGAAGGCAGGGAGTGGGGGAAGTTGGGGTTGGGGGCCACCAATTGGGCTTGGGTACGATGGCGAGGGCTGATCTTGTGAGGATCGTGGGGCTAGCTAGTGATTGAGCTGGCCAGTAATTGGAAGACCACCAGCGCGGGGGCACTGCGCATGCACCAATCTCAGCACTGACAGATCGGTGAATACGTAGTAGCCCTCTCAGTGCACTGATTTCAGCTTTTCCAGCAAGACTAAGTGCTGACCCCCCTGAAATCTAATGATATTCAGGCTGCTGGCCTCTCTGAACACCCACTGAAAAAAAAGTGAATCACTTCAGTTTTTACACAAATTCATTGAAATATAGAAAAACTACAGCACAGTACAGGCCCTTTGGCCCAGAAAGTTATGCCGAATGTGTCCCTACCTTAGAGGTTACTGAGCTTACCTGTAACCCTCTATCTTACTAAGTTCCATGTACTTATCTAACAGTCTCTTAAAAGACCCTATCGAATCCGCCTCCCCACCGTTGCCGGCAGCCCATTCCACGCACCCACCACTGAGTGAAAAACTTACCCCTGACATCTCCTCTGTACCTATTCCCAGCACCTTAACCTGTGTCCTCTTGTGGCAACCATTTCAGCCCTGGTAAAAGTTTCTGACTATCCACTTGATTAATACCTCTCAACATCTTATACACCTCTATCAGATCACCCCTCATCCTTAATCTCTCCAAGGGAAAAAGGTCGAGCTCACTCAACCTATCCTCATAAGGCATGCTTCCCCAATCCAGGCAACATCCTTACCAATCTCCTCTGCACCCTTTCTATTACTTTCACATCCTTTCTGTAATGAGGCGACTAGAAATTCGACAAGAATTTTTTTGGGAGAATTCCGCCCAAGGTAATTGTTTAGAACAGGAATTTCTTTGATGTAAATAAATGACAAAGTTTAACAGTAACTCAGCAGAACGGTAATAACTATGAAAATAGGAGCACTAGTAAAACAGGTCTTGCTTATAGATCATCCTTTTGCAGACTGAAAAAGCCTGCCAAAGCCCACCATGTTCAGAACCTTCAACAGACACCAGTGAAACAATTACAAAGGAGGCAGACAGGTTTATAAGAACATTCTGTATGTTCAAAATGACACTCTGATCCAGACAAAGAACCTATCCTACCGAGTGATGCTTCGCTCTACAGTATCGGGGCAGTACCTTCTCATTTAACAGAGGATGGATCCAAAAAACCTACTGGTTTTGCATCTAGGATGCTGACAAAGGATATTCAAAGTTGGACAAAAAAGGTCTAGTTATCATTTTTGTGGTGAACATATTCCATCAGTACATATGTTTTCAGTGAGTCAAAAATTCCCCTCAAAGCCTCATCAAAATACAGCAGTGGGCACTCATATTATGGTGCATTATATTGTATTGATAGCCAGCGCAGGGAAACATAACATGGTTGTTTCCCTTGATTAGATTTGCCATCCAAGGTATTATGACCTCCTGAGACCAAGATACTTGTACATTCTCCAGTAAATAAGTGCATAGCAAATTAAGCAGTGGACAGACCAAGATCCCATTCTGTCACAAGGTAAAAGATTTCTGATGCAAGGACGGCCAACTAACATAGGAGATAATAAATTGTAACTTTTATATGAAATAGAAATGTAAAGATAGGTGATGTGCGGAATGGATGCATTTTGTGTGGGTCACGAGTGGTTATTCCACTTGATCATTTGCAAGTCATGGATGCAATTGAGGTTCATCAAGGTGCTTCTAAAATGAGAAGTCTCACCAGATTGTACTTGTTGTTTTTACCCATCAGCCTATGTTGAATCCATAGCTGAAGTTTACTCTGAATTTCCTCATGGCGGTGTTTAACAAATAACCCTTTGTAGCTAAAACTTTTGGAAATCTCGATGGATTATGCTGTAACATTATGGTAGTTAATGTGGAACGTCACTTCCTCAAAATAGTTCTGGCTGGCTCATCCCTTCCAATCCATTTTGGCTGCTGTCTGGAAGTTATGAATTACCTTAATCATATAATGAATTCCATTAATTAACAGAACAAAGTGAGAACTTCTACAACTGCTAATGTCTAATTTCTGAATATTGTTGTATGATCCCATTTCAAGTTTATGGACATTTTCTTAGGGTTCATTGACAGTATCAATGATAACCAATACTTTACAGATTTCCTCCCCAGTTTATTTTGGCATGCTGTAATAACTACCATTTATCCTGATGATCTGCCTTTTAGTTTATCCAGCCCATCTATCTTATTTGTACAATTTATCTGAGTGGAGGGAGGGTATGTTTTCCCACAGAGAAAGTAATCACTCACTGTTATGCTCATCTTTTGTATTGAAGCCATCTGCTTTTTAAATTAAAAACAATTTTCACCTCATCTTTGACCACTTATTATTTAAGTACTGAGGGGCTTTTCACTACATTTTTGCACATGCAGTTAGTTTTCGTCTAGTCTCCCTGACCCTCTGATCACACTTTAAAATGTTCTTTAGGTTATCCCATTCCCTTTATCCCTACAATATTTGTAGAGGTAATTTCTCCTTTCTATTTTGCTTCTGATTCTTTTTCTCCATATAATCTGAACTGACTAGTTCTAGATATGTATTGATCTGCACGCTCAAAGTGGAATTTTTCTATAACTAATGTTATAACTAACTCACCATGTGCAGTCACTGTTCAATAAATTACAATAAATGTAGTTCACTACTGTGTTTATCCTGATGATTATTCCCCTACAGCGACTGATCATCGTGATACTCTAGATGTCTTTTTACTGCAGTTATGATTATGTGACATGATTCACAAGAATAGTTATTACTCAGATTTTCTTCTGATAAGCAGTACTCCATACTTGTACAGAATGGACAGACTTTAATTTTGCCTTTGGGAGCGAGTTGGGAGGTAAGGAGGGTGCAAAATTGGGAAGGAAGGCAGGGGTGAAGAAATTGTTGCTTTTCTGACTCATTGCAATTCATATGGTGATACAGAAGATTGAGAATAAAATTCTCAGCAAGTGACTAAAGGGTTTCATCCTGCTCCTGGTATTTAACTGGTGATTTTGCTACATGATGGTGGGGAAAATAGGAAGGTTTTCTCCTGTAGCCCATCCACAACCTCTCTGGTCAATAGCTACTCCTCATCTGAAAGATCTTTTCCATGATCACCTCACTTGGCGCTGCTTGACAAACTCTGGCGAGCCCAAGATAATTATCTCCATTTCTGTGCATACTCCTATGTTAATGCTCCTGGTCAACTGTAGTACCAATATTGTACTGATCCTTGCCCCCTCTTGGCTTGCTGTTCTTGGATCTTCAGCCTTAAAAGGGATAGAAGTCCAAATAATAGACCATTAATTGACGGAAGTGCAAAGAATTGTGCTGGTACTAAAATTCAACTCATTAAATCTCATATCTTCAAAATGAACTTTTTGTCAGATTTGCCTCAGGTTATCTCGTTCTACTTAAATGGCCCTGTGTTCACATCAGGTTTCTGAATCATTGGTGAACATTTGAAACAGTTTAACCTCCATGTCAACTGTTTGTACACTCACCCTGCATTTTTCCTAAATACCATGCAACTTCCACATGCTTACCTTAAGCCAATTTCTTTTCTACTCCTACATACTGAACATTTTAATTTCATACAAAATTAGGAATACATTATACACAGATTTTGCATACATAAGTCTTTCTAAGTACAGTGTCCTTGCGATGTACGTGAAGGGACATTGTTTTAAAGTGTTACTCTGTTCATTTGAATTTTGGCTTGGATCAACTGATTTTTTTTTTCCCCTTCGGTTCCCCTATTTCTTCAAATTAATGCAACCTCTCATTTTGTTTTTCAACTTTACTTTCTTCCTAATTTCCTTAAAATTGTTTTCAAAGCAGCAAACTATTGATTAAAGTTTTATTTTGCTTACCCAGCTCCTTAAAATCTTAAGGTATGAACTTATCATTCCTATCAGCTTGAAACATGGCCTCTGGAAACCCAATGAAATTATTAAATATACCATAACAACATTTCATTAAAGGGTCAAATCTTCAATTATGATTATTGGTATGCAAGTATTTTCCAGCATCTCAAATTTATTATAAAAACCTGGCTGAAGCATAGCCTTGTTTGTGGCAGTTTTCTCATATTCTCTCATGTATTCATTTATCTTCCCTTTGAAAGATTTTCATCATTATTCAATTTGGCTTATGGGCATTCTGAATGGCACAGAACACGCCATCTCCTTGTCCTACAACTATTTCCTGATTTGATCAAAGCTTCCCATGACTTCATCCTGATAGTCTGATAATTCTAGTTGTTCACTTGTCATGGTTTTCCACCCATACTCAATTCTTCCTTTACTTGAGAGTGTAGTAATACATTATTGTCAAGCTAATAGAAAATAAATAATGGCTTTACTGAAATTAAAGACCAATAAATTGAAGAAAAAGAGAAAAATGTACGAAGAAAAGCAAATAAACAAAAATGTCACAATTTCCATTTTTTGCAGCATAATACACAGCACAATAAAAATGACCATTGACTGAAATATAAAGCAGGTCAAGTTCGAATCAACATGAAGCGTCAGAGTTAAAAACTTAATGGAGCAAGAGGAGAATGATCTGAAACAGGATAGATTGAAGGAAGATCATGAAAAAAAATCTCATTACTTGATGCATTTAATTTATAAGCCATCAAATCAAACAACTAAAACAAAGTTGTATGGGCTAGCTTGCAGCACACCATGTATATTACAGTATACATACATAATTTTGGAAAGTCTGCACCACCGATTTTTTTCTATTAAGGATTTCAAAATACTAATGTAGAAATTACAAATGTAGAACAAATGATCTATCTCCATCTACTGAAGATGCCAGAAAAAGTTCACCATTAGGTCAACAATTGTAGGCAAACTCTGATGAAATACCAAGCTATACCTGAGCAGCAAAATTCCTGATATATTCAGAATCAGTTAATTTCAGGGTTGGGGCAAGGGTACTAAAACTGACAGCGGAGTCTGAAAGAAAACAAATCTTGGAAGGACATCCATTTGTGATTTTTATATCTTGACAACTGCTGGAAAGATCAATATGCGGTTGTTAGGTATGAATAGATTGGTCATTGCAATGATGATTCTCAGCTAAACAAATTCTAGCAACTTCATCTAAGCTCAGACATTATGAATGGCTACTTGGTTAAAGTATTGGTGGTTGGTGTCCATGGAACTGCAATCCAAAACAAATCATTGCCTTCAAAACAGGAGAAAAAGAAAATGAAGTAAAGAAAACAAAATGTCAGACCGACACCGCCCCCCCCCCCCCCCCCCCCACCCCCAACACACAGAGAGGATAGTGGTAACCACTTAGCATGTTTTATATCATGACAATTGCTTATTTTTCTGTCCAACAAGATAAGACAACCCTTTTACACAATTCTGCTGCTGAATTTACATTCACTTTTTAAAAAAAATAACTATAAACAAAAAAGCTTAGTTAAAGAAAAGTGCAGTTGGGTTCGATGCTTTCATTAAAATGTCCCAGAACAACTGTAAAAATTACAAAGACATGACAATACGAAATACCGCCTTGTAGGATAATATAGCTGTGGATGCACAGTACATTCAACTACAATACATGACACATGTATTTATTTTATTATTTTTTTCAAAGAAACCAATTTATGAGAAAATAAGAACTTTCACCTCAAACTTGTACTTTTGTCACCATGTGATTACATGGTAACAATGTAAAAACCAATTTATTTAATTCTGTCAATGAACTATGTAAGGGGAGAATAAATAAATCTACAAACTTAGTGGTGATAAACTACATTGGAGTATAAAATGAGGTTACAAATTAAGTCCTGAACATTTATTATTTAATGATTTAGTTACATTGCTACTTGTTAAAAATCTTCATAAATGCACCCAATTATATCAATTATTTCTATTTCAGCTGTCTGAAATTGCGCATATATGAGCTTGTGATAACTTCCAAGTAAACAGTATATGGTATGTACTTATGGCAATGAGACACTATTTAATTACAAATGAGCCACTGTATTTTCGATATCCAGGGCAAGAATAATTTTAAGATAAATTTAGAATTTATGGCACAAATGCTATAAACTAAAATTTAGTTGGGTACAAGTATTTTTCCAAAATATTAAGAGTTAGAAATGGGCATTGTTTTCATGATGTTATTAATGGCACCAATATAATTAAATTTGGCAATGTTCACTAAACTCACTCATTTTTAAAAATATTTTTATTTTAAAATGACAAATTTGATTTTTGTCTTTTTTATAGCAAGGATGTAAAATTCTCTGGTATCATCACGATACTGAGTCATAATAGTGATTTGGCTCGAGTGCACGTCACCTCTCTCTAGACTAATCAGATCAGATCAGTCCCATTCCTCTGCTCTATCCCATTATTCCTATAAGTTTTACTCAAATATCCATCAACTTCCTTTTGAAATTACTCATTGTTTTTTCCACTAATTCTGTAAGGCAGCAAGTTCTAGGTCATTACCAGTCACTGCATAAATAATTCTTCTTTACACTATTACCAACTAGAATTTCTTGCCAAAACCCTAACTTTGTTCTTCTACTATATCAGCCAGTGGGAACAACTTTTCCAATATGACTTATTGTCACTCTTGCAAGTGATCAAACATTTGGAAAAAAGCTAACTGCCTTTTTTGCAGTTTTAAAATAGATGGAGACGAGGTATTTTCTTAAATTTTAACACTGTTCAATAGTAGCGGATATTCTTTAACTTCTCCAAAGACCCTTCCTTAGGTGAACCGTTTATCTTGCAAAAATCCATGATTAACTTTTTGTTGTTTTAGAATATTATTGAAATCATTAGAAAATCTGGCTGGAGGAATTACAATGGGTAGAAGCTAAATTAGTAGATATGTGGTAATTAGCTTGGAGGGCTTAAACCATCAGGTAATTTTAACATTTCCTGCTCACCCGGTTCAGTAACTCCTCCAAGTCACTTCTCATTAAAGCCATTAGCACTCGTTACTTGAAGAAAAATAATGTTGAAAAATGTACGAAAAGGAAACAAGCTAATCTTTACAATGAGATTTACAAATAAAAAATAAAGAGAACTGCAATGAAATGTTCTGGTTACAAATCTCACTAATGATTTTACTCCATCTAAAAATTTACTTTCTGTATAATACTTACTGCTGACATTGGTTCTAAATAGTACTATATAGTACTATAATATATATAGACACATGCATCAATGCAATTGCTTTTGGTTCATGCAAGGAGGAAACAAGAGTATAGCAATGTTATTTCTCCAAATTAGCCTGGATTGTTAAACATATTTCAGTGTTGAAAGGTTAGTATGATGTGCAGGTTTCGTTAGTAACTCTTTAGTCAAGGAAATATTTCAAAATAAAGGATTTGCTGAAATTCTTTTTAGTGTGAACAGGGCATCAGAAAAGTTTGCTTTAAACTGTTAAGTGTTTAGTGCTCTGATAGGAAGTAACCTGAATATAAGCTCTCTCACTCAATCTTACCTTTTGATTTCTAGAACTGACATTTTAATGATCTAAAAGGGGAAAATAAAACAATGAACATAATCATTTTGATACATGGTAGATATGTACAGGATAGGAAGGTTGAATTTTTTTTTATAAATACCAAAGATCATTGCTTTCAATACGAGAAACCCAAGATTAGAAAATAAAGCTACAAATACCAGTGATCCAGCATCTTAAATCTCACTTGTTCCATTTTTGGTCAAAGTTATTGCAGTTTTAGAAATTCAATTAACTAAACCTTGAGTTTATTTTCTTTTAAAGGCAGAGATATATCTTCTACATCCAATTTAAAATAAAATATGAAACCAAAAAAAGGCCTCTTCTCAGATTGGGAAACTACAGATTAAGTAATTAAATTAGCATTCCACAAAGGACAAATTATGTGTCTATTTTGGTGAACTCTGAAATCAGCTGTATATAGATTTATATTCACTTCACAATTGTTCTAAAAAAAGCCACAAAAATGAAGTGGAGATATCAATTAGTTCATCCAGGCATTCTAGATAGTTAACACCATAACTAAAAGGTAAGAAAGAATACAGCAGATAAGTTGGCTTTAAAAAAGTGAAAAGTATTTGTAATTAAGATAACAGTAATATATTTATCAAAAATACAGCAGTACTTCTAATATGGAATTATTTTGGGAATTCATTTATCACAAAGTCAAACTCAAGCCAAAATATTTACTATTACCTGAATCAGATGGTAAATTGTGACAAGGGGCTGGACAGAAGACCTGGGCAGCAAAATCCTCAAAAGTGGTTGGCTCCTGGTGGTGTTGTACAATTGTTTCCAGGTATCGAGCTCTTTCCTCATAGCTGACGTTTGAGTTAAGTATAAATAAATCAATTAAATTAACCAAAACTAATGTTCAAAGCATGCAATTATACACTTTGATCACAACTATAAATTTGCATTTCTATCTCAGGAAAAGTCTTGGCTTGGCATATATAATGAGAATTTTTGAAGTGTAATGGAATGCATGAGAAAAATCCCAGCAACTGCAATTTCACTCCATTCTAAACAATAAAATAAAATAACATTGGTTACATGCAGGGGCAAGTTCCCTCTACATTCTCCCAACTAAAATCAAATTTCCAGAAGGAATCTTCCTATCTTAGGAAAGAGTGAAGGTATTCAAAAGAGTACAGAAAAGATTCATGAGAATACTTCTTGGGATGAGGAACTTCAACTGTGTTGATAGATTGCAGCAGTTGTACTGTTTTCCCTGGAACAGAAAGCTGAAAGGAGATTTGATAGAGGACTCTGGACAACTAGAGTAATAGGATAAACTGTTTCCAGTGTGTAAGCACTAAGAACCAGAGGGCACAGGTTTAAAGTAACTGGCAAAAGGAACAATGGCGATATGAGGGAAAGCTTTTCCATGGAGTGAGTTGTCAGGATCTGAAGAGGGTGCAGGCAAGTTCAGTTGAGGTGTTCAAGAGTAGGTTGCATTGTCTGTAAAGGAAAAATGTGCAGAAGAATGACACTAGGTGAATTATTCCTCAGACAGCCAGCATTGATATGATGTGCTGGGTGGCCTTTAGTGCTGCAATCATTCAATGATTCTGTATCACCATTAACATTCCGAGTTCACAGACTAACTATTAAAGTCTCTCCAGTTCTCTCATCAATAGTTAATAGCTCTGTAGTTAAGATTATTTAATGTTACTTAGCAATCAAAATATATAGGTAATATTATGCTCTAGATCAGGCTTGCCCAACACTTTATATGGGGGGGAAGGGGGGGGTGCAGCATCACAATTTTTTTTCTCACTAATATAAACTTCAAAAAAACCAAACAAGTTGCTGAGTAATAAAATAAATTTGAAGAAATAAATTGATAATAAAAGAAGTATTAAATAACGATAACTACTATAGCATGAGATGGGGCCTGTGTGTCTGGCCATGACCAGTTTCAAATGCTCCCTCTCTGATTCTTAGTGCTTGCTGGTGTGAGGGCGAATGAGAGCCAAGAGTGGAAGTGAGCCACATTTCTCCCTCGTGTGAGCCACACAATCTCTCTTCGCACCCCACTCCTCCCTTTCTGTGCACTAAGGGACAATTTAGCATGGTCAATCCACCTAACCTGCACATGTTTGGAGTGTGGGAGAAAACTTGCGCAGACATGGGAGAATGTGCAACTCCACACACATGTTATCTACATTCCTATTTTTTTTTATAAATACCAAAGATCGTTGCTTTCAATACGAGAAACCCAAGATTAGAAAATAAAGCTACAAATATCAGTGATCCAGCATCTTAAATCTCATTTGTTCCATTTTTGGTCAAAGTTCATTGTTTAAACAAAGAACTTATTGCAGTTTTAGAAATTTCACCTCCTTGCTCATCAGGAATCTACCTAACTCTGCCTTAAAAGTATTCAAAGACTCTGCTTCCACTGCATTTTGAGGAAAAGATTTCTTCTCACCTCTGTCCTAAATAGGCAACCCCTTATTTTTAATCTGTGGTCCCTAAGACCAGATTCTCCTGCATGGGCAAACATCCTCTCCAAATTGACTGTCAGGACTCTTTTAGGCTTTTGTACGTTTTAATCAAGTAGTCTCTTATTTTTCTAAATTCCAGTAGATACGAGCCTAGCCTTTTTCAACCTTTTCTCACAAGACAACCAGCCCTATTCAGGTATTAATTTAGCAGACCTTCTACAAAAAGTTTCCAATATCATTACATTCTCTGTGAAGGCCACCAATATTGTACGTAGTGTTAATATTGTACGTAGTGTTAATATTGTACGTAGTGTTAATATTGTACGTAGTGTTAATTCCAACAAGTGGATATTATAAAGTAATGAATCCAATATTAGTCCTCAACTCATTCAAGTTTTATTTCAAGCCTGTTTACTCTTCTACCTCATTGCTTTCTAACACACAGATGGTGCTGACTGACTCTTCCTTATATACAATGGAGTATAATTAACAAATCAATGCCCTTGTTACCTTCAAGTACTGGATATTTAACATTCAATAAATAGAACCCATTAGAGATTCTAACAGATTCTCCTGTATTCTTTTAAAGTAAATTGATTGGCAAAATTATCTCTTGGCCTTTTGGTTAAGATCAAGCATCAGATCAAGCCCAAGGCTTTATCTTGTCAGCTTGGATCTTGTTTTTTTCTCTGTTGTGGATTAAATAGGATTTTGAATTTTGATTTTGGAGCAAGCAAGGAATAGGTTTGTGTTTGCCAAGTCCACTCTGAGCATTGGCTTTGTAACTTTAAGAATAGAGTAAAAATTAAAATAAATGAAAATACATAGTCTTTAACAATCCGAATACCCCTTTTTTTTTTACATAAAACAAAAAAAATTATAACATGAAAATTTTCATGTTGTCACAATTCATTATATCACCAGGCATCCCTCTCCCAGGATATTCAATGGTTTATTTTAAAAAAAACAATTCTCTTTGTAAAGCAATCAGATAGCTGGTGACTTGTGCTAACCCATTCTAATATTGCTCTCACATCAATCCTCAACCTCTTTCCTATGACACTCTTTGAATGATGTAGAGATGCTGGCATTGGACTTGGGTAGACAAAGTAAGAAGTCTGACAACACCAGGTTTAAGTCCAACCGATTTATTTGATAGTAAACTCACAAGCTTTCGAGGTTTCCCTCTTTGTCAGGTGAACGAGGCCTTCTGGTCTCAAACAGCACATATAACAGCATAGACTGTTTACAGATTACTGATTAGAATGCAAATCTTTACATAATCTGCTATTCGAATCTTTAAGTGGCCAACAATGTGAATGGACGGAGTACTGAGCATAGGTTAAAGAGATGTGTATTGTCTCCAGACAGCACAGTAAGTGAGGTTTTTTGCTAACCCAGGCAAGTCATGGGAGTTACAGATAGTGTAACACGAACCCAAGATCCTTGTTGAGACCATCCTCATGTGTGCGGAACTTGGCTATCAGTCTCTGCTCAGCAACTCTGCGCTGTCATGCGTCGTGAAGGCTACCTTGGAGAATACTTACCTGAAGGTCGGAGGCTGAATGCCTGTGACCACTGAAATATTCGCCAACAGGAAGGGAGCAGTCTTGCCTGGTGATTGTTGAGCGATAGTCATTCATCCGCTGCCGTAGTGTCTGCATAGTCTCCCCAATGTACCTTGCTTCGGGACATCCTTTCTTGCAACGTATTAGTTAGGCAACGTTGGCCAAGTTGCAAAAGTATGTACCGAGTTGCAAAAGAATGGATGGTATTCTCACGTGTGATGATGTCATCCACGTCAATGATCCGGCAGTCTTGCAGAGGTTGTCGTGGCAGGGTTGTGTGGTATTGTGGTCACTGTTCTCCTGAAGGCTGGGTAGTTTGCTGCGAACAATGGTCTGTTTAAGGTTGTGCGGTTATCTGAAGGCAAGAAGTGGGGGTGTGGGGATGGCCCTGGCAAGATGTTCATCTTCATCAATGATATGTTGAAGACTCTGGAGATGTCGCAGCTTCTCCGCTCTGGGGAAGTAATGGACAACAAAGCGTACTCTGTCCACCATGTCCCGTATTTGTCTTCTGAGGAGCTTCCACCCTAAACACGTTAAAGAAGCCATCCCCTACAGACAAGCCTTCCGTATACATAGAATTTGCTCAGATGAGGAGGATCGTGACAGACTCCTCCAGATGCTCACAATAGGATATGGCACTCGACTCATCAATCGACAGTTCCAATGCGCCACAGCGATAAACCTCACTGATCTCAGTGCTCCGTCCACTCACGTTGTCGGCCACTTAAAGACTTGAATAGCAGGTTAGGTGTAAAGATTTGCATTCTAATCAGTAATCTGTAAACAGTCTGTGCTATTATACGTACTGTTTGAGACCAGAACACCTCATTCACCTGATGAAAAGGGAAACCTCGAAAGCTTGTGAGTTTATTATCAAATAATTCGGTTGGACTTAAACCTGGTGTTGTCAGACTTCTTACTCTTTGAATGAACACTGTCCCAGAGAAAATTATCTATGTGACACTCAATGGGCACATTTTTCCATGATTGGCCCTTTTAGGAGTTCCTTCACCTTATCTGTCATCTCTAGCTGCATAACTATCTCTGCAGTTAAGGTGCAGTTAAGACAGCTATCTTCTTTGATTCTCACGCACTGGATACTGCAAAGGTTATGGGCCCTGATCATATTCTGCCAATAGTACTGAAGACTCCAGAATTTGTTGCATCCCTAGCCAATCTGTTTCATATAGCAACAACATTGGCATCTACTTGGCAATGTGGAAAGTTTCCCAGGTATGTCCTGTACACAACAAACAGGGCAAATCCAATCTGGCCAATTATAGTCTCATCAGTCTACTTTCAATTATTAAATGATGGAAGGGATCATCAGCAGTGTTATTAAGTGGCACTTGCTTCATAACAGCTAGCTCACTGCACCCACTTTGGGTTCCACCAGGGACACTCAATGCCTGACTTCATTACAGCCTTTGTTCAATCATGAATAAAAGAGCTGATTTTCATAGGTGAGGTGAGAATGATTGCACTTGACATCAAGGCAGCATTTGACGGAGTATGACATCAAAGAGCCAAAGCAAAATTGGAGTCAGTGGGAATCAAGGGGAAAACACTTCACTGGCACAAAGGAAGACAGTTATGGTGGCTGGAAGTCAATTATCTCAGTTCCAGAACATCACTGTAAGGCTTCTTCAGAGCAGTGTGTCCTAGGCCCAACCACCTTCAGCTGCTTCATCAATGGCCTTCCTTTCATCATAAGATCAGAAGTGGAGATGTTTACTGACTGCACAATGTTTAACACAACTCCACAGACACTGAAACTTCCTATACCCAATGCAGTGAGATCAGGACAATATCCAGGTCTGGGCTGACAAGTGGCAAGTAACATTCATGCCACACAAGAGCCAGGCACTGACCATCTCTGACAAAAAAGAATCAAACCATCGCACCTTGACATTCAATAGTGTTACCATTCCTTAAGCCTCCACTATAAACATCCTGGAGGTTACCATTAACCAGAAACTGAACTGAACTAGCCATATAAATGCTATGGCTTCAAAGCAGGTGAGAGGTTCGGAATCTTGCAGCAGATAACTCATCTCCTGCAGCAGTATGTACATGACACACTGCAAGAACTCACAAAAACTCCTTAGGCAGCATCTTCCAAAGCTCCGATTGCTACCATCTAGAAGGATAAGGCAGCAGATACCTGGAAATACCATTACCTGGAGGTCCCTCTCCAAGTTACACACCAAAGGGCAATAAATGCTGGCCTAGCCAGCAATGCCCACATCTCGTGAAATGAATTAAAAAAAAAATCAATCATACTATAGTCATTGCTACCTAAGGGCAGCTTCGCTATGAGGTCATCAATTAATCCTATCATGTTGCACAATATTAAGTCTAGTGTAGCCTGCTCTCCGGCTTATGCAAGAACATGCTGCTCTGAGAAACTGTCCCAAAAATATTCTACGAATTCCAGGCTGGCTTTTGCCAATCTGATTGTCCTAGTCTATATGCAGGTTTCCTCCCCTGTCCCTCCCCTCCCATGAGTATCACTATACCTTTCTGACAACCTCCCATTATCTTTTCCTTTATACCCCATGCTACCATATGGCAACTATTAGGGGGCCTGTACAGCATTCTAACAAGTGGCTTCTTGGCTTCATCAATTCTTATCTCTACCCAAACCACATCTATATCCTGAACCATGGTCATCCTTCTCCTTTGTGTGAATACCACCTTTAATTAAGATAGCCACATTTTCAATTTTTCCTAGCTTCCTGTCCTCTTATTCTCACCTAAATTGGATATAGGTAGGCTCGGAAAATGGGCCAAAATTTGGGGAATTTACTGTGGATCAGTGTGAGGTTATTAATTTTGGCTGAAAAACAGAAAAGCAAATTTTTATCTAAATGGAAAGCAGATTCAAAATGTGCTTGGACAGCAGGATCTGGGTGCCTTTGTTCATGAGTCACAAAAGCCAGTATGCAGGTACAGCATGTAATAAAAAAGGCAAATGGAATGTTTGCATTTTTTGCAAAAGGACTGGAATATCAAAGTAGAGAAGTGTTGTTGCAATTGTATAGTATAATGATGAGACTACATCTGGAGTACTGTGTCCAGCTTTGGTCTTCTTATTCAAGGAAGGAAGTGGTGGCATTGGAGGCAGTTTAGATGAGATTCACAAAATTGATTCCAGAAATGAAAGTGTTGATGTATGAGGAGAGATTAAATAGTTTTTAGTTTATACTCACTGGAGTTTAGAAGGATGAGGGGGAATCAGATAAGGAATATAATAAACTAAAAAAGATTGATAAAGTAGATGTAGACCAAATGTTTCCCCCAGTAGGGCAATCAAGAACAAGAAGTCAAATGTACAGATGAGGAGCGGTAGATTTAAAACTTAGATGAGGAGAAACTATGTCTCACAGAGAGTGGGAATTTATGGAACTCATTGCTCCATAGCGCACTGGAGACTGGATCATTAATTGGTTTCAAGAAGTGGATATATTTGTAATAAGAAATGGGATAAAGGATATGAAAAACAGGTAGGGAGGTGGATTTGAGACAAGGAAGAGATCAGCTATGATCTGATTGAATGGCAGAATAGGCTCAAAGGACAGAATTGCCTTCTTCTGTTCCAATCCCACACAGGGGCTCTTCCCTACTCTTACATGTCCACAATAGGGGTTCTCCTCCTCTTTCATGCATGCACACATACAGTCTTCCTCCTATTCCCCCATGCTTTTCTGGCTCTGGAACTTGTGTTTCCACTGTTTGCTGTTCATCAAATCACAAGTTGGTTTCTCTGTGAATTTGCTGTGCAGACAATGCATGTAGAAACCAGTATATGACTGCATGAGCAGATTTACTGCATTGCTGAAATTTAAATTTGTAGCACGTCAAATACGCTTGGCTGGCCAGGTAGATGGCCAGGCATCCAGCCTGATGGTTGCCAGAGGACCTTACCCTGCTTATAGATTCAGTAACTGGAATTAACTAATGAAGTATTAAAGTAATTTCAGTTGGGGAAATTTAGATCAAAAAGGAATCTTTGTCTCACTCCCACCAATCTCAAAAGTCGGCCTATAGTCGTTAAAATAATGGAACATGTAAGCCAGGGAACAGAAATACAAGTCAAATTGCTATTAATGCTCCTGCGATACTAATTTGAGTAGCAAGGCCTTGGACAGGATTTTGAGCTCACATTCACCCTAAGACCAGAAGATCCCACCTCTTATATCACAGAATAAACATGGTCAACAGATCAAAATACTTCAAGTTTGTATTAATTGCATGCATATGGAAAGTTATTTACTATGATACCTTGTACAATCCAGACATCATCCAGCAGCATACCTTAGCAATTGTAACTGCTCAAAAATCATGGGAAAATGTCAGAAATAAAACATCTTTATACTTAAATAAAACAGGCACGGACAAGTTAAGGATCATAATATGGGAGGCAATGTCCTTTTATAAAGAATTTAAGTTGTAATTCTATTCATTTATAGATAAGCAAGTGGCCTGGTGACAGAAAACGTCAGCCATAGAGCTTAGAATGTAAATCTGGAGCATCAGGTAATAAACCATATTTATCAAAAAAAAATACATGCTGACATCACGATTTGCAGTTCCTGTTACAAAAAAAATTAAATAACATGACAATTTTTTTTACATCTGTCCTGAATTTTTTTTTTAACTTCTGTGGTATTGTTCTTATTTGCAAAACCATTTGTAAACACTCAATAATGTTATGGGGATGGAAGAAGGGAGGGAAAAGACATGCATTAAGAATTCTTGCAATGGTTTTTTTCAATATGCAAGCTGGAACTTGCTGGGAACCTTCAGTCATATCAAGGCTTGTTGACATTTAATCTAAGAAACATGGGGTTAAATCAAGTGATTGTAGGAGCTACACTCAGGGATAATGGTTTTGGACCAAAAGGTTTCTCCATTTCCAAATCTAAGATTCCTTGGGCATCAGCATCAATTTTTATTTCATTAGGTTTCAGTTTCAATTGATCCATGCTGATTTCGTACTTTCAAATAAAAAAAATACATGTAATACCTGAACTGAATTTGTGATTTGTGCACAAGCAATGCAACAGATTTGGCCGAGTCTTCCTTTAGAATTGCAGAAGAAAGTAACATTAGGGGTTGCATTTGCTATAAACTATTTTAGATTTATTATGTGAACTTTCTTTTCCAAATATTGGAGTTAATAATATTATTGTACAGTATGTTTTGTATACATGCAAAAATATTCTGGATAAGTAATGTCATGATATTACATTAATTCAGGAATCAAGTCTGAAGACAAAAGATACATGACCATTTCTAGTAGATTTGTGTTTGGTTATGTTCAGAAAATATACAAGCTGTCTACTGTACATTATGGCTCTTTAAAAAAAAAGACACACTTCCAAACCAAACTTTTTAAAGCATATTTCCAAACCATTCCAATTTCAGCAGAATCCTGACATTCCTCCTCATGCTCCCAACATTAGAAACTAATTGATTGAGAGTGCCCCACAAGTTGTGCTAGTATTCATGCAAACAGCTTCTTGTTCATTGAGTTCAGGTGTAGCCAGCAGAAAATTACATCTTCTGGCTGTGCATTCTGCTGTTCAGATAATGGCAGCCATAGGCTAATTATTTTGGGAGGGTAGCCAAAAACATCAGAGTGGCAGATTGGGAAAGTGGTTAAAAAGGCAAATGGGATTCTGGGCTTCCTAATGAGAGGCACAGAATACAAAAGCAAGAAATTTGCAAAGAAAATTTATAAAACTCTGGCTTACCCTCAGCTAGAATTCTAGTCTTACCCTGGCTTACCCTCATCCAATTCTAGTCACCACAATTTAAGACATGTGCAGGGTTTTAAAGATGGGGCAGGTAAGACTCCCAACAATGATTTCAGGGATGAGGAATTTCAAATATAAATGTGGATTGGAGAAGCTGGGTTGTTCTCCTTCTAGAGAAGACTCAGACAAGATTTTATAGAGATATTCAAAATGAAGAGGGATCCAAGCAGATTAGTTAAAGAGAAGCTATTCCCATTGGCAGCAGAGAACCACAGCACATCAAGTTAAAGTCATTAACAAAAGAACCAAATGACATGTTACAATCTCCACATTGAGACCGATAATTTAAAAGAAAGGAACCCAACAAAGCCTATGGAAAGAAAACCACTGGACAAGATTTTGTTTTTTAAAAACTTTTACTGTAACAACAAAAAAAAACATAATTCAAACATCTTTCCTAAACTGTGATCAGAATTAGATACAATATTCTAGAGGCTGAACCAGAATTTTTTAAATGTTCATCATAAATTCTTTTCTTTTGTAATCTCTGCCTCTTATTAAATATCTCAGAATCCAATTTGCTTTAACCACTTAAACTGTCAACTAGATGCTTATAGCTACCCTCTCAAAATAATTAACAGGTGAAGAATATTTCAAAATGATTAATTTCATTTTAAATAATTACAAGATAAGTCTCACATAGCTATTAGCACTAGCATTACTTCCTGCACAAATGTGACATCATGTGAAATCTCAGTTTTTCCAACCCATCCAATGCTCTGCAAGATCTCTCACTTCACATTCAATCATTTCAGCCCTCGAGCTACATTCATCAGCAGCCATATTTCATCTTAAGTCCAGGACCCAGTTAACACTGACGAGGTACATGTCTATGAACCCTCTTACACGCTGGTAATGATCTTCTTGATGCCACAGAATTCTTACAGACTCTATTCTGGGTCCTTTAAATAATTTGGTGAACTCTAGCAACATAAACAAAAACAATGCACCTTGGCCAATCCACATTCCCTTGCCCTTCACTATATAGCATACATAGGAACAGTCTCTGCTCTATGCTCAGACACCTACTTCAACAACAGGAGTTGTTCAAAGACTGCCAAACAGAAAACTGTTCCATTAATGGACAGCTTTGCTGGTTTCCTTGTCACACAAATTCTCAGATGTGTTCTGACCTTCAAACATAGAACATAGGCTTACCCAGTTTCACTGCAATTAGTTTATATTTACCCTCTGGTTTCTTAGCTATTCGCCCCCATGGCAACATCAAGTCACATGGGCATTTCTTGAAACTAAATGATGCCATAATCAGGAAACCAAATATCCCTCTCTCATTCTTCAGTTCAATTTTGTCTTAAAGGAGTAAAACGCAAAATTTAATATGGTTTTTCCAAGCACATAGATCATCACATCCAATATGAGGAAAACTGATTTTTTAAAAAATACATGGACTTGGAATGCACTACCCAAGAGTTTTGGGGAGGCTGATACAATCTGAGCTTTTAAAAGAAAATTTGGTAAGCGCATTAAGAAAAAGAACATTGCAGGGCCAAGGGATGGGGCAAAGGAATGGGACTAACTGTGTTGCTCTTAGAAAGCTGGCATGGCTACAACCAACTTATGGTCTCCTTCTTGTTCTAACTATTCTATGATTCTATTAAAACAGCCTGCTGGTATATACTATAAGACAATTTTGAATGGACCAAATGGAAATTAGAGAAAGCAACAATTTCCTTTGTTTGGTTTGCCATGCTAGATTCAGATCTGTCCAACTATACCCTCCAATATAATCTAGTAAAATATGTAGATCTTTCTGTAACTAGCTGATGTGTGAGTGTCTAAGTAATTGCAATTATAACACAAAATAGAGATTAACATGTGACTCGTTTGGACCTTTTCGGTTAATCTTTTGATCCCTTATCTGCTTTTAACATTTTTATAACCTTCTTTACTTATGGCTGGTCATTCTCTAACTTGTCCTGTTAGCAGATCTTTTTATTAATGTTATTTATTTCCACCATAAAACATTACGTATGCTATAATTTAGTGTCCAAATCAAGATAATTAGCAGGACAATATTAACTTCACAATAAATATTTGACTTGAATTTTAGAAAGGTACAAGTTACTATTATAACATGATATTTCAGGTGAAACTATACTGCAATGCAATAAAAGTCAAGTAAAATGATATATGGCTCTGCGTTTTTACAGCTTTACTCAAGAAAATGTTTCATAGAGCTTCTCTCTGTAGCTTCACAGCTGTAGATTTACTAGGGCTAATAATGCCCTACTCACAGCAGTGTTTCTTGTAGTGAAAATGTGGGACTCCTGCATTACCAGAAAGTAATTTTCTGTTAAAAATAGGATTATTGGAGCTCCCACCTACTGTGCTTTTCATTCGAAGTGATGCACTCGACTGAGAGCCATCGCTTGAAAAATTATGTTTGAACTAAGAATACAAAAATGAGCTTGTTAGCACATTAGAAGTGCAGTATCGTAGGGCTCCAGAAAATTCCCAGTGGAGTGATAATTTATCTTTCCATACATGCTGGCACACATAACCTCCGAATTGATCATTCTTTTCAAATACGAGATATCACTAGGAAGAACAGATACAAAAGTCCATAGCATCGCTGTCTAATATCAAAATAAGAATTTCTAAAGTCTTGAACATGAGGTGAACAGTTTAATTAAAAAGGCATAGGATTTATCCGTATCCTTATATGGAACAATCCATATTCCTAAGTGAGAATAGGTTTCAGTGAAATAGATTTTGGAGTTGCAATGTGACTTAACAGCACACATTAATAGATTCTTTCTGCGAGTTGTCATCTGGAAATAACATCAATGAAATAGAAAAAAAATTGAGACAGCTGCTGCAATCAAATGCAGAATGCAATTAGGGAACAATTTACTTCAATCCAGGAAAAATTATAATGACAGTAAACTGTCATGCTTACTAAGAAGCAAAAATAGGGATTAATAAGTGATGCATTCATCTCAGACAAGGAAAGTTGCAGACAGATGCTACTGACCTTTAAAAAGAATTCATTTTTAATTGAAGTGGCATCAGAAAAGCAATATTCTCTTTGGCTTTGCCCTTTAAGAAACTACTGTCCATTAAAAATTGACAAGTTTATTTAGTTTATGCAAATATTTCTAGGATTACACTGTTGCAAGACTATTTTTGTTGCAAGAAAATCCTGGTTAAGGAATTACATATCTCTGGGATGCTAACACAACTAAGCTTAACTTGCAAGTCCTACAATTTGCATGAAATTTGTAGTGCCAATTATTTGGTGATCGTGTCAGCTATATCCAAATGACAATACTATATTGCAGTAATGGGGGTGGGAAAGTGAGGAGTTTTAAATATAATTAGCAATATTAAACTGCAATTTTGTTTAAACTCTAATGGCATATTTACTAAACAAATTAACCTGCAATTCATGAAATAAAGACATTAATTACTACTGCTGAACCATTTTGAATATGCAAAACCAAGCTGAGCTACCCTATACCAAGACCCATGCTTTTTAATTACTTAGTAAATAGTTCAAGGCAAGAGAATGCATTATTTCAGAGATTCATTAACTTTTTATCATAACTTATCACAGTGCCTGATGTATTACATCAATACTGTGACACAGCATTTTTTAATTACTGAATATTGGGATTCATCTTATCTGATAGAATAAAAGATGTGATTTTTGTAAAGGAAAGCCGTTCTTTTCCATTCAATTATACTGCAACATATATATTGTCTACAACACTGCTCAACTAAGAACTAGGTGAACACCTGGTACTACTTCAGCTCAGTTTCCAGAACTGCCAGATGATCAGAAATCTATGACAGATGCTCAAGCACTGCAAGGCTGTTAACAGTATAGAGGCAGGTTAGATGTAGGTCTTATCTAATTTTTAACTTTATTCTGACTATTTCAAAGTAGATTCCTTGACATTCAATGGCAATACCATTGCTGAATCTCTCACTGACAAAATCCTAGGTGTTATCATTGACCAGAAATCGTACTGAACCAAGCATATAGATACTGTGGCTACAAAAGTTCATCAGGGGCTGGAAGTTGTGTGATATGTAATTCAATTATTGAATTAGTAATTTGTTTCAGTAAATTGCATCATGTTCTAACCACTGTTTAACATTTCATTAAGCACTGTCTGAGGATTGTCAACATTTTTATTGGTCACACCTAATGTCAAAATAAGGAAAAAGTTAAGTATTCACCACTCATGTTTGATGCTCATTCTTTTAATCTCTCGCAGAGTTTTACCCACAATAAATTTCCATCCATCTGGAACATAACCATTTAACCAGTCTGCTCATCTGACTAATTTCCAACAGGTTGTAAAGGTAAATAACAAATTAATACCGAGCAACTTAAAGATGGAAAACTGTTTTGAGATACTCAGAATAACGTTCTTAGTATACACAGTTAATTTCTCCAAAAGCGTGACAAAGTAGAAGTGTAAACTCCAAACCAACCTGTTCCAATATAGCTACAATTACCCACTGTGAAAAAAAATGATCCCGGTCCATAAAATTATCAACAAAAAGCAGGACGAATTCAATTCAACCATTACAGTTGCCGGTTACTTTCAATCATCAGCAAAGTAATGGAAGGTGTTGATGATGTTATCAAATGACGCTTACTCAGCAAATAACCAGCATAATGATCAGTTTGGGTTCCAACTTGACCATTCAGCTCTTGACCTCATTACAGCCTTGATCCAAACATGGACAAAAGAGCAGAATTCAGAATCTGAGGTGAGTGTTACTGCCCTTGGCATCAAGGTAACATTTGAAAGAATGTGACATCAAGGTGCACTGGCACAACTGAAGCCAATGGAATTGCACAGAAAATTCGTCACTGGTAAGAGTTCTACCACTACGGAAGAAGATAGAGATGGTTGTTGGGGGGTTCATCATGTCAGCTTCAGGACATCGTTACAAGAACTCCTCAGGCTAGTCTCATAGGCTCTTCAGTTGCTTTATCAATGATTTTTCCCTCCATCATTAGGCCTGAAATGAGATGTTCACTAATGTATTGTTATCATTTGTATTACCCTAACCACAGATCTGTCATTACTGGTGCTCAATTACTGGGTGGCAGGATGGCACACTGGTTAGCACTGCTGTTTCACAGCACTAGAGACCTGTGTTCAAATCCAGTCTTGAGCAACTGTGTGTATGGAGTTTACACTTTCTCACCATGTCTTCAGTTGCTCAGGTTTCCTCCCACAGTCCAAAGATGCACAGGTTAGATGGATTGGCCATGCCAAATTGCCTTTTAGTCTCCAAAGATGTGGGAGTTAAGGAGATGGGGAGTACGGGTGGAATGCTCTTTCAGAGAATTGGTGTGCCAAATAATGGGCTAAATGGCCTCCTTCCACAGTGTAGGATGCGCTGGATGCGACGAATGCCAAGATCTTTTATGCAAGAATAATTCAGCTGAATCCCTCTGACCCAGGATGAATGACATGATATGGAACTCACTCTGAGCTACCTTTGCTAATATCAATTGAAGCCTGGACCATCTAAACTACTACTGCCAATAAAAGATGCATTTTGGTTGAATGGCTTTGATTTGATGTTGATGAATCTTTGCTCACTTTCATTATTTTATACCCCTTTTCAAGTCCCGTGAAAGGAGTCTCACAAGTGTACGTTCAAGTGTCATTAGGGACAGGATGAATGAGCATCTGGAGCGCTGCGATCTGATCAGAGATACGCAGCATGGCTTCGTTAAGGGGAGGTCGTGCCTTACGAATCTAGTGGAATTTTTTGAAGAGGTGACAAAAACGGTTGATGAAGGACAAGCCATTGATGTCATCTACATGGATTTCAGTAAGGCGTTTGACAAGGTTCCCCATGGTAGGCTGATAAAAAAGGTGAAGGCGCATGGGATACAGGGCCAGGTATGTAGATGGGTTGAGAACTGGCTTGGGAGGAGGAGACAGCAGGTAGTAGTGGAAGGCTCTTTTCCAACTGGAGGTGTGTCACTAGTGGTGTGCCACAGGGCTCTACTAGGACCTCTTCTATTTGTGGTTTATATAAATGACTTGGAAGAGGGGGTAGGTGGTGTGATCAGCAAATTTGCTGATGACACTAAGATACTTGGATTGGCGGGGACTGAGGCGCAGTGCCAGGCAATACAACAGGACATAGATAGGCTGGTAGATTGGGCAGATAGATGGCAAATGGAACTTAATCCAGATAAATGCGAGGTGACGCATTTTGGCCGGAATAACGTAGAGGGGAGTTATAGGATAAAAGGTAAAACTATCCGGAGTATAGAGACGCAGAGAGACCTGGGGGTGCAGGTTCACAAGTCTCTGAAGGTGTCAGTACAGATGGAGAATGTGATAAAGAAAGCGTATGGTATGTTAGCCTTCACAGGAAGGGGTATAGAATACAAGAGTAGGAGTCTGATGTTGCAAGTGTATAGAACGTTGATTAGGCCTCACTTGGAGTACTGCGTCCAATTCTGGTCGCCGTACTACCGGAAGGATGTGGAGGCCTTGGAGAGAGTGCAGAGGAGATTTACCAGGATGCTGCCTGGTATGGAAGGGCTGTCTTACGAGGAAAGATTGAACACACTGGGGTTGTTTTCCCTTGAAAGACGTCGACTGAGAGGGGATCTATTAGAGGTATATAAGATTATGAGGGGTATAGATAGAGTAAATGGTGGTAAGCTTTTTCCACCATTACAAAAGGATAGAACGAGGGGTCACGGCTGTAGGGTGAGGGGGGCTATGTAGAAGACGAATATTAGAGGGCAGTTTTTCACACAAAGGGTAGTGGGGGTGTGGAATGCACTGCCGAGTAAGGTGGTGGGAGCAGGCACGCTAGGGTTGTTTAAGGGTCTCTTGGACAGCCACATGGGCGGTCTGCAGATAGAGGGATATAGCAGGACTGTCTAAATATCTTATTTGTTTCCACAGGCAATTCGGTCCACCTTGTTGACCAACAAGGTGCATGCATTCGACAGGTCGTGCGAGGGCTGCTCTTGGATGTTGCTTCAGGAGTGGCCTAGTGCTTCACGTCGTTAGTGTATGCTTAAACTGGACCATCAGATGGGCAACATGACAGCTCAGAGACTATCGCTGTTGCTGTGCAGACACATGGATTTGGGCCTGTGTCTGCGGGAGTTTGCGCGTTTTCCCCGTGGTTGCGTGGGTTTTCTCCGGGTGCTCCGGTTTCCTCCCACATCCCAAAAATGTGCTCTTAGGCTGATTGGGTAACAAATTGTCCCTATATTGGTCCCTATATGGGAATCTTCCACAATAGGCATAGCCTAAAGTCATGGATATGTCATTAAGATGTTAGGACAGCGGCGCGGGCTCGTTGGGCCGAAGGGCCTGTTTCCCGTGCTGTGTTGCTCTTTGTTCTATTATTTACAGAGCGCTCAGAAAGGAGGAAAATTGTGCATTTAAGGAAGAATATAGGCCAGGGATTCACTCAATGCCCCCCATAATGCAGAGATCTCCGTGCTAGACTACTTCTGCATGGTGCTTCCCAGACATCTGGGAGAAGGTGGAGAATCCTGCACCTCATCTTAGCTTGCAGCTGAAACATATATGGTGTTGTCTTGGCGTGGAAGTATCTGTGAGGGTATCTCCACAGATAGCTGCATTTGCATCACCCTGGTTATGGCACTGATGCTCCACTGTTAGAGAAGCCAAGGAGGCCGACGGTAATGAAGATACCATGTTGATGGGTGGCACCCTCATCCTCCTCCATTTCATCTTCAGACATTGGTGGGCCCTCTGGAATTGGACAGGCTAGGACAGTGCAAAGTAGTAGCAGTTGGGATACAACGTGGGAAAATGTGAGGTTATGGTAGGAAGATGTAGACTGTTTTCTAAATGGGAAAAGACTTCGGAAATCTGAAGCACAGAGGGATTTGGAAGTCTTGGTTCAGGACTCTCTTAAGGTTAAAATGCAGGTTCAGTTGGCAGTTAGGAAGGCAATTTCAACATTAGCGTTCATTTCTAGAGGGCTAGAATACAACAGCAGGGATGTATTGCTGAGACCTTATAAGGCTCGGGTCAGACCCCATTTGGAATACTGTGAACAGTTTTGGGCATCTTAGGAAGAATGTGGGTCTTGGTTCACCAGAATAATCCCAGGAATGAAGGGTATGTCATATGAGGAACAGTTGAGGAGTCTGGACTTATATTTGATGGAGTTTAGAAGGATAAAACTTAAGAGCATTGGGAGGTCTAGGTAAAGTGGATATGAAGAAGAAGTTTCCATCAGTGGGGGAGTCTAGAACTTGAGGGCATAATCTCAGAGTGAAGAGACATTCCTTTAAAACTGAGATGAAGAGGAATTTCTTCAGCCAGAGGGTGGTGAATCTGTGGAACTCTTTGCCACAGAAGACTGTGGAGGTGAGGTCATTGAGTATCTTTTAAGACAGAGATAAATAGGTTATTGATCATTAAGGACATCAAGGAAAAGGGGAGAAGACAGGAGAATGGGGATGAGAATCATATCAGCCATGATCCAATTAGCCAAATGGCCTAATTCTGAGGTGCAGATCATGTTCTATGATCTTATGGTCTGGGAGGTGGGAAGGGACCACCAGGTGGGATGCAACTGGCATCTCCTGCATCCAAGTACATACCACCCATGTCACTGAACAGCCCACGCTACAGTTGGGCACATATCATGAGAACCTGTGTGCAGTTGTGACATTCATTCCAATTATGGCCCTTGAGATTGACTAGTACCTCTGTGGAGGAGCTCATGCATTAATAGCTGAGACACGATATTACATCACAAACTGCTCTGTTCTTTGCCTGTGGCCCTTTACTATTTCAGGGAATGCTGACATGTGTGGCCCCATCTGCTGCTACTGGTCTAGATGTGATAGTTCTTCTTTGGTTTGTTGGTAGTTACCTTGGGCTGCTGATGAAAAGGGAGAAGGTTTCATGGATTAGACATCTGCAATGGTGGGAGATACAAGCGGTTCTGAGCCTTAGGGAGCAGAGGTGTTGAGGTTGCCCAATGCATCTCTATGTCCAGAATGTTGTTGATAGGGTGGAGCTCAATGCACTCTTTGATGAATGCATTGCTCTCTATAGTCATCATTTTCAACATGATCCTTCTCATCACGGCCATAAAAAATCTGGTGTGCCCTTCTTTCAGCTAAGAATAAAGTTCAACTTTCTCTTTAAACCACAACTGGTCTCTGTGAAGACTACGGAAATTATTTTCCCTTTGTGAAGTTTGAACTCGGATGACCATTTGTATTATATACTCTGCAAAGTATGCCACAAGCATAACTAAACTGGTAAACTACAAGACTACAACAGAAATGCAGCCAACAGCACCAAACTTTGTAGATGGGTTTTTGAACGCATAAAAGCCTTCAATACTGTCAACCATGGGAGATTATAGAGTGTCCGCCTATGTTTCAGCTACCCCTAAAAGTTTGTCACCATCCTTCGTCTGCTCCACAATGATGCGTGAGCTCTGGTTGGGCGAGGAATGGGCCGGGGTGTGTGTGTGTGTGTGTGTGTGTGTGTGTGTGTGTGTGTGTGTGGCCAGAGGCAGGGGGCAGAGTTTGGTCAGTATAGGGGGTCTGCCAGTGGCCTCATCTGGAGGATCCTGAAGTTCTAAAGCTGAAAACCCGTGTTGGTGTGGGGAAGAACTTAGATCCCTGGCACCAGAGTTTGATTTCTGGCTTGGGTCATCATCTGTGCAGTCTGCAATTTTATTCCTTGTCTGTGTGGGTTTTCTCTGGTTGTTCCGGTTTTCTTCCACAGTCTGAACAAAGTGCAGGTTAGGTGCATTGGCCGTGCTAAATTCTCCCTCAGCATACCTGAACAGGAAGCAGGACAAAGGGATTTTCACAGTAATTTCATAGCGTTAATGTAAGCTGACCTGTGACACTAATAAACTTAAATGTAAAAAGTTAAGTCTGCAGCAAATTCCTGGCAACAAAAAAAGAATATCTTTTGATAGTTACGGAAAGTATAGCAATTTTGCTACTGTAGAGATTTTAATAAGTTGAAATGAAAACATGCAAAATTGAAATGTCATAATTACATGGATTCAAAGAACATAACACATGTATGTATTGAAAGTTACAGTATCCAATGAAATATTAGCATTCAAAGCAAGAAAAATAATCTATAAAAATTGCATTAAATGAATGGGTGCCTGAATCTTTGGAAAAGTAACTTAAAAATATAGAATGGTTAGAAATAATAGAACTTAATACTATACCTACCTATTAAAACAAAATTGAAAGAACAATTATTTATCTTCAAATTTTATAACAATTTTAGTTCAACAAAATTTAAGTTAGTCTTTTCTTTTGTCATTCAAAGTACATTTTAAGAACTCAAATAAATTAACACAACAATTAAATCCAACTTTCTTCAGATGGTCAGTGAGAACCTATAATTAGTCATGAGGTCTCCTCTAACAGTAGTACAGTTTGTGAAGCTATAATGATATGACTGAGAATACCCACACAACTCTATTCTCACAAAATATACCATTGGTACCATATTATTTGAGTTCACTGCAACAACACTAAACAGCTACATTTCATTATCTGAATTGATTTGAGTCGAAGCTGACAAAGGCACTGACCCAGCTCCCTATCACACAGAACCATATGCCAAGCCTTCCATCATTGACACTTTATCACACAAAATCAGAAGCCATGGCTTCCCTGTGAAAATCCCACTTCACATTTCCTCTGCATTGTGTTACTTGTCTGGGGATGTGTGTTTGACAATATTGCCTTTTCACAATCAGTATGAACAGATGGATGGTAACAAATGTGGCTTGGCAACTAAAAGTTATTAAAATTTAATAGCCTACTCATGTAAAACAAAGGGAGATGCAGAACCAAAAGAAGACTGCAAAAGATCTAGTTACTTTTTCTTTTCAAAAGAAGTGAGTGAAAAATGTAAGAGAGTGACTAAACATTTCTCTAAACTACAGTAATACTATAAATCACAGATTCAATGAACAATATTTCATCTCTTCACTGGCAGAATATTTATCAAGATATTTCATTTCACAATCTTTGATGAACTTCTCCTCTTCCCATACGTATACTAGATCACACAAATAATGGTTGTCCTTACGCAAATAAAAATGCAACCTCTCCAAGAAAACTTATAATTAAAGTAAAAAGTTGATGTTTCATGAGCCAGTGATTTGCATAATTATTAATTTTAAAATAAAAATCTAGAAAACGGAATGTTTGGTGGTTGATTGTAAACTATTGCCACTGAACAAGAATGGTTCAGGTGTCTGACTTGCACACTGCAGCATTTTCCTTTTGTATTAACTATTTCATAATAAGAGATCAATTTTAATCTTAAAAATCAACGGATGGGAAAATGCAGTACTTACACGTTTTTCAAGAGCAGTAGCAGGTCAACATTGTTTGGACAGGCATGAAGTAATCAAGTTGTCAGCACAGATTTATTTTTAAGGACAAACTGTGTTTAACAAACCTCATCTTTTTGATGAGGTAACAAGATGGATGACAGCAGTACAGTTGTATACATGGACTTTCAAGAACATATGAGTAGACTCATCTGCAATATTAAATCTATGGATAAAGAGGAAGTTGGAAAGAAGGATACAAAATTGGCTGAAGGATAGAGTTGTGATGAATGGTTGCTTTTTGGACTGGAGGGAGTTATATAATGGAGATTTCCAGAATTCAGTATCAGGATCACTGCTGATTCTGATGTCCGTTAATGATTTGAAAATAGTTGGTTGTGCTGAGGTACAGGACATAAGTTGGAAGTGCACAAAGCAGTGTAGACTTCAAGGAGGACACAGACAAGATGGTGAAATGGGCAAATACATGGCAAACGATATTCAACGCAAAAAAAGTGAGGCGATCCATTTTGGTAGGAAGAATGAAGATAGATAACATAAGTTAAATGGTACAATTTTGAAGGGGCGTAAACAAGGAGACCCTGGGGTGTTTGTGTAAAAATCTTTGAATATGGGAGGGCAGGTTAGCAGAACAGTGAAATATTTGGGATCCTGGATTTTTTAATAGCAGCATTGAGTACAAGACTCAGCAAGTTATCCTAAACCTATATGAACAGTAATTTGGTCACAGCTGGATTAGCTCTCCAATTCTATGCCCCACACCATAGGAAGGAGTTGAAGACATTGAATAAAACAGATATACTAGAATGGCTCCTGGAATAAGTGACTACAGTCATGTGCATGGATTTGAGAAGGTGGGGTTGTTTCTCCTTAGAGCCACGTTTAAGAGAAGATTTGATAAGAAGTGTTTGAAATAATGAAAGGATTAGATTGAGTAAACAAAGGTAAACAGTTTCCAATAATCATTGGATTAATAACCAGAAGCCACAGCTCTCAGGTGTTTGGGAGACGAACCACCATGAGGAAAACTTCAAGGTAATAAAATGGTTAGGATTGGGAACACATTGCCTAATAGGCTATCCATCACCTTCAAAAAGGAATTGAATAATTATCTGGAGTAAAAAGAAATTATGGGGAAAGGTTCAGGAAGTGGGATTAACTGGACTGCTCTTTGAAAGAGCTGCCAAAGTCTTGATGGGCTGAATGGCCTCCCTCAGTATTGTTCTTTTCTACGACAATGAATATTTTCAAGGGTTATATATCTGAAACATTAACCTACATTTCTCCATCAGAAATTGGTTGACATATTATGCAATTCTTGCATTTTCTGTTTTTATTTCACATTTCTAGCATATGTAGGGTTTCTATTTGCTTCATAAATATTTTGACATGGGATTTGAAATCATTCTTCTTGCTGTTGCTGCAATTCATTACATTCTTTAGTGACACTCACCAATGAATTTCAATCAATACTTTAGATAAATACAAAATAATCTAGTCTGCAAATGTAATAAGAACAAATTCACATTTCAAATACGGTAACCTTTTACTTCTCATGGCTCTTCTTTTGATCTTTGTAATGTATTTATTAAAACTATAATTCCAATAAATTGTTCACAAAGGAGAACAAGCTTCACTAAAGTGCTTTCTTTAGTACAATGTAATCATAACATTTAAATGATTGTTGAATTATTACTGACCTGAAAAGAGCAACAGCAAGAACAATCAAAGATAGACAGACATCAATACTAACAGATAACTATTAATCTGGCTGTCAGGAAGACTAATCCATGCAACATATGTCAATCAATAAATCCCTTATTAATTGAACAAATGAGACATACAGAATGATAATGGTCACTGGCTGAGATTTCAATGGCCAATTCTGGTTTCTGGTATAAACGAGAACAGCTTATTACAAGGAACTTTGGACAAAGTAATAATTATTTCTACATGGTCTAAAAAATACACAGAATAATTAGAATAATAGGAAACCTTAACATCTTGAAATTCTTGCAGAGATAAATGATATTCCTCAGAAGTGAAATCAGTTATTTTGGATTAAAAATTACAGTCCATGTATCAAATGCATTTTGCTTCATGTTAAAAATGTGGTTTGGATAAAGCATAAATATTAACTAATACTTGTAGAATTCATTCTAATTCAACAAGCACTGCTGTTATTCACCATTCTTTCCAAAAGAAACATAATATGCACCTCACTGTGGCAAAATAAATGATATTTGTAATACTCTAATCAGTGCAGCATGTCAGCACCCATCTGTAAAATGTTCTTATTGTACTAGAAATGGGACACTTTTGCATTACGAGATGAAGATGCTGATGATTCTTCATTTTTAGAAGATGAGGTAAAAGCGTTAAACTCCATTTTTTCAAGGCTATAGCAACTTTTGAGGCTCACCTACAAACCAAGTGAAATTCAATCTGTAGGATGCCTTATAAGATGCTGAAACATAATTCTATAAATTAAAATGACAGAGCCAAAACGCAGACTGTGTATAGAGTTAGGAAGTACTATCACCACACTGTGTTGCAAAACCATACCCTAGATGTCAAATGACTTTTGCCATGCTCCACTGTAGCCTTGATCTCAGGTTAGCCTACACAAGTTTCTTCTGTAGTTGCTGCCATAACCACATAGTGGGTGCTAAACAACTGAACTGGTACATTTCCTGCTGCTGCCCCAAACTGGAAAATTTAATCAACTCCGCTGTCAATTTCCACCTTTTCTTCGTCTTCACGTGGTCCATCCCTGATTCTTCACTTTTGTGACTTCTCTTCCTCCATTTCTGGGGATAGACTGCTAACCATTATCTAATATAAGCCCAGCTTGACTATTCTTTTTCATAACTGCTTACTACAAGATTCTATTCCATTCTCCATCACATTTGTTCCGACAATGCCAATTTCCTTGCCAATGCTTTAGTTGTCTTCCTTTTTCCTCAGCTGAGGGCACCCCCTTGTTGTAGTTAAAAAGACCTTCTACTCTTTCCATTCCATTTCCTTCATGTCTACTATCACTCCTTTCCTTTCCTCCCAAAGCCATGATAGTCCTCATCCTCATCTACCTCCCACCGGCCCTCGCTTTTAAAGAATTATCGTCTGACATCTCCAAATACTTATCTTTGCCTCACCTGTTTGCATTCTGAAGGGACCATTCCTTCTCTGACACTGTGGTCTATTCCTCAATCACCCCTCAACGCCCACTTGTCTTTCCACAACCTTCCCATGCCAGATCAGAAGATGCAAAATGTGTCAGCTTATATTCTCCTTTCTCACCATTCATGGTCCAAAATGCTTGTACCAGATGAAACAACTATTTAATTGTACTTTCATTTAGAAAACTGTATCTGCTGCCTACAGTTCAGTCCTCTCTACACTGGGGAAACCAAATCCAGATTGGGTGAGTACTTTGTTGAATCCTTCGATTAGGCCAGCATGGTTCCTAGTTTTTGCTGATTGTCATTTTAATATCCAACGCACTCTGACCTTAGATTCTTAGTATTCCAACAAGGCTCAACAGAAGAACAAGAATATCAGCTATTATTTGCCACTTTACAGCCTTCCAGACTGAATGTAACCATTTCAGGCGATAATCTCTATTCCCATTTCTTTGGGATGGCAACTGTTGGTGATGACTTTGAGATTCCCATTCACATCTCCTCTAGTTCCATCTCTGATTTAGTTCCTTGCCTCAATAATATGTTTTTACCTATCAGTTTCAATCCCCATCATTTAACCACTCCTCTCTTCTACCTTATCAAGGCCTTGTCTCTGTTGTCACCACTTCCCCCCAATCCTTTTCCTGCATCTGCACTTTTTAAAACCTGCTAAATCTGTGAATTCTTTCAATAATGACAATATTTGAAACACAGAAAATAGGAGCAGAAGTAGGCCATCCAGCCCTTTGAGCCTACTCCATTTTTCATTTTGATCACTGCTGATTATCCAACTCAGTAACTTGTTCCTGCTTTCCCCCCCTATCCTTTGATCCATTAAGCCCCAAGAACAATATCTAATCCCTTTTTGAAAACAGGTAATGTTTTGGCCTCAACTGCTTTCTGTCATAGTGAATTCCACAGGCTCACCATCACTCCCTGGGTGAAGAAATTCCTTCTCATCTCAGGCTTAAATAAGTTACTCTAACCTTAGACTATGACCCTTGGTTCTGAACAGCCCTGCTACCAGAAACATCCTTCCTGCAACTATCCAGCCTAGTCCTGTTAGAATTTTATAAGTTTCTATGAGGTCCATTCTTCATTCTTCTAAACTCCAGCGAACATAATCCTAACTGATTCAATCTCTCTTCATGTCAGTCCTGCAATCCCAAGAAATAACTTTTGCTGCACTTCCTCCACAGCAAGAACTTCTTTCCTCAGATAAGGAGTTACTGTATATACTCAATATTCCAGGTGTGGTTTCACCAAGGCGCAGTACAATTACACCAGACATTCCTGCTCCTGTACTCAAAATCTCTCTCTATGAAGGCCAATATACCATGCATGCTTACCTTCAGCAACTGGTGTACAAGAACACCCAGGTCTCGATGCCCACTCCCCTTTCTCAATCTATAACCATTCAGATAATAATGGTAGCAAAAACAGGAAGACAAAGTGGATACCTCACATTCACCCACATTATACTGCATTTGCCATGCATTTGTCCATTTACTCAACTTGTCCAAATTGCACAGAAGCATCTCTGCATCCTCCTCACAGCTCATCCTCCCACCCAGCATTCTTTGATCTGCAAATATGGAGATACTACATTTAGCTAAATCATTACGATATATTATGAATAGCTGAGGTCCTATCACTGATCACTGCGGTACCCCACTAGTCACTGCCTTCCATTTGGAAAAGTGGCCATTTATTCCCACTCTTATTTCCTGTCTGCCAGCCAGTTTTCTATCTATCTCAATATACTACCACAAGTTTCACGTGCTTTAATTTTACATGCTATCTCTTATGTGGGACTTTGTTGAAAGCCTTCTGAAAGTCCAAATAAACCACATCCACTAGCTCCCTCTCATCAACTCTGTCCAATAAATCTTGAAGAATTCTAGTACATTTGTCAAGCATGATTTCCCTTTTGTAAATGCACGCTGGCTCTGTCTGATCCTACTATTGTTTGTCAAGTGCTCTGCTATTAAATATTCAATCATGGACTCAAGCATTTTTCCCAGTTCTGGTGGACTGGTCTAGAAGTCCCTATTTTCTCATTACCTCCCTTTTTAAATAGTATGGTTACATTGCCACAATTCCTACAGAACGAAGGGTAGCTAGGGTCCACTCAGAATCTTGGAAGGCAATCACCAATGCATCCATTATTTCGAGGCCACTTCCTTAAGTAGTCTGTGATGTAGATTATCAGACCTAAGAATTTGTCAGACGTCAATCCCATCAATTTCCCTAACATTATTCCTGTACCAATACTGATCTGATCTGCTGAGTATTTCCAGCACTTTTTTTAAATTTTAGATTTCCAGCATCCTCAGGTATTTTGCTTCTGAAAATAATACTGAAGCTCTTTAATTGTGTTCGTACGAAAAATTCTGTACTACAAAATAGCTGCTTTTGGGAAAACGGTGATGTTCTGACACAGCAGTAAATACAAGCAACACAAATACAAATGTGAAGTTAGACAGGCTTGATAACCTAATGTAGCTTTATATTTTTCCTGCATTAAGTTTAAAATCTGTTTGATTATCTCAGTTTCTCCAAGATGTTTGACAGGTTTTCAATTATGTCACATTACATCATGGATAAGTTGATTTATTTCACCCTTTTGTGACTGTTTTTCATTTGTTCAGAGGATTCCTTTAGGCTGGTTAGAATAATGAATTAATTATTTTTCTTCCTTTTAAAACATCTGGCAAATATATTTTTCACATAGCTTGATTCTGAATATAATGTACAAAATTTCACTTTTACCTTCGTCCATTACAAAAATAAAGACTTGAACACGTGGATTCTTCTCCCAGACTCTGGCAGGGACATTAAAAATTTAAGAAACATAAATCATCTTACTTAAAGGATTTTCTAAAACAAGAAAGGAGCATCTTGATGAAAGGACAAAAGATTTTTCAAAAGGATACAAATTTTGATACAGTGGAATTAGTGATTTTAGCGCTCGACTTGCATTGATTGCTGTTGCTCGGACCAGACTTGGTAGAACTTTCGCATCCACAATTGCACCATCAAAGAGTGGACCAAAAAATGGTACCTGTTTGAAAGATTATTTGGTTCAGTTTTACAAATCGATTTATGCTGTATTAAGACAAGTTATAAATTATTTCTGATAGCCATGTCTAGTTTAAAAACTAGATTAATCTCGATTCAATAGAAAGAAATTAAAATAACTGTTTAAAGATAAAACAAAAGTAATTCAGTCTATTTTTTCTGTTGGCTACTTGAACAAAACATAGTTCATCCTCCCCATCTCCATACTCTCCTCCAGTTCTAGAAACCTTTGGGACTGATGAACTGTTATAATTCTTGCTGTGAGAGCATTCCCAATTCTTCGGCATTTTGGCTAAGGTCGAACTTTGGATTGGGTGCAATGCCTGTTTGTGCTAGCTTGGAACTTATATGGCTCTCTTGCGGGGACCATGAATTGGATTCAATTTGAAATTAAATTGGTTTTTGGAGCAAGGTTATGGATTAAGGACTTGCCTTGTCCACTGTGCATTGGCTTTATAGCTTTGAGAATGGAATAATTTTTTTTCCCCTAAATCCCTGATTCCACTTGTTCCACCATTGTTGGCAGTGCTTTTAGCTTCTTGGCCCCAAGTTCTAGAATTTTTTTCTCTAACCTTTTCCATCCACTTCTAAGGCTCTTGGTTATCTGTCCTGATATAGCATTCTGTGGTTCTGTTTTTAGCATCTCTAAACACTATTGCATTAAACGTGCTGTACAGAGGTAAACTGCTATTGACTGCATTCCTCGATAATAACGCAATAAAGCATTATTATCGAGGTAATGTAAGCACCAAAATATAAAATTGATATTGCAGAATAATCCCAAGTCATAGGAGGTCAGAGAGCAGATGGAGCATATTCTTTGTGTGGATGATTTTCAGAATGTACAGCACATCTGTTTTTCTTATTTCTTCAACCTCCAAATACATTTGGAAAGTATGCCAAAGAAACAGAAAATGGTGGTAGGATTAAGAAATGTATTCTTCAGGCCCACTAGTAACACAACAGTGTTAAAACATTGCGCTAGGAAATGGAAATAAACTTCAGTAAAAGTGTGTGTTCTGCTTCAGAGCATCTGCAGATGTTTTTCACAGGAGTTACAGTGGTCCAAGAAGCAGCTGCCATGCAAATAATTATTACTAATTTTCTCTCAGATTCTGTACTGCCAAAAACACCACAGGGAGATATGAGAAGTTACTTAATTTGTTAAACTCCTTTTGGCAAAAAGCTAATATATAAAATCATGTCACCAAATGAAATTAATTGCGTAAAATAGAAAAGATCTTTTGTGGCATTCATATATTAGATATGAATCTTTTGCATATTAATTAACTGATCATTCCAGTCAAATGAAATCAACATTGTGTGGCAGATACAATTTTGGCATGATGTCGTCCTTGGAAAATCAAACACAATTTTGGATTATTCCAATGCTACGTTATTTTTCTCTGAACCGAAGTTCTTCCATTTCCAGCCATGAATGATTGTGGACAATAAAATAACTATAAGGAGAATCATGATCATCTCCATCTTTAATGATGGCAGAACTCAATACTCAAGTGCGAAAGACAAGGTTGATCATTTGCAACTAGGAATGGATGACCCATCTTGGCCTTCTAAAGTAGCTTTCAGCACAGGAGCCAATATTTAGCCAACTTGATTCATTCTATGTGCATTGGATACTGCAAAGGCAATGAGCTTTGACAGCAGCATTTGATCAAGAGTGGCAGCAAGGAACTCAAGTAAAATGGAAATCAATAAGTATAGTGAGAAAAACTCATTATTGGTTAGAATCATATCTAGCACAAAGATCACTGAAATTGCTGGAGGCCAATTACCTCAGCTTTAGGACATTGCTGCACGAGTTCCTCAGGAGTGTTCTAAGCCCAATCTGTGTTCAGCTTCTTTATCAGACCTCCTCACCATCATAACATCAGAAATGGAAATGCTTACTAAAGATTACATAAAGTTCAGTTCCATTTGCAACTCTTTGGATAATGAAGCAATCCATGTCCATTTGGCTTGGGCTGTTGTGTGGCATGGCTGCTACTTGCCACACCATTTCCAACAAGAGTCATTTCAAGATTCATTCCATCAATGAATCCTTCATCATTAACATCTTATGGATTAGGGGATGGGCATGACAGCCCAGAAACTTAACTAGACCAGCCAATTTTTGTTTCAATCCTTTCAGGGCGGCATAATAGCACAGGGGTTAGCATTGCCTCACAGCGCCAGGTTCGATTTCTGGCTTGGGTCACTGTATGGAGTTTGCATATTCTTCCTATGTCTATATGGGTTTCCTTCGGGTGTTCCAGTGTCCTCTTACAGTCTAAAAACATGTGGGTTAAGTGGATCGGCCGTGCGAAATTGCCCCTTATTGTCAGGGGATTAGCTAAGGTAAATACATGGGGTTATGGAAATAGGGCCTGGGTGGGATTGTGATCGGTGCAAACGCGATGGGCCAAATGACCTCCCCTTGTACTATAGGATTTTATGTGGGTGTTGTGTTAATGTTGAAATCATGCTAATGCCTATTTCTCCTGCTCTTCTGTATTATAGTTATGCAGAATGCTGTCAAGTTGTAAATAATGATGATGGCAGAAATAGGACACAAGAACATTAAAGATTGGGAAACTCAAGTTTTGAAATCCATTTTCTTTCATTGCCTTGGACTGTAAAAGAAATTGGAATTAATTATTAAGAATTTGAAAATTGATTCCAAGTTTTATTCTCAGGACCAAGAGTGACTGTACACAATGGAGAAAAGCATTTAGAGATGAAACTCTAAAATGATACAGTCAAAGTAATTGAAAACTATTTGGTTGAAGAATGAAAACAAACAGTAAATGATTCCAGTGCGAATAAGTCTAGCTTTCTGAAAACCTGGATTTAACACACAATTTTCAGTCCCAAATATTGATTATCATCATTTGAAGTTGCCTGGAGGTGCTAAAACCAACATTTTCAGGATTAGTAGCGGATTCGCATAACAATATAGGGGCTAATGCCAGTTAGCTTAGTTAGTTAGATAGCTAATGTGGGGTCCAGAATAACACCAACCGCAGGGGTTCAATTCCTGTTCCAGGTGAAATAGACTTGGAAACTGTCTTCTCATCCAGCCCTATGCTTGATGTGCTTCTCAAACCAATTGTCTACAGTCCTTTGTGGACTATGGCTAATTACCTACTGACTATATGCAAGTTTCTTGCACTCATTTCCATTGAAGATGTGCTGTATGCTAGATAGCAAATTGTAGCATGTTGCAGGATGGCTCAGGGCACACATGTTCTCAGATAAGCACTGGAGGGTCAGGAGAGGAATTCTGCTGTATTTGCAGTGGGAAAAGATATCATCTCACCTTCTTGTTCCTCTTATATTCTAAAGAGGCATGGGTTAAGTGGATTGGCCATGCTAAATTGCCCCTTATTGTCAGGGGACTAGCTAAGGTAAATGTGTTGTTGCAGCTAGTCTTGCTCTACCTATTATTCTGCATCTAGTCAAGTAGGACCCCAAGTAAATACTATTTTTTTCCTGGTGACTCCTATGAAATGTGTCGAACAGGATGGGAGAGGAGAGCAATTACTTTTTGGATGAAATGCTCAGAAAATTTGAAGAATAAACATTGTTAAGACTTCAACATTCTAGCAAAGTGTTGCAGAAAATTTCTTGATGTGTTACAGCTGCAAAAGTTAAGGGAACATGAAATGGCAAGTATCCTTTCAAGCAATGCTTAACTTTGACATGAACACTATTTTTACTCTCAAACATCTGATCATTGCAGGAGCAGATATTAAGTGCTAGCCATCAAAATGCTACGCAATCTCTTCAATGCGTGTCAATAGACTTGAACGAAAGTCTGGACAGTCATCCCAACTCAGCCGTCAGCTCCATACCAAGACAGCAGCTTGTACTAAACAGGAAGATCGTTAACTTTTCAATGCACTGGCAAAAGTGCAAGCTCCCCACTGCACAATATTCTCTGGCAATTCTGCATCATTAGCATGAAAATAATACATAACTATTCATATCTGGAAGTTGAAGTTAAATTTTTGAAAAAAAGCAATGCAAACAATTTAACAATAACAATTTTATAATTTAAGAATACTAAAAAAGTTATTTTGTTTCATGAAACAAATGTTATTGCATATGTTGCTATTTCTGGGATGTACCCAAAATAAAATGCTCTATTAACAATACCGAAATATGTTGGAATAAAATGATATCCACCATCTGCAGTATTTTTATTCTGCATTAGTGTTTAATTCATTAACTTAATTCATGGCCATTTCTCCTCCAGGAAAGATCACCTTGAAGATGTTCTCTTCTGTCCAATGGCACTTCTGTTTATAGATTCTACCTTGTTTACCTTTGTTTTCTATTTCCTTTCTCATCTTTGACCAGGTATTTACACACCTTACTTATCTACATCCTCCTGCTCTAACTTATTTCGATTCCAATGGAAATTCCACCCTTCTCGTTTTGGGTCCATCCATGATTGTAGATATCTCAGATATTCAAAATCCCTCAAACCACTATTGTCATCACAACCAAAGATCCACTCTCAACACCATGCATCTTCAGATGCACATTTTCAACATCTCTCTTCACTTCATCCTTTGCCACATCCTGCGCTTAACTAAAAACATTTTTATCTTTCTTTCAGGTGTGAAGGATACAAACTTCAACTTATGGGCCATCCGGATTCTTTCTTCCCTATCCTTCCCTCTGATCCCATCTCTTACAGTCATATGAAATAGGACAAGTTGGCCATTCGGCCTCACAAACCTGCTCATTCTGGCCATCAAGCATCTATCTATTTTAATCCCATTTTCCAGCACTGGGGCTATAGTTTTGTATATTATGGAATTTCAAGTGCACATCTAAATGCTTCTTAAATGTTGTGTGGGATTTGTCCTCTATCATCTTTTCAGGCACTGGGTTCCAGATTCCCACTGAGTCAAAAATGTTTTTCCTCAAATCCCCTCTAAATTTCCTGCCCATTAACCTGAAATAAATGCTCCTGTTTTTTTCAATCCTCCACCAAGTAGAAAAATGTCTTTCTATCTATGTCCTTCATAATTCTGCACACCTCAATTAGGTCTCCTCTCAGTCTTCTCTGCTCTAAGGAGAACAATCCCAATCTAATTCGCTTTTCTTCATTGCTGAAATGCTCCAGCCCAAGCAAAATCCTGATGAATTTCCTCTGCACTTTTTCTAATGCAATCATATCCTTCCTGTAGAACGGTGACCAGGAACTGCATACAGTACTCTAGCTTTTGCCTAACAAGTGTTTATACAGCTTCATCACAACCTCTCTGCTCTTATATCCTATGCCTTGGCTAACAAATGCAAGTATCCCACACGCCTTTTTAATCACCTTATCTAACTGTCCTATTGCCTTCAGGGACCTATGAACATGCACCCTGAGTCCCCTTCGTCTTTTGTATTTCCCAGTTTCTGATCATTCATTGGGCATTCCCTTGCCTTTTTAATCTTCCCATAATGCATCATCTCATACTTTTCAGGGCTAAATTCCATTTGCCACTGTTTAGTCAGCTTGTTTATACTGCTCCGTAATCTAAGGATTTCCTCACAGGCTCCTAGACGTTTACACACCCAACTTGTCCATGGTGCCCTTTTTAAAGAAAGGCCCGAAGCTGGTCGTAATTGCCTGCATTTGGCCCATATCCCTATATATCTATGTAACTGTCTAAATGCTTTTTAAAACGCAAAATTATACCCGCCTCTACTACTAACAATGTCTTGTACAACTTCAACAAGACATTCCAACTCCTGTATTCAATTGGTTCTGACCGATGAAACCAAGCATGCTGAATGCCTTCTTCACTACTTCCACTTGTAACTCCATTTTCAAGAATCTATGAACCTGGGTCTCTTTCCTCTGTAACTCTCCCCAGTGCTCTACCATTAACTGACTAACTCCTGCCCTGGTTCAATCTACCAAAATGCATCACCTCACATTTATCTAAATTAAACTCCATCTCCAACTTGTCAGCCATTGGCCCAATTAAACAAGATTCTGTCGCAAACTGAGATAACCTTCTTCATTATTCACTATGCCACCAATCGTGGTATCATCTGCAAACTTACTAACCAGGCCTTTTATATTCTCATTCAAATCATTAATATGAATGACAACTAACAGTGGATCCAGCACTGCTCCCTGAGGCACACTGCTGGTCAAAATCCTCCAGTTTGAAGAACAACTCTCTACAACCATCCTCTGGCTTCAGTCATCAAGTCAATTTTGTATTAATTTAGCCACCTTACCCTGGATTCTGTGAGATTTAATCTTACGCAACAATCTCCTTGCTATTTACCACACCACCAATTTTTGTCATCTGTGAATTTACTGATCATTCCCCCCACATTCTGGTCCAGATCATTAATGTACATTACAAATCTCTTAGAATCCCTTGCAGTATGTCAATGGACACAGGCTTCTTCTTGCAAAAACAAGCATCAACCAACACTCTTCGCCTCCTACTACTAAGCCAATTTTGAATCCAATTTACTAAATTGCCCTGGATTTCATTGGTTCATACGTTCTTGATCAGTTTCCCATGCAGGACCTTGTCAAAGACTTTACTGAAATCTATAGACTACATCAACTACACGGCCCTCATCTACACACCTAGTCACCATAGTGCACAAGCATGACTTTGAGGTTCCTGTTCTTTGTCATTTCAATTCTCCACATTGCTCCTACTCTTGACCTCTCTGTTCTTAGTTTGTGACAATGAAGCTCAATGCAGGCTTGAGAAACAGCACCTTATCTTTCATCAATTCTACAGCCTTCTGGACACAACATTGTTCAAAATATTTTAATCATAACTCACTTCCATTTTGTTTCTTTTCTTATTTTGCTAGTTTATTTTTTTCTAATTTCTCTGCATTCAGACAGCTGCTATCCAGTATGCACACTTCACCTGAACACATTCTTTGTTTCGTTACCTGTTTCATTATTACTCTTTTATACCATGAAATATTTGTGATTAAATTTCTTCTGCCTACTACCTGATCACAGACCTTTCTTTTTGTTCTTCCCCATTCCATCTCCCTTTCACTTAATGTCCCAATGATGTTAAGAGTTAATAGTTTTAAACTAAGGGAAAATATGTAGTTTGCATATGTAGATTCAAATTAACAATAACAGATCTTTTGAAAGAGATGTTGTCTACACAGACTACAAAGTGTGCAACACCCTAATGACTTCACATGTGATCAGCTCTTAAAACAATCATGGAATCACTACTGTACAAAAGGAGGCCATTAGCCCATTAGGTCTGCACTGACTCTCTGGCAGAATATGTTGGCTAGGCGCTATCCCATAATCCCACACATTTACCATGGCCAATCCATCTAACCGACACATCTTTGGACTGTGGGAGGAAATTAGAGCACCTGGATGAAACCCATATAGAACTTGCAAATTCCAAACAGGCTGGAATTGAACCCAGGTCCCTGGTGCTATGAGGCAGCAGTGCTAATCGCTGCCATCAATCACACATCTATTTAAATACATAGCATCTATATTTCTATCTTTCCTTAGTTCTTATGAAGGGTCACTGATCTGAACGCTAACTGTTTCTCTCCATAGATGTTGCCTGACCTGCTGGTTTTGATTTCAGATTTCCAGCATCTGTAGTATTTTGTTTGTATTAGACCAATTAAATAACTTGTGTTACATTTTCACAAATACAAATTTACTAAAATAGTGTGCAAAATATTTTGGTATTATTATAATTCAATTCTAGATAGATATAGACACAGTGGAGGATTTCCTTACCTCTGGTTTCTTCATTATGTGGATGCTGAACATATAATTTTTCATTGGATAAATAACAATAAGGACATCACCAAACTCTGTGGGAATGATTCCTCTTCTATAGTCTCTTGTATGCTCTGACCAGACTATGTGCACTTCATCATTCCCTAAGTGTCTTAACTGCCCAAAAGAGAGAGAAAGGTAGAGCAGAAAAACATAAAATTTTATTATTTAATGTGAGCAACTACAAAAAAAATACTCTAGCCTTAGTAAACGAGTTCTATGGTTAGCCACTGCATTTTTTCTGCAAACAACAGATTACAAGAACACATTCAGATGTGACAGACATGGATGAAAAATGATTATTTAAATGTTCTTCCTAACGATTCTAGAAGAACTAAGGATTTGTTGATAAGACAACTTCTTTAGTTTGAAACAGCTGCTAAGTGGCAAGTATTTATGTAAGACATAAATCAGGTGTCTCAATAATTTAGTTCCATGAGCTGTAGAAAGCAACGTAGGCATCTGTTCCTGGAAAAGGTCTCCAGCACCAATGATATTTCGAAGACCAGCAGCCATAATGCTGCATCAACTGAGACTGAACGCACCAAGTGCCTTGCAACAATTTACAAACATTTTCAGTTTAAGCAATGATTGAAAATTCCATAAGACTTTTCTACTGAGGCCCGGGGGGGGGGGGGGGGGGGGGGGGGGTGTGTGTGGGGGGAATTGGGTGCGGGGAGAAGAGGGTAGTGTGGTAAAGAGATGTAAAGGGTGAGGGGTAAAAAGATGGAAAAGGTGGAGGGGGGGATAGGAAACAGGAAAAAAGGTAAGGAGATAAGGCAGTTGGAGTGAGAGGCAAGGTTGGATGCAATGAGGTAAGGCTGAATGATACAGAAGCTGTGCTATGTGAGATTACGTCCAGATTCCATCTCAACTTAAGGACTCCTTTCATTAAGTTAAAGAGCAGTTTCTGGACAGATGCTGAAACATGTGTCTGGAAAACTGAATGAATTCTACTTTCAAATATCCCAGTTTTATCATTTAACTTCAAAATCTGATGCAAAATTAAATATATTTAAATCACTATGACACGTTTGATTTTAAAATAGTGATAAGATTACATCTAGGCATTGTGATGCAATTATCCATAATCCAACCAAGTTTCTCATGAAGACCACGTCAGGACTTCACTCATCTTGTGCACGTTGCAAAAGAAAATCACAATACTGTATTAGTCAAATTATCAAATCATAATTACAGCGCATAACATACTTTCCTATTTCTGCTTGTAAATCCAGCTTTCCTCTCCAAGAGGTTATTCTAAAACTTTTTTCAGGTAACGCCAATGTTGTGTTGAAATCTTATTTGTTTTGACACTTTCATGTCATACTTGTTTTATATTAATTTTAGACCTCTTATTTACTTGACTTATTGTGTTGAAACATTTTTTTCTGTACTTTAAAAAGTAGAGAAGCAAACATTTGGTTTGTAGCATGACTTTTCTGTATAACCCTAAAACAAATTGCACTCAATGGACTTTTCTGCTATTGTCAAAGAGTTCTGTTTCTTGACTGTCACCTAATTAGATGTACAAGTTATGTTGCAATATGATATTTCATCTCCTGCTTACTGATGTACATTGGGAATAGACAATCACCTCCAAAGACATATGTTTGGGTGAAGGGACAGCTGAATTATGCCCCATTGTTCATTCATTAAAAAAAAAGTTTTAAGTTTCAAAATAGAACAAAGCTTCAATTCATTAACAAATAATACAAAAATTATGTTGAAAAATACCAGTGGTCATTTACAATAGTACAATAGATGGATGAAGAAATAATTCCACAGCACATCTAAAATTTGTACCTAATTTTCAACTATATTAATTTACTGTAAATGCATATTGAAGCTGCTCATAAGATTAGACAATCCATCTAATTACTGATCAATTCCCATATTATGTGAAGTATATGTAATGAAGATAACTTTATGACAGATCCAGCAAACCCAATTTTTCAAAAATGCCAGAAAGACAAAATGATTAATCAAATCATTGACCATCAGATGTTTTAATGTCTTAATCAGATAGTGTTTGTCAATGAATGTGATTTAGCAGTATGCAAATAACAGCCACACAAATAGGAAACGAATAGACTCCGATGTTTTTAACAATAACTCACCAGTGCATTGCATCAGCATTCATATGTTAAATGACAAAAGTTACTAGCCCATGCAATACTTCCATTTCATTTTTTTGACTATATGAAAGATTTGATCAAGGAAAGGCAGTGATAAAGAAAATTTGTGCACGGCTTCAGAAAGAATAGGTGTGGAACACTGTCTCTTTTTATTTGCTGCAGGCAGTTAAGATCTAGTTTTAAGTGCACTGTTATGAAAGGCCTGGTGAACAGGATTATCCGCCAAGTACATGTATTATTATGAGCACAAAATATGCATGAATTCAAGTATAATTTTACAATTAAACAAATAGATGAAATTTCCTTTAAGCACAAAACCTGACATTCAATGGAAAATCATGCAATGTTTTATGAGAGTCTTTGTCTCCATGTTAATGGTCAAAACAAGCTTTTTCAATATTTATATTGAGGCAATGTGTCAGAGTGCTAGTGCCCTAATAAATATACTATTGCATTATAACAAATGCACAAATGAAATCTTACGTTAGAAAATAACAATTTCTTGATTACTGTTATTATGTTCCATTGTAGTTTAGTTGTAGTGAAATAATATAAAGTAACTTCCCACCTTTAATGCAGAAATTCCAAGGCACTTCACAGATGAAGTAAGTAAGTAATGGCCATTGGATCTTTGTGGGGAGGACTGATCAAAAATTTAGCTGGAGAAATGGGTTTTAAGAACATTTTTTCTAGGTGCAGAGGAGAGTATAAAGGTAGAAATTTTTTAAAGTGAATTTCAAAGGATTGAGGTGAGGGATAGAATGATCAAACACTTTTACAAATATGAACAAATTGGAGAGTCAGCATGGATTTGTAAAGGGCAAGGCATGTAATAGCTAAGAATGTTTAATGGATGTTATTTATGTAGACTCCAAAATGCATTTGATAAGATTTCACACGAGACCACTAGCAAAAGCAGAACATGGAATCGGTAGGAAACTTCTGATATAGAAAGAAGTAGGCTATTTGGTCCTTCAAACTTGCATTGCCATTCATTTTGATCATGGCTGATCATCAAATTTAATATTCTGATCCCTCCTTTCCCCCCCCATATCCTTTGATCCCTTTAGCCCCAAGGGCCAGATCTAATTTCATCATGAAAGCAGACAATGTTTTAATCTCAACTACTTTCTGTGGTAGTGAATTCCACAGAGCCATTGCCCTCTGGGTGAAAAAAATTCTCTTCACCTTAGTTCTAAAAGGCTTACCCATTATCTTCAAACTATGACCCCTCATTCTGGATTTCCCCCCCATTGGGAACATTCTTTCTGAATCTATTCTGTCTAACCCTCTGTTTGAATTTTAAGTTTCTACGAGATCCCCTCTCATTTTCTAAACTCCAGTGAATATAATCCTGACCGACTTAGTCTTTCCTCATAATGATAGATCTGCTATCTCAGGAATCAGCCTGTTAAACTTTGCTATATACTTCTATAGCTTCCTTAACAAGCCCCTGCTATAGATAAGGACACCAAAATGGCACAATACTCCAGGTGTGGCATAAAATCATAGAAAAGTTACAGCACAGAAAGCTCATCTTGTCTTTGCCAGCCCAACGACACTTGGATGCCCTTTCTAATCCCATCTTTCAGCATCTGATCCATAGCCCTACAGCTTACAGTAGTCAAAGTTCAGATCCTCTGTACTTCTTAAGAATTTATGGTCTCTGCCTCCATTACCAACTCAGCAGCAAATTCCAGACACCCACAACTTCCTGTGTAAAAAAGTTTTTCCTCATGTTTGCTTTACACCTACTGCAATTTATCTTGAATCTGTTCCCTGGCTCTAGAATTCTCTGCCAAGGGAAAGAATTTCATCTTATCCATTCTATCTCCCCTCATGATTTTGTACTAATCAAGCACCTTCTTCATTCCAAGGAAAATAACACCAAGCTCTCTCATCTCTCCTCATAGCTACACTTTTCTAGCCCTAGCAGCATTCTTGTAAACCTCCCCTGTATCCTCTTCAGAGAAGTTAATCCTTCCCATAACATGGTGACCAAAACTGTACACAATACTGCAGTTGAGGCCTCGCCAGTGTTTTATACAGTTCCAACATTATGTTCTTAGTTTTATATTCTACACCTCTGCCAATGAAGGAGAGCATTCCACATGCTTTCTTTACAACTTTGTCTACTTGAACTGCTGTATTTAGACACCTGCGCATTCCAAGATCCCTCCTTTCACTTATCCCCTTAGTATATTCCCTATAATTATTTGATCTCCCGAAATGCATTACCATACACTTCTGATGTTAAAATCCACTTCATTGACACAGTTTTGTAGATTATATCTATCCTCTACACTATCCACTACTCGGCCAATCTTTGTTGTCTGCAAATTTTGCAATCATGCTCCCCATGTTCACATCCAAATCATTAATATATAATACAAGCAGCAAGAGCTCCAATACTGAGCCATATGAAACAATTCTTCATTTGCAAGGAAATCCATCAACCATTACTCTTTGTTTCCTGTTACTAAGCCAACTTTGGATCCAATTTGCCACATTATCCTGTATTCCACGGGCTTTTATTTTTTGGACTAATGGGACTTTGTCAAATACCTCGCTAAAATCTATGTACACAACATCCACTGCACTACCCTCATCAACCTTTCTTGTCAATTCAGAATTCAATCAAGTTTGTGAGGCAAGGCCTCCCTTTAACAAATCCATGCTGACCATCAATGACAAGTCAACGTCTTTCCATGTGAGAGTTAATCCTGGTTTCTCGGATTGATTTGACTAATTTCCTCACACCGATGTTAAGACTAACTTGCCTATAATTGTTTAGCATTTGCTTCTATCCCTTTTTAAATAATGGAATTACAGTTTGCATTTTTCCAGTTCTCCAGTAACCCCCTGTATCTAGTGAGGACTGAAAAAGTCATCCCCGAGCCTTTGCTATCACTTCCCTGTTCTCTTTCAGCAGCCTTGGAAACAGTTCCACCAGATGACTCATCAACTTTCAAGGATTCCAATTCTTCGGATACTTCCTTTCTATGATTATTCTGTCCAAAATCTCTCAATATTTCACTAATATGGGGTCACTAAATCTGCATCATTTCTTTTCTTGGTAAACATGGGGACAAAATATTCATTTAAAACCTATACCACAGCCTCTGCATCCATATCCTTCTTCATCTCTGAAAGGTTCCACTTTTTCCTTAACTAACCTTTTATCAGTAATATATTGGTGAAACATCTTTGGGTTTTCTTTAACTTTATTTGCTAATCTTTTTTCTTTTTTTTTTATTTTGTTCCTGCACTTCTCATATTCATCTAAGCTTTCTGCAGTGCTTAGTTCATTGTGCCTATCGCACATTTTCTTTTTCTGTTTGATCTTCCCTTATATTCTTCTAGGCAACCAGGGGAACCTAGATTTGGCAGCCCAGACATTTTTGCTGGGGACATGTCTACTTTGTACATTTTGGATTTCGATTTTTAGTGCTTTCCACTGGTTTATCCTCTATCCAGTCCAACTCAGCTAAGTCCCTTCTTATTCTTGCAAAATTTGCCTTCTCACAGTTCAAAATTTTTATTCCTGCTCTCTGTCCTTTTCCATGGTAATGTTAAATCTAACTGAACTGTAATCATTATCCCCAATATAGTTGCCAACTATCACCTCACTCATTTACGCTTCTTCATTCCCCAAGACTAGATCTAGAATTGCATTTCCTCTCATTGAGTTTGTCACTAATTGGTTGAAAAGAATTTCCTGGACAGACTGCATGAATTCTTCTTTCTTTATGCCCCTTATATGGTTTCAATCCCAGTTGATATTGGGATAGATGGATTTGGTGAAGAAATAGGAGGCTTACAGCAAGCATGGCTATGTATTGTAATTGACAATATGGGTATGTACTGTAATTGCTGGCACAGTGGCACAATGGTTAGCACCGCTGCCTCACAGGGCCAGGGAACCAGGTTCAATTCCCGTCTTGGGCCACTAACTGTGTGGAGTTTGCATGTTCTCCCTGTGTCTGTGTGAGTTTTCTCTGGGTGCTCCAGTTTCCTACCCCAGTCCAAGGATGTATGGTTAGGTTGATTGGCCTTGCTAAATTGAGTGTTGGGGGATTAGCACAATAAGTATGTAGGATTATGGGTGGTGCAGACTCGATGGCCCAAATGCACTGTATGATTCTATGTAATTAATGGTGTTCCCTGGAATCTGTACTGGACCCTCAGCTATTCACTATGTTTTTTAATGACCTCAATGCAGAGTTCTACCTTCATTTAAGTCACTGACAATACATTAATTTTATTGATACAGTCAGTAATGTAGATGGTAGCAAATAGCTACAAAAGGAAATTGATAGGTCATCATTGAAAAGTGTTGCCAAAACCTTTTTGTCCTGAACTCATCAGAGCAGAAGCAAGAATGCCAAATTTCAAATGATCAGAACAATTCCTTCTGTGGGAGTACAACAGGTGATTCAAAAAAGACAATGTTTGAACTTTTCCTTTTGTTTACAAAGAATGGCTTCCTACATATGAATGTGTCTCACTTTGTGCCTTTTTTGAAGTTGGGCAGCCTATAATTCCCCATTACTTTTACCATGGTAACACCTCAACCAGAGTCAACTTGCCAACTAAGCAGCATCCTTTTCTCCTGTCATTTTAATAGCTATGATTGTTTGAAATTTGGGGTTCTTGCATTTTTCCTGATGAGTGCAAGGCAAAAGGTTTCAGCAACATGATTCTCTTTTCAGCAACAGTCAAGTCCTGTACTACCAAGTGATTTATTCATAGGTTAAGGTGTATGTGTTTGTGCAGAGCGTGTGTGTAAATTGTGGCAAAGAGTTCAACATGGGGAAGTTCAAGATCATTTAAGTGTCTTGTCACTACTAAACATTAAACAATACAAGCACAAACAGAGATGTCTGCTTCTGAATTGAACTCCCTGCTAAAACAGGAAGGTTCCTTTTATTTTTTTCTACAGAAAAAGAAATTACCCCTGGGACTCTACCTCTAGCACACCTTACCAAATTTTTATATAGCAATTCTTTAAACCAAAATGTTGGATAGGACTCTCCCAAAAAAAAATTTGAAGGATTGAATACTTGTAAAAACTGGAGTAAATCACGCTGGTTTTTCAGTGGGTAAATCAAAATGAATCTCCCCCACTCTGTGCACATCACTGAGATATATGCTAGAAACCAGTGGGCGGGGCCTATGCCTGCTGGACAGGCCAGTAGCATAGTGCTGAGCGAGCCTCTGTCCATCTGCCAATTTATCAACAGTGGGATCGGCATATGCACTAATAGCCTCTGTCTGCTGCTGTCCTATTACGAGCCAGCCTTGCGACTCCTGCACCGTCAGCACTGCACCCCACTCCAGCCTGACTGCTGGTTCCCCTGATCATGCTGGGGCCTAGGCCTCACTCACCCGCCGGAATGAACTACTCCTGGCTGGAAGGAGTATGGCTAGTGGGCTCGGGGAGATTTCAGCCCCGGGCCTGCTAACTGCCATTAATGTAAATTATACAACTCTGTGCTAATTTCTGGCAAGGAGCTGACGGTGCTGGATATTGGTACTGGGAGATATGCGGAGGCTATGGCGCCCTGCGGGGAGCCCACAAAACGTCCTCCACTAGAGTCTCCCAGCTCGCTGTGCTAAAAAAGTACTTTTACAAAGCATAAACTTTAGACAAAAAAAACATAATCATCTACTTTGAAGCCAAGTGAGATTGATCATAGCATTTACAGAATGGTCTCAAGCTGTGAGGGAGAGCAGTTCACGTGCAATAATCACTGAAGAAAAGTGGAAAGTTACAAAAATAATTTAAAAAGCTAATGAAGTGTTAGCCTTTATCTCAAAAAGACTACAGTTCAAAATGGTGGAAAACATGGAATCCCATAAATAATCTTAGAGCCAATGCATTTGAGAACAAAAGCGACGAGAATTTATTTGCGGTCTTGCCTCTCCATCACATTTCAAAATTGCAGTAAACTACCACAGATTTCAATTGATAGGCTTTTGAATGCCAGCAGTAGGTCCGATTGCTAAACATGATGGCACTAAGAGATTGTTTATCAACTTTTTTATTGGTTCTGACAATTTCTTAGACAGATTGGGGCAGATGATCTTCTGCTGTCAATACCAATTTATAAAATGGACAATAGGCAACAGCAGAGCCCAGGATGAAGATAATCATATTTTCCTTTCTGCATAGGAAAGAGACATTCTGCCTGTTAAAATAATTCTTTAAACAACAATCCTGTTGAGATTTAAAATTTACATGCAGAATTGTGATTTCAAGTTTGACAGTTTTTGGCATAGTGTATGAATTAAAACATTAGTAATATTAATCTCCTTTGCATTCTAAACTTACATACTTGTTGCACACCCATACCTTTTTTGTTAAAGAATCATCTGAATCGGAAGGCATTCTCGTAGATACATGAAATATTACTTCCACCGTAGAGGTAGCAAAATATGGAGTTGAAAGTCCAGTGCTTTTATTTCTTTGCAGTCCACCCATGAAACCACAATGATTAGTAAGGTTAACCTTAAAGAGCAAGAAATGAGAATACAAATAAGAAATACAACAATTTATAATCTAATGCATTATTTATCCATTCATTGACACCAAAGTGTACTAAATGGCTTTAAAATATATTAAAATTATTAGTATATATTTATGTTCTATCACAAACCTGAAAATAAAACAGAACTATTCTTTCATGGGATGTGGGCTTGACTGGCAAAGCCAGAATTTGTTGCTCATCCCTAATTGCTCTTGAATTGACATGCTAGGCTATTTCAGAGGGCAGTTAAGAATCAATCACATTGCTGAGGTTCTGGAGTTACATATAGGCCAGACCAGGTAAGGATGGCAGATTTCCTTCCCTTAAGGACATCAGTGAACCAGATGGATTTTTTTAAAGTAAAGTTTATTTAATAGTCACAAATAAGGCTTATATCAATACTGCAATGAAGTTACTTTGAAATTCTCCTAGTCGCCACAGTTCGACACCTGTTCGGCTCAGTGCACCTAACCAGCACGTCTTTCAGAATGTGGGAGGAAACTGGAACACCGGAGGAAACCCATGCAAACATGGGAAGAATGTGTAAACTTCACACAGATGTGATCTAAGCCAGGAATAGAATCCGGATCCTTGGCATTGTAACAATATATGATAATTTCTCAGACAACGAATGAAAATTTCATGCTCACCATTACTTAAACTGGCTTCCAGTTTGATTTAATTTAACTTCCACCAGCCTCCATGACAGGATCTGAACCTGTGTCCCAGATTACCTGGGCCTCTGGATTATCAGTCCAGTGATGTACAGATGCCGGCGTTGGATTGGGGTGGTAAGAACTCAGTAAGAATTTAGCAACACCAATTTTTAATCCAACCGGTTTATTTGATAGTAAAAAAGCGAGCTTTCGACTCTGTGTCTTCCTCAGGCAAATGCAGTGTATTTGCCTGAGGAAGACAGAGTCGCAAGCTCACTTTTTTACTATCAAATAAATCAGTTGGATTAAAAATTGGTGTTGCTAAATTCTTACTGAGTTCTTATCAGTCCAGTGACATTACCAGTATTCCTGGTAATACTGTAATACTGGTAATACTCTTAATCCTCAAAATTAAGATAATTAAGTTTTCTAACCAGCAGTCATTTATTTCCAATAACAGATATAATAATAGCAGATATTTCAATAACCTAATACAATTTTCAATACTATTGCTTCGTTTCAGAATGGAGGTTTTCACAAGAGGAGTTGAGTGGCAATCCAACAGTGATTGCCACTCCTCAGAAGATTCAAACCACTGAGTTATGACCAGAGTGTTCATCTCTTACAAGATGACAGCAGCCCACTTGGAATAACTGAAGAAAATTTTCTTGAGAGCTAGAGATTATTTTCTGTTGTTTAAGCTACTGAGGATCTATTCAAGTGTAACTAATGATTCTGCCCCATTAGTTTGGAATCCAGTAAGATCAATATATCATCTCAAATGTTATATCATTTCACCATTTGCACCAGCAGTAGCCAATCTCCAAAGATGGGAGATTAACAAGATTCACTGAACCATAGGTTCATAAAGGAGGGCACAATAGTAATTCAACATACCTAATTTCAGACATGATAGGGAGAGGATTACAATAAATTAGTGGAGTTAGGAGGAGGTTGTAGTATTCAATAAAGAAATGATTACAGCAGTGAGAAGGCATGACATACTATAAGGATCATCAACTGAGGCCATATAGGTTGAACTGAGGAAGGGGAAAAAGGGATAATCACATTCCTGGAAGTTTATTATAGTTCCCCACCATCTTACAGATAGGAGAAATTAGACAAGAGGATGCCTGGGACATGGACACTGCTGGCTACACCAGCATTTATTACCCACTCCCAATTGCCTGAGACGGTGGTGGTGAACTGTCTTACTGAACTGCTGCAGTCTGTGAGATATGGCTACACAGAATGCTATTGAGAGGGAGATCCAGGATTTTGACATTGAAAGATAGTGATAGTAAAAGAACAGTGAAATATTTTCAAGTCAGAATGGTGAGCAACTTGGAGGGAAAATTCCAGGTGATGGTATTCCCATGTGTCTGTTATGTTGCTGATAAGTTCTGAAACAATAAGGCAATAGGAATAGGGGATTTCAATTATCCTGATACTAATTGGGATAAAATCAATATAAACAGCATTGATGATTCTGAATTCTGAGAATGCATTCAGGAGAACATGTCCCCCTTCCCCCGTGTGTTGCAAACTCAACAAGAGAAAGAACATTTCTGGACTTAAGTTCAGGAAATACAGTAGTTGGGATGGGCATCAGTGAGAGTGCATTTTGATGGTAGTGATCATAATTGAGTTTGATTTAGCATAGTTATAGAATAGGCTAAAAATAAAAGTAAAATAATTATATTGGGGAAAGACCAAGTCTTTTCCAAAAAATGGATGTGAAACAGCTACTTAAATGTGAATTGGTATCAGCACAATGACAGACATTCAAGGCGAAAGTGAAGAGTTCAGAACAAATATATTCCCAGAAAAAAAAAGGTGGGACTCTCAAATTAAGATCCCTTTCTCATTTCCTGTTGTCAAAGAGCAGAGTAAGTTAAAGCAAAACTAAAGGAAGCTTATCTCTATCTAACATAAGAACTTAATAATGCAAAATATGAAGGGCAGAAGTGAAATAAAAAGGACATTAAGAAAAGCAAATAGAGAGCATGAAGTAATATGGCAAAGATGATTAATAAACACAATCAGTAAGAGAACAACTAAAGAAAGAATATGTCCTATTTAAGACCAAAAATAGATATCCAAATGTCAAGGTTCTTCATTAACATTGTGCATTTTCTTCAGAAAAGAGAATAGAGATATTATGTAGATATTATAGTTGAATTAGTATTGTATGGGATAACCATGGTAAAAGGGAACATATTAAAGGAGTTTAGAGAGTAGATAAATCATCAAAATTAGACTAAATGTTTTACATTCAATGAAGAGGAGCAAAGAGGGGGAAATAGTAAATGTGCTGACCATCATTTTCCAATATTCTCTGCTAGACAGTGGATTGGATGAATCTATTTCCATTAGCATAAAGATAATAAATAGATGTCCTTGGTTGAAGTAATCAGTGGAAGGATCACATTGTAGTTGAGGACTAATTTTTCCACTCAAGACGGTGGCGGGGTTTGGATCTCATTTCCTGAAATGGTGGTAGATGCAGAAACTCTTACATTAATGTTTGGATATGCACTTGAATTGCCATAACTTACAAAGTTATGAACTAAGTATTGAAATGTGGGATTTTAGTGGATAACTGTTTCTAGAAGGGACAGACAAGATGGGCTAAATGGTTTCCTTCAGTGCCATGTTCTATTTTTTTCTATTACTAAAAGGTAGAGGTAAGGAGAAAATAAGGAGTAACAGATAATCAATCACTTTTGAACAGTTGTTATGTGGACAAACATAGCAACCAATGTTTTCGCAACAGAGCCTAACAACTGAACATGAGATTAATATCCATTAAATTATTTTTTGGTAGTCATGAGCCAGCCATACATCATGTTTGCTTGGACACAGTTCTTCAAACAGTACCCATTTTACATCATCTGAATAGGCAGATACAATTGTTCAGCATCTCATCTAAAAATGAGCACCTCCAACAATGCTTGTACTACACTGATGTATGGGTCTATATGTTCTCACCTTCTAGTCCTGGAGAACAGCTCAAAGCATTATTCTTTTGATTTAGAAGCATTTAACTGAAAATAGTGAGCCAGAATGCAAGTCTAAATTGTGCAAAAAAATTTATCAACCAAATTACCCATGAAAGTATTTGAACAAAGGACGAAATATGAAACGTGTCCCATAATGCATGAACTTTTCCCTATGATAACAGTTACACCTTACTGGCCACAGCAGAAAGTGGAGGAAAAAAAATAGATAGTTGTCTTGAGATTTAAATTGATGCCTATAAAAGTGGCAGTTCCAGTATTTCATGAATAATTTGAATACCGATAAAAATAGGTTTCTACAATACTTGAGGGTAACTAAATGAAAAATATGCTAATTTAAAAAAAACATATGCAGTATAAAATATATATTTGGTTTTCAAAAGGAAGATCTGCACAAGAGGACCAAGATTGATTTATTTACAAACTATAAAGATTTTTATATATGAAGCATAAATCAGAGAATGTTTCATTTGACTGAAGGTCCAGTTCTGAAATCCACATTAAGATTGAAGTGAAATTTAATACTCAAGAGAAATGAGGATAATTTTAGTTTGTATCTCAGACTTCAACTTTTGACCATCCCCTTTCTTCTCTTCTGAATGTGATATGTTTGGTGTGATAGTTCCACAGATACCAGGATCCCTCTAATTCCTTAGATTGGAAAGGACAATTATATTGTGGAAGAATCTCAAATTTTAGATCAATACAGTTTATAACTTGATTATTTTGAATGAGTCTCATTACTGTAGTGTCACCTTGTATGTTATCACGAAAAAGAACACCTTCTGAGGAAAAGGCTGAACTAACCAACAGTGACTTTTTGAAGTTAGCACTTGCAATTTTCAATGAAGAGTTAATATTTCAATACCAAAGTCAATATTGCTGCAAAACACATTTGGATGAACTGAGGTGAAGATGTTGTAAAGTTATCAAAATAGAATTGATAAAGATTGGGAAGTTTTCTTTCTAGGAGTTCATCAAGAATAATGATTACAGAAAAAGTAATAAACTGGGGACAATTAAAGGAAATAAGAAGTCTCACAACGCCAGGTTACAGTCTAACCAGTTTACTTGATAGCAATCTTACAAGCTTTTGGAAACGGTGTTCTTTTGTCAGATGTGTGGAAGGTTCACTTCTTACATTTTCCTTTACTGGCGATATATTGAGTACAAAAAGAAACAGGGATGTAATGATACAAATGTATAAAATGTCAATTGAGTCACAGTTGGAATTGTGTACAGTTCTAGGTAAAGCATACTTAATCTGGAGAGAGACCATAGGAGAGTTAGAAGAATGTTGCCAGGGATTGAAAATTGCAGCTATGAGGAGAGAAGAGGGTTGTTTTCCTTAGAACAGAAGAGGCTAAGGGGTGAATTAATTATAGTTTATAAATTTATGAGGGGGTAAACAGAAAAACTTGTTTTCTCTAGCCGCAGGGTCAATTATAAAGGGGCACGGATTTAAGGTGACGGGTAAGAAAATTCAAGGGGTGACGAGCAAAGAGCTTTACATCCAAAGAGGAGTGAACACCTGGAATTCACTGCCTACGTTGGTAGTTGAGCCTGAAACACTCAGAGATACCCCCAACGACCTTTAAAAGGAACCTAGATGGGCATCTAAAGTGCTGCAACCTGCAAGATTATAGAGCAAATGCAGGAAAGTGGGATTAAAATGAGTGGCGAGTTTCTATTTTTTTTCTTTTTTTGGGTGAGGTAGACAATGGGTCAAATGGCCTTTATATGTACCGTAACCTTTCTATAGTTCTACGTACTGAAATTCTGAGAAAGTGGCATGATTTCTCCAAGTGTAATATTCTTGACAGCATCACCTGATTTTAAAAAAATTCAAACATGATAATAGATATTTTCCAAGGTATATACGAACAAGAAAGAAAAGCATAACTTCAGTCCCATGTTTCAAATCATTGTGCAAACTAATCTTCAAATTCCATGTCCACTTCATCAAAGGACAAACATTTTTGTGGACTTTTACGTACATAACAGTTTCTAATACTGAAAATCTTACTTGTGTGCATTTATTCAGGGACATGAAAAATAAATAAGCACAGGATACTTTACCTCCCAACCAAGCCCTGCTATAAAATCCTCATAGGATTGGCTTCCTCCAGTATTCGTTAGAATGGAGTGTTTATCTTCCTGTCCCTCAGCAACATAAAACACCGCTATCTTGTGCGTTTCTCGACTGGATGAAACAAAACAGTAGGTAACTAAACACTAGGCAAATATAACTGTGGAATGTCTATAGTAATTTAATTTCAAACAATGAAATATTGGATTGCTCAGGTTCTCTCAAGGTTTAAGATTCCAAATATAGTTAAAACAACAAGCACCAAAACATGGAAAACAATTGGAACATTTTGCCCTTTATAAATCTGAAGTCATAACACATCCTCCTGGGCAAATGGCTTTGTTTGTTATTGCACTTCAATTCTTAAAGGGGTAATGTAAAGACCTAGCAAACTCATGATCTCCACCACATAGAAGGACAAGAGCAGCAAAACACATTGGAACACCACTACCTGCATGTTACCCTCAAGGTCTTATACCATTCTGAACAGCAACAAGTGAAATCAAAATCTTAGAACTCTCTCCTTAATAGCACTGTACTTATAACTCATGGATTCCAGTAGTTTAAGAAGGCAATTCACCACTACCTTCCCAAAGTCAATTAGGGATGGACAACCAATGTTGGCCACTCCAGTGCTGCTTACATCCAAAGAATAAAAAACAGTTGTGGGGGAACATACATATTTGCATATTAATTAGTCAGAGGGAATTGATGTGCAGGTTAGGTGGATTGGCTATGCTAAACTGTCCCAAGATGTATAGATTAGGGGGATTAGTGAGGTAAATGCGTGGGATTAGAGTCTGAATAACGTGTTCTGTTGCAGAATCGAATGGTCTCCTTCTTCACTGTAGGGATTCTATGATGGTTCTATGAATTAGAAGTTTTGTATTTGTAAGTTAAATTGTTTTCAAAGCATGAGCATCATCCAAAAATTAGATAAACTGGCAATTTTCTACACTCACAGAAATGTCAGTTCGAAGCAAAAAAGAATTTGCCAGTTTGCATTCTCCAATCAAGATATTACCTCATCATAAATGAAAAGTTAATTCATTTAGCTAGTTTAAAAAAATCAAGATATAACAGTCAGAGATGAACACTTCTTGATCAGCTGGTGAATAATAGCAAAATGAAATGTAAAATATTGAATTTACTATTTAATACTCAGTATTGGATCTATTCGTTTTATTGCTGAATAAAACAACTATAGCCCCGAGTTGAATTGCCGCTCCTATCCTCTTACTTGAGGATATTTTTCATCCAATCTAAGTTCAAGTTCCAGCCAAGCTTAAAGGTATTTGATAAGCCAGGGAGAAGCTAAGCATCTCAAGGAAGAGGAAAAGATTTTGGAAGTGGGTCAGTTTCATTGAGGGGTAGGAACTGGGAAGTGGAGGGAAGAAACAGAGACTGCTGTTTGGCCTGTCCAAAACCTATTGGCCTTTCAGTGCACAGAGCTGCCAAATGTTGCATAGCGAACTTGGCAAGGTCCAGGACCACACGGTAAGGTACACACTAAAGCCTCGGTAATAACAGCAAAGACACGATGTGGAAAGCCAATATCTGAGGTCTTTCAACCATAATGCACAAAGGAGCTGGAAACAGGGTAAAGTACTTTGGATTGTATGTTTGGCATGCAACGAATCTTGTAAATGTTTACTGTAAATATAGTGAGTAATGAACAGTATTGGAAGAAACAGATTTGTTTATATCTTATGTAATATCAAATTTGAAATGTCATATAACATACTTTACTCATTAATTTATAAAACTGTAATTTTGAACAATAAATAGATGGTCCAGCTGGGGGATGGTGGATCCTGTAGGGGTGGTTCCCAGATAAAACCATGGTCACTTGGCAGAATGCCAGAAAATTCAAACAAACATCAAGGTATAGCATGGCTGTTGGGAAGAAAGGTCCATCATGTTCAATCTTTCCTACCTGCCTGGAGTTTAATCCATTCTGAATGTTGCCTTCAACATGATTATGGTGGGAAATAACCCATCACCTACTTTCTTCTGCAATGTGCATTTGTAAAGCAGATTCAGAAAGAAATGCAGTGGGTTTTGCTGAAGTTTATCCAAGGCAGCTCTGTGAGGCTGTGCTCTACAGACTGCTCTGAGTTGCACGCCAACATAAACATCAACTATAGCTAGAAGACCGTCCACTCGATGAAAGAGACTTTTTGGCCAGCCTGAAACTTGCTAATCTTTTAATGCAAAGAACTGTCCACAATCAAGTATTGAGACTGGCATATTCTGAGGTTCAGGATTAGATATTGAGGTAGGCACCAAAACTTGGCACAGTTGCAGCAATTGCAAAATGATGATGGGCTATTTAATATTTTCACTCATGGCACACAGGCTGAAAACTAGGTAAAACCCCATCAGCTATTTGCTCGACATGTAATGAATCTTGACGTATTAACTGCAACTGTAAATGTACTGAGTAACATACTGAATTGGAAGAAACCATTTTTGTTTGCACCTTATTTTTGGAAATAAAGGATGGTTCAGCTGGTTGGTACTTGAGCAGCTGACTTATACAGGTCAACAGCATCAGATTCACTTGCAGGTCTGTACTATAAAGGTTGATTCAATCCTGGCAGGTACAGTAATTAGTCCAAGTATCAAAGTTGGAACTACAGGCCTATGGATAGGATTCCATTTGGTTTTGATTGTTCCAGTGATTGAATCATCTGTCAAAGTTCATTATCTAGGTTTACTCAAGTGCAGTCACAGGGAAAGACACTGAGGGGTAGGTTTGGGATGACCTGCTTCCCTTGAAACATGCCTCAACAGGGAGACAACATTGTGTACTGAAGAAAAAATACTTTACTGATCAAAACTGAAATTGTAAAGACAACTGGGGATTAGTTCACATTTTCTTCCAGTTTTAGGCTTTGGAAAACCTTTAAAATGATGATTTTCCAGCTCACTTGTATTGCATTGGATGCTCTTTGGTATATCGTAATAAGCCTAGGAAAAAATTATTAGTCTACAATGAGAAAAAAAACCCTGCTGTCAGCTCTCTTTAGTTTATGGAATCTCCAAAATTTATACTATAAGTTAAAGGAGTATTTGAGCCTAAAACCCAAGAATAGCAATTACTGAATAAATATTTACCACTGCCTCGAGTCTAGGTTTTTCAGTTCACGTAAAAGCTTTTCATTTTTCTTCAGAAGATGGAAACTTGTCCTACAGCAAAACAAAAAGTTGAAAATTAGAATGGATACTACTGGTTTTATTTGCATATATGATAAGCTAATGCCATAAAATCAATCACGGTGTTTTGACAAATTGCACTAGGGACATCAGCAGCACCAGACAATATTTACATATCTGTTACATACTGCTACCCAAATAAATTGTTTTAGCAAAATAAGCACTAGCTTCTGTTTGAAAATTTAGGTTCGCCCTGCTGTATTTCGTCAACAAAAATCTAATTACCCTAAAGTGGTTACCAACCTCCTCCTAAATCATCAATACTAGAATCACATAACTCCTGACTTTATCATAACTTTAATCCAGGCATAGACATGCCTAAGTTAAATCTCAGAGGCAACTACTTGCCCTCCGTGTCTGGATGCTGCAAATATCTGAGTAGTAGTTAATAAACTCACCTTTTCTTTAATTCAAGAAAGGTTGGTTAAATTGGTTTCTTTTAAAATGTAAAAATATTTGGGCTGGGAAAAGATATCCACAAAACAAGTGATTTAAAAAAAATTAACCTTGTTGTGACAAATTAAGGGGTCAAATAAAGAAAGGGAGCCAGTTCATCCCTTCTCACCTGGAAGCTGTGGATCTCAGACTGATTTATTTTTGCAATGTGCAAAATATACTCTCAGTTTCTTTGAAGGAATCTCACAGCAGGCATTATATTTGGGCTACTTAAGCAGTTATGCATTTACAGGATTTAAAGCAGAACTTCTCACAAACAGTATCACGGGATGCTTATAATTGAGTGAAAAGGCTTGGTGATTGCCTGAGAAACCAATCCATATGCTCCAACCTTAACTTTTTAAGTTTATTTATTAGCATCGCAAGTAGCTTACATTGACGTTACAAGAAGTTACCATGAAAATCCCCTAATCACTACACTCTGGCGCCTATCAGGTACACTGAGGGAGAATGTAGCAAGGCCACTGCAGTTAACCAGCAAGTTTTTTGGACTGTAGGATGAAACCAGAACACCCTGAGGAAATCCACGCAGGCACGGGGAGAATGAGCACGCTTTGCACAGATAGTGACCCAAGCTAGTAATCAAACCCTAACCTCAGGTGCTGTGAGGTAGCAGTGCTAACCACTGTTCTAACATTCCGACCTAAGCGCCCTTACTGATCAACCACTGGATAAGGAAATAAATATTTATAAATAATTACTGATAGCAACCTTCTACAAAAGGAGTACTCTTGTACTAAGCTACGCTGGTACCCATCAATAAAGAAGGTATCTTTGAAGGTTTTTGCTTTCCATTGCCATTCTGAAAAATTATAAAAAACTCTGGTCCTACTTCTTAAAATGCTGGTGGCCACTCATGAAAAACAGTAAATGCTTCTCATCATAAGGCGGCTGCAATAGCTTGAATCCTGTTTGATCGAGCCCAAGATAGGATGAAATATCTTTGTCCTGTCAATATGAATCTGGTTTGTCCCTCATGTGAGGATCATGATTGGACATAACATGAACTGGCTTTTTTGATTAGAAAGGTACCAATAAAAAACATAAGTGCGGCTAGAACTCCAACGGAAACAATAACACTGCTACCTCATTCTGCAGCTACAAAAAACAATGAACAATCTTGTTGGAAGATTTCCAGTCTGGTGAGAGAAATTGGGGTTGACTGCTAACTCTTAAGCTGGAGTATTATACAAATATCTTCTAATTCCTGGGGGAGTCAAATGAGTTCAATCCAGTTTAGGAACAGGTCAAGGCAGCTTAAGTATACCAGAACACACCCATGTGACAAGAGTCCTAAATTAAAGCAAAAGATGCTGGAAAAACTAAACAAATGTTTCAAGACCAACATGACCCTTCTCCACAGTCAAATTTCCTTAGTCTTTAGAGAAAGTAGAGGTGTTGGTAGGCTTTCTTAACTATAGTGTCAGCATGAGGCGGTGGGGAGAGGAGGGGGTGGAACCAAGACAGGTTGGAGATGTGGGCACCTAAAAATGTGAAGATCTTGATGATATCTACCTCACCTTCACTGATGTAGACAGGAGCATGTACTACAGTTTCTGAAATAGAACAAAGAACAAAACAGCACGGGAAACAGGCCCTTCGGCCCAACGAGCCCGCACCGCCACCCCGATGTTCCTACCTCTACCCGCGATCCCTGCCCATGTTCATAGATCTATAGATTAAAAAACCAAATTGGAGACAATTTAGGGAGAATTTGTTTTGCCAATTAGCCTAAGAGCACATCTTTGGGATGTGGGAGGAAACCGGTGCACCCTGAGAAAACCCATGCAAGCATAGGGAGAATGCGCAAAGTCCCACAGACACAGGCCCAAATCCATGTATCTGCATAGCACAGCAATAGTCACCGAGCTGTTGTGTTGCCCTTCAAATGGTCCAGGTCAAGCGTACACTAATGACGTGAAGCACTAGGATACTCTCGAAAAAAATCCAAGAGCAGCCCTCTCACGACCATCGCGTGTATGCCCCTCGTTAGACAACAAGATGGACCAAAGCACCTGTAGGATAAAAATAAGTACATCAATATCATCATCTATTTACACATTTCCCAGGGACTCCCAAAGCTCATGATCCCTATTTTAAAACAGTTTTCTATACCCCTCCATTCCCATTCTGTTCATGTGCCCATCTAAGTATTTCTTAAATAACTCCAGAGTACCTGCCTCCACTACTTTACTTGGCAGCGCATTCCATACCCCCACCACCCTCTGTGTGAAAAAACTCCCTCTAGCATCCAAATTATACCTTACCCTCCTCACCCTAAGCCCGTGATCCCTCATGCTATTTGAGTCCATCCTAGAAAAAAGCTTAATCCTGTTTACTCTATCTATACCCCTCATAATCTTGCACACCTCTATTAGATCTGCTCTAAGTCTACGTCTTTCTAAGGAAAACAGTCCCAATTTGCCTAACCTCTCCTCATAACTCAGACCTTCCATACCAGGCAGCATCCTAGTAAACCGCCTCTGCACTCTCTCTAGACTCTTCACGTCCTTCCGGTAGTAGGGCGACCAGAACTGGACGCAGTATTCCAAATGAGGTCTAACCAACGTTTTATACAACTGCAACATTAAAGGCAACAAGAGTACTCTATACCCCTTCCTATAAAGGCTAACATACTATATGCTTTCTTCACAACCTTCTCCATTTGCTCTGCCACCTTCAGAGACTTGTTATATAGATGACCATCTCCTTCATTTTGTTAAGACTGAGGTAGAGAGAGTGTCATCATCATCTCTATCCCTTTCTTGTACTCTGTCTTGTCATTGTTTGAGACCGGACCCACTACGGTGGCATCAACAAACTTGAAAATCGACTTGGAGGGGAATTTGGCCACACAATCATAGGTGTGTAAGGAGCATAGTAAACGGTTGATGACATAGCCTTGTTGTTGAGGATGATCATGGAAGTGTTGTTGCCTATCCTTACTGTGGATCTCTGAATTAGGAAGTTCAGGATTCAGTCACAGAGGAAGGTGCTGAGCCTCAGGCCATGGAGTTTGGAGATGAGTTTTGTTGGAATAATGGTGTTGAAGACTGAGCTGTCGTTGATAAATAGGAGTCTGATGTAGGTTTCTTTTGTTATGTAGGTGTTCCAGGGTTGAGTGCCGGGCCAGGTCTTCTGTGGACCCGTTGTGGTGGTAGGCAAACTGTAGTGGAGTTTGGCAATCTGGGAGGCTGCAAGTGATTCGTGCCATGATTAACCTTTTGAAGCACTTCAATAATGATGGATATCACAGCCACCGGACAATAGTCATGAAGGCACACTGTTCTTGACCTTTCTTCAGTACTGGCACAATTGTTATCTTTTTGAACTTTTGATCAATTGGAACTTCAGATTGTGAAGAGAGGTTTGTGAGAACTCCCGCCAGCTGGTCTGTGCAGGATCTGAATGCTCGTCTGGGTACCCCATCCAGGCTAATCACTTACTGTGGGTTGACCCTCAAAAGGCTGTTCTGACATGAGGTTCGTCTGAGGCTTCTGGGGTAGAGGGCTTGCTCTCACCGACCTCTTGCTCAAAATGGGCACAGAATGCATTGAGCAGGGAGCGGTATGTTGATGCCAGCTATTTTATATGCCTTCATCTTGTAACCTGTTATGTCTTGCAGACCTGGCCATAGTTGGTGGGGGTCCTTGTGGCTAGTCTCAGACTCTAGTTTGGGCCGGTACTGTCCTTTAGCATCTTTGATGGATATCCTTAGATCATATCTGGCTTTCTTTCAAGACTTCTTAAAGTCTCACAACACCAGGTTAAAGTCCAACAAGTTTATCTGATAGTAAATCCATAAGCTTTTAGAGTTTGTCCCTTTGTCAGGTGAGTGAAAAGTTCTGGTCTCAAACATAGCATATAAAGGCGCATATGGTTTACAGAGTACTGATTAGAATGAGCCTTTACAGCTAATCAATTCTTAAAGGTGCAGACAATGTGAGTGGAGATAGCATTAAGCATAAGTTAAAGAGATGTGTATTGTCTCCAGAAAGGATAGTAAGTGAGATGTTGCAAGCCCAGACAAATCATGGGGGTTACAGATGGTGTGATATGAACCCAAGATCTTGATTGAGGCCATCCTCACGTGTGTGGAACTTGACTATCAGTTTCCGCTCAGCAACTCTGCGCTGTCGTATGTCGTGAAGGCTGCCTTGGAGAACGTTTACCCGAAGATTAGAGGCCGAATGCCCATGACAACTGAAGTGCTTGCCAACAGGAAGGGAACGGTCTTGTCTGGTGATTTTTGAGCGGTGTTCATTCATCTGTTGTCATAGTGTCCACGCTCGACAATCACCAGGCAAGACCGTTCCCTTCCTGTTGGCGAGCACTTCAGTGGTCACGGGCATTTGGCCTCTGATCTACGGGTAAACGTTCTCCAAGGTGGCCTTCACGATATATGACAGCGCAGAGTTGTTGAGTAGAGACTGAGAGCCAAGTTCCACACACAAGAACGTCTCAACCGGGATTTTGGGTTCATGTCACACCATTTGTAAACCAACCCCATGACTTGCCTGGGCTTGCAACATCTCACTTATACTGTCCTTTCTGGAGACAATACACATCTCTTTAACCTATGCTTAATGCTATCTCCACTCAAATTGTCTGCACCTTTAAGAATTGATTAGCTGTAAAAACTCGCACTCTAATCAGTATTCTGTAAACTGTGTGTGCCTTTATATGCTCTGAGACCAGAACTCTCCACTCACCTGATGAAAGGCAAACTCCAAAAGCTTGTGGGTTTACTATCAAATAAACTTGTTGGACTTTAACCGGGTGTTGTGAGATTTCTTACTGTGTTTACCCTAGTCCAACATCAGCATCTCCACAATCACTTCTTCTACGAGTCAAGACCACCTGAATTGGAATACCTCAGATCTAGACTTCAGCAACCAGCAGATATCCTTGTTCATCCATAGCTTTTGGTTGGGAAACACGTGAATTTGTTCTTTTGGCACACAGTCTTCTATACATTAATGAAGTCCATTACTGTAGTGGCGCACTCGTTGAGGCTAGTCACAGTTTTTAAATACTGTATTTTAAAAGCTCCGGGGATGCACTCTAGCTCCGGGGAATTTTACAATAAAATTCATTGCAATGTTAATGTAAGCCTTACTTGTGACTAATAAATAAACTTCAACTTTCTTTTCTCGTTAAAGGTGGTATTGAATTGCGCAATGCTTATTCCCCCACTGATTGTTGGTCAAATAAAAATATGTCTTGAACCAGGATATTGGCTTTATGAATCTTTATATTAGCTAAGTTTTAGGCATTACTTAATATCTCGAAAAACTCAAATGCCTGTGGTTGGGCAATAATTAACTCGTGTTAACCCGAACTGTTAACTGTTAACATTTTCTGCTAAAATAGCATTCAAAAGTATTTTACTATTATGAATGCAGTCCCAGTTAGCTGCAGGGTGAATTGGTAAATTGCTTATTATTGTGTGGATAGGATCTGAAGGAATTGTTACAATCTGGGGTCTAAAGCGTTTAACCTAAAACTTGGACCACACTCCCATTTATTTGTGCTCTTTTTACTTGCTTGTTCACTTTACCTAAAAATACTGCAGAGGTCATAAGATGATTATTGTCACAATCAGCTAAACATGTGGAAAGCCAATTAGTGCACAAGATTTATTTGTTGATATGCATGCCCTGTTTTAATATTCATTATAAAGCTTCATTGGTTAGGGCTGTAAAGTATAGCTTAAGTGGTTGAAAAATAATTAGGATGCCAGCAGACAGGGGCAACAGTGCATGTGCCGATCTTGGGCATGCACAGTGGCCCGCTCAGTGCCAAACTGCCAGCCTTTCCAGTGGGAACAGCTGCCAGTTTCTCCAGCGAGAATAGGCCACAGCATTTTAATGGGATTCACGCTAGTGCATTCTGCGGTGCAGAGTGTGGGAAATTCTTTTTAAACTCCGATTTACTCCAGTTTTTACACAAATTTGACACTTCAAAATTTTTTTTTGGCAGAATCCCACCCATGATTTATGAAGAATCAGCCAACCATCTGTAGTGTGGGGAAGATAATTAAAAACAATTGCATTTTTGGATGTTTGCTTTTGTTGCAAAATTTTGTACCTTGTTAACATAATATTCCATTTTAATATGGTAAGTTATCGTAATCTTGATATTTCACATCTAATTTTAATTGCCTCAGAAGTTACTAACAAACCTGGAGGGTCTGATAACATATTTTATAAGTGTGGAGATTAAAACAAAATGAACAGGTTTTTAAGTGTACAATTATTTCAAACATAAATGGTATTTATCGCTTACCTTTTATCCCATGAATTCATACCAAGAATATTCAGTAGCATTCTGCAATAGTAAAACACAGATTGAGGCTCCTGTGGGCATGGTTGCTCCTGTTCCATTGCTTTTATATTTAGATCATTGCCATGTTTTTCCACAAACTCCTTCTCTTCAGTGTGCTGTTTTAAAATTGCATTGATAACGTCATTTTCCTGTTTCTCTGAAATACAAACAGGAGGGGGAGCTGGGATATTAAGTTGCACACCAGCTCTCTGGAGACACTCTGGACTGGTGGAACCCAAGTATTGCAGCATCTCATCCAAGGCATCTTCATCATCACGAATTACATCCCAGGATGGAACTATTTCCCTGCATCTTCTTTTTGTTTGAGGTACCAAATATTCCCTTAAATTATCATCAGTTTCTGACTCATTGAACGCAGGTTCAACCATCTGTTCTTCTTTACAAAGATTTGTGAACTTGTGAGCAATTTGCTTTTGTTGACAGCAGTGAGGTGGTCCATATAGAATTGCAGAATCCCAGGAGTATTTACCAGATATATCACGCACAACAACTCTAACATTTGAGGTAGCTGTAGAGAGTCCAGCTGACATCCCTCCTCCTGGGATATTGTCCTCAACAGGGATTTCGAGATATGAGATAAGGGTGGAACTGTTCAGAACAAAAAACTGGAGATTGGGATTTTCAAAAAGTTCAGGGGAAAGTTCAGTGCAGTCAGTGAAAGGGTTATCATGGTTTTCACTTATCAAGCTAGTCAGCATTGCAGGGCCACCACTCAATGGATAATGGCCAACATGGTTCACCAAATGAATGATCACAGTCCGGGCAGCAACTGAAATCAAACCTTGTTGAATGCGGCTTCTCACTGCAAAAAAAAAAAAATGAAGGGGATACATTGTAAAAACAATTTTTTGGATTGATTTACTATTTAAATTTAGTAAAATAATTAATCGTTATATTTAGTTTAATTTGAACACCTTTTAAAAGATTTTGTAAAGACCAACTGGTTGGTCTGAGTGTGGTACAGGACCATTTTTACTGAATTACTTTAGATTAATAAACTACATTGATAAAATTCAGATCTCAATAGCTGCAACAAGAATTATAGTAAATATTCTAACAATCCACTTAAATTCGCACATGAACACTATTCATTTTAGCAGGATAGATTTAAATTCTGGTCTGCATAATGAGTTAGAAATCTTCTCTTTTAAATACATTTGATATGTTTCAATACGGTACACAAGGAACTACATCACAAAACTAATTGTAAGAAAAAAAGAGTACAGAACAAAATACTTTAAATTTAATTTGTAATATATTATCCTTGGCGATAACAATGCCAATACTAGGTGATTGATGAAATATATTTAATTCATCTAATGTGGAAAATCTCTTCTTCATAAACTTGAAATATTTAAAAAAACAATTTCAGTTGCTTCTAGCCAGTGACAGAGAACTCAACGTAAGGTTTAATATAGTCACGTTAAACAAAAAGCACAAACAGAAACTTTAGATATTTTTACTACTCTCTAAATCTTACAGCATGTTTGAATTTCCTAGAAATTGTTTTATGACTTATTTTGTTATGTAACTTTGTGTTAATGTCACAGTTTTCCCTCGGATAGTGAAAGTTTCCTGAAATTACATGGATAGCAAACACAGAAGTTTACCCCATTCAAAAACCAAATCAGTGATCTTACGCACTATTTGATCAGCTAAACAGGTTTACAGGCTCCTCTGTGAGGTACACAAATCAATGTGTCATTATTTTTAATGAGGACATCTGAGAAATAATACTTCAAGACCATCAAAAGTCTTGAGGGACCAGCAAAAGTCAAAAGGGAGAATGTGTGTTTGTGTGTGAGAGAGAGAGATAGTGTATGTGAGAGAGATAATGTGTGTGAGAAAGAGAGAGTGAGAGTGTGTAACAGAGTGTGAAAGAGAGAAAGAAGGAGAATGTGAAAGAAAGAGAGAGACAGAAAGAGAGAGTGTATATGTGTGTGTGCGTGCATGCGTGTGTGAGAGAAAGAGAGAGTGTGTGAGAGAGACAGTGTGTGTGGAAGTGTGCACGTGAAAGAGAGAGAGTGTGTATGTGAGAGGCAGAGAGTGAGAGAATGGGTGAGAGAGTGCATGTTTGTGAAAGAGAGCGTGTGTGAGAGAGAGTGTGTTTGTCAGAGAATGTGTGAGAGAGAGTGTGTGAGAGAAAGAGTGAGTGTCTGAGTGTGTGTGAGAGAGAGAATCTGTCAGGGAAAAAGAGTGTGTTTGTGTGTGTGTGTGTTGGAATCATGTTGGAATATTTACTTGATTATTTTCCAATAATCTGAGAGTCTGAACTTTGCAAATGCATCCAAAATCAATGCTTTCAGGAAAAAGACAAAAACCAACTGCTGCAAATCACACTGATCACTGTTGTTGCTCCAGCAATATTGAAAAGCCTCTAAAAGGCTTTGTAAATGTCTAGATTAGGCTAACAGTACCTATAGCACCAGATGATAAAAGGGAGCATCAAACTTGGGATTTGCCAAAACCAAGTTTGGTCTCCAAATAATGTGATCGGTATTATCCCAAATTGGCTCCTCTTCACTTTAGGGCAAAGATCTGATAAGCTCATCTGAGGAAGTAACATACACTGGATGGAGAACATTCAATGGATGTGATATACAAGTGGTATACTATAACACTTAATGATGAGGTATTCAGACAAAAGTCCATTAGACAGGGGATGGAATTATAGGAAGGTCGTAAACAGAATTAAAACTAGTTAAAAGATAGGAAATGAAAAGCAGGAATTAAGAGTGACTGTAAGTGGGTCTTGGTATCTCATGGGTTTTAAGCTCGGACTCTACTTACTGTGTAAATGAACAATTTGGATAGAGCGCTGGAGCACTGCTGTCCAATAGTGTCATCACATATAGCAAATTGATGCTGTTCATTTTAGATTTACATAATATTAAGTTCTATTAAAATTGCAGTGGTTGGGTATTGTAATAAAGTAGAGGTGGATTCCCCTCTGAGTACTAATACCGAAACACCCAAAGAGGTGTACCTCACTCTATAATCTGTAAAAAGTGTGTGTGAAGTGATGTATGACCTGTTCTTCAGCAACATCTTATGGTAAAAATATAAATCCCTGACGTTCACTCTAAAATCAACATGTAACAATTTATTTATCTAACAAATAGTGAACAAATCAACTAATCAATTAATAAACAGAATAATCCCTTCTAGCTATTATCTATTCCCAAATAAAACAAGATTCTAATTGTATGCTGTTCAAATAAATACAATTCCCACTCATTAACAAAAACAGAATTTAGTCACTCTCTAAATTATAACCAGGTTTTGTATCTTCCAGAATATTCTGGGCTTTCTCTGTTGATTCATCTATCTAGAACTTCTTTCTTCTTTGGTATCTTTGCTATCTACTTTAAGACATAGATGAAGTTATGAGAGTCAGCGATTCTCTCTCTATAAGAGGGAGTTGGAAGCTGAGAGCTTTATCAGGTGGCAGTGGCTCTCTTTTCCCTTTGTCCCACTGCCCACTTCTTTTATACCTGAGATGACATCATCAATATTTCCCACAAAAGGATCGGCTCTAGGTTGTCAAAATCATCAGATTTAAATTCAATAGGTTTTTGGTATTGTCTGATTCAAATTGATTAGCTAAATTCAAAAGCCTGTTGTCTTGGAAAAAACATTGGCATTTCAATACAAATGTTTCAGTTTGGGTTTGCTATGTACTTGCATTTTAAGTCTTTAAATATGGAGAAACACCATGTTTTAATGGGGCCACGTAATGATATCCCCTTAGCATTTTACAATTTTACAAACACCAAATTCTAACTTCTAACCTCCTAATCTACAATTACTCTACCCAATTTCACAACAGAATGAATATGACTGTCATTTGTTAGGCCACTATTTGTTCATCTGTTCTTCATTGAGCGAGGAAGAATCAACCACACTGTTGTCAAATCAAAGTCACATATCAGTTAGGCCTCGACTATGCATGTCAGAATACAATTAATTGTTGGGTTTCTACATACTTGGAAGCTGTATAGCTAGTTGGCTCATGGAGCAACAACATACCTTTTAACTTCTCTGTTTTTGTATTCTTTAGATGCCCCTAAATGATAATACATCTAGATTTGGGGATTACATTGCAAAAGAATGACAGTAGCACGGCCTTCTGAAGCACAACTGTCTAATTGTTCTTGAAATTTTCTTGGCAAATATAACAAAACAGGAAATGCTAACTGAAGAACTTGGTTTTGTTCAGCTTGTAAATCTTGCAAAACTGTTGAGGTGTGTGAATGAAATTGTGTTGAATGGTTGCTAATGAGGGTTGAAATATGCAATTTAGGTGAACTGGGGTGATGCTGCAACATATAAACGTATTCAGCCTTCACTTTAATAGATCAGTTGAAACAAGCAACACTATTAGCATAAAAGGGAGATTATAGAAGGTTGGCCACGAGTCAAAGGTCTATTAAACATCCGTAAACCATGCTTCGAAATAGCTGATGACAGAGCATAAGAGTCAGGAGTGTGGAAACTAATACTTGAGGTTTGTTGATACTTTTTGGTTCCCCAAGATTTCTAATATATCAACTCTGATAAATAGAATGGTTTACCCTTGAAGGAATGTAATTTTCTGAAATAAATTGGAGCATAGTCAGAAACAGGACACTTTTGTTAACAGATCGTCACCAGAATATATTAGCAGTTTTACTTTGTTGAACACTTGTGGGATTGCCGTGCTCTTGTTTAAATTCAAACCAGACAAACCAACTGTGATTGGTCAAGGCAGTGCCATGGGACTGAATGTCCCCCAAGGGGCATCCAAAGAGTACAGGAACAGAGAAGTTAAAAGATATGTGTTGCTTCATGGAGCAACTCACCATTCAGCTTCCACATAACGAGAAACCCAACAACTAACTGTATTCTGACAAGCATTGTCAAGGTCTGATTAACATGTGACTTTGGTTTGACAGCAATGTGATTGATTTTTTCTTGCTCAATTAGTTAAAAAAAGCTCAATGCGTGGGCATGTTCCTTTGACTACAAAAAACAGGGCCTCCTTGTGTGAATACATGCAGCTTCTAGCACACATAAGTGAGCCTGACTGAATCTTAAATTGGTTGTCAGTTTAACACAATTAGGACTTTCAGTAAATGAATCTAAAACTTGGCAGTTAACTGCTCACATATGCATTCAAATGTCAATGCCGCTAACTAGAAGAATCTAATTGCCACCCAACCAACATTATATATTGTTGTTCCCTTCACTATTAGCATTTTTGTGAACTGTCCTGATGAGTGCAAGACAGCATGTCTCTTTTTTCAGCAATACTCAAGTGCTTAAAATGTTAGGTTCAAAACTCCTTGCTAAGGTGGACTTGTGGGTCAGTAAAATAATCTAATCATTTCATCAACAGCACAAGGCTTGTAATGATTTTCACTTAAAGATGGGAAGTAAATATATACTTAACTGTGCAAAGTAGAAAGATGTAATATATCCTCAGTATGATATAGTGAAAAATGTTAAGGAACATTTTACAGAAAACCATATTCAACTCAAGACTACATAACAGCAAATTCATGCAAATTCTTCAAATAGGATACCTAAGGAGGACAGCAATCCAACAGAAATAATCTACATGAATTTTCAGACAGAAGTTTCACACAAGGCATTTCAAGGTTAAGATGTGTGTAATTAATGACAAATTAGCTAACTAAATTACACATAAAAGTTCTGGCAGGAAGGGTAGTGATCATTTAAGCTTCCTTGAGATCTAAGACCCTTATATTCAAGATACTCATGGAAGGCATTATGATCATATTACAAAATTTGCCACAAATACCAAGCTACGTGGCAGGGTAGCACTCTGAAGGCACTTAATCAAATTAAAAATGTGGGCCATATTGGCAGCAATTAGATTTTTGTTAAAGATAAAGTTAAATTATGAAGCAAACAGAGGTGGATTTACAGTGAAACATATTGTGCCTAGATGCAGGGCTCCAACCAATGGGGAGTCCCAATCAGAGACTGATTACTCGGCATTATTAGCAGGCAATGCAAAGTGAAACTGAACCCTGATTGATGAGTCTACAAGAGTGGAAAGCAATAGTCTGAACTGTATGAACTGTCAATTTGAGGCACGTGAGGAATGAAGAGAAATGACTGTGAGGAAGGAGAGGTAGAAGCTGCTGAGGTGAAAGGCAAGTGGGTTTGCAACTCAATCAAGTGTAGGCCAGTAATAGCAAGGTGCCGAAAACAGCCACAAGATGAGGTCAGCAGCCCAGGGGAGCAGCAGGCAAGGCAAGTAGCTATTCAACCCAGGACTGAGGCAGGCCAGCAATAGCAAGATGCAAGATGCCAAAAGGTGAGGTCAGCGAAGTGAGCAAGTTTGCAACTAGAGCAGGGCAAGCCAGCAACAGCACGACACTGAAATCAAGCCACCATAAGGTTTCCGATTCAGGTTTGGGCATGCCAGCGACAGTGAAGCACGAGGTGCTGAAAGCCATCATGAGGTGAGTTCAGCCACCAAAGGGAACAGCAGGTAAGGTTAGCAGGTGACTCTACCTCAGGACTGAGGGTAGACCAACAACAGTAAGGTGCTAAGAGCTATCGTGAGGTGAAGTCAGCTGCCAAATGACAGGCAAGATGAGCAGGTGACTCAATTTGGGGCTGAGGGCAGGCTAGCAACCAAGAGGTGCTGAAAGCCACTGTGAAAAGTGGTCAGCCACTGAATGGAGTAGATGAGGTGAAAAGGTTTGCAACTCAGCCAGCAACATCCAAGTGTAAGGTGTGATGCCCTGAATCAAGCGCCAGCCATAGAGAGACAATGAGTGAAGCAGGAGGATGTCTTACAGACTCTAGATGAGTGGGGTGATTGAAATTTGAGAATGTGAAGGGTGGGTTGGGGATAGCGTGAGGGCAAGAGAGTGTGTGAAGGGATTGGCCACAGTTGCAAAGTTGCAGGGAGCATGAGCTTTTAATGCCGGATTGCATTTTGAAGGAAGAAAAGTTTGAAAGGGTGGGGGGAATGGGCAGGAGAGGATTAGAGAGTGTTATTTGAAATCTAGTATCACAGCTTCATAGTTAAAAGGTGAATCCAATCTCTGAAGACTCAAATTTAAGCTGAATTTAAAAGATGGGATTGACTCGACAAATGCCTGCTCTTTCAGACACTTCATTAAAAACAAGATCAATTTCTTTAGCAATATAAACAACATTGTTAATCTGGCAGTCAAAAATGCAGAAAAATAAAGATGAGGCAAGACCCTGAAGCTAGGCAAACAGCCTAGCAGTTTGCTAGTTAAAGCAAACAGCTTTAACAGTTCGAAGTATTGAATAATGTACAAACTGTATCATCACCCACAAAGATATGCACTTCTGGACATACTACATCATCTGAAAAAGTTGAACAAGAAAACGGACTCTGAAATGACAACAGAACTACGAAATATTGCTGGTTCTTCTGCTGAAATGAGGGATGAAAGCTACCCTGAAGATATTGTCTTATGGCCACAATCTGATTCATTCAGCATGATAAAACATAAGTAACATGGAAAATTTGAGAATGAGAAGTTTGAGATTGAAGGTCAAAAGTAGGTTAGGAAGAGTCTTTGTAAGACTCATTTTCTGAAGGTGAAGAGAAAAAGAAAAATGGAAATTAGAAACTGGTTGATATTTTTCAGAAATTTCCAAGGCAGTCCAGTTATGTTTGCAAATTATTCCTGGAAACTAATAAAAGGAAACAAGTATTTATTGAAGAGTACTCTGACTGAAGAAATGTTAGAACAGATATTGTCAATCATGAAACTTCCAAAGCTCACATTAAAGCTTTGTGTGAGTTCATTCAAAGATGTAAATTATCTGGAGGAATTGATTGTGCTAATGGCTCAATTTGAAAAGAAGTGTTCTTATTGAAGGGAAGTGCTGAAACGTGTTATTGTCACAATCTTCACTATCAAGAAGAGGATAAAAAGAATCCTCATTGTCAACTTGAAGAGGTAATTTTTTTTAGCCTATGTTGACTATCTCAATGAATTTGATGGACTTCTCAGATAGCATTTGAAAGTTATCAACATTGTGATTTAGGGAAAAATCAACTTTTTAAATGTACAGAACTTACAGTGGCTTCATCACTATGATGACAAAATGGCTCCAAAACCAATTCAACTATAAGTAAAAGATGGCAAATATTATTCCATAATATTTGATTCAACATGATGAGTCATATGGAACAATTAATATTAATTTTAAGATATGTGACCAGTGATGGTGAAACTGTGGAGCAATGTCTTTGTTTTGTCCAATTACAATCCCACACTTCTAAATGTCGAAAGACAACTGTTTTGGATATCATTGCAAATTTAGGTTTGGATATCCAAAATTGACATGGGTTGAGTTTCGATAACACAACAAACATGGCAGGAAAACATTCAGGTCTACAAGCAAGACTGAACAACATAAACCCCTATATGCATTATTCATTCGATGTTCTAGTCACTTCTTGAAGTTAATCTGCAATGCTGCATCCGAATACTGGAGGAAGCTGTACGTTATCCGCAATGCTGCACTGAATATTGTGAGGGAGGTATATATTTTAGGACTTTGTTCAAAACACATATGCTTTTTTTCAATTTCCACAGTTAGTGGAAAATGTTGCAATCACATTTGGAACAGGCAAACAGGAAACATTTGATGGTCAAACGAATTTGTGACACTAGGTGGTCCGCTTTTGCGGATGCAGTTTTGGCTTTGAAAACGAGCTTTGCTGATAAAAGGAAACATTATTAGACATAGCCACATCAAATTCAAAACATCTGTGACGTTACGGGAATCGGTCTTGGGTAAGATTGTGGTTGGTGTAGACCCAAGCAATGGGCCAAATGGCCTCCTCTTGCAGTAGGGATTCTATTAAATATATTGAATGGTAGCGTATGCATCTTGTAGACTGGAATATTTGCTCTGCTTCTGGACTGGCTCATTCTGTCCTGCACTAGCTTGTGCTCCAGTGATGTCCTCAACTGATTTTTCCATTTCATTGCTCATCAACAAGTTCCAGGTTAGCTTGCCTCAAGACTCACACATTGAAGTATTGACTATCTATACCGTTATTCTGACAAGAGGTAAGCTTGGATTTCAATTCAGTGATTATTCATACAGGTATGTTTTTACAAGTCAAAAACAGTGATTAGTTTGATTATTTTGTGGCTTTCACATTTGCTTTCTGTGGGGTAAGGGTATGAGTTTGGCGGGAGCAGAAATAATAGTTAGTTCGGGATCCCACGAACTGTAAGTTTGCCTCTGAAACCAAGGCATGTACATAATGAAGGAGTGAATGTGAATAAACATGGAAAGAGAAAATTATTCACTTCAAATATCCAGTTAATCCAAAGCTACCAACAAGGCAATCATTTATTTAGATACATTCCAAAAGAATTGATTATGAAAACAAATTATTCTAACCGCATACAGCTAAAAGAGGCCAAATGTTGGCACCTTAACTGCAAATGATGATGAAGATCTAATAGTTTAATCCAATGACTTTGAAATTTATTTTATGAAGATGTATGACTAGAACTGAATTTGAGGGGAAAAAAAGAATGGATAAAATGGTGAGTTTGGTTGATAGCATTATAGCCCAAGCCTTCTAAGCAGCAGTAATCACTATTGTTGGCAGCACCTCTCCTACTTTTCTATGCTACAACAGAGCTCTGCATTTATAGCTAGATCTTACCATCCTGGCTTCTTAAGAAATGTGGAGTGGTCTTCCATTGAACTGCATCCTGGTATTGCTGGATTGAGGGGGAGGGGGAGGTGCCATCAAACCACACCTTCTTTTGGGCACAAGTTACCATATTCTGCTAAGTGTTCACTAATATTGAAGTTTTGGGACATTTAAACAACTTTCAAATGTTAATGAGGGAGTGCGAACACGTTGGCAGGCAAGTAAATGGACAGGCAACTGAATGGTTTTGTGAAGGGTTAGGTCGTGCCTTACTAACCTCATCGAGTTTTTTGAAAAAGTGACCAAAGAGGTGGATGGGGGTAAGGCGGTTGATATGGTATATATGGACTTTAGTAAGGCGTTTGATAAGGTGGCCCATGGAAGACTTCTGCAGAAAATGCAGATGTATGGGATAGAAGGTGATTTAGCTAATTGGGTTAGGAATTGGCTAGCAGATAGAAGACAGAGGGTGGTGGTTGATGGGAGATATTCATCGTGGAGTTCGGTGACAAGTGGTGTACCTCAGGGGTCTGTTTTGGGGCCCCTGCTGTTTGTAATTTTTATAAATGATCTGGATGAGGGTATTGAAGGATGGATTAGTAAATTTGCAGATGACACTAAAGTCGGTGGAGTGGTAGATAGTGAAGAGGGGTGTTATAGTTTGCAGAGGGACTTGGACAAGTTGCAGAGCTGGGCCGAGAGGTGGCAAATGGAGTTTAATGTGGAAAAGTGTGAGGTAATGCACTATGGCAGAAATAATAAATGTGTAGAGTATAGGGCAAATGGTAGGATTCTTAGTAGTCTAGATGAACAGAGGGATCTTGGTGTGTATGTGCATAGATCCCTGAAAGTAGGCAGTCAAGTCGAGAAGGTTGTTAAGAAGGCATATGGAGTCTTAGCTTTTATTGGTAGGGGGATTGAATTTCGGAGCCGCAACGTCATGTTGCAACTGTACAAAACTCTAGTGCGGCCGCACTTGGAGTATTGTGTGCAGTTCTGGTCCCCACATTATAAGAAAGATGTGGAGGCATTGGAGAGGGTACAGAGGAGGTTTACCAGGATGTTGCCTGGTATGGAGGGCAGGTCTTATGAAGAGAGGCTGAGGGATTTGAGGTTGTTTTCGTTAGAAAGGAGGCGGCTAAGAGGGGACCTAATCAAAACATATAAGATGATTAGAGGTTTAGATAGGGTGGACAGTGATAGCCTTTTTCCTAGGATGGAGAAAGCTAGCACGAGGGGACACAGCTTTAAGTTAAGGGGTGATAGTTATAGGACGGATATCAGAGGTAGGTTCTTTACCCAAAGGGTGGTTCGGGAGTGGAATGCCCTGCCTGCAGCAGTTGTGGATGCGCCAAGTTTGGTGGCGTTTAAGAGGTTAGTTGATAAGTATATGGAAGAGAGGGAATGGTTTAGTTTGGAGGGGCATTGCTTTTTATATTGGTCGGCGCAATATCGAAGGCCAAAGGGCCTGATGTGTGCTGTAGTGTTCTATGTTCTATGTAAATGATTGGCGAGACAGCAGGCTGAGGTAGTTGGGGCAATTTCTTAAGATGGGAGTTGTGGGGGGGGGGGTGGTGTTGATTCAGATTGTGTTTGGAGGAATTACCAGATTGGGGGCCAACAGGTCAGAGTGTGAGAGCGTGAATGTGTGCGGAGAGAATTGAGTGAGGGTGGTGTCCAATGTAAGACGGAATTATACACTTACCTTGGAGTTTGGCTAGAATTATCTGACATTTCCTGGTTGATTATGCAGGCAAGTACATTGGAACTTTCCAAAGTCTCCAAGCTTAACCTGGATTTGAAGACTTCTGGGGCGGGCGGGGGTGGTGGTGGTGGTGATGGTGGTGGTGCGCTGTTCCTGAGTAATTGCCCATCAGAACTTTAAACTTCCAGGTAATTCCCATGGAGTCACTATGATAGGACTTCCAAAGAGTGCAAACAGCATCTCCATGTTAAGCAATCTGGACACCACAAGATCTGAATTGTTAAGTGCAAAATTTAAAAGCAGCCACAACATGCAAGATTTCAATTATATTTCCTTCCCCAACCTTGAAAAAGTTCAAGCTAAATCACTAGATGTTGTGGCAATTAATTTTCTTTTACGTTAAAAAAAATGGCTGAAAATCTGATTAGAAAGAAGAGTTACAATACAAGGAGAGATGTGAAACACTTGGTTTTGGAGCTCCTGATACCACAAATACAGGATAAACGAAAATTAAGGATGTGAGGTGAAATTCATATTTTAGTTTTTAGGGGAGGGTAGCAATATATTAGAACAATTCTGCAGAATACTAAATTTGGGTGCAGCCCAGGAGAGCACACCTAAGAAGGAATGGAATTGACAGACTGAACGGCACTTCATGGTTGTAGCTGCTGTAACTATAACCATAAGTTAAAAATATGCTTCATCGATTTCTCAATCAACAAACTTGTACAGATGCAGTAGAAAAGGACTACTGAATACTTCAAACACCAGCAAGTTTTATCATAATTTTGGCACAAGATTGAATGAATCCTATGGCAAAATGTAATTTAAAAATTCAACTGAGACATATTTAGAACATTAAAAGATTCAACTCATGCAAGTTCTTTAGAGCATATGTTGAATTCTCAATAGATCATTTCTAAGTTAGGTAATGCAGATATCTTTTCAAACCCTCTTTTCATTGTAAGCCTGTAGATGATTACCTTTATTTTACTATCTGGACACTGCTTTTGATAAATGGCCAACTGCCTTGCTTCAGTGCTGTTACATTTAGTAATTACCTCTTATCCTACTGACAACTATCAATCATGCTTGTTGAATCCAAAGCTGAGCTTATTAAAGACAGCTATGTTTAGAGGACTTTGGCACTTCACCAATGGTTCAGAACTGCTTGAAAAGAACTAAACATGCTTTGGACAATGCAGTGATGATTAGTAATTTTTGTTCCAATGAAAAGCATCGTGTAGATGTTATAAGCAAGAAAAATCACCTGCTGTTAGTACACAGCAAAAAGGCTCAGCATTTATCTAATCTCTAATACCATTTTGGTGCCCTAAAGGAAACTCAACATGAATAGTGAATAGCACTACATAAAAGCCATCATACAGATATTGAACTCATCTGTTTCAATTTTTTGTTTGCTTCCAGACATCAGGATCTTCTCTCTCTCAATATATATACATGTATAGAAAAGATCCTGTTACGTGACTTTTTTGTACCTAAATGTGGCATAGATTCAAAATGACACCATTTAGTCTATGAAGCGCCAATCACAATTCTAATACTGTTTAAAAAAAGCCAAAACAATGGAAAGTTAAATTGAACATTAAAAATAAATAAGTGCAATTATATAATTAACTATTTCCATTTTTGATTTGGAGATTACTATTTTGTAAGTGCATTTTAGACACCAGATTCCCCAAATAATTGTTTATTGAAAGTACAATATCTCAAAATACGAACATGCACAAATTGTTCAAGTCTACAGGGCTATATTCCATAAGCATTTATATATTCTGTACAAAACTAAATATTCAAAGGGAGAAAATCTTTGAAAATTTTAACTGCAAAACGTTGGGGTGTGAACAATTTTGCAGCAGAAACTTTGGACAGCTTATTTATCATGAGCATTGCATGAAGACATGAAAACAAATTGAAAATGTTTTGGAAGAACAAAGTTTGTTTTTTATTTTGTTCATAAAATATGGAACTTATGCTAAAATAATAATACATCTAGACAAGAAAAATAAATCTCTGGAAATAAATTTTCTGCAAGGGAACTAACCAATCAAAAATTGCTTGCACATCAAACAAATGAAATATAAGATGCCTTCACTGACAAGTTGCTGTTTTATCACATAACTAAGCTTAGCAGTGAGCTAGGTGAAAGTGGGATTAGTAGTATGTCATTCAGCCCTTCCAGTTATTCTGCTAATGTGATCATGATTTGTACTATAACTCTATCCACCTGCTTTTGCACTACTTAGAATTACACCTTTCTGACAAAAATGCATCAGTCTCCAATTTAAAATTAATTAAGCTAGCATTTACTACTTTTTGTGGAAATGTTTCACACTTTGATTACGTAGCACAGATTGCCTGGAACTGCTACAGTTCACTTATTGCCACAACAGCTCCACAGCAGGTGGCATTTCCCTGGTCCTGCACTCAATCCTGGAACATTTGGATGACAAAGATACTTATGTTAGATGCCTATTTATTGATTACAGCTCAGCCTTTAATACCATAATTCCTGCAAAACTCATTTCCAAACTCCATGGTCCAGGGCTCAACTCCTCCATCTGCGACTGGATCCTAGACTTGTAACCAATAGATCGCAATCAGTAAGAATAAGCGACAACACCTTTTCCACAGTTATCTCATCACCTGTGCCCCACAAGGCTGCATTCTCTACATTCCTTATGCCCCTATGACTGTGTGGCCAAATCCTTCTCCAATTCAATTTTCAAATTTGCTGATGACACCACACAGTGGGTTGGATCTTAATGATTAGACAGAGTACAGAAAAGAGATAGAGGGAGTGATTCTCCCATCCCAGCATGCTAATCTTTCAGCGCAGCGAGCCGGGAGAATTGTGCATTGGCTGATTCAAGCAAGTCTTCGCACTGTGCTTGCATTTCCCAAGCCCGGATTTCTGACGGCATCTGCGCAGCACTGGAAATCAGCTGGGAGGTGGGGCTAGCATTTAAATAATATTTTACATACCATTTAAATGCTATTAGTGGGCCCAGGGCTGAATTCTCCAGGCCTATTAGCATTTTCCATCCCGCCAGAGTGTTTCACTCCAGCAAAGATTACTATTGCTCCCCATGTTCAGGGAACTAGTGGGATGACGTCACTGGAGTGAAGCAACGGGATAGCAATCAGGGATCAGGTGATCAAGAAGGGGGGAGGGGGGTAGGGAGTGGGCTGCCCCTGGGCATGAGCACGCCGGCAGTACCAGCGTGTGCTCCTAACACTGCCAAAGGAGCAATTGGTGGGAATGGGTGTCTGTTCAAGGCTGGAGGGTGGCCAACAATGAAAGCTGGTGTGTGGGTGGGGTGGGAGATATTCACTGCTGGGGAGTGGGATTTGGGGCTGGTCTGAAAATGGACAGACCTGTGAGTGGGCCAACAAATGAGAAACTGATACTGGGAGGCCACTACATATGTGCAGAAGCTTGCTGATTTCAGCCTCTCTAGCATGAATAGCACCCCCTAGCCCTGAAATCTAGTGATATTCATGCTGGTTGCCTCTGTAGTGTACAAAATGTGGGAGATTCTTCTTTGAACTCCCACTAAAAAAACCAGCGAGAATTACTCCAGATTTCTCACGAATTTGATACTTAGAATTTTTTTGGGAGAATCTGGTAAATTGGTGCAACAACAATAATCTCTCTCTCTCAATGTCAGTGAAATGGAGAAGATAGTCAACAACTTCAGGAAGCCATCAGACTTTTGAATGGACCTAAGTTGATCTTTTTCTACACTCTAGCTATGACTGTAACACTACATTCCGCATCCTTGTCTTTCCTTCTCCACTATGTACTCTATGCACGGTGTGTTTTGTCTGTATAGCGTGCAAGAAACAACACTTTTCACTGTATACCAATACACGTGACAAAAGTAAATCAAATCAAAATATCTATTTCCCATTACATATGGGCTTTAATGACTTTCAACACAGACTGATCTGCTCCTGCCTCCAAAATTGCTAATGAGAAAAAAATTCATAGCATAAGATGTAAAATTTGAAAAAGTTATTAGAATGTGTAATTTCACCAGCTGAGAAATAAAGCTCAGAGTGAGAAAAATTGAAAATAATGAACTCAGAATAAGCAGCAACATTTCCAGCTTGAGTCCAAGTCTGATTGCTCTCTCAAAAGCTTTTCCCGTTATCAACTATTGATCCCTTTACGTGAAAGAGCACTTCATATACATCCCATGGGAAAAAAAAGTGTGATTGTGCTTGGAAGCCTCCACCCTCTGTCTGCTGCAATCTGCCCAGCTATATTTTAAAAATATCAAATGACCCGAAATCAATTGCTGTTTCTAGGGGTGGGTGCAGCATGGGGCTGATGATGGTTTCTAATCTCTTCCTTGGCTTGTGAATGTTGTATTTGTGTCATATGGTCTTGCGCTCAAGTTCACATTTATTTATTTCAACATTTATATCTGCCAATTGTCATTTAAAACAGCTTTTCTCTTTCAAACATAAGGAGTTAATAGCTTAAACATTACTGATGTTATCCACAGCCTAGAAGGCAGCTTGGTGACTTTTGAGCTCTTTCAAAAAATGGGAAGAGTAAAACTGCATGACAAAGTGTACAAGTTGCTCTATGATTGATGTGCACAGAAGTGGTCTTGCATTTACTTGTAATCCCATGACCTCTAACACCTGATCTGCCATATTGATTTACAGGTTTACGATCACCAAATGTTTTCAGGATCATCTCAATACCTCTGCCAAGCTAGGTATTAAACAGCTTTCATTACCAATAAGTGCTAAATAGTATTTGGTTTTAATTTCCCTAAGTTCAGTCTTATCAATTTGGCTATTTCTAAATTGGTGAAAATAGTCAGTTTGGATGCCTCACGCCTCTGTCAAAGGGGATGCAAATGATGTTTATATATAAAGTTTAGTTTTGACTATTGCTAGATAGAACGCTTTCATGTTAAACCCATTTCCTGCTACCTGTTTCTTTATCTGTTAGTGAATACAGGTTAAAATCGATTTGAAATACCTCAATTCATTTCATAATTGATTTAAATTTCTGATCACAAATCAATCTTTTTCTATGTATTACCTAGCCAGATTGGGTTACATCAGCTTATTTTATCTATGTTGACATATCAATATATTCAAATTCATTTATAATTAAAAGATGTGTTTTTGGAGTGTGGATGTTACTGAGTAGGCCAGCATTTATTGCCCATCCCTAATTGCTCTAGAGAAGGTGATGGTGAGCTGCTTTCTTGAACCACTGCAGTCTGTGTGGTGTAGGTACTTCCACAGTGCTGTTAGTAGTTCCAGAAATTTGATCCAGCAACAGTGAAGAAACAGCATTTAGACAATCAGGATGGCAGGTAGCTTGGAGAGGAACTTCTAGGTAGTGGTGTTCCCATTATCAACAGGAGCCTTCAAACAAATACCTATGCAACAGCACTAATTAACAGCACAAACAACAAAGCTACTTCTGAAAATAACTATTTTAACATTACTACTTCAAAAGATAGTAGTTGAGCAAAATAAACCACTTTCTTGGACCTATTGGCAGCCTATGGTTAAAGCATTCTTCTGCATTCACATTTCAGTAGCTAAGTTTTAATATGCATTTTGTATCTCAGACAGAGACAGGATTAAGGCATGAACTGGAAGAAGTTGCGAAGAATGAATATTTACTGAAACTTCCCTGCATATTTTCAGGGAGCATCTTGCATCTGAGTAAATCAGATTTGCCAGCTGCGAGTCCAGAAATCCATGTGGAAATGTGATATTGTAGTGTAACAGAGACCTAAATATTTTTGGATACAAGGTTATTCAGGAAAGATAGGGAAAGAATGAAAAAAAGCAAGAATGGCATTGTGTATTAAGGAGAACATTACAGTGCTGCAGAGCAAAAATGTCCTATAGAGATTAAGAACAGAATCTATCTGCTTAGAATTAAGGAACAAAAAAGTGATATGGTGTAGTCCATAGAAACCAACTAATGGATATAGAGGGACAGATTTGCAAGGAAATTAGGGAGGTGTAACAATTACAGTATTTAAAATTGAGGACTTTGATTATCTAAATATAGATTGGTACTGTATTGTGGTAAGTGGCATGATGTCACAGTGGATAGCACTGCTACCTCACAGCGCCAGGGACCTGGGTTCAATTCTGGCCTTGGGTGACTGTCTGTCAGGAGTTTGCACATTCTCCCCGTGTCTGCATGGGTTTCTTTTGGGTGCTCTGGCTTCTTTCCCCCGTATTATATCGAAAGATATTGCTGGACTAGGTTCTTGGGAATGAAAAGTATATTTATTAGTCACAAGTAAGGCTTACATTAACACTGCAATGGGGAGGTATATGATAAAGGGTAGACATATTAAGAGTATAGAAATGCAGAGGGACCTGGGGGTGCAGGTGCACAAGTCTCTGAAGGTGGCAAAGCAGGTGGAGAAGGTTGTGAAGAAAGCATATGGTATGCTAGCCTTTATAGGAAGGGGTATAGAGTACAAGAGCTAGCCTTTAATATTGCAGTTGTACAAAACATTAGTTAGACCTCATTTGGAATACTGCGTCCAGTTCCGGTTGCCTTACTATCGGAAGGACGTGGAGACTCTGGAGAGAGTGCAGTGGAGGTTTACCAGGATGCTGCCTGGTATGGAAGGTCTGAGTTACGAGGAGAGGTTAGGATAATTGGGGCTGTTTTCCTTAGAAAGACGTAGACTTAAAGGAGATCTAATAGAGGTGTACAAGATTATGAGGGGTATAGATAGAGTAAACAGGGTTAAGATTTTTCCTAGGACGGACTCAAATAGCACGAGGGGTCACGGGCTTAGGGTGAGGAGGGTAAGGTATAATTTGGATGCCAGAGGGAGTTTTTTTCACACAGAGGGTGGTGGGGGTATGGAATGCGCTGCCAAGTGGTGGAGGCATGGAATGCGCTGCCAAGTGGTGGAGGCAGGCACTCCTGGAGTTATTTAAGAAATACTTAGATGGGCACATGAACAGAATGGGAATGGAGGCGTATAGAAAACTGATTTAAAATAGGGATCATGAGCCTTGGGAGTCCCCGGGAAGTGTGTAAATAGATGATGATATTGATGTAATTGTTTTTATCCTACAGGTACTTTCGTCCGCCTTGTCGTCTAACAAGGGGCATACACGTGATGGGTTGTGAGAGGGCTGCTCTTGGATTTTTTGAGAGCGTCCTAGTACTTCACGTCGTTAGTGTACGCTTGACCTGGACCATTGGACCTCCCACAGCTCAGTGACTATCGCTGTGCTGTGGAGATACATGGATTTGGGCCTGTGTCTGTGGGAGTTTGCGCATTCTCCGTGCTTGCGTAGGTTTTTTCCGAGTGCTCCGGTTTCCTCCCACATCCCAAAAATGTGCTCTTAGGCTAATTGGCAAAACAAATTCTCCCTAAATTGTCTCAAATTTTGTTTTTTAATCCATAGATCTATAAACATAGACAGGGATCACAGGTAGAGGTGGGAACATCAAAGTAGCGCCACGGGCTTGTTGGGCCAAAGGGCCTGTTTCCTGCGCTGTTTTGTTCTTTGAAATTACTGTGAAATTCCCCTAGTTGCTACAGTCTGGCACCTGTTTCGGTCAATGCACCTAACCAGCATGTCTGTGAGGCAGAGATGCTAACCACTCTGCTATCATATTACCCTGAAGTGGGTCAAGTAGATCAACTGTCAGTGGGAAAACATGTGGGAAACAGTGATCATCTATCATAATATTTAGGTTGGCTATGGAACAGGACAAAGAGAAATCCAGAGCAAGATTAATTATTGGGCAGGGTAAATTTCAATAGGGTGAGAATAAATCTAGTCCAGATGAAACTGGATCAACACTTAGCAGGCAAAAGCAGGAACTGAACAATGAGCTGCCTTTAAAAAGACAAATCTGGGTACAGTCAAGGTACATTCTCACAAGAGAGAAATGGGAGGGAAAACCAGCATTTCTTGTATGATTAAAGAGATAAGGCAGACGAAACAGAAAAAAAAAGGTGCAAATGACAGATGTCAAGTGGATAATACAATCAAGAATTGGACTCATTGTAGAGTTTTGGAGAGAAATTGCAAAAACAAATAAGGGAAGCAAAAAGAAAGTAAGAAATGAGACTGGCAGCTAACATAAATGGGAATCCCAAAGTCTTTTTAATGCATACAAATAGTATGACGGTGGTAAAAAGAGAAATGGGTTGATTATGGACTAAAAAAAAGGACTGATGCCTGGAGATGGCAACATGGCTGAGATACAAAATGACTACCATTCATCTGTCTTTACCAACAAAGGAGATGCTGCTCAAGTCATAGTGAATGAGGTAATTGAGATGCTTGGTGATAAAATTGATAAGGATGCATCAGATTGCTGTTTCAGTTCATAAGTCACTGAATGAGATTAATCCAAAGATACAGAAGGAAATAGAGATTTCACAAGTTTTCCATCTTCATTAAATATGGTGATGATATTGGGGAATTGCAAAGGTTACACCCTTGTTCAAGAAAGATTGAAAGAATAAGCCTAGCATCTACAGATCAGTTAGCTTAAATTGGGTGACAGGAAGTTTTTAGAAATGATAGTTTGAGACAAAAGTAATTAATCTGGGCAAATATGAGTTAATTAAGAAAAACAGGCATGGATTTGTTCAAGGAAAATTGTGTTTAACCATCTTGCTTGAGTTTTTTAAAAATGAATAGAGGGTAGGTAAGAGTATGATGTTCTAAAAGCTAGGTGATAAAATGGCACATAACAGACTTGTGAAAAAATTTAAAGCTCATGGAATGATAGGGATAGAAGCAACACGGATGCAAAATTGGTTAAGTAACAGGAAACAGAATCAGGATCACATTTGCTTTTTAGACTTGAGAACATTTTGAATCAGAGTTCCCTGGGGGGTCAGGATTAGCAGTGCTGTTGATTTTGAAATTTATTGATAACCTAGCCTTGTGTGTATAAGGTACAATTTCAAAATTTGTGGAATACATGTAACTTGTAAATATTGTGAACTGCGATGAGGGTAGTGTTAAACTTTACAAGATTGGCGAAATGGATGGACAAGTGGCAGCTGAAATTTAATGCAGAGAAATTTGAAGCGATACATTTTGGTAGAAAGAACAGGGAAGGCAAAAGAGACTTGGGTGCTATATGTACATAAATCATTCAAGATAGCAGGACAGGTTGAAAGTGTGGTTAAAAAAAGGCTTGATGTAAAGATGCCGGCGTTGGATTGGAGTGGTAAGAACTCAGTAAGAATTTAGCAACACCAATTATTAATCCAACCGATTTATTTGATAGTAAAAAAGCGAGCTTTCAACACTCCCGTGTCTTCCTCAGGCAAGTGCAGTGTTCTGGTCTGCAATAGCACACATCAGCACAGACAGACTGTCTGTGCTGATGTGTGCTATTGCAGACCAGAACACTGCACTTGCCTGATGAAGACACGGGAGTGTTGAAAGCTCGCTTTTTTACTATCAAATAAATCGGTTGGATTAATAATTGGTGTTGCTAAATTCTTACTGAGTTCTAAAAAAAAGGCTTACAGGATCCTGGGCTCTAATATTATTATTGGTAATGCCTTGGTATGAGGCTGATTTGGGATCAGCTCTAAGGCACACAGAGTATTTGTTGTCCTGTGGAATTTCTGGTTGCATATTATCAGTTCAGGACATGGTGGTTTTTTTGCCATCTCTTACTTATGCTTTTCATTTTGTTGCTGGCTTTTAAAATGATGGGATTCTTCCCACAGACATTGTCACAAGTTGTCAATGTTTCATTTCTTCAAACTGACTTTCAGGCATATCTTCAATGCACTTCTGTCCTCCTCTGATGTATTTGCCCTGACTGACTGACTGAAAGAAATGACCTGCTTTGTGAGCCTTGTATCTAACAACAGAACTGTATGACTAGCCCAAAGAGCTGATAGCAGACAATGCTTGTAGTGCCTGCTTGTGCAAGGGCATTGATATTGGTATGTCTGTTCTCCCATTTAATATGCAAGAGCTACCACAGGCAGCATTAGTGATGTGTGACTACACTGCTTTGAAGTGCCTTCTGTATGCTGTCCTTGTTTCAGCCTTGTACACTGAAGCATTATGACTACAGGGTAGACCCTGAGTTTGGTTTCACTTTTGAGATCCTGATCTTCAAACATTTGCCTCCTCAAGTGGCCAAAGGCGATACCTGCAATTTTAGGTGATGCTCAATTTCTTTGTCAATGTCAGCCTTCTGTAAAGTTAATATCCAAGGCACTGGAAGTGTTCCATATTTTCCAAGGCACTCATCATGAATCCCAATCAATGGGGTTGGGGCATGTAAATTTGGAACTTGCTGATGAAGGACTCCGGTCCTCCAAATGTGGCACACACATCCCATCTTCTTGTATGCCTCACTAAATATGTTGGTAATTCTCTAGAGATCTATTTCCAACACAACTGCATCATCATCGGCACATTGGATGCTCTTTGGATTTGTCTGTCATTGAATAGTTCATCATTTATTCAGTAAATAAGCTGCACTCCAGCACAGTGCTTGTCTCAAGTCAGACCGAGCATGGCAGCAAGAAAGACCGAGAAAAAGAACTGGAGTGATGACACAACATTGTTTTACTTCTGTCTTAACCTTAAGTGTCTGTAATGTATCAGTTGTTGCAGATCACTGCTAGCATATCATGAAGCAGGTGAAGGATAGTAATAAATTTTGGGGGACATCCTTATTTCAACAGAATCTGAATGCCTCACAATTTAAAGAATTGACAGCCTTTGGCAAGTCAAAGAATGCTAGGTAGAAATGTTGATGCTGTTCACAACATTTTGGCTGTTGTGGCCTAAACACACATGAAGATTTGGAGAGAAGCTCTTCAGCAAGTTGATTCAGAAAGGTAATGGAAAGCAGGAAGATACCCCTTAATTTCCACAAATGAATTGGACCCCTTTCTTAAAAGCTGCCACCATTCTCTTCATTTCAGATCTGTAGACTGGATCTTTTCCTCTGTTCAACGCAGTGAGATTTTCCAGACCCACCATGGACAATAGTGGGACCAAAAGAACCCACTGCCAGCCAATGACAGGCTGTCTCCGCGAAACATGTCACAGGTTGTGAGGAAAATCCCACACGTAGGGTAAGGGCATCGAACCATAATGCTAGTTCCTTTATTGCTTGCTTTAAAGATTTCAACAGGGATTTCATCAACTCCTACTGCTTTATTGTTCTCCATTTGTGTGACAGATTTCATCATCTGCACTGGAATTGATAGAGTGGAAAAGTTCTGAGCTAATTTCTAACTGGGTTTGTCAGATCTATTTTAAAACACTTTAGTTACTAAACGAGTCTCAGTTGAAAAGGTGTGGACATTGACAGTCTGCTTTTCCTTAATCAGGTTGCCCCCACTTTTAGGTCTCAGAGTAGCTCACCATCAATCTGTTCTGCTCCCCCCATGCCAATACTATAGCTAAAAAAGCCCACCACTATAGTTAAAAAACACCTTTACTTTCTCAGAAGACTAAGAAAATTTGGCATGTTAGCTATGATTCTCACAACTTTTACAGATGCACCGTAGAAAGCATTCTTTCTGGTTGTATCACAGTTTGGTTGTACTACAACTGGTCTGCCCAAGACCACAAGGAACTACAAAAGATCATGAATATAACCCAATCCCTCATGCAAACCAGCCTCCCATCCACTGACTCTGCCTCGGCAAAGCAGCCAGCATAAGTAACGCACCCTGGACATTCTCTCTTCCATCAGTAAAAAAAATACAAAAATTTGATGTTACATTCTCAAGAACAGTTTCTTCCCTACTGCTGTCAGACTTTTGAATAGACTTACCTTGCATTAAGTTGATATTTCTCTACACTCTAGCTATGACTGTGACACTACATTCTGCACTCTCTCATTTCCTTCTCTATAAAAGGTATGTTTTGCCTAAATAGCAGGCAAGAAACAATACTTTTCACCGTATATTAATACAGGTGATAATAATAAATCAAATCAAAAAAAACAAAGCGGATTCTCAAGAATTTAGGGCATAGGCAGTGAAGAAGCTACGGATATCAGTTGTGACAAGAGGATGTTTTATTTCTTTTGCCTTGTCTGTCCACCACATTCTTCATGTTGCAGGTGCATCTTTGCACCTCTTCATTTGTTTTTTTTTTATTTTGAACTTGGGTTGTTCTGCCAGGAGTAGAAAGTTTTGCATTTATGACCAGTTAATTTATAGCCTGATCATTTTTAGTAAGCCAATCCTGAGATTTCTTAACAGAAAATACAAGTGTTTCTTTGCAGGCATTCATAATAGAAGATTTACGAATGTTTGTTCTCGATTCAAGTTTGAAGACTTTTCCCCAGGGTATTTTTGGAATCGTTCTCTATGATTGGATTTTTCAGAGTTTTAATGTTGATCCTTCGTGGACATCTCTATTGTTAAATCCATTTTTTGGCAGCCAGTTTGATAGACATAATTGAATGAATAAGTTGATAACCGGTCCAGTAGTTATCAGCCCCTGTCATTGCTTTGGGGATGCAGACATCTTTGTGATTTGGGCACAGACAATGATTTAATCAATCTGTGGAGATCTAAAGTCAATCTCCTCGGCCTTACTCTGGAGCCTGAACAATGAGTACCAGAAGATTGATCAAAACAGGGTGAAGTATGCTGGGACTCCTCACATCCTGGGCTACTTTAAATACTCAGCAAACAGGAGCTATGACAAACAAGTCCTCATGGCAAAAGAGGTGGAGAAAGATCCACCATCTGGAATATTTTAATGGCTGTTCTTGTAGAAAAAGGCTGCAGCAGAACAAAAGCTCTAATCATCTTGGATGCCTTGCCATTCAATTAAGGTTTTGCCAAAGTACGTGTGGAAGCTGGCATGCAATGGTTTCTTCCCAAGAAAAGATGTCATGCTTTGGCGATTTTCTTTCCAAGCACATCTCCCGAGCATTCTGGTGATCAGAAAACGGTCACAAAAGCAGAATTGGTGCCTGGAAGCCTCTAATCATAATTTGGGATGGGGGCAGTAGTGAAGATGCGGATGAGATAGGGGTGCCTTTCAGCAGATGTAGCCACAACTGAACAGCCTTCTTTAGACTCCACTCAGCTGAGAAGGGGGTTAGAAATGGTGCCCTAAATATAGCCTGTCTCACATCTCCTAACTGGACAGCCGCATCCAGAGATCACCTTCCACGGTCGAAACAAAAAGACATAAGTAGTAAAGTTTTGGACATGCACTATCAGGATTGTCATGGGTACACACATGAATAAATATCAAGAACATTGCACTGCATTTATCGCCCGAGAACTCTGACAATGGCATTGACATCGCCGCTCTGAGTGAGGTCCCCAGCAAGCTGCAGAGGACAGGCTCATCCTTCACTGAAACTTCAATGCCAGAGATTCTGATCTCTGGGACTACTCTTGGGTTTCTCTGAACTTCAGTCTCTCGGCTGCACTGAGCTATAAATGGCTCCAGCGATTATTCTTACTTCTGCTTTCCCAGCTCTCTAGGAGTTCTGTGAGCTCTAAGTGCACCAAATGGCTGCAAGGGCTTCTCTATGAGCTGTAAACTACAAAAGGTCCAGACTGCAACAAACCTTTCCTACCAAAAACACAGATAAATTGAAACCCAAAGAACATTCTTAAGCTCCACTCATCTCCATAATGACATGGCTTCTCGAGGTTCACTGAATGTTTGAAAACTAATTTAGCTTTAACTCTCAAAACAAAACATACCTTTGACCTACACTTTGCAAGCAGTGTAGACATCACGTCTCCAGCTAAGTAAGCCCATCTGCTGTTTTAGTCACCATGGCCCCAACCTTTTAAATGTAATGGACACCTAGCAACTTTAGTTGTAATTATCTTATTTTGTATAGTTAAACTTCAAACACTCCAGAATTAAACATTATATCTTTGGAACATTAATGGGATGGACAATTTGACATTGTAGTTTTTCAAATGCTTTTAAAAAAAAGAAATTAAAAAGTTGGCTTTCTGTCCAAAGGGGTGGTGTGACAAGAAATAGAGGACATTGATGAGTAACAAAATTGCTGCTGGATCTCTGTCCACTTTAAACAGGAATAGTGCAAAGTTAGCAAAAGAACAGTATAGGAACTACAGTTAAATTGATTCATTATTAACTATCGATTCTATCAAATAAATTGAGTATAAAAATGTATGTACTGCAATTGTTCACTATTTTTGGGCCTATTTTCTCCTTCGATAGACCAATAAATTATTGTGTGTGAAACAAGTAACTAAAGACAACTAAGTCTCTCCATATATAAACTCAAATTACCATCTCACATGATAGGGGAAGTGAAGGTCTAGTGGTGTAAGTGCTAGAATATTAATCCAGAAACTCAGTTAATGTTCTGGGGACACAGGATTGAATCCCGTTACAGCAATCCCGTTCCAGGTGTTAGACTTGGAGGTGGGTGTGCACTTTGGTGATAGTGATCACAATTCGGTTACGTTTACCTTAGTGATGGAAAGGGATGGGCACGTACTGAATAACAGTAGTTATAGCTGGGGGAAAGGTAATTATGAGGCTATTAGGAGAGATTTAGGATGCATTGGGTGGAGCAGGAAATTGCAGGGGCTGGGGACATCTGAAATGTGGAGCATATTTAAGGAACAGCTTCTGCATGTCCTTAATGAATATGTACCTGCCAGGCAGGGAGGAAGTGGTCAAGTGAGGGAACCATGGTGTGCTAGGGAAGTTGAATCTCTGGTGAAGAGGAAGAAGGAGGCTTATATAATGATGAGACATGAAGGCTCAGTTAGGGCAATAGAGAGCTATAAATCAGCCAGGAAGGAGCTAAAGAGGGAGTTGAGAAGAGCTAGAAGAGGACACAAGAAGACTTTGGCGGATAGGATTAAGGAGAATCCTAAAGCTTTTTACAGGTATATAAATAATAAAAGATTGGTTAGGGCAAGATTAGGGCCAGTCAGAGATAGCAGTGGGAAGTTGTGCGTGGAGCCTGAGGAGATAGGAGAGACACTGAATGAGTATTTTTCGTCAGTATTCACGCAGGAGAAAGACAGTGTTGTCGGGGAGAATACTGCGATACCAGGTTGTAGACTGGGTAGGATTGAGGTTCATAAGGAGGAGGTGTTAGCGAATCTTGAGGGTATGAAAATTGATAAGTCCCCTGGGCCAGATGGGATTTACCCTAGGATTCTCTGGGAGGCTAGAGAGGAGATTGCAGAGCCTTTGGCTTTGATCTTCATGTCGTCGTTAGCTACAGGTATAGTGCCGGAAGACTGGAGGATGGCAAATGTTGTCCCTTTGTTCAAAAAGGGGAGTAGGGACCATCCTGGAAATTATAGACCGGTGAGCCTGACTTCTGTTGTGGGCAAAGTCTTGGAAAGAATTATAAGGGATAGGATTTATAAGCATCTAGAGAGAAATAAATTGATTAGGGATAGTCAGCACGGTTTTGTGAAGGGTAGGTCGTGCCTCACAAACCTTATTGAGTTTTTTGAGGAGGTGACCAAAGAGGTAGATAAGGGTAAGGCAGTTGATGTAGTGTATATGGATTTTAGCAAAGCGTTTGATAAGGTTCCCCATGGTAGGCTACTGCAGAAAGTGCAGATGCATGGGATTGAAGGTGATTTAGCAGTTTGGATTAGGAATTGGCTAGCTGATAGAAGACAGAGGGTGGTGGTTGATGGGAAATATTCAACCTGGAGTGCAGTTACAAGTGGTGTACCTCAAGGATCTGTTTTGGGGCCACTGCTGTTTGTCATTTTTATAAATGACCTAGATGAGGGTGTAGAGGGTTGGATTAGTAAATTTGCTGACGATACCAAAGTGGGGGGAGTTGTAGATAGCGAGGATGGATGTTACAGTTTGCAGAGGGACATAGATAGGTTGCAGAGCTGGGCCGTGAGGTGGCAAATGGAATTCAATACGGATAAGTGTGAGGTGATTCACTTTGGTAGGAATAACAGGCATATGAAATATAGGGCTAATGGAAGGACCCTTAATAGTGTTGTCGAGCAGAGGATCTTGGGGTACAAGTACATAGCTCTTTGAAAGTTGGCACCCAGGTTGATAAAGTTGTTAAGAAGGCGTACGGTGTGTTAGCTTTTATTGGTAGAGGGATTGAATTTAGGAGCCGTGAGGTTATGTTACAACTGTACAAAACTCTGGTGCGGCCGCACTTGGAGTATTGCGTACAGTTCTGGTCGCCGCATTATAAGAAAGATGTGGAAGCATTGGAAAGGGTGCAGAGGAGGTTTACCAGGATGTTGCCTGGTATGGTGGGAAGGCCTTATGAGGAAAGGCTGAGGGACCTGAGGTTATTTTCATTAGAGAGAAGGTTACGCGGTGACCTAATTGAGGCGTATAAGATGATCAAGGGATTGGATAGGGTGGATACTGAGAGCCTTTTTCCTCGGATGGTGATGACCAACACAAGGGGACATAACTTTAAATTAAGAGGTGGTAGTTATAGGACGGATGTCAGAGGCAGGTTCTTTACACAGAGAGTGGTGAGAGCGTGGAATGCCCTGCCTGCAGCAGTTGTGGACTCGCCTACTTTGGGAGCATTCAAATGTTTGGTGGATAGGCATATGGATGATATTGGAATAGTTTAGGTTAGAGGGTCCACTGGCTGGCGCAACATCGAGGGCCGAAGGGCCTGTACTGTGCTGTAATGTTCTATGTTCAACTGATGAAATCTGAATTCTATAAAAAGTACCCAGAATTAAGAATCTACTGACGACTATGAAACTATTGTTGGTTGTTGGAAAAATCCATCTGGTTCACAAATGTCCTTTAGGGAAAGAAATCAACCATCTTTGCCTGGCCTGGCCTAGCCTACATGTGACTGACTCCAGAGCAACAAATATGTGGTTGACTCTAAACTGCTCTCAGATAACCAGGGATGGGCAATAAATGCTTGCTAGCTGCTGACATTGAAGTCCCACAAATGAATAAAAAACTTGTAATCCTTCTCCCTTTTAGGAATTCTGTACAAACTATTAACCTTGTCCAGTACATTTGAATTATAAGGAGAGACTGGATGGACTGGGACTTTTCTTCCTGGAGCATTAGAAGCTTAGGAATGATCTTGTAGAAGTCCATAAAATAGTGAGGGGCATAGATCAGTTAGATAGTTAAAATCTTTTCCCAAAGGTAGGGAAGTCAAAGTATTGGAGAGAATTATTAGGGATCGGATTTATAGTTATTTAGAGAGAAATGAATTGATTGGGGATAGTCAGCATGGTTTTGTGAAGGGTAGGTCGTGCCTTACTAACCTCATTGAGTTTTTTGAAAAAGTGACCAAAGAGGTGGATGGGGGTAAGGCGGTTGATGTGGTATATATGGACTTTAGTAAGGCGTTTGATAAGGTGGCCCATGGAAGACTTCTGCAGAAAATGCAGATGTATGGGATAGAGGGTGATTTAGCTAATTGGGTTAGGAATTGGCTAGCAGATAGAAGACAGAGGGTGGTGGTTGATGGGAGATATTCATCGTGGAGTTCGGTGACAAGTGGTGTACCTCAGGGGTCTGTTTTGGGGCCCCTGCTGTTTGTAATTTTTATAAATGATCTGGATGAGGGTATTGAAGGATGGATTAGTAAATTTGCAGATGACACTAAAGTCGGTGGAGTGGTAGATAGTGAAGAGGGGTGTTATAGTTTGCAGAGAGACTTGGACAAGTTGCAGAGCTGGGCCGAGAGGTGGCAAATGGAGTTTAATGTGGAAAAGTGTGAGGTAATGCACTTTGGCAGGAATAATAAATGTGTAGAGTATAGGGCTAATGGTAGGATTCTTAATAGTGTTGATGAACAGAGGGATCTTGGTGTATATGTGCATAGATCCCTGAAAGTAGGCAGTCAAGTCGATAAGGTTGTTAAGAAGGCATATGGAGTCTTAGCTTTTATTGGTAGGGGGATTGAATTTCGGAGCCGCAACGTCATGTTGCAACTGTACAAAACTCTAGTGCGGCCGCACTTGGAGTATTGTGTGCAGTTCTGGTCCCCGCATTATAAGAAAGATGTGGAGGCATTGGAGAGGGTACAGAGGAGGTTTACCAGGATGTTGCCTGGTATGGAGGGCAGGTCTTATGAAGAGAGGCTGAGGGATTTGAGGTTGTTTTCGTTAGAAAGGAGGCGGCTAAGAGGGGACCTTATCGAAACATATAAGATGATTAGAGGTTTAGATAGGGTGGACAGTGATAGCCTTTTTCCTAGGATGGAGAAAGCTAGCACGAGGGGACACAGCTTTAAATTAAGGGGTGATAGTTATAGGACGGATATCAGAGGTAGGTTCTTTACCCAAAGGGTGGTTCGGGAGTGGAATGCCCTGCCTGCAGCAGTTGTAGATGCGCCAAGTTTGGTGGCGTTTAAGAGGTTAGTTGATAAGTATATGGAAGAGAAGGGAATGGTTTAGTTTGGAGGGGCATTGCTTTTTATATTGGTCGGCACAACATCGAAGGCCGAAGGGCCTGTTCTGTGCTGTAATGTTCTATGTTCTAAGTCCAAAACTACCTTTGACCTACACTTCGTAAGGTGTAATATTTAAGGTGAGAAAAGAGAGATACAGTAGGGTCCAGAGAACAGTTTTTTCTATGCAGAGGGTGATGAATGTCTGGAACAAGCTGCTAGAGGTAGTAGCAGAGGCGAGTACAATTTTGTCTTTTAAAAAGAATTTAGACAGGTACATGGGCAAAATGTGCATAAAGAAATATGGGCCAAACACGGGCAATTGGGACTGGCTTAATGTTTTAAAAAAAGGGCAGTTGGGCTGAAGGGCCTATTTCTGTGTTGTAAACCTTTATGACTCTATTATCCCAAACATGAACCATGAACTAGATATTCACCACAGGGAATATAGCACAAAAACAAGGAAATGTAGAGAACACTGGCTCGGTCTCAACTGGAGTATTGGGTCCAATTCTGAGCACCACACTTTAGCAAGGGTGTGAAGGCATTCGAGAGAGCACAAAAAAGATTCATGAGAATGGTTCCAGAGATGAGAACTTAAGATATGTAGAGTATTGGAGAAACTGAGACAGTTCTCCTTGAAGAACAGAAGGCTGAATAGATTTGATAAAAGTATTCAAAATCATGAGAAGTCTAGACAAAACAGAAAGGGAGAGGCTGTCCCTATTTGTGAAAGATTTTGAGGAGGGATTTCAGAGTGAGGCTTCAGCCTCCTCCTCCTGAACTTCCTGGCCAACATGAGGAAAAAGTATAAATGTCACTTTCCCACTTTACCCAAACACAACAACTTAAAAATAGAGGCTGGGGTGGTGAATAGGCAGTTTCTCACCTCAGGCCCTGCCCTGCCCAGCCGTGAAATTGCATTTGGGTTTGGGCAGGGAAAATGAGTCCCGTACATTCAATTTTATACTCACCCCCGCCTCTGAACTCATCCTGGGTGAGGTGGGGTGGTAAAGTTTTTTGAAATGTACACATGTAACACATTAAGCTACTATAGATGAGATTTTTGAAAATCATGTTCTTAAATTGTGAGAAGCAGGCTAGGGAGCATTTATTCCCAATCCTATACTGTATCAAGAATCAACCAGGGGCAGACTGGAAAGCGTTGGCATTTCAACTTTACATGAGGATATGAACCACAAATTTTTTTAATTATGATTTTTTTTTAGCTTGTAGACGATCAAATTTAGGCATTAAATATCACAAAATTAGGAAACTGAACAGTTGGCCTCTGGACTGGTAGGCAAGTATGATAACTACACAACCCAATCATTTCACAAGATGTATCTTTGTCATTTTGAAGACTTCTGATGCAAGCTCTTGGTTTATCTTAGTACATACCCTCTGTGACAGTCTGGAGTTTTGATGAACGCTCAGAGTCAGGGGAGTGCAAAGGTTCTGGTTCTTTCAAGCTTTCCAAATGTAAGAATGGATCATATTCAACAGAAGCTAAATCCGATAAATTCAAAGGAAAGTATCTAGGATTACTCAAGTATTGAGCTCCATACACACAGCCATGCAGTACCTGTTGACAAAAAGCAAAGATGTTTACAATTAAAGATCAACACTGATCACTAAGAAAGCTACAAAATAGTGAACTCTCACCACAAATGACCCTATGAATTAATTTATGACATTACAGCAAATCTTCTCCACCATCAGATATCATGCCTCAAGAGGGCATTGATGACCATGAAATTCCATCGGACTAATGTATGATTATGCTTGATAAAGTAGTGCAGTGGTTTGCCATTGCATTCTGTAGTAGAGCCGACCAGAAAACTCTTCTGCTCCTCCCACCAGCTATCAGGTTACTGGAAAGATTTACAGGGTGATAATCACCTGTTTAGCTTTATTATGAATTCACCTTCTATGGTCATCAAGTCCTAAGTAGGATTTGAACCCTGAGCTTCTGGCCCAGCTACAGGGACATTATTGCTGCATCAGAAAAAAAGGGAAGTCTGTGTGGATGGAAAAAATCATGATCACAAGATAATTAATTCTTAACATAAAATGTCACTTTGAAAGAGCCAAAAGATTTTTGAAGATAAAAGTTGTAACATGCCTTATCTATTTAAGGTAACAGAAGGGCGGGGGGTCAAAGAGTAGTAAAATAATTGATATGCAATAAAGTCTTAGGTTAAGCTTGAAGGGAATGGGAGAAGAGGGGAGAATTATAATAAAACTTCCAATTCAAGGAAATTTATTAATATATAAATGTTTACTTTGTGGAGAGGGATCGATTGCAGTAGCAGTTTTCCTGAAACTAATTTAATGGAACAAAAATAAGTTGAGTCAGAATTTAGAAAGTGAACAAAGACAGGATTATTTCCACTTCATTCTCACAAACTACATCAGTAACTGTGCCAGTTGTTTAAAAGAAGCTGATGAGCATTAGTCCCAAGATGCTGATAACATTTCTCAAATCTATTGTAAAACTTTATGAAGTTCTTCCTGTGCAAAATGAAATGCAGATCCAAACTAACAATAATGCTTGCATGAAGATGAGCGATTCAAATTCAACAGAATTTATCTAAGTATATAACAATTGGGAGAGTGACACAACCTCAGTTTTGAACTAAACAAAGAATTATTTCTGTATGCAAAATAGAATATTGGATATAGTTGCTGGTCTGTAACAAGCGATTTTCAGTTTTAGCTATTTGCCAAAGTCAATATCTTAACAGGTAATTATATCATAATGCAACATCTTGGTATGACCATTAAGATATAAATTTAAGTATTTATACAAATATTACTTAAGAATACCTTGTAAATACAACTGAGAATGGATTTGTCAGCTTTGTCTTTATCTTGCCCTGCAGCTTGGACAACCTGTAGCAGTGTTTTTAAAGGCAGCACCATACACCAGTCCAAAAGGCAAAGCAACAAAGATACCACAAGCTGTGAAGAGCAAGTCACAAAATAAAGTTAACAAAAGATAAAGCTTGTAAATATCCTCTTATTGCTCATGTCCAATTGTCCCTTTCATACCCTTTTATCTTGCTCATGTGGGGATATCTCTGTACCAGGCAGCAGGTACGTAATTGTTGCCATCAATATCTATATGAAAAAATACAAATAATGTTAGAATAAACTTTATCTTGGCCATCCAAAAGAGACAATAATTTAACAATTATATTTTAAGCAAATTCTCTCTTGAAAAGAGAAAGAAAACTAAGTTTGCTCTATTAGTGTTCATGTAGTCAATGTCTGCAATGGATATTTCTGATGTTTATTATGTTTTTTTTTCAATTGTCCCTTGGACAATTCATTTGATCACACTAGTTTGTTTTAATTAGATGATGTGGTGTTACAGGACTCCAATTTTTGTGGCATGCTATGTTATTTTACTTTTTAATGCTGATACATCACTTCTTTTTTTCAATGCCAGTTATAATAAAGTAAATTTACTGAAACAATGTAACTGACCAGATGCGTTATCTCGCTTGGATTTAATTGATCTCTTCTAACATTCTGTTTCGATAGTGAAGATCAGGATTAGGTCATAGGAGAGGATCAAAGGAAGCAAGAGACAAGACAAAGGAAATAAAAAGTGATAACAGATGGGGAAGTTTATTTCAAAAGGGGTAGCAAGTATCTGGGTATGACTGAAGCCTCAATTTAGGAAAGAGGAGCATTCAGGTGTTGATTGATTTCAGAAGAAAAGGAAATCTATTTTTAATATGATTTTCATACCAGGAAAATGATTGACACAAATTATGTGCTTAATAAGACCATTGCTTAAAGTTTCTTTGCTAATACTTCACTTAAATTTTACTCAAACCTTCAAATCTTTGGTACAGGCCTTCTGCTTTCTTCTTTTGTATTGTTCTTTGGTGTTTGGTTGCACCAGTTTGTTTTACATTAGACGTGGTGTTGCAGGATTTAGACTTCTATTGTGTGCCACTTTATTTTGTTTTTTTATTGCATATACGTAACTTTTTTCAATGCCAGTGCATCACTTCTTGAGAGCTATAATTCATGAAATTTCCCTCATGGTCCTATTCTTATGTCTAAAATTTGGCATAATGTAGTGTCAGGTTTACACATTTTAATCAGGGTGCTGACTGGTTGGCACATGGACTTAGATTGGTGAAGCATTACAAAGCAATCAGCACCCTTTGTTATGCTGTATAAAAATTGTCAGTCCCTTTGAAATTTAGTATTTTTGTGTCTGAGTGCAAGATGGAAAGCTTTGACAACATGTCTTTTTTTTAATCAACAATACTCAAGTTCTGTACTCCTAAGCAACTATTTTTAAAAACAATTACAGATTTCTCAAACATCTTAAAATAATTACAAATCTCCTTTACTGCTAAAAGGCTATCAACAAGAAAAAGAAGTTGTGAAAAAGGCAAAACTACTGAAATAATTTTCTACGTGTCAGGCATAAAGGTAATACAAAATCAAATCTCAAAAGGAGTCTTCAGAACAGTTAGGTAATTAAAAAAACTCAAACAACCAAAAGCAAGATAACATTTGCACTGGTTGGTTAGGGGATTGCAGAAGAAAATGATGGCAATCACATGACATGTACAAATATCTCAAAGAACAGGATGTTGCAAGTAAGAGCAGAATAAGAGCATACAGCTCCTAGACATCCCTATTGAATAAAAAAGCGATGATTAAGAAACACTCTGAGGTGATGACGGAACTCCCATGTAAAATATGGGATTCTCTAGAAAAAGCTAAAACAAAATACCGTAAAGAAAAAGCAATTCTCCCCAGTGTAAATCATGAGAAGTATTTTGAAAGATAATACAAGTTATTGTTTCAGTAATTTAGTGTTTTGTTCATCTTATTTTTAATACTAATTCCCTTTCAATGTGCAATATGCAGGTAAAATAATTTTAGTAAGATTAAAGTCAATTTACACCACTGTTCCTCATTGCTATGTTAGCATTCAATTTATTATCTTCTTCAAATCAGTGATTTTACACTAAAAGTGTAAAAAATGAATGCTTGTAACACCATCTAACATCCATTAAATGTCACTGTTCCCAACTTTCACTGTATTGCTCTTCTTGGTTTCCATGTAACAATGATAAAATAAATTATTATATTATAGTACAATTATATTGTACATTACATACAAGTATGTATACACATAATATACAAGTATATTATATTACAATTATAACAAAATAACAGGATGCAATGATTAAACAAACTCAAAGGGTTAAAAACCCTGTCTTAAATGACTGCATCCATGTATTTTAGAATACAGGGAAGAGATAGCAGTGGCATTACTCTTTATATATAATCATTCATTAGAAAGAGGTGTTGTGCTAAACTGGTAGATAACTAATTCAATTATTATATTTAAGAAGGGGGACAGAACATGAAACATATACAAGTCAGTTTAACCTAGCTGGTAGGCAAAATAATGGAATCACATAAATGAATCCTTATTAAAAAGGATAGAAGAACATGCAGAAATTAAAATATATTGAAGAATAGTCAGCATGGATTTAAGAAAGAAAATCTTGCTTGTCCAATCATGTGAAGGTTATTTGTTGACTAGGTGGAGTAGAGGAACAAAGTGATCCTAAATACACAAATATATCAATTGCTCAAAGTTCCATTGCGGCTTAAAAAGACCATAACAAAAAACAAAGCGAGGACTAAACTTATTTTTAGAAGGAAATAACTGAAAAGTTGGCTTATGCTAAGCCTGTATCAAATCTTGTGAGGTCACACCAGCTTTCTGTTTGACATTCTGGTCACCATATTATAAAATTATACAAGAGTACTGGAGAAGCAGCAAGGAAGATTTAGAAAGATGGTATCAAAAACGTGTTGGTGTGCATGTCAGGAAAGACATGTCGGTTTCTCTTTCCTCTTGAGAGGGGAAGCTGAGGGGTGACTTTGATGTCTGTCAAATTTTGAAAGGCTTTGATACAGTGACCACGGATAGAATTTTTCTTCATGTGGGAAAGAATTGAACTAAATACCATTATAATAATAAAATTATAAAAACCAAGATAATAATAAAAAAAACCCAATCAGAAAAATGACTTCATCTGTAGAATGGCGAGATATGGAACTCACTACCAGAAGGAGTCTTTAAAGCAAATGGTTTGGAAGCATTTAAGGGGAAGTTAAACTAGAAGTTGAGGGAGAATACAATTGATTGTTACGATGGTAGATTTTATGGTTCATATGGGAGGCGGCTGAACTTTGTATTTATCCTATGTATTCCAATCTTGCATTATTTTATATTGTCAAGTTTGTACAATTATGTGTTGCATTCCTCTCTTGTTCTCAATGTCTCAATGTAATTTCAACTTAAGATTATAAGATAAAAGCTAGAGCGACCATGGCCACCAAACCAGATATCACTATCTTATTCTGGCCAGCAATAGTAGGAGAGTAGATCAACCTACTTGACAAGTTCTGTAAAAAATATCCTATCAAAACATTGCTGATTTTATACATCATAAATAGATACATTTTAACATTAATATGATGCACTAACTGTTGTCAAAATATCTTTTTGCTTCAAACAGTTCATTCAGCTATGTCCAATAACTCTAGTCTTTTATGCATGCTTTTCCTTATCTCTTCTTAGCCACTAAAGTCAGATGTGCCTTCAGATGTATTGGACATAACTCTAGAATTATCTCAATAAATCTTTATCTCATCACATTTCTCTCTTTCTTTCAAACTCTTATTAAACCTGTCTCTGAGCAAGTGTTAAGCTATCCTTTCTAGTAGTTATACTGCTTTGTGTTGATTCTTCCTTGTTTTCTGTCTTGGCTATCAAACTCCTTACTGACGGCAGACTTTGTTGAGTAAGTATCAATCTATAGAAGTATTTTCAGTAAGCAGAATAAGTAGATAAATGCATTTTACCTCAATAATTTTTTTTGGAGAATCTGGTGGATAATTCTGAAGTTTGTCCACATAATTGATCAATAAATGCAAGATATCACAAGCCACTTGTGCAACTGCTTTGTTTGGGAACTGTAAATACATTAACAATTTTATTGTCATATGGCAGTTTCAAATTAGGACTGAAATTTGAAAAAAATCATAGATTAAATTATCTTTACACTAAATTACCTTTAAGGTTACACAGATTACATTTAGAGCATCTTTAATTTGAGGATGTTGAGTCCCGTGCACCAATTCTTCACACAGCCAAATGCCAAGGCTGCAAAGTGCAACACATCTGTAAAAGAGAGTTAATAATTCACATATCAGATATAAATATCAGATTTCCAGACATGATGGATGGACATAAATATCTATATATCAATTTATATTATATTTTACATACAGTAGATTTTTGGTTCCGAGGCACTATACCAACTGGAATTTTTTTTGACTAGAGATGTCTCCTTATTGCTCATCCCTGATGCTAACGCTTGTTGCTGACTTGTTATGTTTACCACTCCATCAGCCCCACTTTCACAACTGATAACAATTGTGAAACCCATATAGTTGTTAGCTGCTACAAGCAACTTGTCTGTCTCAGCTTCCCACTGCAGCATAACCTTTCATTTGCGTCACTCACTTGATTTGTGTGCTCCCACAGTATTATGCATTAAGTTTGCATGTGATTTAGCTCATTCTAAAATTAGGGTTTTAAATCTGAAGAAAGAAAATTATCGAGGAATGAGAAGCAAGTTGGCAATGGTGGATTGAGAAAATAAATGAAAAGATTTGACAGCAGACAGTGAAGACTACCATTTAAAGAAATACTACACAGTCTACAACAGCTAAGCATTTCTCTAAGGAACAAACGCCCAAAGAAAAAGGTAAGTCACACCTGGTTAAAAAAAAGTTAAAGATTGCATAACATTAAAGGCAATGGCTTATATGGATATCAGCTGTGCTAAGTGGTGAGGATTAAGAGTAATGCAGAATCCAGCAAAGGAGGACTAAGAAACCGGTTAATAAAGGGAAAATTGTATATGAATACAGACTAGTGAGGGTAATAAATGTTGACTGTAAAACCTTCATTAGGTACACATAAAGGAGAAGATTTAGTTGGGACAAAAGTGGGCCAATCATAGGTGGACACAAGAGAATTTATACTGCAGAATAAGGAAATGGCAGAAAAACTAAACAGTTTTCTTTAAGTCCTTCAGGGAGGAAGATACAGAAAATCTCCTAGAAATGCTAGCCGATCAAAGGACTCGCGAAACCGAGGAACCAAAATAAATTAGCATTAGTACAGAAGTTGTGCTTGAAAAGTTAACTGAGTTGAAAGCTGATAACTCCCTGGACCAGATGAGTTTCATCCCAATTATTGAAGGAGGGGCAAGAGAGTTAGTGGATGTTTGAGACTAGCTTTCAAAATTCTTCAGATTCTGGGAAGATTCCTGTGGACTGGAAAGTAGAAAATATAACCCCACTATTTAAGCAGAAAGAGGATGAATGGAGAACTATAGAGCTGATTGGTGTCAATAGTAGGGAAAATGTTAACATCTATTATAAAGGATGTGATAATTGGACACTTAGAAAATTGGTAAAATTGGACAGAATCAACATGGATTTATAACAGGAAAATCATGTTTGACAAACTTGCCGGAGATTTTTGAGGATGTTATTTGCAGTATAGACAAAGAAAAAACAGTGGATGTGGTGTATTTGGATTTTCAGAAGGCTTCTGATAAGATCCCATACTGGAGATTAGTAAATAATTTAGAGCAGATGGAATAGCAACACATATTAGTATGGAATAAGAACTGGTTATCAGGAAGCAGAGAATAGAAATAGATAATCATTCTCAGGGTGCAGGCTGATAGGGTTCCTCAATGATCCATGCTTAGTCCACAGTTATTCACAACATACATAAATAATTTAGATGTGGTGACTAATTGTAATATTTCCAAATTTGATGATGACACCAAACTACATGGAAATGCAAATTGTGAGAAGGATGCAAGGAGGACTTAGTACTAGCTAGATGAATTAGCTAGAACATGGCAGCTAGACTAAGTGCGAAGTTATCCACTTTGGTTAAAAAAAAACAGAAAGGCAGAAAAACAGAAATTCTTAAATGGTAAGAGGTTGGAAAGTGACATTCTTGCCATAAAAGGAGTGCAATAGAGGTTCACCAGATTAATCCCTGGAATGGTAGGATTGTCTCATGAGGAACCTGAGGCGATTGGGTGTTTATTCTCTAGTTTTGAAGAATGATTGGTGACCACACTGAAACTTACAAAATTCTTACAGGGTGTGAGAAGTTGAAAGCTGATTAAAATGCTTTCCTTGATGGGTCTAAAACCAATGAACATAACCTCAGGATAAGGGGTAGACTATTTAAGACTGAGATAAGGAGAAAATACTTCACTCAGTTGTAAACCTTTAGAATTCTCCACTCCAGAGGTCTATGAAGCTCAATCACTGGGCATGCTCAAAATAGAAATGGATAGATCAAGGGATCAAGGGATGACATCAAGGAATATGGACACAGTATGGTAAAGTGGCATTGAGGTATCTGATCAGCCAGGATCAAACTGAATAACACTACAGAGTCGACAGGTCGAATGTCTTATTCTTGTTCCACCGTTCCAGAGATCTGAAGAAAGCCTTGCTAAGAGGGTTAGCAACCTCTGGCGAGAACTTCTCGCGACATGACTGTAACATCGTTTAATGGGGGATTCTCAGCATTGACCGCAGTGACTACTAAAGCCATATTAAAGAATTTTAAGACAGCCAACCAGGAAATCACATTAAAAATATATGCAGAGCAAAATAAAGGTTGTGAAATAAAATGAGTCAAAACAGGAATATCAGAAAACAAAAGCTTACATTTTAAAATATTTAGAAGAATCTAATTTAACATTTAACAACATCCAACCTATTTTTCCCAGGGTCAGATCAATTGTTCAGCAGCATCATTGCTCAGACTGCTATTAAAAGCACCTCTACATCTCTTAAGGTTTTAAAGTTCTTAAAAATACACCAAAGCTTAACCTTTGATATAGTTTCCAGCATCAATGAGTGTGGAAAATAAGTTCTCATCAAATCAACTAATTTCAGAGATTGCTGGTACCGTTGTTTTGACTGCAATTTATATCAGCAATTAAAGAATGAGAGATAACTATTAACTAACATTAAAGATAAAGATATAATAGGAAGAGAACAGAACTGGATGGCACTGCAGTTGCTATACTGTCTGTTTACTTCTGGGATTTTGGTCCAACTCCAGTCAGGTTAACCTGCCTTCCCTTTTGGTCCAAAGGATCCTATATTTAAAAATAAGGAAAATCTTTGTCTAGTTCTTAAGGTCTATGGCTCAGTGCAAATTGATCATATAGATAAGATGCCACAGGGAACATATATGTTACAAGAACACAAGGAAGAGACCATATGGTTAATCAAGCCTACTCCAAGATTCAAGGTGATCACGTTGATTTTGGGCTTTAGTTCCATTTTCTTACCAGCTATCCATATCCCTTGCAGGAGCAAGAATCTGTCATTCCCTGGTTTAAAAGTAATGATGGCACCCAGAACCCTCTGAGGTAGAATATTCCAGAGATTCACAATCCTTTGTGTGAAGTAATTTACCCTTATCTCAGTACTAAATGATAGATCTCTTATCCTGAGAATGTGTCTGACTTTGGTATTGTGGTAGCACACTGTTAGTGTACTACTACACTATCAGCAGTTAGTGGTTTGTTCTGCAGTTGGCTGTACTTGACCAGGGAATGTTACATGTATCCCTGAATGTCTGAAATAGGAAGTATTCTATTCCTCATCCCCTGCATTGACCAGCACAAAAATAGACATACATGAGAGAAAGATTTACAACACCAGTTACCATTATCAGACATACTAACCTAGCTGGCCCAGAAGGTTCTTCTCTTGCTGATTTTAGAATGCTTTTAATTACAAGTTCCTATGAAAATAAACATGCACAAAATCAGACAACAAATAAAACTTTGAAGCCAATGCATTTGTGCTTTAGATAATTTATATATTTTAAAATAAGCATTCAGTGGAATATTTTTACATTGCAACAGTTCAACAACTTTCAGAGCTCTAAAACCAGAAAAACAAAAAGCGATGAAACCTTCTAAAACATAAGCAACTTGAGAAAGAATATATGCAGATTTCTAAGTTAAAAAGAAAAATTAGAAACACTACCATCAACTGCATTGAAGGTTACACATCAGATTTTTTAATGAATGTATATTAGAAAAGAAATATTATGGTATTATGCTTTAAGTTAGCATATTAAATAAACTACAGTAGGTTCACACCACCACATGCTAAAACAATTCAACATTCAAGTAGCAGCAATCGAGATTTTATTCAGAATATTAAATTTGATATTTAAAAAAAGCATTGCACCATATTTGAGGTTTGAACAGATAGCACCAGCACTTTACTGTCTTATGGCACAATCTCACATCCTTCCTTTCTGTACATGTTAAATTTGAATCTCCATGTATTGCCAAGAAGAGAGTTTTCAAATGAAGTTAGGAAAAGAAAAGGGAGAAAAAAAGTAAGGATGGTGAACATTTACACACTCCCTGGTTTAGTGCCCTACTTGGTTGGTGAACGTATGGAAAAGTGCTTAAAAAAAAAAGACAAGTGCAATTAAAATAAATTTAGATCCTAGAAAACAACCTATTTATCAGTATTTTGTCCAGAACTCCAACAAGACTAAATCAACAAAAACAAATTGTATTATGCCTTTAACATAACAAAATGTCATAACACTCTTTACACAAAAAAAAAATTGGATTTATTGAGTTAGTGAAGGACTTTTCGAATCATCTTTGTAATGTTGAAAATGTCACAGCTAACTTGTGCGTAGCAAGGTCTAACAAACAACAGTGAGAGAACAAAGAACAAAACAGCACGGGAAACAGGCCCTTCAGCCCAACGAGCCCGCGCTGCCACCCCGATGTTCCCACCTCTACCCGCGATCCCTGTCCATGTTTATAGATCTATGGATTAAAAACCAAATTTGAGACAATTTAGGGAGAATTTGTTTTGCCAATTAGCCTAAGAGCACATCTTTGGGACGTGGGAGGAAACCAGAGCACCCGGAGAAAACCCACGCAAGCACGGGGAGAATGTGCAAACTCCTACAGACACAGGCCCAAATCCATGTATCTGCACAGCACAGCGATAGTCACTGAGCTGTCGCGTTGACCATCAAATGGTCCAGGTCAAGCGTACACTAACGACGTGAAGCACTAGGATACTCTCGAAAAATCCTAGAGCAGCCCTCTCATGACCCATCGCGTGTATGCCCCTTGTTAGACAATAAGGCGGACAAAAGCACCTGTAGGATAAAAACAAGTACATCAATATTATCATCAATTTACACACTTTCCAGGGACTCCCAAGGCTCATGATCCCTATGTTAAATCAGTTGTGTTTTCTGAGAAGTCTGCTAAGTCTTAATCAGAGCCAGTTTCTCCCCACAGCTTTGGAATAAAAATCACTCTGTCTCAGAATTATTATTCTGTATTTCACTCTGTCTCAGAATTATTATTTTATCTACAACAGTACTAAAGAATCAAGCACTGTGCGAATGGTGTGGGAAATGGTACTGAGATAGAACATAACAGCGCAGAACAGGCCCTTCGGCCTTCGATGTTGTGCTGACCAATTATGAAAAAAGCAATGACCCTCCAAACTAAACCATTCCCTTCTCTTCCATAAACTTATCAACTAACCTCTTAGACGCCACCAAACTTCGCGCATCTACAACTGCCGCAGGCAGGGCATTCCACTCCCTAACCACCCTCTGGGTAAAGAACCTACCTCTGATATCCGTCCTATAACTATCACCCCTTAATTTAAAGCTGTGTCCCCTCGTGCTAGCTTTCTCCATCCTAGGAAAAAGGCTATCACTGTCCACCCTATCTAAACCGCTAATCATCTTATATGTTTCAATAAGGTCTCCTCTTAGCCGCCTTCTTTCTAACGAAAACAACCTCAAATACCTCAACCTCTCCTCATTAGACCTGCCCTCCATACCAGGCAACATCCTGGTAAACCTCCTCTGTACCCTCTCCAATGCCTCCACATCTTTCTTATAATGTGGGGACCAGAACTGCACACAATACTCCAAGTGCGCCGCACTAGAGTTTTGTACAGTTGCAACATGACGTTGCGGCTCCGAAATTCAATCCCCCTACCAATAAAAGCTAAGACTCCGTATGCCTTCTTAACAACCTTATCGACTTGACTGCCTACTTTCAGGGATCTATGCACAAATACACCAAGATCCCTCTGTTCATCAACCCTATTAAGAATCCTACCATTAGCCCTATACTCTACACATTTATTATTCCTGCCAAAGTGCATTACCTCACACTTTTCCACATTAAACTCCATTTGCCACCTCTCGGCCCAGCTCTGCAACTTGTCCAAGTCTCTCTGCAAACTATAACACCCCTCTTCACCATCTACCACTCCACCGACTTTAGTGTCATCTGCAAATTTACTAATCCATCCTTCATACCCTCATCCAGATCATTTATAAAAATTACAAACAGCAGGGGCCCCAAAACAGACCCCTGAGGTACACCACTTGTCACCAAACTCCAAGATGAATATCTCCCATCAACCACCACCCTCCGTCTTCTATCTGCCAGCCAATTTCTAATCCAATTAGCTAAATCACCCTCTATTCCACACATCTGCATTTTCTGTAGAAGTCTTCCATGGGCCACCTTATCAAAAGCCTTACTAAAGTCCATATATACTACATCAACCGCCTACCCCCATCCACCTCTCTGGTCACTTTCTCAAAAAACTCAATGAGGTTAGTAAGGCATGACCTACCCTTCACGAAACCATGCTGACTATCCCCAATCAATTCATTTCTCTCTAAATAACTATAAACCCTATCCCTAATTATTCTCTCCAATACTTTGCCCACAACAGAATTAAGACTCACTGGCCTATAATTCCCTGGAAGGTCTCTCTTCCCCTTCTTGAACAACGGGACCACATTCGCTATCCTCCAGTCCTCCGGAACCACACCCGTAACCAACGACGGCCTGAAGATCAGAGCCAGAGGCTCTGCAATCTCCTCTCTTGCCTCCCAGAGAATCCTAGGGTAAATCCCGTCCGGCCCAGGGGACTTATCTAACTTCAAACCCTCAAGAACATCTATCACATCCTCCCTATCTACTTCAATTCTTTCCAGTTTGCAACCCTGTACCTCAGTGTTCTCCACAACTACATTTACATCTCCCTGCGTGAATACCGAAGAGAAATATTTGTTCAGTGCCTCTCCAATCTCTTCAGGCTCCACGCACAACTTCCCACTGCTGTCTCTGACTGGCCCTAATCTTGCCCTAACCAATCTTCTATTCTTAACATATCTAAAGAAAGCTTTAGGATTCTCCTTGATCCTATCAGCCAAAGTCTTCTCGTGTCCCCTCTTAGCTCTCCTCAACTCACTCTTTAGCTCCCTCCTGGCTAATCTATAGCTATCCATTGCACCAACTGAGCCTTCAAGCCTCATCCTGACATAAGCCTCTTTTTTCCTTTTAACCAGCGAATTAACTTTTTTTGTACACCATGGCTCCCTTACTCGACCATTTCCTCCTTGCCTGACAGGGACATACTTATCAAGGACTTGCAGCAGCTGCTCCTTGAATAAGCTCCACATTTCAGATGTTCCCAGTCCCTGTAGTTTCCTAGTCCAACCTATGTACCCTAATTCCCTCCTAATGGCCTCATAATTACCATTCCCCCAGCTATAACTACTGCCCCCAGATTCATGCCTATCCCTATCCATCACTAAGGTGAACGTAACCGAATTGTGTTCACTATCACCAAAATGTTCACCAACTTCCAAGCCTAACACCTGGTCTGGCTCATTGCCCAGCACCAAATCCAATGTAGCTTCACCTCTAGTTGGCCTATCTACATACTGAGTCAAAAAACCTTCCTGCACACTTTGTATAAAAACTGACCCCTCTAACAAGCTAGAGCTATAGCTATTCCAATCAATATTAGTAAAGTTAAAGTCCCCCATAACAATTACCCTATTACTTACACTCCTGTCCAGGATCGACTTTGCAATCCTTTCCTCTACCTCTCTAGAACTTTTAGGAGGCCTATAAAAGACTCCCAACAGGGTGACCTCTCCTCTCCTGTTTCTAATCTCAGCCCATACTACCTCAACAGACAAGTCCTCATCAAACTCCTTTTCTGTCACTGTGATACAGTCTTTGACTAATAATGCCACTCCTCCCCCCCTTCTACCTCCTTCTCTACTCCGACTGAAGCATTTGAACCCAGGAATCCGCAACAACCATTCCTGTCCCTGCTCTATCCATGTCTCTGAAATGGCCACAACATCGAAGTTCCAGGTACTGATCCAAGCTGCAAGTTCCTTCACCTTATTGCAAATACTTCTTGCATTAAAGTATACGCATTTCAAACCATGCCCTACTCCAGCCGTACGCTGCTGTGCTTTACAGTTCTCATCTATGACCCCCCTATTCTCGTCCCTCTTAACATCCAAACTACTCAGGATCCCACCCCCCCTCTGAATCAGTTTAAACCCGCCTGCATAGCCTTTGCAAATTTTCCTCCCAAGATATTGGTTCCCCTCTGGTTCAGGCGTAGACCATCTCTCTTGTAGAGGTCCCGCCTACCCCAGAATGAGCCCCACTTGTTCAGGAACCTGAACCCCTCCCTCCTGCACCATCTCTGCAGCCATGAGTTCAAACATTCCCTCTCTCTGTTCTTCTCTAAACTATCCCGTGGCACAGGCAAGAGTCCAGAGATAACCACTCTGTCTGTTTTGGCCCTAAGCTTCCACCCCAACTTCATAAATTTCTGTTTAATATCCCCTTCCCTTGTCCTACCTACATCATGTGTCCCTACATGAACAATGACTTGGGGCTGACTCCCCTCTCCCTTAAGAATCTTAAAAACCCGCTCTGAGACATCCTGGACCCCGGCCCCTGGGAAGCAACACACCAGCCCTGAGTCCCATTTATTACTATTTACTCTCCTATCTGTCCCCCTAACTATGGAGTCTCCAATTACCAGGCCCAATCTCTTATTCCCCCAACCCACCTGAGCATTCCCAGCAGGCTCACCCCCAGAGACCTGCTCCCTTTGGCCATCTCCAGTTGATTCTTCCTCAACTGTAGCCTCCAGGACAGAAAATTTATTTTGGAGGGGAACAGCCCCAGGGGATTGTCTCCCCAATTGCTTCTTACCCTTCTTCCTAATAGTTACCCATGAATCTCTTTTAGGAGTGACTATCTCTTTGTAACTCCTGTCAATATCCGCCTCAACCTCCCGAATTATCCAGAGTTCCTCTAATTCCAGCTCCAGCTCCTTAACACGATCCTCAAGGAGCTGCAGATGGGCACACTTCCTGCATGTATAATCAGCAGGAACACTACTGGTGTCCCTCACCTCGTACATACTACAGGAGGTGCAACGTACTGCCTGCACTGCCATCCCTGATACTTTAATTTCCAGGAGAGAAAAAAAAACTTCCCACACACTTATTATTAGGTTAGAGGAGGGGGGAGGGTGGGATACTCTACCTGTGTAGAGTGTCGGGTTTCCTCTCTGGACCAATTTATAGACATGATGTACAGATGCCGGCGTTGGATTGGGGTGGTAAGAACTCAGTAAGAATTTAGCAACACCAATTTATAATCCAACCGATTTATTTGATAGTAAAAAAGCGAGCTTTCAACTCTGTGTCTTCCTCGACCAGAACACTACATTTGCCTGAGGAAGACACAGAGTCGAAAGCTCGCTTTTTTACTATCAAATAAATTGGTTGGATTATAAATTGGTGTTGCTAAATTCTGAGTTCTTACCAATTTATAGAGTCAGAGAGAAAAACTACAACTACCGGCAAGCCTCCTAATGACGACTTCCGGTTTTCAGTTAGTTTAAATAAAAACGGCAAAAAACTACCACCGCTCGCTACTTTAACCAAAGAGAAAAAGTTAAAAATTACTTAACACTCGAACTTTATGCTCTCCCAAATCGCTGCCTCTCCATGCTGCCCCAAGGGAACAATGAGCAATAACAATGAGATAGGTCAGCCGTTATTTAGCTGAAAGCAGAGCGGGTTCGAAGGCTCAGTAGCCTACTCCTGCTTCTATTTCCACATATTCAAGCCGAAGAGATCAATAGATTTTTTGGAAATGACGGATGATGCAATAACCTATTTATGTGAGGTATAAATATTGGCTCTTCTTTAAAACAGTGTCACGGAACCATTTTTGTTCACCTGAGGGGGCAGAGATGGCCTTTGTTTAATGTTTCAGCCAAGAAATGCTTCCTCTATACACAACAATCTATACAGTACTGTCCTGGAATATCAGGCTGGATTTGTGTTCAAATCTCTTTTGCAGGAATTCCTCAAGATAACTTCCCATCCTCCGACTAGCCATCTACAGCTGCTTCGCCAATGACCTCCCTCCATTATAAAGATCAGATCTGGGTATGTTTACTGATTGCATACTGTTCAGTACCACTCTAGACTCCTCAGATTCTGTTCAAACTCACATTCAGCAAGACCAGGACCAACATGCAAGCTTCAGTTGATCAGTGACAAGTAACATTCACACCACACAAGTGCCAAAGACCACTGTCAATGAGAGAATCTAAGCATCTCCCCTTGACATTCAACAGCATTACTATCATTCAGATAATTCTTTGGGTGTAACTATATCACATGGATTGCATTTGTTCAAGAAGACAGCTCACCATCACCTTCTCAAGGGCAATTAGGGATGGGCAAACAAATGCTGGTCTTGCAAGCTCTTATCCCATGAAAGAGTTTAAAAAAAAGAGCAAGTGTTGATAGGTGAAAAGAACTTGTCACAATTTAGGACACAAGCATCAGAACTTGTGATGACCTAAAATTTCCAAATGTGAGGGTGAGTAAAATGTGTTAGAATGGTTAAGTGTAGACTTTTCAAAGGTAATAGGGGCTTCGTCGGGATGAGCTGCGGCAAGGAAATGTTAGAAAAGTGAAAATAGATTGTCTTAGCGATGGCCCAGATTTATAGAGGAAGCTTACCTCTTGGTCAAATATGACACCAAGGCTCCAAAAGTCTGATTTCAGTTTCAAATGTGTGCCAAGCAGATGGATGGGATTGGTGGCTAAGGAACAGATTCTTCAACAGGAACCCAAGACAGTGATTTCTGTTTTCCCAATATTTAATACTTAGTTAGCGTGCTTTTCAGAGGATGCGATTTTTTTTCCAAAATAATTTAATTTTTTTTTTTACAAGTTTATCAAATGCCACATTGACATTACACCAAGCTAGAGTTGGACAACCTCCTGGCTAAGACAACTAGAAGCAGGTAGCATGGTGGCACAGTGATTAGCACTGCTGCTTCAAAGTGGAAGGCATCTAGTTTGATTCCAGCTTTGGCTGACTGCCTAAGAGGAATTTGCACATTCTTCCATGTCTGCATGTGTTTTCTTCAGGTGGTCTGGTTTCCTTCCATAGTCCAAAGATGTACAAGTTAGGTGAATTGGCCATTCTAACTTGTCTGAGTGTCCCAAGATTTCTAGGTTAGGGCGATTAGTAGAGTAAATATTTGGGGATACAGGGATAGAAACATTGAAACTAGAAGCAGCAGAAGGTTATTTGGCTCTTGGAGCCTGCTCAGCCATTTATTTTGATCATGTCTGATTGAATTCAATATCCTGATTCCCTGTTCTCCTCATATGTATTGATCCCTTTAGCCCCAAGAGCTTTATTTAATTTCTTCTTAAAATCAGATGTTTTGGCCTCAACTACATTCTGTGTTAGTGAATTACACACATTCACCATCCTCTGGGTGAAAAAAATTTCTCCTTACTTCAGTTCTAAAAGGTTTACCCCTTATTCTCAAATTATGACCCTTAGTTCTGGACTCCCCAGCCATTGAGAACATCTTTTCTGAATCTACCATGTCTAATTCTGTTAGAATTTTAAGTTTCTACGAGATCCCCTCTCACTCTTCTCAACTCCAGCAAATATAAACTTAACCGACTTAGTCTCTCCTCATATCCCAGAAATTCGCTGCACTCCCTTTATAGCAAGGACATCTTTCCTCAGATAAAGACATCAAAACTGCACACAATAATCCAGGTGTAGCCTCACTAATGTACAATTGCAACAAATCATCCCTTTCCTTATACTCAAATCCTCACGCTATGAAGGCCTTCATACCATTTGCCTTCTTTACTGCCTGCTATATCTGAATGCCTACTTTCAGTGACTGAGTATCCAGCTCAATTTATATCCATTCAAATAATCTGTCTTCATGTTATCGTTACCAAAGTAGATAACCTCACATTTATCCACATTATATTGCATCTGTTATGCACATGCCCACACACTCAGCCTGTCAAAATCACACTAAAGCGTGTCTGCATCCTCTCCACAGCGCAACATCCCACCCAACTTTGTAATCATCTGCAAATTTGGAGATAATACATTGTTCCCTCTTTCAAATCATTAATATAAAATGTGAGCAATTGGGGTCGGAGCACAGATCCCTGTGGAACCCCACTAATCACAAAGGGCAAAGAAAATTTCAGCACAAGAACAGGCCCTTTGGCCCTCTAAGCCTATACCGACCCCCATGCTGTCCATCTGAACTAAAACCCCCTATCCTTCTGGGAACCATATCTCTCTATTCCCATCCTATTCACGTATTTGTCCAAATGTCCCTCTGACTGTCAATCAAAAAAAGACCCATTTGTGTCAAATCTTTGCATCCTATGTGCTAACCAGCCTTCTAGCCATCTGAAAACATGACCTGCATCCCACAAGGCTTAACTTTACATAGTAGTTTATGAGAGATTTTATGAATGTGTAAATAAACCATATCCACTGGTTCTCCTCAGTCAACACTAGTAGTTGCATCCTCAAAGAATTCCAATAGATTCGTCAAGAACGTTTTCCCTTTGTAAATCAATGTTGACTTTGTCTGATTATACCACTGCCTTCCAAATGCTGAATTATGAAATCCTTGATAATGGACTATAGCAACTTCTCCAATACCAATATTGGGCTCATTGGTCTATTGTTCCCTGTTTTCTCTCTACCTCAATTTTTGATTAATGGATTTACATTAGCTATCTCCAATCTGTAAAAACAAGTCCAGAGTCCAAAGAATTTTGGAAAATAACCACCAATGGACTTACTATTTCTAAGGCCACTTCCTTATGTATTCTGTGATGAAGATTATTAGGACCTGGGGATTAGGCCTGGTTAAGATGCTCAGTCAGGAAGAGTTGGTGTAGGCTTGATGGTCCGAATGGGATTCTAAACATTCCATCTTCACTGTCTGAGATTGATTTGCAACATTAGCTGGGGTTCTTGCAAAGTGTTGCAGCATCGAGAGCATGTTCAGTGCTCAGTTACGCTCTGTTTGTCATGTATTTTGCACAGAGGATTCCCACATAACCAAAGCAATACTGTACAGCCAGCTGAGCGCAGGAATCTGCACCACAAAACTTCCCAAACTTGGGATATAAAGACAATCTGAAAGCCAATCTCTGGTTTTACAATCTAGATCACAATTCATGGGAGAGAAAAAAAAATCTTGGACAGACTGAAATGGTGCAGTCTCTGTGATCAAATGATTTTGACATTTGACAGCAGCAAGTGAGAGCAGCACAAAGCCAATGCCTCCATCCATGACTAATGCCTCCTACCCTGACTTTATATGCAGTCTTTGCAATCAGATCTGCAAATAGAGACTTGATTTGACATTACAGGAGACAACATCAATTTAGGCTGTAAACCTTTTTTTTTGCCAAACACACACCTGTCAAAGGACAAGAGAATCCATCATTGATATCAATAACAAGGAAAATTTAACTGTTTTTCTATAATTATAATCTGGGCTAGAGATCAGCATACATTTTTAACTTCGTACCAAATGTTGTTATGTAATGCAGCAAGTATGGAACACAAGCAGTACAAGGCGTTCTTGCTAGTAATGCCTTGCTATTTTCTCAAAATTATAGCAAGTTCCAATGTAAAGGGAGAGCTTACCAAATCATTATTCAAGAATTACAAATTTAAAACTTCCAGAATTCATTAAACCTTCAGAATTTTAATTCAGATCAGGTTGCAGAAAGTACAGGTTGGATCCAAGCTCAAATCCTTTTGAAGTTTCAGAACAGCAACATGTCCCAATTTTGGTTTGCCCTCATGCATTTTGGATGTATGACATACTCGGATTTTTTTTAAATCCTAGAAATGGATTTCCACTATTAGAATGAAACTTGATAATGATTATTATAATTTTATATTGTCGAACTGGCTATGGATCTTGGGCTCTCACGCTGATGGATATGACAGCAATCTAACCTTGTTCATTTACTTTACATCATATAGAATGTACGGGATGGGGGGGTGGGGGATTTTTTTGCATCCGTTTCCAAAATGGCTTTTAAGCTGGTGAGATTTCCTGACCGATTGTGCCCTCTCCCCACCAATGATGTAACAGGAATCCCAACTTTAAAAGCAGTGGAATGGGGATAAGGCCAGAAAGAAATTTGTTATTGTATAAATTAAGTTTGTGGTTCTGTGTCTGCAAGTGAAGGGCACTCATTGAACAATTGCTTGTGCACATATAGGCACTTACTCCCTTAAGGATGAGCTCATTAGTTTTTTTTATTAGTTAATTATTTCATTTGATTGGTATACACAAGAAGTATAAAGATACATTTAGTTAATTAATCTTAAATTTGTTTCTCTGATACTCGGAAGAGTATGTAGCTCCCTATTAGACTGAACAGAAAGTATTAATTAAAGTAGTTAATTCAATGTCAAATCATACACATCAATTTAAAGGGGGGAATAATTTATGACATTGAGAAAGGAAACAGTAAAAGATGAAAGATTGTTAACCTGAAAGGCTATCCATCTTTCTCTTCACGAAAGCTTCTTGACCTGAGTATTTCTAACATTTTCTATTTTTATCAAAATTTTTAATCTAAAGGGTGAGACTCTACACTTAATTTGCAGTGCCAAACCCAGTGAGGTTGCACTGGAATGGGCAAATGTTGAAGTTAATGGGCATCTATCTCATAGTTGTGTCAACTTCTTGCCTTTTCACATTTTCAATGCAGAACCTCATGGGAATATTCAGGGAAGAGCAAGACAATGTTGAGCTTCAAGCATAATTGTGCGCACGGTTACTGGAAGTTGATATCCTCTTCGCACTTTTAATAATGGTGAATACTGAATACCTTATTGTTACTTGCATCACAAGATCTGAACAATTAATTTTGATTTGGTCAAGTTTGACAAAGAATATACCCAGATATACAACAGAATTGAGAAAATGCTCTGTGTTTTGGGAAAGGGGGTGTAAGACAAAGAATTGATGACAATCAAAAACATTTAGTACCACTTGCACGAGGAATTTTACCTTAACATCATCACATTTTGTTGACAAAATATCCACAAGAGAAGGTTGTAATGTGGGGAGATCATCATATAAATTTGGGAAACACACTAAAGAACCCAATAGAATCTGTGCTTCTACTCTTGGAGCCTGAAATAAAACAAGGGTAAATTTAGAAATTTAACTGAAAATCAATCAATAATTCAAATTTAATATTGGAATTGGTATAACAAATGGAAAATGTGGATCAATTTTTAAAAACAAATAGATTACTATGGATTGATTGGAAAGCAGAGGTCATTATATAATTTTAGCTATACAGTTTTTAAAAATTGCTTTATGACTAATACAGTTTAAATGCAGAAAAAGTTACTTTTTTTTCAAACGTTCTATTAGTTACTTAACTGTAGATTTGAAATAATGTTTATAAGTAAACTCAACTCTTGTGTCTTTCCTTTATTCTCCTCTCACTCTCTTTCTACGGACTGCAGCAACTCATGCTGCTGGTATATCATCCCCTGCCATTTTTAATCATTAGCTGAGATGGCTAGGGTCAGACTATTTGATTGTTCATGGAGGAGCCCAATAGTGAAGCTCATTCCAGTTACTTAAATTCTGTTTTATATTAGAATACATAGACAATACAAATTTGGCATTAAGGTAAACTGTGCTATTATCAGCAGCAATTTTGTCAAGATCAGCTAACATAGTACAACACTACTCTGAAATATTCACTGGACAGTTCAGATCAGTAATACACAAGACACTGCATTTATCCAATGAACCATCTGTAAAAATGGTCTACATAATTTAGTACAACATAAAAGTTATCAGAAATATCCCTTGCTTGGTTATTTTGCATTGATGGAAAAGCTAGATACTGTTCAACAAAATGTATTGATTTATCAATGAAATACACTTATTGCTCCATTCATAAGTGTCTTAGAAAGAAACCCACTTGAGGCCATAAAATAAATGGACAAAATGAATGGTAATTCCAGAGTGACATTTTTTGCTTAAAAATTGACAAAATGGAGAAATTCAAGTCGCTGAAGCACCACAATAGCATTCATTAAGGGCAGATCATAACCTCTAATCATGTAACCTCTAAAATCTATATATTTAAAAAGAAATCACTCAATGTTCTTTTGATTTTCAAATTAAGCTAACAACAGACAAATCAGCATTTCAAAAATCCATCCTTCTACCTTGTTTTACATTCACCAGTATACATTGTAACATGTTTGTTGACCTACATTGAGTGAAGAGGAGAATGTCACTTTGCTAGCGGCAACTATGAAGTCCCAAATTAGCATAGTAGCACCAGGCAACCCAATCGAGAAGAACCTTGGAGAACAGTGCTTGATGATTGTATTCACAATATCCTAAAACGTTTACAAAAACAATATTAAAATAAAAGACAACTAAAATAAACAATCAAATTTTCCACTATACAAATCAAATATAACATTCACCAAAATATAAAATTATGCATTTGAGTTCCATCTGATACAAAGCAAAAAAGCAAGCATCACCAATCTCTCATTTTGATTGTTACTCAAAATTAATCAAAATTTGGAGGCAATAAGGGATTTCATTAGAAGTAAAATGTATCATTAGCTCTTCATTTTTACATTGCAAATAAATCACGAACTAGTCAATAATGTGTGCCTTGTCAGAAATAGTGTTGGGCTGGAGAACTGTAGAAATGATTTGCCAATTGTTGTAAGACTGCAAATATACTGAAACAATGCACATTAGCAAAAGGAGTTAAAAGGTTTTAGTGACTTATGTTGCATTAATCTATTTTTGCTCCATTACTCTCAGCAACTCACAGCACTTTCTGAAGAATTTTCATTTAATTCCACTTCTTTCCTTTTCCATTCCTTCTCAAATCTTTTTCCCTTAATTATTATAATTTTCTTCTCCCGACTACTTCTCACTTATAGGTCTTGCTGGAGCAGTCACTTGTGCAGCACATTCAAAATTAGCAGTTAAAACCTTGAACGATAGTTACTTACCTTGGGCCAGGCCTAACTGGCTTACTTCAGTTGTTTTATCTCTATCATAAATCTGTATCACCAGCAGATGTAGAGCACAAGTCCCAAAAACCCCAACCAATAAAGAAAAAAATATCACACTGAACGACACCTAAACTTTACATCTAAAGCTCTATTCTTCACAAGTCTGAAAATATATGTTTCAGTAAAAATAGTAAGCAAACTCTAAAAGGAACAAACTGACCTGATCCGGGTTTAAGAGTCCACTGTGCATTATATTGTAGAAGTGAACCAGAAAATCAGAATTAGGCGAAACATCTTGACGCCGTTTCATAATTTTACAGATCAGTTTATATGCATGCAGCTTTCCTTGCTTGTATTTTTCTGGTAATGTTGTTGCCTAAATGATAATTAAAATTAGGATTTAATTTTGTATTCAGTTAAAAAAAGTTACTTTGTTAGTTTATAAAAGCAAAAAAAAAATTACTGCTTAACTATAAAGTGCAACTAGAAGATTTATCAATGAACAGAGGCAAAGGTCTGAAAAAAAAAAATTACAGCCCTTACTCAACGTATATAGGAGTAGAACAATCTTCAAATACTTTATTGACTCTTGCAATTATATGGAAATCAATCACCATTGTCTTTCAGTAATTAGAAACAGAATGGATCACTAAAACATACAAACTACTACATTATATTACTGTAAATATTAGAACCATACAAAGAATCAAGAATTTGCATGCCTAATTAGCTAAATATTTGTAGCTATAATCAAATTATATCATTGACCATACGGCAAGTACATCCTCTGACCAGTAACACATGCTTGAACTGGCAGTAAGGTATTACTTACCGAGCTAAATTTACGTAGTTTTTGACTATAAAAATGGACTCAAAAATTTAATAGCTTCCAGATATGTTTTAATATAATAATTTAGAACAAGTGTCAAATTGTAAACAAAATCATACAAGATGTAAATATTAAAAACAAACTAACTGATCAGAATTGTTTTATTCAGTTATCTATTACTCAAATCTATTATAAGATTTGAGTCTTCCATGTTCTATCCTCTGTAAGCTTGAGATCATGTAAAATTCTGCTGCCTGCATTTTAACTTGCAGCAAGTCCCATTCCCCTATCACACTTGTGCTCATTGATCTACAATGACTCCAGGTCAAGTAATGTTTTTTATTTTAAAATTTCCTTGCTTTCAAATCCTTTTATAGTTTCCTCTCTCTAGTCCTGTAGCCGCTGTCAATCTCTCAATCTTTTGAGGTATCTGCACTTCTCTAACTCTGACCTTTTGAACATCCCGATTTTAATTGACCAAGCTTCTGATAACCTACCCTAGTAATGTGTTCTGTGGCTCAGTGCCAAATGCTCTTTAATAACTCTCCATTGATGCTACTTGGAATGTTTTGCTATGTTAAAATGTTTCAATCCCAGTTGGACGGGTAAATCCCAGAATGAATCTCTGGTTCAAAAGACTAACTTTTTGTTTTTTTTTGAAAAAGTGGAGAAACTGAGTCATAGGACTGATGATACAATACTCCTTCACATTTCCTGAGTTTAACAAATACACACAAATTTTGACATTAACATGGATTACAAAATACAGCATAAGCTATAACTGTCTCAGTAACACAAAGTCTCTTTAAACACAGACTGGCTGTGTCAAAACACACGCTGTACTCTGAACCCAAGTGAATGACTAGATTTCTCCTCAAAATTCCCCCTGTCCAATTGCTGCAGATGAATTTCCAACCTTCGCCAGAAAACATGCTTTAAAATCTCCTTTCACATACTGCTTTCCATCAGCAGTTTGCATTTGAAATCCAGTTCTTATTTTCTAAATGACTCTAAAGCAAAGTTTCCACTCCACTTTTAACACTGGATCCAACAGCAGCACCTGATGGAAACCCATGCAGACACAGGGAGAATGTGTAAACTCCACAAAGTCACCCAAAGCCAGAAATGAACTCGGTTCCTGGAGCTGAGAGTCAACAGTCCTAATCACTGCTGCTATGCCACTCTGTCCAGCTTCTCCTGGTAGAGTTGAGGTATCGTCAATTGCCAGTATACTACCTTCAACTACAAACAAATTTAACTAAAAAATTTAAAAACCTTCCTACCCAGTTGCTAAACAACTACTGCTTCTTCTATTTACTCTTCATTCTGTTTCTTACACAGTTAGAATTGAAACCATTCCCCTCACACAAAAAAGACACCTTTGTCCAGCACGAATCTAACCATAGACTTTACCCTTCCAAACACAGAAATATTAAAACATACTGACTTGAAATATAACCTTATTTCTAATGTTTACCGATACAAATATAAATCCCTTAAAATTATCTTTGATTTCCTAACAAAAGGCACTATATAAATACAAGTTACATTATAGTTTGTAATTAAAGATATAAATCAAGTTTTAATAATGTTGTTGAATGTAACTATTGATTTTAGCCAGGATTTCTTCTCATTGAATGTAACTCGATCGTACTTATGCCATTTTTCTAAGCATTGGCTTCTAAATTTGTAGGTTTCCCATCTGTACCAGAATACAATGTACCATCTGTACCAGAATACAGAATACAGTGGATATTCTAAATAAGCTCCAGTCCCAGTTTGAGGAGTGACAATGCCAAGTGTGACAATTGTGATCAGATTGGGAATAGGGGCAGAAGCGCGTAGGCATGCGAAAGCGACGTGGCATTATACGAGATTGAGGTACAAATGGGCATGCACAAGAGGCGAGAGTGTGCTCAAGTCTCTTTCGAGCGGGGGTATGACTGAAATGAGAATCCAGCTTTTCAACACCACTCTCAGTATTAAATTAATTTGTGAGCAGACATCAAAATCACTTGTCCCATTGAAAAATGACAAAAAACTAAGATTTGGCTGATAGTAAAGCAAACACAGCTGAAAAACGTGTGTATACAATAAGAAACCTCCAGCAGAAACATTTAAAGAAAAGCCCGACAGCAGTTAGAACTGCATTTTTCTCTATACTCTCAAATAATTTAATGGACAAATATAAAACAGGAAGGTCATTGAAAGGATTTTAGTTTTTTTTTTGTTTGGTTATTGTTATTTCATCAGTAGTTTGTACCATTGTAAGCCAGGCTTTGGAAAAAGATTTTAGAAGGAAAAATAAAAGGTATCTTGAGTTGGGAAATTATATACATTAATAAATAAAATAAAATGCGAATGTGAAAGTGAGCAATACTGTCTGTTACCTATGCCAGCTCTCTCTCACCAAAACACTTATACATCTATCTCTGTCTTACATTCCTTGCTTGACATTGCTGGAACTACTTTACCTACACGGAATCTATTGTCATCTTGATTCTCTTTCTTCTATGCTGCTGATCGTGTACTCTCTCAATTGAAGGTTCCCTTCCTTCTGCCCTTGCTACCCCTCCAATCACAGACTGTTTTTTGGGAGAATTTGCAAGATTGGAAGAGAGAGAGAACCTGGAGGAGCTGAAGCAGCCAACATTGGAGATATAGAATCTGTGGCTGGGGGAACAGTTTTTCAGATTCTATCTCCCCCACAATTGCTGTCTCCCCAATCAAACTCTGCATTGTTTACACGTTGTCAATGAGATGGCTGTATCTACACTTACTCAGTCCCATTTAAACTATACAGGAGCCATAATATAAGGTAATATTATACATGAGCAACTGTCTTGGGATATTTCACCCCCATCAGTGCTTTTTGTGAGCTACCCATGTTGTTGAGGGCGAATTCATCTACTGCATATTTATGTAGAATCCTGACGTTAACAAATTTATAGGTCAAGCTGTAAGGTCATAAAATAAAATAGACATCAGACACTTTTCAATTTTATTTGGGCAATGTAGTAAAAAAAAAACTTAACTACGAATAAGGAACCTAAACTTATATTAGATGATGCTGCATTGAATCCTTAAACATTCTACAAAATGACGTATACAGGTGGCATGCTTAAAAATCTGGATCAGACTAAGACAGAAAAAAAATGCTAGAAGGTACCAAAATACTTGCTGCACTGAAAAAGTGTACTATGCCGTAGCTGATATATTAGAGGGGAGCGTGTTATCAATAAATCAAAGCCAATAATCACTGAAAGCACAACCTAAAATTTCTGAATGCATTGAGAACTCATTCAGTACATGTATTCACTGACAGAAACAGTGAAGTGAAAATAGAAACAACGTCTTAACTTACCTTAAAAAGCCAAGGAGTTAAAATTCTGAGAGGTGGTATCAAAACTGGAGGTGGTGGGGAGGTCTGATTGTCTATTGTAATTCCAAGATTATCTCTCACCTTTAAAGAAAATAAATTACATTTTGACAGAAAAACTGAAACGTGTTTTAGTAATGCAACACCATCTAAAATGAGAACATTTCACAAAGCAATAAATTCAAGATTAATATTTTAGATAGAAATTATATTTATTCATGTCACACATTAACAACTGACTAAATTCTACTTACAAACAAAACTAATTATTTTAAGATTAACAGATTGCTTTATGCAATACTGGTACAACTTGAAACAGTATAGTATAATAACCTTATGCAAATACTAGACATAGCCATTTGGTATATAAGGAAGGACCATTGTTCATCTAGCTCGTCATTTACCATCCTGTCAGTCATTTGATACACTGATGATGTTGCTGATCAATCAAGGCAATCAATCTCCATCAATTCACCTAAAACAGACCCGGACATAAAGTGAGTAAACACCCGCTGGAGCAAAGTTTTGGAAACAATAGCCGGAGCTTTCCAACTGTTCACCTCGATGGGATGTTCTACTCTTGCTGATGGTGCACCCCACTGTGGGTTTCCCTGCGGCACTGAACGAAGTCAATGAGAAATCCTGTTGACAACAGCAAAACCAGAAGATTCCTCTGTTGGCCAATGACATGCCATCTCCTGCTGTGAGAAATACACTGTGGGGAGGTCAGAGAATCCCACCTATTAGATCCATGTCACCTATTCCCATCAAGCATGCTACATTCACCATGCATCATATCTTAAATTACTCTCTCATGGTGTATCCCAAAAGATTGTTTTCGCAAAGAAAGATTTCCAAGTTAGCTTTGAATTAAATCAATACTATCTAATTTAGTTATCTCACCAGGAAGCCTGTTCTATAGATTTACCACTCTCAAACTGAGATAATATTGATGCAGATTAGTTTTGAATTTGCCCTCCTGCAAGCACAGGTTATGATCTCTGGCTCTACTATTCTAGAGGAGTTATCAATATTTACAACATCTACTCACCAATAACATAATCAATCACTGATATTCAATTCTTGTTCTGTAAGAACCTCATCTTATTAATCCAAAATCATAGAATCCCTGCAGTTCAGGAAGAGGCCATTTGACCCATCAAGTCTGCACCAACTCTCTGACAGAGCATCTTACCCAGGCCCACCATCTTGTCCTATCCCATGGCTAATCCATCTAATTTACAAATCTTGGGAAAGTAAGGAGACTATGCAGACACGGGGAGAATGTGCAAACTCTACACAGACAGTCATCTAAGGCTGGAATTGAAACCCTGTCCCAGTGAGGCAACAGTGCTAATCACTGTGCCACCCTTACGGGATGTTTATACTATGTTACTATACCATAGACTATATCAGATATTATAATCACGAATTAAATGCAAGAGAAGTGTGGGCAACAGTCAAAACAACAAGGTGACATTTTGCCAATTTTGAAGTTAAGAAACCAGATAAAACTGAGATTAATGGGAACAAACAGCACTCTTTTGTTCAGACTTATACTAGCCACATTGAGGGAAATGATTGCAATCTAAAATTGCTGAAGTTCTCCAGAGCTACACCTTCAATCCAACCACCTTTAGCATTTTCATTTATTACTTTATCATGAAGGTGCTAATCACACAGCAACCTGCTCCATCAGAACTTCGTGTCACAACATTGTAGGACTTGGTCTGGAAACAGCAGTAATAATTGTGCACTGTCCCCCCAAGCAATGACCATCTCTTGACAAGAAAAACACAACCATCTCTCTCTGATCTTCAACTATAAATGATACTCTATCATTATTCTTGGGGTCACTGCTTACTAGAAGCTTAACTTGATCACCATACCTTGGGAGTAGTGGAGACAGATTCAAAAAGAGAATTAGATAAGTACTTGCAAAAAAAAAATTACATTTGCAGAGGTAAGGATGATGAGTAGGACTGAGTTTTTACAGAGAGCCAATTAGAATGTGATAAATGGACTGTGTTGTAACCATTCTTTGATTCTATTACAACGCTGATGCAGGAGTTGGAGACTCGATGATAAGTGAATCACCTCCTGATCCCCGAATGCCCCTCTATCATCTAGAAGGCTAAAATCAGAAAGTTAATAGGATGCTATCTTCTTGCCTGAATGGGCGCAGCCAAGGAATACTCAGGAAACAAACCATCATCCAGGACAGATGAGCCTGTCATTGATATCAGTATCCTCCTTGTCACTACCATACTCTAGACGCAGTATACATCACCCACATGTTCGAAATAACTTATAGCAATTTCATTGGATCTCTAAGTCCTTAAAACTCTTGCCATTAAGTAGAACAAAAGTAGCAAACATTGTTAGAACTTCGTCTATAAGTTTGCCTGACATCCATCCATCCACAGGGATAGCAATTAGAAGTGGAACTTAGGTCTTTTTCCCTTTCCTTTTCAGAGAAACTGAGGTCTGATATAGCACTTCTGCAGACAGGGATTGGCAAAGTAATTGCCAATGAAATTTCTAATTTGTTCTGGGGAGATGAAAATAAGGCACAACACAGTGGTTAGCATGGCTGCCTCACAGTTCCAGGAACCTGGGTTCAATTCCAGCCGCAAGTGACTGTGTGGAGTTTGCATGTTCCCATTGTGTCTGTATGGGCTTCTTCCAGATGCTCTGGTTTCCTTCCACATTCCAAAGATGTGCAGGTTAGGTGCGTTGGCCATGCTAATTTGCTCTCTTATTGTCAGAGGGGTTAGTGTGGGTAAATACATTGGGTTATGGGATTAGGGCCTAGTGAGCTTGTTGTTAGTGCAGGTTCAATGATCTTGTATACTGTAGGAATTCTATGAAAGTTGTGTCAAGCATTCATTCTGTTTTGACTATTGTTACTTTAGGTCATTTTAGAAAAAAGGGACTTATAAGCTTGAATTAAATCAAGGTTTAGTATAAGCTAATACCTCACATCTGAATCTTTATGACAACATTGAGTGAAAGTATGAAATTTAACTGAATATTATCACTTGTATATATACAAATCACTTTCCACATATTTAACAATTGTCCAAAGTGCATTACTGTGATATACTGTGACTTTCAGAAATGGATATTTGTTTATTATAAGCGGTATGTTTATACGGTGCCAATTTGTCTGCATCAAACAGTTCACATGTTGAGAATGCAGGCTAATTTTAGCTAGTGTTTGTGTTAATCTCAGTTAATGCATTTTTGTTTATGTTTGGTTTTCTCCCTGGGGTTTAGAGTAGATTTGATTAGATTGATTAACAAGTGACAGTTATATGCTAACAAGAGGAGTTAAGCTAAAAGGAAAAAAAACAGCCATTCCTGCATGATCCTGAAAGAAGCAAGAGTGTCTCTGTCACTTTCTCCAGAAATGTTCAAATGCTGTAGGACTGGTGAACAAGTAAAAACATATAGGCTTGTATTGTTTACTATCTGGTTTTGAAAAGGAGTTTAAATCTATAAAGCGGAATATTGCTTAAGGTGGAATTATGAGATAGGTCAGCAGTTAAAAATTGTATGTGGTCATGTTTAATTATTTCATTGGTTAAAGTTAAGCTAATTCATTTGTTATAGGTAAACTGTATTGTTGTATAAAGTTTGTTTTGATAAAAACTTCTGAGTCTGTCAACAGAATCACACCTGGAACAAAACAGTTTTTTTTAAATTAAAAGTTTATTCAGTGTCACAAGTATGCTTACATTAACACTGCAATGAAGATACTGTGAAAATTCCCTAGTCACTACACTCCAGCACCTGTTCGGGTACACAGAGAGAATTTGGCATGCCAGTGCACCTAATCAGCATTTCTTTTGGACTGTGGGAAGAAACCAGAGCACCTGGTGGAAACCCACACAGATACGGGGAGAACGTGCAGACTCTGCACAGACCCAAATCAATAATCAAATCCAGGTCCTTGGCGCTGTGAGACAGCAATGCTAACCACTGTGCCACCCTCACACTAATGCCAAAATAGAAAAACTTTGGGGTATAATACATTGTGGGATTTGGAAAAATTTGGATATTCCATCTGTGGATGCAGACTTCAGTAGAAACATGGAAGATCCTTTGCATCTGGGTGCGATAACAAACTGCATTAAGTCAATGCAAAGTGGCAACACTCCAGCCACTAATGGCTTTCCCAATGAACTCCTCTAAAAGTTCTCTACCCAATTTGCTTCCTTATTATTAGATATGTTTAATAGCTGTAGTTACATTGGCTTCTCTTTTAAACACTAATGTAAAAGCTATTTTCTGAGGTACTGGGGTACCATTTGGAGCCTTGTCTTCCTGATATAATCTGGCTTTGTGAAGAGACACCAATTATTTTCAAATGTTCATCACCTTCTTGACATTATACTTTCTGCAACTGCCTCAACCAACCCTGAAATTCTCTCTCTGGATGCAAAGAGAGATTTTGAAAGAGTGGAGGAAGATTATTTGTTTACAATTCTCTATAAATTTGCATTTGTTTCAAAATTTATTTCATGCATTTGTCTTTTCTATGTCTCCTCTACTGCAAGCATGCACACTAACTCTGTACACTCAAGTATTTCTCTCTATCCAGAGGAACCCGTAAAATATGCTCTTTGTTTTTATATCTTTTTTCCCCCTCTGGTGATAGAATCCCGGCCCATATCCTTACAGATTTCAACACTGCCAAAGGATATCCACTGAGCTGGTGTGCACCAAGTGTCCTCATATGTGAATGACCTTATACATTGTGAAGCCTATTACCTGTATTAACAGCACAATGAATATTCTCAGCAATAGTGGCTTATTCTCTGGCTGTAAATTGAATATCAACAAAAATGAGTGTTTTCCAATCAATTCTATTGAACAAAAAACAAAGAAAATTACAGCACAGGAACAGGGCCTTTGGTCCCCCAACCCCGAACATGCTTCCCGAATGAACTAAAACCCCTTACCCTTCCGGGGGCCACACCCTTCTATTCCCACCCTATTTTTGTATTTGTCAAGATGCTTCTGAGAAGTCACTAACATATCCGCTTCCACTACCTCCCCCAGTACTCACTACTCTGTAAAAAATCTGCCTCATACATCTCCTTTAAACTTTGCCCCTCGCACCCTTGCTCCCTAGTAAATGATTCTTCCACCCTGAGAAAAAGCTTCTGACTATCCACTCTGTCCATTCCTCTCATAATCTTATAGACTTCTATCAGGTTGCCCCTCAAATTCCGTCGTTCCAATGAGAACAAATCAAGTTTCTCAAACCTCTCCTCATAGCTAATGCCCTCCATACCAGACAACAGCCGGTCAATCTTTTCTGTACCCTCTCCAAAGCCTCCACATTTTTCTGGTAGCGTGGCAAACAGAATTAAACACTGTATTCCAAGTGTGGCCTAACTAAGATTCTATAAAGCTGCAACATGACTTGTCAATTTTTAAACTCAATGCCCTGTCTGATGAAAGCAAACATGCTATATGCCGTCTTAACTACCTTCTCCACCTGCATTGCCAATTTCAGTGACCTGTGTACTTGTATACCCAGATCCCTTTGCCTATCAATACTCTTAAGGATTCTGCCATTTGCTGTATATTTCCTATCTGTATTAGCCCTTCCAAAATGCATTACCTCACATTTGTCTGGATTAAACTCCATCTACCATCTCTTCACCTAAATCTCCAACTGATCTATATCCTGCTGTATCCTGATAGTCCTCATTGCCAGCCGCAAATCCACAATCTTTGTGCTGTCCACAAACTTACTAATCAAACCAGTTACATTTTCCTCCAAATCATTTATATACATTACAAACAGCAAAGGTCCCAGCACCGATCCGAGGAACGCTACTTGTCACAGCCCTCCATTCAGAAACGTACCCTTCCACTGCTATCCTCTGTCTTCTTTGACTGAGCCAGTTTTGTATCCACCTTGCCAGCTCACTTCAGATCCCACGTGACTTCACCTTCTGCAACAGTCTGCCATGAGAGACCTTGTCAAAGGCCTTACTGAAATCCATGTAGACAACATCCACTGCCCTACCCTCCTCATCAATTATCTTCGTCACTTCCTCGAAAAACTCGATCAAATTCGTGACACATGATCTCCCTTCACAAAACCATGTTGCCTCTCATTAATACATCCACATTTTCCAAGTAGGAAAAAATCCAGTCTCAATGAATCTTCTCCAATAATTTCCGTACCACTGATGTAAAGTTCACAGGCCTGTAATTACCTGGATTATCTTGCTACCCTTCTTAAACAAACATTGGCCATTTCCCTGTCTTGATCTATGTCATACTATCCTCATTTGTCATGTACAGTCAAAGCTCGTTATGATTTCTATTTCAAAATATAGAAGTAATTTCATCAACATTTTAAACTTGGCTTTCCTCTGTTAAGCTCTATTTGTAATAACTATTTTTTCTTGCCTTCCAAACTTGACTACTTGACAACTAGTTCCAAACACATTATTGAAAAGGATGCTTGTCACTGCCTCAAACTCACGGGAGGTTCTATTTCAAGATTGTACAATCTCTTCTGGTCCCTCTCTTGTCCACAGGAAATGCCTGGGAAGCTGAGACTGGGTGCGATCTGGTGGGAGGAGGCCTTCCTTGGTCAACTCCACATTATTCTGCACTTAGTTAAATTTTAATTCAATTCAAAGTTCACTTCTCCAAGGCCAAGATTAGCAAGTTTTTTTCCAACACAAACAACAATTGTGACATATTTATTTGCTCCTGCAGACTACACCCATATGTATGAAACTAGTCACGTGCAAAACTGACTAGTTTTTGATCATTCTTTGAAACTCTCTCCAAAGTTCTAGATTTTGACTTACAGTTTTGTCCTCTGATAAACATATTTGGAGTTTCATTGGAAATAGCATTACTTGCTCACTGATGCTCAGTTTGGGTTCCACCAGGGCCATCCAGCTTCTGACTTAATTACTACTTTAGTCCAAAATGAACAAAGGACATGAACTCAAGAAATGAGCTGAGAATGACAGCCTTTGACATTAAGACAGCATTTGACTGAGTGTGGCATAAAGGAGCACCAGCAAAATTGAAATAAATGGGAATTGCAGAGAGAGGAAAAACTCTCCACTGGTTGCCACTGTAACCTAATTTGAAGGAAAATGTTTGTTGAAAGTTAATTATCTCAGCCCTGGGATGACAGTGCAGGAATTCCTCAGGGTTGTGACCAAGGCCCACCACATAGAAAGTAGGTAGTGTATAGCAGCTATGTATTTATTCAGGAAAAATGCAATGTCAAAATATCATGTATGGGGAAAGTTGATCCCAAAATAGCACTGCTAAATTTTGCAAGCAAAATTAACTGCTTACCTTGGCTAAGTTCTGCCATAGTTCGCATAAATAGTCAAAGACTTGAGCATGAATTTCAGGATCCTTAATGCAGTTGACGTCTCCCAAAATACCAAGCATTCGTCTCCACATAACTGTTGCAACATCTTCATGCCATCCTTTAAGACTCCCTCCTGCCATAACACTGCAATCTTCATTTGGAAATTCACTATTTTCTGCTCAACATTTCAAGACATAAAATAACAAACAAATTTATGAAGTTTAAATTCAAACCCAAAACATACACAATATGTTGAAATAACACAGTTAAAAGTTAAATACCTTGAAAATATTACTGAATAGAAACTAATGCCTTAAATGCATTATGATTTGCTCAAATAAAAATGATCTTTACTCAGCTTCTTTACTTGGAATCTTCACATAAATAGTAGAGATATACATGTTGCTTAATATGTCTCACATTAGCAGTTTCCTCTGTGGGATCAGGATTAAATGTTTGAAACAACCTATATATTTAACTTTAAAATGAATTAACCATGCAAGTAATACCCAAGTCATCAGGAGTCTGCAAGACTGAATGGTGCAGTTTTTCATCCAGTGGTAAATCTTTTTGTTCTGCATGATCAGCATTTAAAGTGGATGGAGAAGGTGTCTGAGATCTTGAACATGTGTTTGAATGGGTCGGAGAAGCACTTTCAGAGCCTAGAGAATATTTAAAAAAAATTATGCTAACTGAGGATACTATAATAATAGACAAAACTGAAATTTTTGATTTCCAGTTATGTTCAATTGCAAGAACATTTATTGGCAGAGTTTTCTGGTGTGAACCTCTCAATTCATTCTACTTTATTCTCAAGAAATTCAGTGCATTTATCATAAGCAACAGTCAAATGCATAAAATTCAACTACATGGAAATAGAATACCATTCCATCTTGGACCATGTTAGGCTGTTTACATTTTTGCTAAATAAATGACCCCAATGAAATATTCATCAAATGTATTGTGTTTCACATCTTTCTGCAAAACATAACTCATCCAGCTTTCAAAAAAGTAAGACACAACATATATTAGGAACAAAAAGGAAAAGTGATTATATTAATAAGTCAACATTTTTATTTTTATGTAGGAAGGTATCACAATCTGGGGCTTAGGTTTCTCCACAATTAAACAACATCACTGTGCAACTGAGTTAACAGGGAAAAGCAAAATATTGCAGAAAATTCTGGAAACACTCAGAAGGTCTGACAGCTGTCAAATGAGGAACAGTTAAGAATTCATAGGGAATGCACATGAAGTAAGGAAAAGGTGAATGCATTTTGTACCTGAAAGGAAAGGATTAATGGATTTGTACCTAGAATATGTCACAAACATAACCCTTCATCATGACTGATCTTCTTTAGCTTATACTGCTCCTGGCAGTAACATAAGTTATAAGTTGTTCATATGTCACATGCTTTAACACTCATTTTTATAAAGACAGATAGTTTAATGTGGCTGTTATTTAGTAGACTTTGCAAATCCTACCAATTTGTGTTAGTAGTCATCATTACACAGATGGTAGTTTACGATACTGTCTTTTGACAGGTGCTGCTGGCAGATCACGATACCGGCTTTTAACAGGAAGAGTCATGCTGGAGCAGTCGTGATCGCACAAGTAACTTCAAAAACGGAGATGTTGGCACTGCTGCAGAGAGGTTTTGAATTGTGACAGTGTGTCATGACTGCAGCTGCCAGCTGGACTGTGAGTTGTGATTAAATCGGAGGCTGTATCACGTCCAAGGAAGGAAGACCGGAGTTCTGGCTGGAATGGAAAACTTAGAGTCGTGATTGACACTAAGACCATGATGTGTTTGTGTTCTATGAGAACTCTGGTAGTCCCACTTCTCCCAAAATTCTGGAATAAACTCCAGAGTTTTGAAATAAAAACCACTGTATTTTGACTCACTAACAGTCTGAGGTATTATTTTACCTACAACATACACTTGTAGGCAATCTCCCCAGGGGTGTTCACGCAGAGTACAGAGGTTAATTCAGCAAGCTTTTCTAAAACTTCACAGTAAGCATGCAAGTGATTTAATATTTTTGTCCAAGGTCCTTCCTACTATACTTAGTTACACCGTCAATGCATATCCCAAAGTGACCAATTCTGACTGAATATTTATTCAATCTCCAAAATGCAATTCAGGTTTTTTCAATATAAAGATAAAATAAAGTTGTTTCGAACCTTTGTGTGCTATAATTGTGTACGTTTTCGAAACTGAATAGATTCTTTTTTCTCCTATTTCAGAGATTTCACTCCAGCCAACTGCAGATGTCAAAGCAAGTAACTGCATTCCAAGAATCAGTCAAGACCATAACAATGTGCTGCAGTAATATCATTCTCAATGGTGAAGCGATATTGAAAACAAACTGGATTGGGCACACTGTTGACTAGGAATATTTTAATGTGCAATGTTCTATTTTGTAGCATGTCTACTCCTTAAATGGCAATGCCCATTTCTCTTTGAAGCAATTCAATTACCAACATGGATAATATCCTGTTTTTTTTGAATTGATACAGTGGTTGGACAAAATCTTGGAATGTACTACCTGACAGCATGGTGGGTGTATCTACATGGCACAGGTTGCAGTGGCACATCAGGGTTGCTCACTCACCACCTGCCCCAAGGCATTTAGACAGGAGCAATAAATACAGGCTTTGCCAATGATGCCCTCTTCTCAGACAGGGAATAAAATTCTTAATTATTCATGCAGGCAAAGTACTGCAGTGTTTACCACAGAGGAGTGGCAAAGTTATGAACAGATGCTCTCAACACAAGAGAAGCAATAGGACCGTATTAAACGTCAACAGCTGACTTTTACCTTTCCTCAGCAAGCACAACACACCTGTGATGGTAACTGTGTCAGCAGAAGCGGTCTGCAGATTGAGGCTGCTAGTTTCGGAATCAATGTGCACAGCAGTTAAATTCGTCAATTCTTGCTCCGCATCTGTTTGCCGTGATGCTCCTAGATTTGCTTCAGTGTACACAGCAGAAATGGTTTCACTGCCAAAGCTAAAGCCTACAACAGAACCAAAAATGGTGACCATTATGAACCCCCTTTCAGCCAAAATAAAAGAAAAGCATGATAGAGAAAATTGTGCAAATCATTTATTAAAAAAGAGCAGCAAAAATATTCACTTTTTAAGAGATGCACAAGGAAATAAAAGAAAAGAAAGTCTGCAAAATGTTGGTTTATAGAACCAAAACTACATACAAAAATAAGCAGAGCAGGTCAACGAGTATTCTGAATATCAAAGTGTCTATTTTGCCAGCCCAATAGGCATTCTTTTAATAATTAGCAATTTGTTCCCTTTTGCAATGAATTGGATGGGACAGGATGGTAGTCATGAAAATGAAGGAACAACGTAAAGAATATTTCCGTCCTAGCAGAAAGATTTTAGAATATCATTTGCACACTTGACAAATACACAGTTCAGCATTTCACTAAGAACAGAAACAGATGTAAAACACCATAATTGGAAATGGAGTGAAGTTTAAGACAAGCTGATTTGTAGCCATTTTGGGCTGAGGGGATATAATACAATTTTTGGCTTAACATCTGCTATACAAGTTATGATATGGAAATTATTTGTAATGATTTGAATGATTAGATTTCACTTCTGAACATCTAACTAAATACTGATAGACTGCATTTGGGTAAAATAATAGTCATAAAGTGTATCTCAGCATCCATGTGAAGTAATCCACAAGTGTCACATTTGGTCTCCTGGTCACACATCCAATAAAACACCAGGAATTGCAGCATTACACCAATTCATTTTGAATTGGTGTAATGCTAAACTTTAAACAAAAACAAAAATAAAACCCAAAACTTTTGCTACCATTAAGCCAGAGAATATTATTTGAATAATGAAGACCAAAGTATCTTTCTTTTCCCCTATTTAAGCTTTCTAAGCACACTGAAGTAATACCAATTTGAGGGGGAAATCAGTTGATGTTAGGCCCTTGCAGTGACCATTACATCAGTTTCCACTGCTAACCTGACTAGTATAATAGCATATAGTCGTCAAATCTAGACATGTTAGATCAAATTTCAAATAGTGAATTAATCTGTTTAGTAGCTTTGCAAATATCACTCACAAGCTGATAGAAGAACTCTAGGAGTAGCATAGAAATTATTTTAAATCTATACTTGCATAGAAAACACTCAAATTTCAATTTACCTATCCATTATTGAAACACTAGCTTTGGTAAGATAAAAACAAACCGATTACCAAGGCTTTTTGTTCATATACTTAGATGGTATTTCATACGTTTTTGAATATAACTTTCAATTTTAGGAATTAAAGTTTTAAATAAGATAAGTGAAAAAGCTTGGTTAATAGAATCTTATAGTGCAGAAAGGGGTCATTTGGCCCATTAAGTCCACACTCCCACCCAAGCCCTAAAACCCCATGCAGTTATTGTAGCCAGTCCCCCCATACTAAGGGACAATTTAACATAGCCAATCCATCTAACACATACATCTTTGATCTGTGGGAGGAAACCGGAGCACCTGGGGAAGACCCACGCAGAAATAGGGAGAATATGCAAACTCCACACAGACAGTGACTCTAGCCAGAAATCAAACACAGGTCGCTGGCACTGAGAGACAGCACTGCTAACCACTGTGCCACCATGATGCCCCAAGGCAGCAACGATAGTGGGAAAAAATTTGAACAACGAATGATCCATCTGGAAGCTTGTATTGGACTAGAAGTTTTATTTTAAAAAAGTAGGTAAACTTGCCATAGTCACAGATGACAAGCAGATGCTCTTCCCTTTGAGGAGAGAACTGACTGCTGGTGATTTAACCTGAGGATCACTACACATCAGGCAAGAGGCAAGGCTGAGAAAGTCAAACCTTCATGGATAATCTCAACCAGTATGAGAATTGAACTTGCGCTGTTGGCATCACTCTGTATCACAAACCAGTAGTCCAGCCAAGCATCCTAACCAGGGGATAGTCAGGGAGTCAAATGTGAGAGTAATTCCGAGAAGGTCAGTTGTGCAGTTATCCAGGAGATTGACTTTTTTTTAAACTTTTCCTGCTAACTATTCAGAAGAGTACATCAGGACTGTCTGATGTTTCCAACTCTAACTTGGAGTTGGAAACAATCAAAGAGGCTCCCATTCAGCAGGGAAATTGCCCATCAGAAATTGAAACGTTCTGGGTAACTGCCATGTAGTTCATTACATAAGGCCTTCCACAGTGTCCTGATATACATCTCAGTTGTACATCAGGTCTCTAACCACCCAGAAACCTGAGGTGAGGCTATATTGGATTTGGTACTGGGTAATGAACCAGACCAGGTGTTAGACTTGGAGGTGGGTGAGCACTTTGGTGATAGTGACCACAATTCGGTTACGTTTACCTTAGTGATGGAAAGGGATGGGCACATACCGAATAACAGTAGTTATAGCTGGGGGAAAGATAATTATGAGGCTATTAGGAGAGATTTAGGACGCATAGGGTGGAGCAGGATATTGCAGGGGCTGGGGACATCTGAAATGTGGAGCATATTTCAGGAACAGCTTCTGCATGTCCGTAATAAATATGTACCTGCCAGGCAGGAAGGAAGTGGTCGAGTGAGGGAACCATGGTGTACTAGGGAAGTTGAATCTCTGGTGAAGAGGAAGAAAGAGGCTTATATAATGATGAGATGTGAAGGCTCAGTTAGGGCACTGGAGAGTTATAAATTAGTCAGGAAGGAGCTAAAGAGGGGAGTTGAGAAGAGCTAGAAGAGGACATGAGAAGACTTTGGCGGATAGGATTAAGGTGAATCCTAAAGCTTTTTACAGGTATATAAATAATAAAAGATTGGTTAGGGCAAGATTAAGGCCAGTCAGAGATAGCAGTGGGAAGTTGTGCGTGGAGCCTGAGGAGATAGGAGAGACACTGAATGAGTATTTTTTGTCAGCATTCACGCAGGAGAAAGACAGTGTTGTCGGGGAGAATACTGCGATACCAGGTTGTAGACTGGGCAGGATTGAGGTTTATAAGGAGGAGGTGTTACCCGCATGAAAACTGATAAGTCCCCTGGGCCAGATGGGATTTACCCTAGCATTCTCTGGGAGGCTAGAGAAGAGATTGCAGAGCCTTTGGCTTTGATCTTCATGTCGTCGTTGGCTACAGGTATAGTGCCGGAAGACTGGAGGATGGCAAATGTTGTCCCTTTGTTCAAAAAGGGGAGTAGAACATAGAACATTACAGCGCAGAACAGGCCCTTCAGCCTTCGATGTTGCGCCGACCAATTAGGAACAAGCAGTGACCCTCTAACCTAAACCATTCCCCTTTCATCCATAAACTTATCTACTAACCTCTTAAACTCCACCAAACTTGGCGCATCTACGACTGACACAGGCAAGGCATTCCATACCCTTACCACCCTCTGGGTAAAGAACCTACCTCTGACATCTGTCCTAAAACCACCACCCTTAATTTAAAGCTATGTCCCCTCGTGCTAGCTTTCTCCATCCTAGGAAAAAGGCTATCACTGTCCACCCTATCTAAACCTCTAATCATCTTATATGTTTCAATAAGGTAGGGACCATCCTGGAAATTATAGACCGGTGAGCCTGACTTCTGTTGTGGGCAAAATCTTGGAAAGAATTATAAGGGATAGGATTTATAAGCATCTAGAGAGAAATAAATTGATTAGGGATAGTCAGCACGGTTTTGTGAAGGGTAGGTCGTGCCTCACAAACCTTATTGAGTTTTTTGAGGAGGTGACCAAAGAGGTAGATAAGGGTAAGGCAGTTGATGTAGTGTATATGGATTTTAGCAAAGCGTTTGATAAGGTTCCCCATGGTAGGCTACTGCAGAAAGTGCAGATGCATGGGATTGAAGGTGATTTAGCAGTTTGGATTAGGAATTGGCTAGCTGATAGAAGACAGAGGGTGGTGGTTGATGGGAAATATTCAACCCGGAGTGCAGTTACAAGTGGTGTACCTCAAGGATCTGTTTTGGGGCCACTGCTGTTTGTCATTTTTATAAATGACCTAGATGAGGGTGTAGAGGGTTGGATTAGTAAATTTGCTGACGATACCAAAGTGGGGGGAGTTGTAGACAGCGAGGATGGATGTTACAGTTTGCAGAGGGACATGGATAGGTTGCAGAGCTGGGCCGTGAGGTGGCAAATGGAATTCAATACGGATAAGTGTGAGGTGATTCACTTTGGTAGGAATAACAGGCATATGAAATATAGGGCTAATGGAAGGACCCTTAATAGTGTTGGCGAGCAGAGGGATCTTGGGGTACAAGTACATAGCTCTTTGAAAGTTGGCACCCAGGTTGATAAAGTTGTTAAGAAGGCGTACGGTGTGTTAGCTTTTATTGGTAGAAGGATTGAATTTAGGAGCCGTGAGGTTATGTTACAACTGTACAAAACTCTGGTGCGGCCGCACTTGGAGTATTGCGTACAGTTCTGGTCGCCGCATTATAAGAAAGATGTGGAAGCATTGGAAAGGGTGCAGAGGAGGTTTACCAGGATGTTGCCTGGTGTGGTGGGAAGGCCTTATGAGGAAAGGCTGAGGGACCTAGGGTTATTTTCATTAGAGAGAAGAAGGTTATGCGGTGACCTAATTGAGGCATATAAGATGATCAAAGGACTGGATAGGGTGGATAGTGAGAGCCTTCTTCCTCGGATGGTGATGACCAACATGAGGGGACATAACTTTAAATTAAGAGGTGGTAGTTATAGGATGGATGTCAGAGGCAGGTTCTTTACACAGAGGGTGGCGAGGGTACGGAACGCCCAGTTGTGGACTCGCCTACTTTGGGGGCATTCAAATAGAACATAGAACATTACAGCGCAGTACAGGCCCTTCGGCCCTCAATGTTGCGCCGGCCAGTGGACCCTCCAACCTAAACTATTCCAATATCATCCATATGCCTATCCACCGAACATTTGAATGGATGGTCCCTACTCCCCTTTTTGAAAAGAGGGACAACATTTGCCAACCTCCAGTCTTCCAGCACTATACCTGTAGCTAACGACGACATGAAGATCAAAGCCAAAGGCTCTGCAATCTCCTCTCTAGCCTCCCAGAGAATCCTAGGGTAAATCCCATCTGGCCCAGGGGACTTATCAATTTTCATATCCTCAAGATTCGCTAACACCTCCTCCTTATGAACCTCAATCCTACCCAGTCTACAACCTGGTATCACAGTATTGTCCCCGACAACACTGTCTTTCTCCTGCGTGAACACTGACGAAAAATACTCATTCAGTGTCTCTCTTATCTTCTCAGGCTCCACGCACAACTTCCCACTGCTATCTCTGACTGGCCCTAATCTTGCCCTAACCAATTTTTTTATTATTTACATACCTTATTAAAGACCATATTAAATGGTCGGTGGATAGGCACATGAATGATGTTGGAATAGTTTAGATTAGAGGGTCCACTGGCCGGCGCAACATCGAGGGCCGAAGGGTCTGTACTGCGCTGTAATGTTCTATGTTCTATGAAACTGGAAACTTTGGGCCATAAACACTATTTTTCTCTACACAGGCTGCCAGACCTGTATGTGTTTCCAACATTTCTGTGTTTATTTCTGATGATATGTTCATGTCATTCCAGCTGTTGCTAAAATTTCCTACTTGCAACTGAGGCTGTACATTGTTCATTTTCTTCTTGATTTTACCTTATACGATATTTAATAATTGAGAGTTTCAAGTCTCAGACAGTACAACCAACAAGGGCTGGCTCAGGTTTCATGCAATTCACACAGGAATTCTCAGGTATTACTTGCTGCTACTGAGTACTGGGAATCAACAACCAGAAATGGTCAGATACATTAACCATAACTGCAGATTCAACAAATAACGTCCCAAGAGGAGTGCTATAATACATCTGGAATATTAAAACTATAGGCGGGGTTTTATGACCTTGCTTGTCCCGAAACCGGAAAATCCCATACGTTTCCATGATAAGCAGGCTAGTAAATTTCTGACCTATTTCTATCTACACAGGTGTCACCAGACCTGCTGAGTTTTCCAGCATTTTATTTTTATTTAAACAAATGACTGCCTTGAAAATGCAATATATTTGTCAGCTGAACACAGTTTTCAAATATAACTCACAACTTGAGATTAAAGATTTTGACCCAATTCAAAAGAGGTATTCAAGGAATACAGAGTATAAACTTTTTGCTGGAGAGAAACAAACAGGTGACTGGTAAAATAGTACCGGTACCTGAGATTTGTAGGACACAGAAATCGTAGCACACTACAGCATAGAGAGAACATTTAGCCCTTTGTGTTTGCACCACTAAGTGCATGCAGTATTTATTCACATCAGGATTACATTTTTTAAAAGATTACTCCATTCTTAAAGTTACACAGCCAGAGTGCAAACATACCAAATCCACCTCTGCGGTTGCTCCAAAAACCAACTCAAACTGAATCCATGGCACGATAGCTAATGCTGCTACCTCACAACACCAGGACCTGGGTTCAATTCCAGTCTTGGGTGCTGTCTTTTGTGTGGAGTTTGCATATTCTCCCTGTGGGTTTCCTCTGGGTGCATAGTCCAAAGATATGCAAGTTAGGTGGATTGGCTATTCTAAATTGCCCCTTAATGTCAATGTGTATGGGGATGAGCAGAATAAATAGATGAGATTACAGGGATACAGCAGCAGGGTGGGATGCTCTGTTGGAGAGTCGGTGCAGACTTGGTAGGCTAAATGGCCTCCTTCTGCACTGTAGGGAGTCTAAGATTCAGCTCATTGTCCCCACGAAACAAACGTAGAAGATCCAAGATGACAAGAAAAGGCACTACACCCCATCTTGGGCTTGATCTAATGTTTGACTTAACAAAAGGCCAAGAAGCACATCCCTACCAAGTAATTATACTTGCCATGTAGTGATTCTCCCCTGTCAGGTAAGTATTGCATGTGTCCTAAATACATAATTTAATAAGGTTCAATTAAGCTTGGTGTAAGTTCTATGATATGCACAGGAAGCTTAGATGAGCAAGTTAATTTTCTCTCATGCTTGGCATGGAGTAACAAGACAAGATGCAAAGTACAGAAGTACTACTCTTGAACTATTATGAATGTTTGCATATCTAAAAGGTCTCTTTGAATAAGCTGGCAGCTCAAGAGTTTAGTAAATGTCCCAGATATTTAAACACTCCCCTTGTTTTACACTTTAAATAACTCATACTATGTGACTTGCCACAAAAAACTTGATGACACAGTAAATAGTTGTGTGAAATTATACTCAAATCAATCAATTTGAGCTAAATTTTGTCTCCACTTCAAGAAGACATTCACATTATTTCAAATTAAAGTCAGTTTACTTTAAAACTCAACATTTTTTCAGAAAGTAGGTAGTGCAGAATATCCATAAATAAATGCACCTAAAAGCTTAACAGAAATACCAAAGTGAGCGTACTTACTCTCAAATTTCCGTCCATCATATTGAAAAGCATTGAAAGAATCTGAATGGCTGTCAGAACTAATGAGGTCACTGCTTCCGGCACTGGCTGGAGAAGTCCATTCTGATGGGATGCCTGGGTCATCTACTGGTCGGGTCTGATTCTGTCTGTTCAGCAAATCAGGAAGGTCTTTCGGCACTTCCAAACTGCCAGGGCTGCTTCCTCTCCTCAAAACATTCTAGTGCAAAAAAAAATTACATTTTTTTCCTTAAACACATCAAATTGATGTAGCTTGAATGGTTTAATTACGTTCCAATTAAGAGTGGAATAAAACTAATAATTTACTGATTTGGTAATTAACTAGTAAAGCATCTCAAGATATTTTGTAACATTAAAGGGGCAATATAAATGCAATTAATTGTTATTGACACTTAACCCTGATTTTGTTGCAACAATTTCCACCATTAGATCAATTGGATATCAATTATATGGCTCCCTGATTCAATTCAAACCCTGAGGTTGCATTGCTGCAGGGATGCTCTTTAAAATTTGAAAATACATATAACCAAATTTTTGGATGGAATTTAAACATGGAACTGTGATTAAATTTTTCTTATTTTGGATATTGAATTCTTGAGAAGAACGTTGGAATAGGATTTGCAATATTTTATTTTAAAAATGGTTCTATATACCTCACATTACTTTTATATGCATTATTAGGGGACAAATGAAAAATATTCATGAACATTCTTTGATATGGTAGACAGTTGTGCTGCTGTCCAGATTATCAAAAACTCATGGCGCACAACAAGAAAAAGTACATAACAGAGTCACAGAGGCTTACAGCATGGTAACAAACCCTTTGGCCCAACTTGTCCATGTTACTTTTTTTTAAACCACAAAATCAGTCCCAATTGCCTGTGTTTAGCCCATATCTCTCTATATCCATCTTACTCACGTAACTATCTAAATGCTTTTTACAAGGCAAAATTGTACCCATCTCTACTACTATCTCTAGCAACTTAGTTCAGACAGTCACCACCTCTGAACGCTTCTATATGTCTCCCTTCTAACCTTAAGTCTATGCCCACTAGTTTTAGAGCACCCTCTCCTACTTTTGGGAAAAGTTGACTATCTAACTGATCTATGCACCTCATTAATATATAAATCTCTATATCACCTCTAAGCCTCCAATGTTCCAGGAAAAAAAGCCCCAGCTTATCCAGCCTCTCTTTATAATTCAAATGTACTGGGCAGGTTTAATAGATTGCACAAAATTCCTAAAAGGGAGAAGGATTACATGATTTTCCCAAGCTTTTTTTTTCATTTGGGGGACTTCGACATCATTAGCTGGCCAGCATTTATTGCCCATCCCTGGTCATTTGAGAGCAGTTTAGACTTAACCATATTGCTATGGCTTTGGAATCACATTTGGGCCAGGCGAGGCAAGAATGGCTGATTTCCTTCCCTAAAAGACATTTGTGAACCCGATGGGATTTTCTGATAATCGACAATAGTTTCATGATCATCAATAGATTTTTAATTCCAGATTTTTTTTTATTGAATTCAAATTTCACCAGTTGCTGTGGCGGGATTCGAACATGGATCCCCTGAGTTAACTGAGTTTCTGGATTAATATTTTGGCTATAATGCCACTAGGTCTTCGCCTCTCCTGTCATGTGGGATAGTAGCTTGAGTTTATATATGGAAAGACTTAGTTGTCTTTGTTACTTGTTTCACACTAATAGCAAGAATCTATTGATCTATTAAAGGAAAAAATAGGTCCAAAAATAGTGAACAATTTCAGTACAGAGATTTTTATACTCAAAATATTTGATACAGTCAATCATTAATAGAGTCAATTTAGTCACTTCAATTCAACTGTAGTTTCTATACTTTTCTCTTGCTAACTTTCCTGTTTAAGGTGGACAGGGATCCAGCAGCAATCCTTCGTTATTCATCAATGTCCTTTATTTCTTGTCACACCATCCCTTTGGCCAACTTTTTATATTTTTTCAAATTTTTTTTTTAAAGAATTAATGTCAAACTTTGCATCTCACTAATATTTCAGAAGATGTTGTACCAAAGTAAATACATGGATGTTAATATGATCGCTTAACACAGATTCAGCTTTACTGTTACATTAGCACTTCAACTGAACACCTATTTGTATTCTTGATCAGATGATTACTCAGATTCAGCAGACTTTAAAACATATCTTGTGCATAAAAACACAGCAGTTTACACAAATTCATCATTTTCATTGATTTCTCCCTCTCAGATTGACATCAATCTTCAGAAAAGGTTTGACTAATGCGATGGCAAATGATTGAGGCTCACTTAATGTCACCACACAGAAAAATCTGTCAGTCTGATAATCTTCCCTTTCTGGTTCCTGGCTACAGGAAACAGCAGAGAGAATAACTCAGAATAGATAGAACTGCGACTAATAGTTATTATAGAGATAGCTGCAATACAAGTAAGGAAATAAACTTACCACTGAAGTACCAGTTCGTAATCGCTCTGCTATAAACTCATCCATAAGATCACTAATATTGGGATTACTATTGCCAATATCAGTGCTGAAAGGTCGGGGCTTTTGATTTTGGTCCTCCTTATTGACTGAAAGCAAATAAGGTATTTAAAAACACAATAACACAACTTCATAATAAACACAAAAGCATGATAAATTTACTCACCAAAGCAATAAAAGGAATTTAGCATTGCAAGGGTTACTTGCCAAATCATGCAGTTCCCCAAGATATGAATTGTCCTATCTTTACTGTGTGCAATTAGAGGTAATCTCAAGTTAGCATTAGCATAGTTCACATTAAAAGATTAGTAGAGGTTAACAATTTTTAATCTTTGATGGAAGAAGAATTTTATTAGTCTAAACTGTCAACGTATTTTCAAGATACCACGAACCGGGTTTCTCAACTCAAATTATTTTTCTAAAACTAAACATTAAAACTGCTTTAAGTAGTTTCACCTTACAAATTTATTTCCTTAACATTCAAAGATGAGATACACCTTTACAAAAACAAGTCACTTCTCAATGTAGAACTCTATTGAGACTTTATACTTGCAAGGTCTGCCCCCTAGTGCTGAAAACATTTAAAACAATGTAAAGTGCATTAATGCAAATTCACTGTGTCACCATAGCTAACCACAAATAATTTTACGGTCAAAGATTAACAACTGAAAACCTGCACACAAAAAAGGGATACATTAGTACAAATTTTGTTGAGTGGGGGGAACAAAATATTTGCCAGGTCATACCAGCTAATCAAAAGCGCATGCAAAACCAATAAAGGAAAAGCAGTGATCATCCCCAAGCTATTTGATTGCTTAAAGCTTTTCAGTTGCATCAAGCCAAACAGGTGCTCCTTTGTGCGCTGCACACTGTTAGTGCTCACCTGCAACTTTCCTTCCAAAATATCCCAAAACATGACTGTAAAGATCCCTCAGTGGAGCCTCTGCTGGTACTTTTCTCTGTCTCTGTGGGGAAACATTTGCTTTCGACTTTGAAAAAGCGTGTACAACAGTTCTGTAAACACCACCTAGGGAACTCTGTTGCTGCACTGATTCCTGTAAGCTACAGGATCTAAGTGTTCCATGACCAGTCCCCTGACTACCTCCTGTACTTCCCTTCAGCACTGGAACACTTGCAACAGTATTTAATGTTGATTTCCGGTTCTTACATTCATGGGAAAGCCTGGTGTCCAGAAGCCTATAGACACCAGGTTTCATGGAGTCAGTTGGTCCAGAACAGCCACTGCTGAAACCACTAAGTCTTCGAAGTTTTAATTTCCAATGAGTCTCCTTATTGTCCAATGGGCTGTGGAACTGTACAGACTCAGTAGATGGTCTAAAACTAACATGCATGCTGCTATTTTTTTTCTTATTTGCTACACTTAAGTACTGCGGCTCTGGTGTTGTTGTATCAGTGATTTCTTGGTTAGCTGAAAAGTTTTGTGCACTTAAAGCTTTAAGTGGGTCAGTAATTGTGCTGTTGAGTGGAATTTTATTTGAACACATGCTATGTGCAAGAGTTATCTTATTGTTAAGTTCTGTGACCGTAGAAGTTTGACAAAAGGCATCAGCTAGCAGTTTCCTTTTATTTTGCTGATCTGTTGATACTACTACTTTTCCTTGGTCTACCTCAGTTGCCATCTGGTGAGTAAAGGCTTTTCTCCTCTGTTTGAAATCTGGATTTTCTGACTCCATCTTTGATGAAATTCCCTGTTCAAAGCTTTCAAGTGGTTTGCACTTATGTTTTTCAACATCAGTCTCTGATAACTGCTTTTCTTCAGCAGAAAATGTAGTAATACTGAAATAATCATCTTCTAGACATGGAACAGAGCTTCCATCATTTTCCAGGTCCTCCACTTTTACCCTTGCTTTAGTTTTCCCTCCCAAAATCATATCCTGGCTATTTGCATGATACATTCTTATCAGCCCCACAGAGTCCAGGTCCGTCTCATCTACCATTAACTCAATATTTTCGTTTAAGGGAATGCTATTTTTGGCATCTCCCAATTTGTGTTGGGTGTGCTCGGCTTCTTGAATAGACTCATTAAAATATTTCCGTATGGAAGACAGCAAGTCTGCCTCACTGTCATCTATTGTGTGTTGACTGCACTCATAAGATGCTATTGTTTCTACATCCCCTACAAGATGACAAAGATGATCATAAATACTTTCACCAACTTCCAGAGAATATTCTGTACTGTGTACATCTGTAAAATGACTTTCAGTGGACCTAGATAATGAGAACACCTCAGCAGAACTTTGCAAACTTGAAGGAACTGATGAGCTGTCAATGACAGGAACTGCACCTTTAGCTCTTTCTGCTATGAATGGTTCCATTATATCAGATGTGCTGCTGCTTCGTGGCATTGGCTGCTCTTCACGTACAGTACTAAATACTTCAGAGGTGTTTTCTTCACTCTGAGAATAATGCCTTATTCGAGTAGGCCGGGCCAAAATTTGGGCATCATCAAGATCTTGAAAATAAACCACAATTAACGGTTATGATTTGGAGAGATTGGAAGTTCCAACAAAAATATTACCATAAAAATAAGCAATCCCTGTCATTTGCACAAACCAGCTCAGGACAAAATATCAAGCTTAAATGAATGGAAAGATGAATGCCACTGAAGTCCATACATAAATTCTGACCACTGTCATTTATTATACTATTTGTACATCAAGATAAAATGCTATTCCAAATATCCTACTGTCAATCCTTTGAATTACAGTTCCCAAACATGTTCTGGATTTCTAATTATTACAATCACTTGCCAGCTTTAGAATGGTTTGACTAAATGGAAAAGGTTTGAATTAAAATACAGTTCTTGATTCATTTGGTTGAAAGAGGGAATCTTCAATATTTACAGGAAATCTTTGAAGGTTTCGGACAAAGACGGAAACACAGACACAAAAATTAATTCATTTGTGTGGAATTGTTTATTTTATACTTCCTTTGCAATCTCCATAAACGTGCAATTTCCTAACCCAACTTTTTTTGGTATTACATTAATATTTATATTTTAATAGAATTGGAGAAAAAGGGACATAAAGACATCATATATCTAACTGTCCATTTTTCCTAGGTCTCTAACATGTTTGCTTACTTTTTCTGTTCTGAAGGGCCCTACAGGAAGTACTTTTTCCATAGATGTTGCTTAATCTATTTACTTTTAACCTTCTGTTTTGTTTCAGATATTTGCAAAACGTTATAAATTTGACAATATTTGCATTATACAACCATTCAAGTAAATAATTAAGAATATTAATACAGAAAAAAATTCTGGCTAATTATGGAAGTCACATTTGTGTCAATATTTATCCAACAATTTGTCACCCAATTTCCAGAACTAATTAACTTAGTAACAATCTAAGCTTTTTCCATTATCTTCTAGTTTACAAAGCCCGATAATTATTCTGCAGTTAGAATAGCCAAGCAAGCAACAAGACAAATGGTAAATAGGCACAGGAAGTAAGCAGAGGTGAACTACCTGGAAGATCATCAAATAAGGGGGTGAGGACTAGGTCAAGCAGGTAAGGATTGGAAGAAGTATGGAGCAGAACAGGTGCACTTTTAGCATTGCGCATAGAGGCCGATGTACAAACACAATCACCAATGGATCGGCTTCCTATGGCTTTAAAGAAATTAAAATGAAGAGAAAAGAGGAAATCAAAGCAAAGAGTAGTACTATAGTAATGAAAAAGTGCTTTCACAAAAAAGACAAAACTAGGACAACAAAAGTAAACTACAGACATACAACTGCAGAAGTTAATTCTGTCAACATTCTATGAACCAGGATCTTTGACAATATAACAATGTTTAAAATCCACTAAACAGAAAACTTTAATTGGATTATATCCCATTTTTGTGCAACAGATGTGTGGACAACACAAGCTTGAAAACACGTGATTATTTGGAAGTTAATAAATTGTAATCACCATTACATAAATGCTGTGCAATCCTTTGAATTACAGTTCCCAAACACGTTCTGGATTTCTAAAGAAAATCTTAAGGACCTATTCCACATCTTGCATTGTATGTAGTAGATAATTAAATTTTGTGACAAAGGTTTTAAGAATCTTGCTTATTGTGAAGTAAACCAATTATTCATTCAAAAAAAACATTCTGCTCGGGAAGGATATAAAAGATCCACAAGTGATTGACTTGGGTGCAAATGCATTGAAAAGAAACTTTTCTCATTAGTAATATGCAGATCAACTGCATTTAGTTCTGCAGAAAACAATTACAATTGCATATAAAAGGGAGCAGTGGAAGTGCCCAAGAGACAATCAACTACTTTCCAGAACAGACCAATACGCAGGTCCATTATTGATTATTTTCAAAACTAGATCGATTACCCATCATGGAATGTCTGTTATTTATTGTAACAAAATCTAACTCGACTTTCTGAAAAATCATTTTTGTAGCATGTACAAACATGACATGATAGATAAGCTCAGTCACATTTGGTCTCCTAAAGCCTTGTGATCTATGCCACTGCATTTGATCTGAAACTGATTCTCTTAATAGGAAATCCTACATTCTCATGTGATCCAAGGTAATCAGATGAACACGTGTGTGGGAGACAAGCACCAAACAAAGAAGAAAATCGGAAAAGTCAATTTGCCTTTTTTCTTCATTTACATATTTATCACATTACATAGGAGAGTTGTGAAATATGAAGAGGTGGTGTGGGAACAGTGGCCCATTAATTGAAGACTGTATTCAAGATTTTTCAGCAGAACAACTTAAAAGGCAATTTTAGCTTGAAAGATGATCATAGAAAGTGGGAGTTCAGCTGTTAACAAACTAGCAGAGCTAACCACCACCCAGACTTTTGGAATTTCCCAAACAATTTATAACCTTTCAGCTAAATGCCAAACTAATAAGAGGCATAGATCATATCCTTTTATAACCAGTCATTCCTTAATCAGAAGCTAGTATCCACATCTCAAAAAAAAGCCCAATAGAAAGTGATATTTTGTTCAGGCGATGTCATCATAGTAGCAGCAGCAGTAAATGGTCTGTCCTTACAATTTTCCAGAGCAAACTTAGTCCACATAAAGTATAAATCTTTGTCTGTTCACTTGGCTCTTGCAGACCCCGTCAAAATATCTTGCACTTATACAGTACAGTTAATGTAGCAAAACAACCCAAGGCACGTTGCAAGAATGTAATTAGATGAACATTTGATACTAGTCAAAGATGAAGATATTGGGAACAAAGAAAATGAGGTGTTCTTAAGAAGCACCTTAAGAGATCATTCTCTGGGTAGAAGCTCCAGGGCTTGAAAGCGTAGATTGCTTATGGCACACTTAAATGTTGGGGTGAAGGAAATAGAGACATGAAAAAGGCCAGAGATAGAGAAACAAAGTGTTCTGGGAAATTTCTAACACCGAAGCATTGGTAAACCAGGGCTCAATGTTGGTTAGTGAGAAGATGGGTTATAGCTTAACAGAATTTGAAAACTAGGATATGGACTGCAAGGAAGGTATGGAGCACATAGATAAAAGGCTGGCCAAGAGAGCATTGAATAGTAAAGTCTGGAGGTGATGAAACTTCACAGGCTATATCCTGCTAAAATCTTCATCCGATAATTGAAACAATGATACAAAGGTGTGAAGAATAAGGATGCCACATATTCTTCTGGAAATCATGTTGAGAGGTGGTATAGTGGGTTCAGTTTTAGTTGGTTCATGATCATAGAATCCCTACAATGCAGAAGAGGCTTTTCGGACTTTCAAGTTTCCACGAACCCTCTGATAGAGTATCTTACTCAGGCTCTCTCTTCTGCCATATCCCCATAACGCCACACATTTTCCCCAAGAACAATGGGACGAAAGACAGATTTTATGAAGAACAGATTGAGAATGACATATCTGAATGGAATGTGGATACTACTGGAGGAGAGAAATGTTTACAATATTAGCTGGTGTGGAAACCAGGAAAAAAAAAATCCAGATGTTAGGTTTAATCAGAATAGGATCCAGGGAATAGGAGAGTTGCGTGAATAGCTGAATCTGGAAAGGGCATGAGGGTATATAGGAAAGAAAAGATGAAATTTCAGGGGTGAACCTTGGCTAGGTGAAAAGGGTGTGGCAAGAACAGTCAAACACATGGTCTCAGTCTTACGACAAATAAATTCACAAGTTCTTCGTATATTAGAAGTGGTTAGATGTGAAGATGGAAAGAGAAAGGGGTTTCACCACAGAGCTAACAGTAGAAAGGGATATCTCTGCTTTCCGGGATGATTCCAGAGTATTTAACAGTTTTGACAAAGAACAGCAAAGTAAGTTTTGATGTAGTTCGGTCAGATCTAGAACTGAATAACTAAACAAAAAGTACAAAAATCAAGTCTGTGCCCCTTGGATTTAAGGGAGCAAAGATGGGGGCGATACAAGAGAGAATGATCAGATGGGAGAGTGGGGTTTTTGCTGGGCATAAGAACAGCAAAGGCAGAGGTGAGAGTGTGATTGAGCAGATTAGTAACTGAAGTAATATTATGGCATATAGGGCTAAAGGCTAGGCAGATCAAAGTGTTGCTGCATACATTTGGGGGTTAAGAAAGATTTTTTTAAGAGCAGACATGAAATGAAGAGGTTACGAATGATGAGTGATAGCAATCTGAGATTATAATTATGGGAAGGTGGGCCACGTGAAATGACAAGACTGATGGAGGAGCAAAATTTATACAGGTTAAGACAGGATTGGAGGGGGGGGTAGATTTTTACAAAATATTATTTGTTTTGAAAACTGAACTAGAAATGCAAATCCTTAAGCATATTTAAGCTTGGAAAACGTCAAAATAAGCGATCTGTGGTGGGAACCTATTCTTGGAATTGAAGATATGTGTCAAAAATTCTCGCTCAATAGATTTATGCCCAATACTCATTTTTTTAATGTTGCACTTGCAATAGATAAAGGAATTGAAATAAGTTAGATTATTTCATTAAGTTGCAAGAAACCTGCTTATTCAATTCCATTCAACCACAAGATCAAAATGAACATTTAAACAAAAGTCATAAACAAGAATTTAGATAGTACTACTTCATTAATTAAGGATACAGTTATGATAGTTCAAAAATGTTTGGTAACACTCAATCACTTTGAAAAGTCCTGTTGATGAAATTTCAATTTTACCTACCTATAGTTTTTTGTCGTACTATACTTCTTGCCTTTTCGGTTCCTGGGGAACCAGCAGTGGTAGCACTTCGCTGCCTCATTTGCACTTGCCCAGGTTGATCACGACTCCAACCTCGTGAAAATGATTTATCAACTGCTGACTTTTGACATCCGTGACCACCACCTAAATTTCAATAGCAGCAACAGAAGTATTAACACTTTAATTCCTGTATGTCAGCATTCAGTGATTAATAACTCAGTAACTAAATCAGACAAAATAATTATTATATGTAGAGTTAAAATAAAGCTTTAAAATTTTGGCCTGTTTTATCTTCCCCCATCTCACTGTCAATAAACACAAAATATTGCTGCATATTGTCAACATGTGCAAAAGGTAGATAAGCTCATAAAATTCTCCTTTCAGCATTTTACTTGCCCTTTGATTTATATACATCATCTGCATTTTATAATAATTGAGCTTACTTTGATTCAGGATGTTCAGTCTAAAGTAGTACAGGAGCTGAAAGCATTGTAAACAAGAGTTACATGTTATCTCTTGCTCCCTAGGACCTAAGCATTTGCCAACTAATTTTGACCTGGAGCCAAAATGAAGCCATCAAATATCCAACAACATAACTGTAATTATGCCAAGTATTATCGTCACTACTGGGCTCATTCCAGATCCTGGGTACACACATCTGGCTGATATTCCCACTGTTGTAGCGCTATCTTTCATAAATGTGCCTTGGTATCATTCTAGAAAAGGTCTTTCATGTGCCCTGGACAACACTGGTTTCTTAACCAACACCAACAAAACAGATTAGCTGGTCATTCATCTTATTGTGCTTGTAGGGCCTGTGTCCCAGTCAACCAGCTGCAGCATTTGCTGACAAAACAATAATACTTCAAAAGGTAGTTAATTTACTGTGAGGAATTTTGCAATATCCTTAAGAGATTAAATGAACTATAGTAAATAAATACAACTCTTTCCATGTCAATCCACATATCAATAAATGGAGCTCATTAGGAATGGAGTCAGAACACCCTATGAAAGTTTCTCTTCGTAGTATGGGATGTGGAGGAAGCATTCTGATGCAGAATCAGTGACCCCTCTAAGTCATTACATTGAAGTTTTGGAAAAACTGTACCATTAATACCATAGCTAATTTGGAACTTTGGTTTAGCATAGCCTCCATGGTCAGTTCTTCCTTTTTTCACACTTTCCCTTAGGTATACTTAAAATGATGCTAATTAATCACTGGGGAAGTTCCAAGTTGAAGGAGGATGGGCGACACGGCGGCACAGTGGTTAGCACTGATGTCCCTCAGCACCAGGGATCTGGATTTGATTCCCCGCTTGGATCACTGTCTGCATGTTCTGCCTGCAATTGTGTGGGTTTCTCCAGTTTCCTCCCTCAGTCTGAAAGATGTGCTGGTTAGGTGGATTGGCCATGCTAAATTCTCCCTCTGTCTACCAGAGCAGATGCTGAAGTGTGGCAATTATGGGATTTTCACAGTAACTTCACTGCAGTGTTAATATAAGTTTACTTGTGACTAATAAATAAACTTTACTCACTGATTACTCCACAAGTTTGCATGCATTTGCTAAATACCATGATCTGCCACTCTTTTAGAGAGTCTGTTACAAAAAAGCTGACCAATGTCTGTAAAAAGTATGATGTCACTAAATTGCACTCAGAATTTGAAGTGTGTTAATGTCAATTCTTGAGGAGGTAGTTCATGATCTCAATGCACTTGATCTTATATGATCACTTACGCCACCTTCAACACTCATCATTGCAAATGATAACTGATGTCCAATCAGATTGGCCAGCAGAAATGCACAGACTGGAGACTCACAAGTCTAATTGTCTTTTAATTGACCTTACGTTCCTCAGTTTTATCCTGAACAATACAAAGAATAAGATTTAGTCCTTTTGTTTGGAGTCAACTGACATTTAGTTGAATGCTTGCCAAGATAAATTCAAACAACCATGTGATTGTGGGTTCATGCTGTTTAAAATACAACAGACCAAAGCCTTTCATAAAATTAGCAGCATAGTCATACGTCCCATTTGTGGCTTTGGTGCTGTAATAAAAGGTTAGGATAGAAGAAAGTGTTGCCATGTTATAGTGCAATCATATGCAAGTGAGGCACATGGCCTTATGTGAATCAATAATTAATGCCTACAATTTGCAAAGGAAACCATCTAACAACCATTACAATGCATCCTGATCTTAGGAGTCAAAGCCAAAAAGAGTTTACTTGTAATTGAAGGTTTTGAAATAAACACTTTGTGAATAGGTTTTAGCAATTTCACATTACTTAATTTTTTAGAATCAAGCAAAGTCTTCACTGGCTTCAATATAACATGTACCACACATATAAACCACAACAATCCAGGGGAACGGAGGACAGTGATAATGCTACTGGATTGGCAAATCAGAGAAACAATTTCCAATCCCACAATGTCTGCTGAAAAACTTTATTTCAACAATATTTTAAAAAATAAATCAGTAATACTGATTGTCACAAATGCCTGTTCACTAATGCCTTTAATGGAAGTAAATCTGCAGTCCTGGAGTGAAAGATTCACGATTTGCAGAGTCTGAGTGAGCAGTGCTGATGGGACTGGGGCATTAGAAGCCCAAGGGAGTACCAGCATACACCCCAGACAACACATTGAGAAGTGGATATTGCCCAACAGCTGAAACAGACTCCCGAGACAGAAGACACGAGGGTCAGAGTGCAAGAAAGAGACATGCACACAAGGACAGTCCACTGAATATATGCACACGTCAGAAATCTCCAAGCATCTGCCAGAGTGTGCACGTGTCGCCGCATGCACACATTACCTCTTTCAACAAGACTCCATCCAATGAAAAACCAGTCCACATAATCAAGTTTGCAGGTAAAAGTGGTGGTGCAATTGAAAAGGGAAAACAAACGTTGTATCTGAGACTGGAAGCAAAAAAGGTGCTGTTTCAGTTACTTTAAAGGGCCAGAACATGCTGTCAATGATATTTCAGAGAAAGATAGTACTGCTGGATCCATGCCATCAAGACCATCTTGAACAAAAATGAACTGAGGAATTTCTGGAGGAATGTGCCATTTTGTTGAGATTCTACCCATAGATCTCAGGCTGGAGTCATACCTAGCACAAATAAAAAAGATTCTGGCTATTGATGGCCAATCATCATTTTTGCAGAAGTTCTTCATAGTGTCCAAGGTCCAAACTCTCTTCAGCTTCTTCATCAATGCCCTTCCCTCAAATTTAGGATCAGAAGTGGTAGTTTATTTTGCTGCGAGTAATTCACCTCCCACTGCCCCAGATCGTGCAACCATCTTCTCTTTGCTTGCCTGCATCAGTGCAGTTCCAAGAACAGAAGCTTGATAACATCTGGCACATACCATCTGATCAGCACTCCATCCACTATCTTAAACATTCATTCTCTCCACCAGTCTCCACCATCTGTAGGATGCACTGGAGTAATTTGCCAAGTCTTCTTTGACAGTATCTTTCAAACTAGCAACCTCTACCGCTTACAGGAAATGCAACAGACACATGGGAATACCATCCTCCAAATCACGTACCATTTATTCAATGCCACTGGGTCAAAATCCTTGTGATCCCTTCCCATCAGCACTGTGGGTGTTCCTACACCAGATGGACTACAGAAGCTCAAATATGCAGTTCCACAACACTTTTTCAAGGACAATTAGGAGTATGCCTAATTAACTGGCCTCACCAGGGATGGCTTAACCCCATGAATGAATCAAAAAAATTTAGATGAGAAAAAACAACTTTTAATTATTTACTGGTGCAATATAAATACATATCCCAAGGTATTTCACAGGAGCATTGTTAACAGAATATGACACAGAGCAATATAAAGTATTGGGGCAAGTGACCAAAAGCTTGTTCAAAGTAATATGACTAAGGAGCACCTTAAAGGCAGAAAGAGTTAGAGGGTTTAAGAATAAAATTCCTAAGCTAAATGCCTGTCTCAACTAATTTTCCAGACAGACAATATTATGAAGTGGGGGGAGGAGAAAGGGCAAGAATAGTTATGCTGAAATTAAAAATACATTTATTTGTTCAATTCCTGTCAGAGTAACTATTAATGTAACACTGGAAAAACCATCCAAAAATAGCAAATGTCACTGTGTTTAGTGGAGCTTTTCACCCTATTTTATAGTGGCTGGTCTGGTTTTCAGCTGATCCGTCTAGTAGCAGACATTTTATGTCCAATATTTCTCTTTTGAACACAAGAACAATGCATGTAACTGTGAAGTGTAGTCATATGTATTGGAAAACGCAATATTGCGTCCAGTGTTGCAATGCAGATGAAGTTTGCCCAAAAAGTCTACCGGCCTTTAAATTTGACAAGGCTGTAGATAGTTCTATGGTTCCAATTCAGACAGATTGCTTCAATGAATGTTTACATCATGTATAATGTATTTTTATTTCTTAAAAAAAAATTAAATTTCTCAACCTATCAGTCTTTTCTTGAAATGGAAGTGAAAATTTGTAAGTGAAAGACTGATATCAGTCTAATTATTTTTTGTTTGAACAATACTCAATTAATTCTATCTCTGTTAAGTTGCTACTAGGATTACAAACTAATTCACGCAATTGCAACTTCATTTTAAATTTGAGATTGCATGAACATGATCATTTTTGCACGCCTGCATAAGGTTGGTAGGGAAATGTCTCGTATTCTTGAGTTAAGTCAGTCACCCTAGCTGAGGAGTAGCTTGTAGATGAGAAATAGGAGGGGCTCAAGGAGCGATCCTTTGATAATACCAGAGGTAAAAAGGCTAGACAAACAATTTTTTAAGACAGATTCAAACATTTAACTATACCTTTCCCTTTGTGTTTCTTCTGTTTTTGTTCACTCAATTTATCTAAAGGAAGATCATGCAAGTCTAGGTTGTATAAGTGCCGTGCCAGCACTTTGGTCAAGGTTTCCATTGTTGTTGCCCATTCAGTAATCAATTCTTCCCAGCATGTAAGCGATGCTAACACCACCAGCAATTCATCCCACAGTTCTCGGGAAACATATACATCCAAGTTCGCTTTGATCCAGGCTACTATTAGTGTCTAAATAGAAAGACACAAAAGCCAGGCAATGAACAATGTATGCAGATCCCAATTGTAATCTAGTTTTTTAGATATCTGTTTTTCTAATTAAAGGGGTGTAAATTAATGTAAATTAAAAATTACACTTAGTGTTCATTTAATTTCAACATTATTAATTTGAGTAAAACATACAAGATAATGTATCGATGCATTAAATATATCTTCCTTGTACATTTTTATTTCAATGTTCCATATTTATCTGGAAAATATATCAAAACACTACTGCATGGAAAGTCATATAACACAAGTGGTCAAACTCACTGATACCATTGAGAAGTTAACAAGTGAAAATTAGCATTTTCCAATGGGAATGAAAAGATAAATAGACACTACATTGGTAATTTTACTCTTAGCTTAGTTGAGAATGCCAAAGTTATAGGGAGCAGTTCATTTATTCATCACTGCTTCAGCAAAAGTTTGCAGAAACAGGAAAATATGAAAAGGAAAAGAACAAAACATAAAAAGAATTTTATGTTTAGTATGCATTTTAAAAAAAGAAAAATGAGGAAAAAGAAATGGAAAATAAACCAGGGAAGAACAAAAATGAAAAGTTAAAAATACACAATTTCCCTTCTAATTTAGGTAATTACCAATTTCAACACATGCTATTCACACTTAATTTCATAATGCTTTAGGATTCAAAGCTTATTTTGCTTCCATGGAATATATGTTTTTGTTATTTTGAAGCACATTTCCATCAGCCAAGGAAGATGATTTCTTACTAGGAAAAAGATTATCTCTACTTTCTGAAACCCTTCCAAAAGTGTTGTCAGGGAGGAGTTTCATTTACATTCTCTGGTTTTAAGACTATTAAAGTGCTATTGCCCATCGTGTTTTACATCCTTCTACCTCCTAAAGAAATCACTATTCCTGCCCACTCATTTTACTTGTCTCTATCATTTTGCAATCTGTGTCCTCCTCACAATTCGCATTTCCACCCAGCTTTGTGCCATTAGCAAATGTAAATGTCTTACTCCCTGTTGTTTTGCCCATGTCATTCATACAGCTTGTAAATAACTAAGATTCCAGCACTAACTCTTGCAGCACTTCACTTGTCGCTGCCTGTTAACTTGGAAGTGCCCCATTATCCTTACTCTGCTTGCTGTCCATTAACCAACTCTTTATCCATCTAGCTCCATGAGCCTATTTGTACAATTAACCTTGTGAGACATCAAATGCCTCTTAGAAATCCATACCTACTTGTTCTTTTTTATCAACCCTAATAGTTACACCCTCAAAAAACTTTAATTTGTTAAAAATGATTTGCCTTTTGTAGAACAATGTTGACTTGTTCCAATCCTACTATCCAAATCTCTCCCTCCTTGCTTGAAAGGTTCTGCAACATGTGTCAACTTCCAATCTGATGGGATTGCTCATGAATCAGCAAGATACAAAAATATGTAGAGGAACGGGTAGTATTGAGGAAGCAAGGAGGCTGCAGAAGGACTTGGACAGGCTAGGAGAGTGGGCAAAGAAGTGGCAGACAGAATACAGTGTAGAAAAATATGAAGTTATACACTTTGAAAAAGAGGAATCGACACATAGACTATTTTGTCAATGGGAAAATGTCTAGAAAATCAGAGGCAAAAAGTGACTTAGGAGTCCTTGTTCAAGATTCTCTTAAGGTTAATGTGCAGACTCAGTCGGCAGTTAGGAAGGCAAATGTTAGCATTCATGTTGAGGGGGGCTAGAATACAAGAGCAGAGATGTACTTCTGAATTTGTATAAGGCTCTGGTCAGACCCCATTTACAGTATCGTGAACAGTTTTGGGCCCAGTACCTAAGGAAGGATATGCTGGTCTTGGAAAGGGTCCACAGGAAGTTCACAAGAATGATTCTTGGAATGAAGAGCTTGTTGTATGAGGAATGGTTGAGGACTCTAGGTCTGTACTTGATTGAGTTCAGAAGGATGAGGGCGGGGGTGGATCTTATTGAAACTTACAGCAAACTGCTAGGCTTGGATAGAGTGAACATGGAGAAGATGTTTCCATTAGTAGGAAAAACCAGAGGGCACAACCTCAGACTAACGGGATAATTCTTTAAAACAGAGATGAGGAGGAATTTCTTCAGCCAGAGAGTGATGAATATTTGGAACCGTTTGCCATAGAAGGCTGTGAAGGTCAGGTCATTGAGTGTCTTTAAGACAGAGATAGATAGGTTCTCGATTAATAAGGGGATCAGAGGTTATCGGGATAAGGCAGGAGAATGGGGATGAAAAAAATATCAGCTATGGTTTAATGGTGAAACAGACGCGATGGGTTGAGTGGCCTAATTTTGCTCCTATGTCTTATAGTCTTATCAAAGGAATTTTGTGAAATCATATCTAGTATATCCAGCTATCCCTTTTAGAACTAGAACATAAGCCATCAGGAACAAGGGATCTGTCAGAATTCAAATTTCTTCAATACCTTTCCTCTGTTGATATTAACTTTCTAAATTGCTGTCAATTTCTGGTAAGAAACTGTATCCTCCTGATAATTCCTCATGTCTCTTCTTTTGAGGTATCAATTTTTATTTTAGACACTTTTATATAAAAACAAGTAGTAAGATCTTTTTCTATTTTGGATGAGTTTACTATCATATTCTATTTTTTCTTTCTTTAAAGTCAAAATTTTGGTGGCCCTTTGCTAGTTTCTCAAACACTCCCGTCTTCAGACTTGCTACTATTTGTTGCAATAACGTAAGCCTCTTCTTTCAATCCAGTACTACCTTTAACTTCCTGAATGAGCCATGAATGGGTCTTCCTTTCTGAGTTTTTGCTTGCCACTGTGTGTATTTTGTTGAATGTTTTAATTGTTTCTTTAAAATGTTTCTGATTGTTCAATTATCTCCATAACTTTTAATCTAAATGGCCAGTTCTTCTCTCATTGCTATGGAATTGGCTTTAAGTTTAAAAACATGGAAGCAGAATGCCATGGCTAGTCATCCATTTAATTGCCTTTTCCCCCCATATTATCCCTATATCCTTTTACCCAATGGTATTTAGAAATCTCTATTATAAACATATTCAATGACTGAGTTTCCACAGCCCTTAGAGGCAGACAATTCTAAGGAGTCCCCTTCCACTCTAAATTTCTCTCTAGCCCAGAAATGATGTGCTGAACCTTGGCAGTCATGCTTTTGGTGGCAGAAAATGTGTAACCATTGCATTCTGGAGAGAAAATGCTGAAGATGTTTAAAAAAAAAATATAAGAGTTAATATTTACCACTGGAAGGATCGAGAAAATTGGCAGGAGCAGATTGGTTACTCATTTTACACCCCATCTAATTTTTTACTTTATTGATCTATTTCCACTAATTTTGTGTATTAACCCCAAAAACTCCATATCCTAGGGTATGGTCTCAGATTAATTCTTCCAAAAGCAATCAGAGATAAGCTGTTGCTTTCATGCTGCAAGTCCAGACCAATTTATTCCCAAAGGGAAGCACTTCCTGTCACTGAATTAATCTATTTACCAACACAACTGTCTCAATTGACAAGCAAAGTACGATTCCTTACTTCAGTTCAAATTATTGCAAATATTAAAAATCCCAATTATTAAACAAAGTACATTTCAAAGTAGAAACGTGATCTAGATACAAACTTTACCCGAAAGAGTGGAGTAGCAAGTCTCCCTGCTAATACAGAATTTTTCCTCCCTTGAGATAACGGTGGTGCTTGCAGAGGTCGCTTCATAACAGATTCTGTAATTCTCAACATAATCAACAACAGCTGCTCCCTGCAAAAAAAGAAGGAAAGGAGGTATTGATGTTCTATACCATGACGCCCAAGGTTCAAATTTTGCCACGTAGCTGGTTTTTAGATTCTTGATTTAGTCAAGATTTAACAATAAAAACAATTAAGTTAATATACCTTGTCACATGATTTATAAGATAAACATATTTCTCTAGTGTGTCCAAATTGGTATCAGGTTTTTAGTACAATACCATCAAATTTCATTCCCTTTCAGTTGCACAAAATTTCATTGAAGGTGGTCTCCTGTTTGGGGAGTATTATAATTCCTCCAGCTGCTAAACTAGAGTCAACACTGTTCAGATCTAAATGTGCTCCAACACATTACATCATCATGATTTATATTTCAGCCACGCTACTAGTGGCAGTATAAAACTAACAGCAGAACTATACATAGGTAACAGGAGCAGGAGGATGCCCTTCATTGCCTCGAGCCAGCCTCATCATTCAATTAGACCATGGCTAATCATCTATCTTGATGAATTTTTCTATCCTCATACCTTTTCATGCCTTCACTATCTAGAAATCTATCCATTTTTTTCTTGAACATACTCAACAACTGAGCCTCCAAAGCTTTGAGTTAATAGAATCCCAAAGATTCACACTCAGGAGAAATTCCTCCTCATCTCACACACCCTTCCCAGCCAGCTGAGACATCCTTTCTGCAACTACCTTGTTGAATCCTGTAAGAGCTTTGTATGTTTCAAAGATAACTTATTCTTCTAAACTCAGTCTCCAATCTTTTTAATTACAAGATCACTTTTAGTATCAAAATGCAACACGAGATCTAATTAAAAATTCAACTTTACTAAAACAGTAATTGATAATCAATCTGTTTGGCCACATTATGCATCCACCTTCCATGACCATCAAGTATTGAAATGGGACTTGGACCCAGAATTTCTGGCTCAGAATAGGGATGCTATCAATTCACCACAAGATTTCTCTTCCCACTCACGTAGTTTGTCTAAATCCTTTTGAATTAATTTTGCATCCTTTCAACTCACTTTCCACCAACTTTATGTCAACAGCAAACTTGGAAATATTACATTAGGACCCACAACTAAATCATTGATTTAGATTTGGAGTAGCTCAGGTTCAAGCACTGATCCTTGTGGTAGCCAACGAGTCGCAGCCTTCCAATCTAAGCATGGCCCATTTATTTTCACTTTTGGTTTTCTGTCCGTTAACCAACTCTCAATCCATGCCATCACATTGTCCCAAACAGAAGCATTTCATTTTGTTCACTAACCACTTGCTTAGTATCTTATCAAAAGCCTTCCGAAAATCAAAAAACACTATATCCATTAGTTTCCCCTCTTATCAATTTTATAAGCTACATCCACAAGAATCCCATCAGATTTGTTAAACATGATTACCTTTCATAATCCATGTTGACCCTGCACAATCTAACCATTATTTTCTTAGTGCCCAATTATCCCATCCTTTAGAATAGATTCTAGCATTTTCCTGCATCTGATGTCAGGTTAGCACCTCGTGGTTCCTTGTTTGCTCTCTTGGTTCTTTCTTAAACAGTGGGGTTACATTTGCTACCTTCTTATTTGCAGGAACCATTTAAGGATCTGTTGAATTTTGGAAATAACCACCAATGCATTCATGATCTCTGTAGCCACCGCTTTCAACATTCTTGGATATGGATCATCTGGTGTTAGTGATTTATCAACTTTCTGTTCTTTTAATTTCTGTAAAAATACATTTTCACTCAATTTCTTTATGTTCCTCATTCCAACAGTCCTTTAGTTCTCCATTATTTTGAGAGATTTGCATCTTCTTCAATGTAGACAGCCGCAAAATATCTTAGTTTCTCTGCCATTTCCTCTGTAAAAATTCTCCTGTATCTTCTTATAATAGGCCTACACCTGTCTTTGTTAATCTTTTCCTTTATACATACTATGGAGGTTTCTGCGGTCTACTTTGATATCTCGCACTAGTTTGTTCTCATTTTCTATTTTTGCTTTCTTTATTATGATTTCTTTGTCCTCTTTTCTGAATTTTAGAAAACTCCCAATCCACGGGATACTATATTTTTGCCAGTTTTAAAAGCGTCTTCCCTTTGATCTAATACAATCTTTAACTTCTCTTGTTAACCACAGTTGGATCACATTTTCTGTTTAATTTTAGTGCCCCAAAATAATGCACATTTGTTATAAACCATGTATTAATTTTTTAATGCTAGTTATTACCTGTCTACTGTCGTATCTTCTTATGTAGTTTTCCAATTTACCACAGCCAACTTGCACTCTCATATCATAGTTTTTGTTAAGATTTAAGACTCAAGCTTCAAATTGAACTACTTCACTTCCAAATCTGACGTAAAATTTTACAATATTTTGGGGCACTCTTCCCAAAAGGCTTCCTAAAAGTCGGGGATGTCATTGAAAAAGGAAATTAGAGATGCCTAAAACAAGTTAACCTAAATAATCATGGGTGATTTCAATCTACATGTAGATGGGCAAACCAAATTAGCAATAACGCTGTAGTGGATAAAATCCTAGAATGTTTAAAAGACAGTACACTAAGGAACTAACTAGGGAACAGGCAATCCTAGATTTGACATTGTGCAATGAGAAGGGGTTAATTAGTAATCTTATTGCGCAGGCTCCTTTTCGGAAAAGTGACCTTATTATATTCTCATTAGGATGGAAACTCTAATGTAATCCAATCCAAAACTAGAGTCCCTAAATCTAAGCAAAGGAAACTACAAAAATATGGGGCTGAGTTAGCCAAGATAGATCAGGGAACTTCTTTAGAAAGAATGATGATGAATAAACAATCGCTAATATTTAAGGAGCAAATGCTTGTATCACTAATGTTATACATTCCTTACTGGCACAAAAACAGAACAGGAAAAGTGGCACAATCACAGACAACAAAAGAAATTAAGGATAGTTTTAAATCCAAAGAAGATGCATATAAAGTTGCCTGAAAAAGTGATAATCCTGAGAAATGGGCGTATCTAGAATTCAGCAAAGGAGGTCCAAGAGATTTATTGAGAGAGGAAAAATAAGAGTAAACTAGCAAGCCGCCTATAAAAGCTCTTACAGACAAATTAAAAAAAAAATTAGTGAAGACAAATGTTGATTTTTAATGGTCTGAAACTGGAGAATTTATAATACAGGACAAGGAGATGGCAAAGCAATTAAACAACTACTTTACTTCTGTCTTCACAGAAGAAAACACAAGTAAATTCTCAGAAATACCGAGGAATAAAGGGTTTGGTAAGGAGGAATTGAGGGATATTAGTATTACTGAGAAAAGAGCACTGGAGAAATTAATGGACCTGAAAGCCAATAAATCCCCATGGCCTGATCATCCATATTCCAGCGTACTACAGGAAGTGGCCATAGAGATAGTGGATGTGTTTAATGATTGTCATTTTCCAACAGTCTACAGATTCTGGAAGAGTCAAAGTAGATTGGGGTAACTCCACTATTTGAAAAAAGGAAGGAGGGAGAAAGAAAGAACTACAGGCCAATTTTTGATGGTGGTTGGAGGAGGGTGTAAAGGTCCCAACTTGGTCATAATTATAGTCATTATGATTTTTATGCTGTAGATTGCAAAACATAATACCGAAAGGAATGTGAAAGAATGTATAGCTTCAGTGAACCACTACTTTCACCCAATTTATTTCAGCAGTGAACTTTATAGGATTTGGTCAATTCAAACATAAGAATTGCTGGATGAAAAATCCCAAGATCCATCTAGATTGCGTTCTACCATCCAGGTAGTCAAAAATACAATAACTTGAGCTGTTGACTAATCAGGGAAATCAATCTTCACCTGTTGGTCAACAACAAATTCAGACGCAAGTGACGAAAATCTTTGCTAATGAAAAGCTAGGGGAGCCACAACTACAAGGACTTGCTGCACTTAGCACATTCCATGTCTCAAATTATTTAAATTGCAATCCAAAACATTTTCCAACACAAAACTTAGAAAAATTAATCGCATTTTTGCTGGATAATTATGAAAAATGCTCATCATACCAGGTCTTCTTGTTCATTGCCGTGTGGACAACCATGTATCTATAGATGTTGAGAACACGCTTACACATGTCTACATGCTCATCCAAGAGGGTTCCAATTTCATTGGCAGGTTCTAGCAGCAATATATTTGCTGAGTTAGTTATAAAAACCTGCAATTATAACGCAATGCAATTATATGAAGAAATGCAAAAGAAATTATAGTTAGCAATGGATGAGGACAACGCACAACATAAGTTACAGTTGAGAAAACTACATTTTGAAGATTAAATTCAGAAGCATCCACCTACTTCTCAACGCTAAAGCAAATCTTTAAATACTAATTAACTTCAGGAAGTAGCATTTTGCACAATTGATTCAGTAACAAAAAATAATGCACCTGAAGTGATGCCTGAACACCTGCACACACATTCCTCTCTTCTTCCTCTATTTCAGGAACTTTGTTCATTGCATTCTGGTAGGATGAATTTCTTGTCCAGCTAAGATTTCTTACATGACCTGGTGCCTTAGTCATTTTATCCTACAGAATAAATAAAATAGAGGAAACATTTGGTGAAATAAGTCTATTTTGCTAATTCTAAGAAACGTGTTGTCTTGAGCAAAATATTGCAGATGCTGTAAATCTAAAATAAAAGCAGAAAAAACTGGCAGTAATCAGCAGGCAGCATCTGTGCAGAAACAAACAGAGCTAACATTTCAGGGTTCTGTGACCTGAACTGACAAATGGGGCTTCAACTCAAAGCTTTGTGACTTAGAAGCAAGAGTGCTGCCCAACTGAAGCATCGCAGCCACATACAAGACTTGTTCAAAAATCAGAAAAAATGCTTGATAAATCTATGAAACAAGTTAGAACATAAAACATTACAGCACAGAACAGGCCCTTCGGCCTTCGATGTTGCGCCGACCAATATAAAAAGCAATACCCCTCCAAACTAAACCATTCCCTTCTCTTCCATATACTTATCAACTAACCTCTTAAACGCCACCAAATGTGGCGCATCTACAACTGCTGCAGGCAGGGCATTCCACTCCCGAACCACCCTTTGGGTAAAGACCACTTCTTGGGTTAATAGCTGAATAACAGAAATTTGCTTTTTAAAAAACTAAGCGCAAAAATTAACTTTGTCAATTGGAAAAAATTTCTTCCTGAAAATGAATCTATTCTGGTACTCAACTTATCTAATTTAGCATAAATTTTGGATTAAGGTTGAAAACTTGCTGCTTTGTACTCTCAATATACCATATCAGATATCAAGCTATGAAAATGATGATGCTTACATAGTTAAACCTTTAAAAACCAGTAGTCTGGATTGCTGACATTCAGTTCAATAAAAATACAGAACTGGACCCCATACTATCCTTCCCAATCACTGCTATAGAAATATATAAGCATGCTTTGTACTCAATGCCTAATACAACTTCAACTTTTTCTTTTTACAGTCTGAATATTACTTAATTCTCTTCAAATAGACTAAATAAAAAAGTTATCTATTTTGAGAAAAGGATTTCTGTTTGAAAATGTTCCACAATAATCGATGTGCTGTAGATCCTAAATCTTGGTATATAATCAAGAGTTATGATTGATCCAATCTGATGTTTAAATATATTGCATATTATTCATATTGGTGCAGATTTCTGTGGCAGCAATTCGGTGAACTGCAGTGTTTGCGTCATCAGTTCTTTGAGCTAATAGCAACTTTTGGAGTCTGTGCATGTGCAATCAAACTCAGAAGTTCTTGTTAGTGACTCTATGAGACCCCAAAGAATGAAGAACTGTCAGGCTGCAATCAATTAGGAATTAGTGAACTGATGAGGACATGCCCTTTTATTTTATTAATCTCACTGTAAAAGTGCTTGAAAACATAATATCTGTTGGATAAGGTGCAAATACGTTTTAATTCATAATTAAAGAACCTTTCTGACAAATTTTATAATTGGGGAATAAAACTCATCTGTAATAAAACATTCCACATTTAAAAAAACTAAAAAAAGTTAATGTAGTTCAGTTTCTGACATAAATCCATTTATTATACTTTGCTCTGTAAAATTTAATTAAAAGTGAAGATAAATTAGTGCTTTATACTTCCTGGTTTGCTGTCTGAGAATTTTTCAGACTACAGACATTTAGCTGCCACCTAGCCTAATCACAACCATGTTGTTAGATGCCTTCAAATTTCATTTACTTGGCACCAGATTCAAATCAGAAATGAAAGAAGAAAACCAAACCACTCAAACTGTTAAGTCTTTATGGGCAGTTTTCTTGGAGGCCATTGAGTGCTGTTGCTTCACTGGTGATTTGGGCCACTGTTATTATCATAAATCATAGAACCCTACAGTGCAGAAAGAGGCCTTTTGGCCCATCAAGTTTGCACCAAACACAATCCCACCCAGGCCTAATCCCCATGTCCCTACATATTTTACCCACTAATCCTTCTAACCTATGCATCCCAGGACACTAAGGGCCAATTTTCTAGCAAGGCCAATCAACCTAACCTGCACATCTTTGGACTGTGGGGGAAACTGCAATACCCGGAGGAAACCGCAATACCTAGAGGAAACCCACGAGGAAATGTGCAAACTCCACACAGACAGTGACCCGAGCTGGGAATCGAACCCAGGTCCCTGGAGCTGCGAAGCAGCAATGCTAACCACTGTGCTAACGTGCTGCCCACTACACTATTACACTATTCTGCACCATTTCAAAGAACAGGGGAGTTACTCCTGGTATCCAGGCCAATATTCATTCCTCAAATCAGCATTATTACAATAATATCCTGTAGACGAGTCAGATTTGAAATGTTACCTCTATTTGTCTTAGATACTGCCAGACCTGTTAAGTTTATCCAGCATTTTCTGTTTTAATTTCTGATTTCTAGTTTCCGCAATATTTTGCTTATTAAAATAATAGGTTATCTGGTCATCACATTTCTGTTTCCGGGAGCTTGCAAAGTGATTGTAGTCACTATTGTGTGAAATACAATGCAGAAGTACTTAATTGGCTGTAAAGCACTTTTGGGATGTTCTGAAGTCATTAAAAAGTGTCACATAAATGTACATCTCACTTAAGCCTGATTATTCTAGAAACGTTAGAATGGTTCATAAAACAAATATACGCAATTTTATTCAAAAGGAAGCAATACAATCAATTTGCAGCAAAGTTAAAAATTTTTCCTTCAAGCAAATTAACAATTAAACATTTATATATAGCATGCATTCTTACATTTTATCACACTTTAAAAATGGATCTCTAATTTTAACAAGTACCTCCTCCTGTTCATTTTTTTCCAGTGGATAAGAATCACCATGCTCTCCAGCACTGACTAAATTTATGACACTTGTAGAAGGAGAATAACCCAAGTCTTCAGCTTCTTTCATAAATACAGGCTTTTCCTCTTGTTGAATCCATTCCTGGTAAACTTTAACAACTCTTCTCATAGCTGCAGCTTCACAGATAGGCAGCAGAAAAGCCTGAGAAATACAAAGATGTGGTCCTTGTTAGTGTAATAAATAGCAATGAATTAAGATTACATTTTTACTACTTCTGAAGCAGTTACAGATGGCATTATGCTCAGATATTCCAAAAAACTTAAATGGTAGAAATGTTTTTAGCTCCTATCATGTTGGTTAATCTGGTTTCAAACAATTCTAGACTTTTTGACTCTGCAATCTGTACAACTGGGAGGAGCTTTAAATTTCATTTGACTACTGGAGAAGTTAATTTTTCTGCAAGCTATATTTTAAGCAGAAGAAACTGTGGCTGCACTAAATGTACACATCATTATCCCTCATTCTCAGTGAACTTACATCTCAGCAATTTCACATGGCGCAACTGATAAAATCTGCACAATATAATAGTTCACAGGATCCTTACAAGGCAGAACAAGGCCAATCTGCACTTACTCTCTGACCGAGTATCTCTCCCAATCCCTATTCCTGTAACCCCACATTTACCATGGCTAATCCATCTAACCTACACATCTTGACAGACTTGGGGGCAATTTACAATGGCCCACCTACCTAACCCAGAGATCTTTCGACTGTGGGAGGAAACTGGAGCAGCCAGACAAAATCCTACACATATTCTTTGCTACTGTCACCCAAGGCCAGAATTGAAGCTGTGAGGCAGCAGTGTTAACCACTGTGCCACATACTGTTCATCATTAAGATAAATAGCTAAAATTAAGCCAATTTTATAATGGTGGCATTACTCCAGAACCTGTCAAGAATGAGGCATACTACACTTCATGCCAAACTACAGAAAAACTTTTTAAAAATTTAATACGGGAAGTATTATTCACTGAAATTTACAAAAACTGTACAAAATATCCTAAACATTAAGTAGTGATGAAAAGAGACATACTGTTGAAGCTTTTTATTTCGCACATATCAAGACGGATTCGTCAAAGAGAATAACAATTTATACTGTATGGGGGTGCTGATTGGTGAATGGACTGTGGTAGGTTGTTGCCGTGGAGAATGCCCAGGCATTTACTGCGATACTTTTTGTCTAAATTCAAAAAAGGTAGGTCAAACCTCAATTAGTCACAGTATTGCAATGCAATACAGCAGGGAATCGCTGACCCCAAGCTTTTGTTCAGTTGAAAAAGATACAATGCATGGATGTGTTCCTGTTTGAAAAATGTGAATATATACAGTTTTCAGCACATACAAGTAAGCCACACTGCGAGCCCAAACGATAATCTTAAATTGGTTGTTAGTGTAATTCTTAGCAATCAGTATCGTTTGTTAAGTATTATTCAATCAGGGAATCACATCTAAACGTTGGATGCTATGTTCTGAGTACAATCAACATCTCACCCATTGCAAACAAGAGACCATAGAAGCCACAGAAGAATTACAGCAGGTTACAAAGCTTCAGGTGTGGCTCCAGATATTTTTTTAAATGAGTTGAGGATTTCTGACTCAACCACCAGTCTGAACAATGACATCCAGACACCCACCATTCTTTGGGTGAAAAGGTTTTTCATAATGTTTCCTCCAATCCTTCTACTGATCACCTTAAATCTGTCCGCCCAACAATTTATCCTTCAACTAGGGAAATTATGTATACTCTAAATATCTAAGCACCTATAAATTTGTACACCTCATCCCTCAGGCTCTTTTGATCTCAAGGGAAATAATCTAGCCAACCTAAACTTTTTTCATAGCCACAATTTTCCACCCTGGCAACATTCTTGTAAATCTCTTCTGTACTCCCTCCAGAACAATTATGCCTTTCCTGTGACGTGGTAACTAAGACTGTACACAAAACTCTAGCTGTGGCCTAAGCAGTGCTTTATTCAGTTCCAGCATTACTTACCTGGTTTTGTATTTTTATACCTTGTGCAATGTAGGAAAGCATTCTATATGCTTTCTTTACTAGCTTATCCACCTGTCCCGTCACCTTCTGGGATCTCTGACCATGCATTCCAATGTCTCTTGTACAACCTCTCTTGTTATTATCCTGTTTATTGAGTGTCCCTTGTTTTGTTTGCTCTCCCCAAATGCATTATCTCACATTTCTTTGAATTGAATTCCATTTGCCATTTTTCCACCCATTCAACCAAAGCATTAATATAACTCTAGAGTCGATAGCTACCCTCTTCACTGTCAACTATACAAGCTGATTTTTATGTCCTCTGCAAAATTCCTAGTCATGTCTCCCCCACTGAAGTCCAAATCATTAACATATATCACAAACAGCAAGGGACCCAACACTCGGCCCTAAGGAAGACCATTGGAAATCACTTTCCATTCATTGAAAAATCTGTTGATCATTAGCCTTTCTTTCTTGTCACCAAGCTAATTTTGGATCCAACTCAACATATTCCCCAGTATTGCATGGGCTTTTGCTTTTCTGACCAGTCTGCCATGTGGGACTTCGGTGAATGTTTTACTAAAATCCACGTAAACGATATCAACCACATACTACCCACCAGTCACTGGAATGCTTAAATTTGAGATTATCATTCAGGCTCACAGATCAGCTCATTTACATCTGCTAGAAGCAACATACACTCACACATAGGGTACTGCCCTTTTCAAACCGGAAGAACGTGTACACGCGTTGCACATTTTTCAAGTGAACAAAAGCTTTGGGGACAGCTACTCTCTGGTCCATTCTGCATGGTAATACCTCGGTTAGAGTCGACTTGCATCGTTTGAATTTTCACAAAAGGCTCAGCAGTTAACTATTTTCTGGGCATTCTTCACTGCAACGCCTCTACCAATCAGAGTCCACTTGCCAACCAATCAGCAAGTCTTCTTATACAGTTCGACTTGTTCCTTTTGAGATTTGGTATTCTTGCACACCTGTCCTGACGTGTTCAAGATGATGAGCTTCAACAGCATATCTCAAGTTCTACACCACTGTGATTATTTGAATATTAAAAATTACCTGTCGAAAAACCTCTGTAATAAAATTCACATTCTCCCTTGAGGAGTAGAAAACTTTGCGGACTATTTCCATATCTGTTAGATGCTCTTCATCAACACTACACAGACTAGATGAACTGGGCTCTCGCTCAGTTAAGGTGCTAGTGTTTGAATGGGATTGTTCCAGCTCCACATTGCCGTCCCCAGAGTCCACACGGCAGGAGCCCTCTTCACGCGCAGCCAAACCAGCAGCTGCTCTCTGGAGAAAGAAAATGATCTCCTTTAATGAAAACCTGTTGCATTAGAAATCAAAAATCTAGAACCAATTCAAGAGAGTCAATTTTAATTAAAGGAATAAGCCTGTTTATATTTACTCACCTGAATATTCTTTGGCACATTTTCACCTTCAACTCCAGGAATCTGAAGCCCTGGATTAGTTTTTGGTTCAAACCAGAAAGATACCAACCATCGGATCACAGAGACACGAGCAGACAAGAATGCATCTTTAGTAGAATATGTTGTTTCATTAGTCTCTGGGTCTTTTTTTGTCATAATATAACAGGGCTTTGATCTTAATTGTGGGACATCTATAAACAGGGAATTAAATAACAATTTTACTGAAATAATTGGAAAAATCTACGAAATACATTTACATGTTTTATACTATCACCTTCCTCTGATCATAGGTGAACAATAAAAATAGGAATAGGCCAATCAGCCCTTCGAGCATATTCTACCATTCAATTAGATCATGACTGCTCTGTACCACAACTACATTTACCCACCTTTGTTCCATATCTCTTTACAACTTTACCCAGCAAAAACCCATTTCATTATTAAAAATTCAATTGATCCAGCATGAACAAAGCATGGGAATGTTCCAGATTTTCATTGGACAGCATGGAAATGTGCTTTTTGACAAAAAAAAAATCAAATCTCTGCTGTACAAAGAACAAAGAACAAAACAGCACGGGAAACAGGCCCTCTGGCCCAACGAGCTCGCGCCGCCACCCCGATGTTCCCATCTCTACCCGCGATCCCTGTCCATGTTTATAGATCTATGAACAAATACTTGAACAAATATCTGAGATTTCACAAATACATGAAGTTCCAAACAACTAGAAAATGACCAAAAAATTGTTGTTCCACTCCAATTACAATGATATCAAAAATAGTGCAACATAATTGTCACATACTGTCAAAACGTTAACTTTCGCATAACTGCAAATATTGCTATTGAATTAAAAAACATCAAGTTCAATATATTTTCACCAGTCATTCTGGGAATTCAGCAAACGAGCTACAAAATATCCATCTTCCCGTATCTGTTCATTTTGTTTGCTCGTGAAATGTTTTTACCCTTTTCTTTTGTTTTTATTCCAACTCAATCCAATCAAGTCCAATTCAGAGTCTCAACAAGTTGAGACACTCCCGATCCAAGCTGACAAGACAGGGTTCTCTTGTCATGATCTTCATGATCCAAACTGACTGAAGTAGGCATAGCAACTCCTTCAAGGCTTAGTCTCAGTTGCATCTTAGCCAAAAGGCCAAGAAGCCGCTTTTAAAAATTGCTTCAAATGAAGCTGAAATGCAACCTAATGACTTCAACGAAGCACAGCATGTCGATACTACACTTGATCTTAGCCAAAAGGCCATGAGACTATTTGTCCATAAACAATATATCTCAAAACTAATGGATGAACTTCAATAAAACTTGCTATAAAAATAGGATATGGTCCAAAAGACCAGTTTTTAGGAAAGAAATGGATTTGGATCCTGGATTTTTTTAACATTGAAAGATTGGACAAATTGATATTTTTTAGAACATTGCCAGTTGTTTTGTTTAGAATATCACTTGCTGTGGGGCAATTTGTCACAGCTCTGAAAATATGACCAGAATTTTCAAAGTTACTAAGTGGATGTGGATTGGCCTATAGCTTCATCAGGAAGATGGAATCTCTTGACAAAAAGACTACAGATCATCAACCAGGCAGGTAAAAGCCTCAAGTAAGAGAGTGTGCAATTGTAGTAAAGTTGAGTTTCTACGACATGACAGAGGTATGCGCCGAGTATGCTCTTCATTGTTTCGCGTGTATTCTTATCTTCATGGTTCCTTTTATATTTTTCTCTGCGTGTGATCATAGTTTTCATATTTCATTATCTCCTTTTAATTTCATTCCGCTCCTATTTACTCTTCGGCTATACATTTCTTCTTTTCTTCAATTCTTAGCAAGTTCCTTACTTCCTTCTACAAATTGCCCCTCAAAAATAAACTACAGAAAGTCTATAAATGTTTACATCAGAATTTTTCATTCATTAAAACACTGACACCTTGATATGCGTATCTAGGACCTTCCAATGCCTTGTCCAAGTCAGTATTGGAAAAGGAGATATTGATTAAATTAAAAACTTTCTTTGTTATTTGCATGCAAGCACTTTGTAATAGGAATCAATGATGATCAAAAGTAGGAATCGTACAGAAAGAGATTCTGGCTTCTTCAAGGGGGGCAAATTACTCAGTTAAGATCAGTTTATCAGCAGAAATTAGGGATTGAATTTGTAACTCTCATTTATATAACTTTATTCATCTAATGAACTTTCTGAATCAGCGGAACAGTTTTGCAATCTGTCTTGGAACTGCAAGAAACACTAAAATATAAATGAATCACTGCACTCTGCCATCCTAGGTCCCTAAAAACATGCTGCCAGGCTTTTGCACGTACCTTTCTGCTCCAATTGTTACATGCTTTTCCCCAAACTCTTGCACAATAAATATATGCTTTAAACACATTTAAAACACAAAATGAACACTGAAATAAAATTTTCAGAAATGAAGAATGACAATCACACAAGTAGTGGAGAGAAAACAAACCAAAGCTGATGTACTAAAAATTTGTTTTGTTCAGAATGCACAAAAATGGGGATTCACAAGATGCTGGACCAGTACTATACGCTTATAAAAGACAAAAGACAGGTTTGAGATCAGGAGTGACTCAGTTAATGGCCATCATAAACAGTATACAGAAGATGTCAAGGTATTGGTAACAATGGGATAGGAGCACCCTGAACAGATTCAAATTAAAGGCCATTGCACTCAGCTTACAGCACATGACTTACTCCTTTCACACACAAAAGCTGAAGTGTACATGGTATGGAAAAACCTGTTAAAATAACAGCGGTAGAAAAAAGGGCACAGATGGACATAAATGCAGAAAGGTTTCAGCACTTTTAATGTCATGGGAAAAGTTTCACCTATATTATGAGTCTAAAGAATAGGTTTATACTAGAAAAAAAATAGGTATAAGCCATTTCAGTAATTCCTTAAAAATAATATTTTTTATTTGAACAGATAGCCTGCAACAGTCAAAATACTGTAACTGTAGGGGCGATTGAAGAAAGTAGAGGAGTAGGCATAATTGGGCAAACCTCAATGAAATAAATGGCCTCTTCCTGCTTTGCTAGCTTCTACAGATCTTTGCAATGGACATGAAAATCAGGTTGTCTTACTTTCATATCAAAACAAGCATTTCATGCAAAAGTATAGTTAGGAATTTTGAATGGTCCAGGACAGCTGTTAAAAAGGGCTAAGTGATACTTTGAACCATCTTTAAAGAAAAAATGATAACATTTTAAAAAAGGTTATAATACTCAATTGTGATCTTAAAATACTTTCCATCGGTTGAAACAAGAAATGGACCAGTCATCATTTTCACTGACCATCACTCCTGTAATGCAAGAATTCAAAATTTAAAGTTCCTACAATAACAAAGTAGCTTTGCCGCAGAATCTCAGGCTGGAACAATATTACCCAGGTAAAATGCTCACATACATATTTTAATATGCAGCATTTCTTTCAAGTACAAATGACTCTCAAAAAAATACGAAGACGACCAGAATTAAGTATAAAACCACAACTGACACGTTGGTACAATTCCCATCGAGTGTGTATCTAAACAATTATAACACATGCTGAACCCATTAAAAACATTACATACAAATGATTTTATGTACAAATATTCAGACAGACAAACAAAAGTATTGTTTTACCAAGTGTTGGATTAAACAAGCTGGTCTCCTTTGAGAAATTGGGGAATATGTGAGGCAGATAGTACTTCTTGAAATTTGCAAATAAGAATGCAAACCCTTTCTCCTGATTTTCTTTGTCTTTCCATTCTAATCCCTTTGCCTGCAAACAAAATTTATATAAAAGTTGCTTAATTTATCACATTAATACACTCATTGATACTACACAGATCATAATTAAAAAACTTTTTTTTAGTTTTGTAACAACTCTGTGGGATGTATACTGATTTTCATAATAAACCCCAAATTAATTTATTGTCTAGACTTCCACTGGAGATGGGAATAGCATGCAATGCCAAAGAGATTTGGCAAAGTTAATGACGAAGATGTAGCACTAGATTGCAGTGTTTTTATCCCAGTAAAATTCACCCAAATCAAGATAAAATATTTCAGAATTTCAGGTAAAGATCAAGTCCAGTGAGAGTTTCTATAATATTTTGGTCCATATTAAAAATCATTGCGCTAGAAGTGACCTGCTCACAAAACCTGTTTACATAACCCACAAAACTAAATGAACTCACATTAAGTGTTTCTGCTAATTGCATCCATTTGCAAGTTTTCAATGTGGTTCTTAAAATTGAGCCATTTTTCCCATACAGATACCAATAGGCATGTTTTAAAGCTTTAAATTTCTTCAATTTAATATACTGACTACTGTACACCACTATAACTATCAAACATTACTGTATCATTTTGAAAATATTATTTACATTTGGTTACATTTAAGTGGTGGATTTAATCACTCATTAAAATACTTATTTCCTTATAATAATGCAGTTTGAAGTTGAGAATGGGTTTAAGTTACCACCAAGTATGTTTTAAAGCAAAATGTCACAAAATAGTTAAGTTTATGTTTGACAACATACTAATTATTTTCAAAAGTAACTGGAAGGAAAACATTTCTCAAAATATGTATGTATCTTTGAATGCAGCTTGAGTTCAGATTGCGCCCAAGATGGAAACCCTCATTTTTTCACTACTGGACTGAATGTTACATGCAAAGTTCCCATGCTTTTGCTGTGTTCTACAGTACACATCAGTTTGAATCCATAGAATCCCTACAGAGCAGAAGGAAGCCATTTGACCCATTGAGTCTTCATCAACCCTCCAAAAGAGAATCTTGCCTAGGCCCAAACCCCTGTTCTTTCCCTGTTACCCCATCCATTTAATATGACTAATCCATCTAAACTACATGTTTGGACACTAAAGAGCAATTTAAGATGGCCAATCCACCTATATTGCTCAGCTTTGGACTGTGAGGGGAAAAATGGAAGCACTGGAGGAAACCCATGCACACATATGTGACTGAGGCCAGAACTGAACACATCTGACGCTGTGAGGCAGCCATGCTTACCACTCTGCTGCAGCACTGTCTGACAGTATTTTGGCAAAACCACAGACTGAACACTAAGTCTAAAAATGTGATAAGTTATTACCATCAGTTCAAGTGAATAAAATGTGACCAGTTGGTAAAATATTTTTAAACTCCAGTTTGTGTATTAGGAGCAATATTCAACAATATTTCCAGCATGAATAGAAAGCATTTTTCTCAAATCACAAATTGTGCTGAAAATAATTTTAGGAATGTGGAACTCCTGAACACCCATAATATTCTTGCTCACCAAAATGATAGGGAGTGGGATAGCTTCATCTTGGGTTTTGACATAGCTTGGCACAACATTGAGGGCCAAAGGGCCTGTACTATACTGTACTGTTCTATCTTTTTATGTTCTAATTAACTAGTGTATTAACAGTGCCTATCACTGATTTGCTTTCTCACCATCCAAAAATATTTATCTACTATCAGAAAACAAGTGCAACAAACCCATCATTAGCAGTTATTGTACAAAAATTGATTATATTTATTTAAAGCAGTGGTTTTTGGATGGTGAACGAGAAGCGAAAAAAAACACAAGCTGTAATGAATAGATAATGCCTACAATATGCATTTTCTCTCTTAGGTAGTACCTTAGCTAACTCTTGATTCCTCTCTTAGACTGATTCATGACTTGGCTCCCAACACAACTAAAGATAACCCCTACCTTTAGGGGTTATCTTTAGTTAGCTACAACTAACAAGCCTTTTCAATACCCTGTTCAAATGAATTTCTTTCAATTTTCCTTTTCAACTATACTTGATCAACATTTTTTTAAAGACAAAATTACTCAAGAGTCCTATAAACAAAGAGAAATAAAACATAGCAACAAATCATTGTTCTTTGCCCCATACCCCAAGCTTCGTGGAATATCCACTTTCTTTTGTCTCTTCACCAAAAGGTTCACAGGATTCTCAAAGCTTCAAGAATAGATAAGTAGCCCTCCTTTAAAAGTATGGTTCTAGCTCATTGCCCAGTGTTCTCTAACTTTCCAGAAACTTTTTTAAACTTGCTTGAACTTCATGGGATTCCTTGCTTCGGCTCATTTTAAAACTGAGTAGTAGATGAATAATGAAAATTGTACTTTGATGTTGTTGTTTTAATATCCAAAAAACAAACTCAGCAATTCAATTCCCTAGGTTTCATTCTGAAAACACATCGCCAGATCCATTCTAATTGTGTTATATAGAATTATTAATTCTGCTTGCTGCTCATAGCCTCAATTTGAAACAAGTAGTTCAAAATTTTCGTTTTAATGAAGTTGCTAACAAGAAATCCCCTGGTCACTAGAATACTGTTATCAGTTTGCACTTGGCCAATGTGCGGTGAAAACCCCATTTAGACACATAAACACGTTTTTTGGTTTACACCACCAACAAAGTCAGGAGCCAAAGCAGATACAAGGACATTCTTAGCCAGTAAGTTCTAATATTATTATAACTCATCTTAAACACAAAAAGTGCAATGGACAACATTTAAACAGCTGAAGTGGCAAAACTGAAGTATCCAGGATGACTTGCTACATATAATTTACACTAACATTAAAATGCATAAATACTGTCCCTCGAAAGAGTGGTAGTGGTGTTGTAGGTAGGTGAGGAGGGAGGGAGCTGGGTTAGGAGGTGGGGGGGAATGATGGAGGACCCAAATTGCTACAAAAAAAAGGGGCTCAACATAAGAAAGTTTGGAAACCACTGGTTCAAAGGCAGAAAAAGTATACAGAATGCATGCTATAAATTGAAATTAAGACCAGCATCAAAAATATTTGGGATGAATTAGCCTTCCCAAAATTTCTTTACTAGGAACTTAAAGAGGAAACTAAAAGTATTTGGAACAATTCCATGCATTGACTAAAATACAGTTATTAGTTTGGTGTTTTAGTAATTAGACTTGAGACCTCTTAATAAGGATGAGTAGGGTTAGTACAATAAAGTGGCTACCTGGATTACCATATATTTTAGCAGTGCATCAAGAAAGTAGCTTGTAAGATCATCTTGTCCTTTGTCTCCAGACTGTGGGGGTACAAGGGGAGTGATTTCTTCTGGAGTGACTTGAGCTGTCAGGTAAATTTAGAAATACAACACTGATCATACATTAGAAATGTCTTTGTAGAATACATTCTATTTAAGGACAATAATATTATACTCTTAAATTTTCACCTACATACATCTGTCTCATAACATTGGTTTATTCACTATGATGCCAGTGAGAAAGACACACACATTTTATATCTGGCTTTATACTATGACTAATGCACAAGTAATGTGTGCCTTTATAACTCCCCTCCTTGGTGATCTTAATGGCCAATTTTTCAGGACTGGTACAAAGTGCTCAACGAGCAAGTTCTTTAAAATCAAGTCAATTTATTTACATCAACCCAAATTTGCCACATTGATATGACAATGTAAGTGTCTCAAAGTTTTAAGGCAGTGTTAAAACTAAACATTGAGCCACACAAGGAGTTAGGACAAATAATCAAAGGTTTGCTTGAAGGAGAAGATTTTAAAGAATTTCTCTAAAGAATAAAGGAAGATGATAGAGTCAGGAGGTTCAGAGAGGAAATTCAAGAACTTAGGTAAAAATATTAGATGCACAAAGAGCCAGAATTAGAGAAACACAGATCTTGGAGGGATGCAGAGCTGGAGGAAGTTAGAGATGGGAAGGCAAGATTGTGGAGTGATAAGAATTTAAAATTGTCACATTGCCGGACTAGGAGTTAACGTAGGTCAGTGAGTACAGGGTAATGGTTGAATGAGTCTTGGTGCAAGTTAGAACATGCACAGAAGAGTTCGGATGAGCTCAAGTTTATGGAGGATAGAAAATGGGAGGCTGGTCAGGAGAATATTGGAATAGTCAAGTCAGGAAATGACAAAATAACGTATGAGGGTTTACAGTAGCAACAGATATAGAGATGGAAATAGGCTGTCATGGTGCGGATACATGTACGGGAGTTCACTCTAGGGTCAACTGGGATATCAAGGTTGTGAATGGTTTCTGACTCGGGTCAATCTGGTTGGACCTTTTGCAGTATTAGAGCAAGGATAATCTTGGCAGCTAAGGAATATACATTGCCAGGGATGAAAGACATTGGCTTCAGTCTGCTCAACATTCAGCTGGGTCTATTACTTATATAAATCATAGCCAGAAAGCCAAGTGAAGTAGGGAAAAGGTGAATCCATTTTGTACCTGAAGGGAAAGGATTAATGGATTTTGTACCTAGAATGCGTCACAAACATAACCCTTCATCATGACTGATCTTCTCAAGCTTATACTGCTCCTGGCATTAATATAAGTTGTTTGTTCATGTGTCACATGCTTTAACTCTCATTTTTATAAAGACAGATAATTTAATGTGGCTGTTATTTTGTAGACTTTGCAAATCTTACCTATTTGTGTTAGTAGTCATCATTATACAGATGGTAGTTTACGATACCAGCTTTTGACAGCTGCCGACGGCAGATTGTGATACCGGCTTTTAACAAGAAGAATCCTGCTGGGACAGCCGCGATCACACAAGTAACTTCAAAGACAGGGATGCCAGTACTGCTGCAGAAAGGTTTTGAATCGTGACAGTGTTTCATGACTGCAGCTGCCAGCTGCACTGTGAATTGTGATTAACTCTGGGGCTGCATCATGACCCAGGAAGAAAAAACTGGAGGTCTGGCAGGAATTGGAAATTTGAATCATGATTCCTACTGGAGCTCATGATGTATAAATGCCCACTTGTGTTTGTGTTCTATGGAAAGTCTGTAGTCCTATTTCTCTCAAAATTCTGGAATAAACCGCAAAGTTTTGAAATAAAAACCACTGTATTCTGAGTCACTAAGGTATTATTTTACCTACAACACAAGCATGATGTTTCTTCCTATTCTTGCATCATTAGCAGGGTATATTTTTTACCCCCTCATTTCTCAACCACATGCTGCCCCTTGGCTACAATATCATGAAGCACAGCTTTTATTTTCACATGTTGTGATGAAGACACTTAGCTCTGTCGCGCCACTAGCTCTCTTGACGCCTCCCATGTCGCCAAGTTGTCAACCTGCTTATTGATGTCCAGAACTGAACAAGAAATTTCCTCAAGTTAAATATTGGGAAAACCAACAATCTTCTGTCCCCACTATAAATGCTGTTCCCTAGTTACTGCTCCAATTCTCTCCCTGGCAACTGTGACAAATCCGGACTATTAGCCTTTATAGGAAGGGGTATAGAGTAGAAGAGCTGGCCTTTAATGTTGCAGTTGTATAAAACGTTGGTTAGACCTCATTTCAAATACTGCGTCCAGTTCTGGTCGCCCTACTACCAGAAGGATGTGGAGACTCTGGACAGTGCACAGGAGGTTTACCAGGATGCTGCCTGGTATGGAAGGTCTGAGTTACGAGGAGAGGTTAAGCAAATTGGGACTGTTTTCCTGAGAAAGACATAGACTTAGAGGAGATCTAATAGAGGTGTACAAGATTATGAGGGGTATAAATAGAGTAAACAGGGTTAAGCTTTTTCCTAGGATGGACTCGAATACTACGAGGGGTCACGGGCTTAGGGTGAGGGGGGTAAGGTATAATTTGGATGCTAGAGGGAGTTTTTTCACACAGACGGTGGTGGGGGTATGGAACGCACTGCCAAGTGGTGGGGACAGGCACTCTGGAGTTATTTAAGAAATACTTAGATGGGCACATGAACAGAATAGGAATGGAGGGGTATAGAAAACTGATTTAAAATAGGGATCATGAGCCTTGGGAGTCCCTGGGAAGTGTGTCAATAGATGTTGACATTGATGTACTTGTTTTTATCCTACAGGTGCTTTGGTCCATCTTGTTGTTTAACGAAAGGCATACATGCGATAGATCATGAGAGGGCTGCTCTTGGATTTTTTTTTTTGAGAGTATCCTAGTGCTTCACGTCGTTAGTGTATGCTTGACCTGGACCATTTGATGGGCAGCATGACAGCTCAGTGACTATCGCTGTGCTGTGCAGTGCAGATACATGGATTTGGGCCTGTGGGAGTTTGCGCATTCTCCCCATGCTTGCGTGGGTTTTCTCCAGGTGCTCCGATTTCCTCCCACATCCCAAAAGTGTGCTCTTAAGCTAATTGGCAAAACAAATTCTCCTTAAATTGTCTCAAATTTGGTTTTTAATCCATAGATTTATAAACATAGATAGGGATCACGGGTAGAGGTGGGAACATCGGGGTGGTGGTGCGGACTTGTTGGGCCGAAGGGCCTGTTTCCCGTGCTGTTTTGTTCTTTGTTCTGCAACCTTGTTGACATACTTTAGCCCCAACATGAGCTTCCAGCCACATATCCCCACCTAGACCGTTTATTTTCCTCTCTATCATACAGTTTTTCCCATCTGAGGTCATCTGGTCAAATCCTCAGCGATGCCCCCATTATCTCTGGCTATTCCAATGCACTTCTGACTGGTTTTTCATTTTTTGTCCTATGAGGTTGTCAAGAACTTTGCTGCCTAAGGCCTAACATGCATCAAAGTCCTGTGCGCCTACACCTGTGTCAGCTCCTGATCAAGAAATGTCTGGATTTTAAAATCTCATCTTTGTTTTCAAACGCTTTTATGGCCATGCCCCTCTCTACCTTTGTGCTTTCCTTCAACTCTATAACTCTCTGAAATCTCTGCACTCATCTAACTCTGACCTCTTCAGCATCCACAATTTTAAATCACTTCAACACTGGCACACTTAGTCACATTTTAGAGAAAGATCAACTTAATATATGGTAGTTCCATTCAGAAATCTTAATGGCAACAAGGCAGAGGCAGTTCTTGAGTTGGTTGAAAACGTGACCTCAGACTTTTGTATTTTTCTCCCGATGAAAGAAGGGAAAGAGAATATGTCCAGGCTGTGTGGGGCTCTCGATTATGTTAGCTGCTTTTTCAAAGCAGGAAGTGTAGACAGAGTCAATGAAAACAAGGTCACAAGCTCTGGCATTACTTCCTGTATCTATATATTAAACAGAAATTTATGGAGTTGGGGTGGAAGCTTAGGGCCAAAACTGGCAGAGTGGTTATCTCTGGACTCTTGCCTGTGCCAAGGGATAGTTTGGAGAAGAATAGAGAGAGGGAATGTTTGAACTCGTGGCTACGGGGATGGTGCAGGAGGGAGGGGTTCAGGTTCCTGAACAATTGGGACTCATTCTGGGATAGGTGGGACCTCTACAAGAGAGATGGTCTACACCTGAACCAGAGGGGAACTAATATCTTGGGGGGAAAATTTGCTAAGGCTATGCAGGGGGCTTTAAACTGATTCGGGGAGGGGGTGGGATCCTGAATAGTTGGGGTGCTAAGAGGGATGAGAGTAAGGGGGTCATAGAGGAAAGCCGTAAAACACAGCAGCATACGGGTGGGGTAGGGCATGGTTTGAAATGCGTATACTTTAATGCAAGGAGTATTCGCAATAAGGGGGAGGAACTTGCAGCTTGGACCAGTACCTGGAACTTCGATGTTGTGGCCATTTCAGAGACTTGGGTAGAGCAGGGACAAGAATGGATGTTGCAGGTTCCGGGGTTCAAATGCTTTAGTCGGAGTAGAGAAGGAGGTAGAAGGGGGGGAGGAGTGGCATTATTAGTCAAAGACTGTATCACAGTGACAGAAAAGAAGTTTGATGAGGACTTGTCTGTTGAGGTAGTATGGGCTGAGATTAGAAACAGGAGAGGAGAGGTCACCCTGTTGGGAGTCTTTTATAGACCTCCTAAAAGTTCTAGAGAGGTAGAGGAAAGGATTGCAAAGTCGATCCTGGACAGGAGTGAAAGTAATAGGGTAATTGTTATGGGGGACTTTAACTTTACTAATATTGATTGGAATAGCTATAGCTCTAGCTCGTTAGAGGGGTCAGTTTTCGTACAAAGTGTGCAGGAGGGTTTTTGACTCAGTATGTAGATAGGCCAACTAGAGGTGAGGCTACATTGGATTTGGTGCTGGGCAATGAGCCAGACCAGGTGTTAGGCTTGGAGGTTGGTGAACATTTTGGTGATAGTGACCACAATTCGGTTACGTTCACCTTAGTGATGGATAGGGATAGGCATGAAGCTGGGGGCAGTAGTTATAGCTGGGGGAAGGGTAATTATGAGGCCATCAGGAGAGAATTAGGGTGCATAGATTGGACTAGGAAGCTACAGGGACTGGGAACATCTGGAATGTGGAGCTTATTCAAGGAGCAGCTGCTGCGGGTCCTTGATAAGTATGTCCCTGTCAGGCAAGGAGGAAATGGTCGAGTAAGAGAACCTTGGTGTACGAAACAAGTTGATTTGCTGGTTAAAAGGAAAAAGGAGGCTTATGTCAGGATGAGGATTGAAGGCTCGGTTAGTGCAATGGATAGCTATAGATTAGCCAGGAGGGAGCTAAAGAGGGAATTGAGGAGAGCAAAGAGAGGACATGAGAAGACTTTGGCTGATAGGATTAGGGAGAATCCTAAAGCTTTCTTTAGATATGTTAAGAATAGAAGATTGGTTAGGGCAAGATTAGGGCCAGTCATAGACAGCAGTGGGAAGTTGTGCGTGGAGCCTGAAGAGATTGGAGAGGCACTGAATAAATATTTCTCTTCGGTATTCACGCAGGGTGATGTAAATGTAGTTATGGAGAACACTGAGGTACAGGGTTGCAAACTGGAAAGTATTGAAGTAGATAGGGAGGATGTGCTAGATATTCTCGAGGGTTTGAAGTTGGATAAGTCCCCTGGGCCGGACGGGATTTACCCTAGGATTTTCTGGGAGGCAAGAGAGGAGATTGCAGAGCCTCTGGCTCTGATCTTCAGGTCGTCGTTGGTTACGGGTGTGGTTCCGGAGGACTGGAGGATAGCGAATGTGGTCCCGTTGTTCAAGAAGGGGAAGAGAGACCTTCCAGGGAATTATAGGCCAGTGAGTCTTACTTCTGTGGTGGGCAAAGTGTTGGAGAGAATAATTAGGGATAGGATTTATAGTTATTTAGAGAGTAATGAATTGATTGGAGATAGTCAGCATGGTTTTGTGAAGGGTAGGTCGTGCCTTACTAACCTCATTGAGTTTTTTGAAAAAGTGACTAAGGAGGTGGATGGGGGTAAGGCGGTTGATGTGGTATATATGGACTTTAGTAAGGCGTTTGATAAGGTGGCCCATGGAAGACTTCTGCAGAAAATGCAGATGTATGGGATAGAGGGTGATTTAGCTAATTGGGTTAGGAATTGGCTAGCAGATAGAAGACAGAGGGTGGTGGTTGATGGGAGATATTCATCTTGGAGTTCGGTGACAAGTGGTGTACCTCAGGGGTCTGTTTTGGGGCCCCTGCTGTTTGTAATTTTTATAAATGATCTGGATGAGGGTATTGAAGGATGGATTAGTAAATTTGCAGATGACACTAAAGTCGGTGGAGTGGTAGATAGTGAAGAGGGGTGTTATAGTTTGCAGAGGGACTTGGACAAGTTGCAGAGCTGGGCCGAGAGGTGGCAAATGGAGTTTAATGTGGAAAAGTGTGAGGTAATGCACTATGGCAGAAATAATAAATGTGTAGAGTATAGGGCAAATGGTAGGATTCTTAGTAGTCTAGATGAACAGAGGGATCTTGGTGTGTATGTGCATAGATCCCTGAAAGTAGGCAGTCAGGTCGAGAAGGTTGTTGGGAAGGCATATGGAGTCCTGGCTTTTATTGGTAGAGGGATTGAATTTCGGAGCCGCAACGTCATGTTGCAACTGTACAAAACTCTAGTGCGGCCGCACTTGGAGTATTGTGTGCAGTTCTGGTCCCCCATTATAAGAAAGATGTGGAGGCATTGGAGAGGGTACAGAGGAGGTTTACCAGGATGTTGCCTGGTATGGAGGGCAGGTCTTATGAGGAGAGGCTGAGGGATTTGAGGTTGTTTTCGTTAGAAAGGAGGAGGCTAAGAGGGGACCTGATCGAAACATATAAGATGATTAGAGGTTTAGATAGGGTGGACAGTGATAGCCTTTTTCCTAGGATGGAAAAAGCTAGCACGAGGGGACACAGCTTTAAATTAAGGGGTGATAGTTATAGGACGGATATCAGAGGCAGGTTCTTTACCCAAAGGGTGGTTCGGGAGTGGAATGCCCTGCCTGCAGCAGTTGTAGATGCGCCAAGTTTGGTGGCGTTTAAGAGGTTAGTTGATAAGTATATGGAAGAGAAGGGAATGGTTTAGTTTGGAGGGGCATTGCTTTTTATATTGGTCGGCGCAACATCGAAGGCCGAAGGGCCTGTTCTGTGCTGTAATGTTCTATGTTCTATCTCGTTTTCCTTCTTCACATACTCTTAAACAAAATTAAAACATGACTATTTGAGGGACTGTAAGAAGCTATTAGCATTTTTCAAAATTAGAATTTTCAACTTTTTGTCACAGAAGAATCAGGGTGGGTATTAAACTAAAGTTTAAATTAAACTTAAACTTAATTAAAGTTTAATTTAGTTAAACTTAACTTAAGTTTAAAAACAACTTAGCAGCCTGCTTCTAGCAGACAGAAAGAAAAGGTACGTGGATCTTTATCAGTTTAAGAAAAGTAAATGGCAGTCATTCGCTGATTTATTTGTCTAGGCAATGCTCTGTCAAACACGCACCTTGGACATACTCTCTTTCCCTTCTTGCATCAGGAGAAAAATACAGAAATCTGAGGTCATATATCAACTGACTCAAGAACAGCTTCTGCCTTGTTGCCATTAAGGTTTCTGAATGGACCTACCGTATATTAAGTTGGCCTTTCTCTAATTGTAATGTAATTATGCAATTACATAACACTATGAATCATTATTTCATTTATGTCAACTGAAATGTGGCATTTATAAATGTATTATTATTGCACAGCAATTGGAAGAAGAAACAAAACACGTCCAGTTCTTACTTTCATGAAGATGAAGAGGTGAATTAATCAGATTGTCCAGTGTTCGAGGCCCTTGCTCTGAAGGCAGAGGGGGAAAACCAGGAATAAGGCAGGCAAAAATCAGCAGCTGTTCTTCAGTGCAATTGTGTTGGAGTGCTTGCATCCATAACAAAAAGAGACGTACACCTTCTCTTCTAATCTACATGCATACAAAATTTAAAAGTTACTGATGAAAACTTTGTTATATACTTTTTTATTCACCATATCTCTAATAAAATTTATCATAATTAACAGTTAAGTGTTAAATCCACTGTTGCTTATGACAAAGTCCCTCATGGGAGGTTAGTGGAGAAGGTCAAGGCTCGTGGGATACAAGGACAGGTAGCTAGATGGATAAGTAACTGGCTTAGTAATAAGATGTAAAGATGCCGGCGTTGGATTGGAGTGGTAAGAACTCAGTAAGAATTTAGCAACACCAATTATTAATCCAACCGATTTATTTGATAGTAAAAAAGCGAGCTTTCAACACTCCCGTGTCTTCATCAGGCAAGTGCAGTGTTCTGGTCTGCAATAGCACACATCAGCACAGACAGTCAGAGATTGCTGATTAGAATGCGAATCCTTACATCTAACCTGCTATTCAAGTGTTAAAGTGGCTAACAATGTGTGTGAAGGGAATCCTGAGCATTGGTTAGAGAATTGTGTATTTTCTCCAGACAGCACAGTAAGTGAGGTTTTTTGCTAACCCAGGCAAGTTACGGGGGTTACAGATAGTGTGTCATGAAGCCAAGATCCCTGTTAAGACCGTCCTCATGTGTGCGGAGCTTGGCTATCAGTCTCTGTTCAGCGACTCTGCGCTGTCGTGTATCACGAAAGCCCCCTTGAAGAACATTTACCCGCAGGTCGGAGGCCGAATGCCCATGACTGCTGAAGTGTTCGCCCACAGGAAGGGAACTGTTTTGCCTGGTGATTGTTGAGCGATGCTCATTCATCCGCTGTCGTAGTGTTTGCATGGTCTCCCCAATATACCATGCTTCGGGACATCCTTTCTTGCAACGTATTAGGTTGCAAGAATACGTTGCAAGAAAGGATGTCCCGAAGCATGGTATATTGGGGAGACCATGCAAACACTACGACAGCGGATGAATGAGCATCGCTCAACAATCACCAGGCAAAACAGTTCCCTTCCTGTGGGCGAACACTTCAGCAGTCATGGGCATTTGCTTCCGACCTGCGGGTAAATGTTCTTCAAGGGGGCCTTCGGGACACACGACAGCGCAGAGTCGCTGAGCAGAGACTGATAGCCAAGTTCCGCACACATGAGGACGGTCTTAATAGGGATCTTGGCTTCATGACACACTATCTGTAACCCCTGTAACTTGCCTGGGTTAGCAAAAAACCTCACTTACTGTGCTGTCTGCAGAAAATACACAATTCTCTAACCAATGCTCAGGATTCCCTTCACACACATTATTAGCCACTTGAATAGTAGGTTAGATGTAAGGATTCGCATTCTAATCAGCAATCTCTGACTGTCTGTGCTGATGTGTGCTATTGCAGACCAGAACACTGCACTTGCCTGATGAAGACACGGGAGTGTTGAAAGCTTGCTTTTTTACTATCAAATAAATCGGTTGGATTAATAATTGGTGTTGCTAAATTCTTACTGAGTTCTTAGTAATAAGAGACAGAGGGTAATAGTGGAAGGGTGTTTTTTAGCTGGAGGTCGGTCACTAGTGGTGTGCCGCAGGGCTCGGTACTGGGACCTCTTCTATTTGTAATATGTATAAATGACTTGGAAGAGGGAGTAAGTGGAGTGATCAGCAAGTTTGCAGACGATACAAAGATGGCTGGACTTGCGGATAGTGAGGAGCATTGTCAGGCGATGCAACAGGACATAGATAGGCTGGTAGCTTGGTCAGATAGATGGCAGATGGAATTCAATCCTGATAAATGCAAGGTGAGCATTTCGGGAGAAAGAATGTAGGGGGGGAGGTATATGATATATTAAGAGTATAGAAATGCAGAGGGACCTGGGGGTGCAGGTGAACAAGTCTCTGAAGGTGGCAGAGCAAGTGGAGAAGGTTGTGAAGAAAGCATATAGTATGCTAGCCTTTAAAGGAAGGGGTATAGAGTACAAGAGCTGGCCTTTAATGTTGCAGTTGTATAAAACGTTGGTTAGACCTTATTTGGAATACTGCGTCCAGTTCTGGTCGCCTTACTACCGGAAGGACGTGGAGACTCTGGAGAGAGTGCAGAGGAGGTTTACCAGGATGCTGCCTGGTATGGAAGATCCAAGTTACGAGGAAGGTTAGGCAAATTGGGGCTATTTTCCTTAGAACGACGTAGACTTAGAGGAGATCTAATAGAGGTGTACAAGATTATGAGGGGTATAGATAGAGTAAACAGGGTTAAGCTTTTTCCTAGGATGGACTCGAATAGCACGAGGGGTCACGGGCTTAGGGCGTAAGGTATAATTTGGATGCTAGAGGGAGTTTTTTCACATAGACGGTGGTGGGGGTATGGAATGCGCTGCCAAGTAAAGTGGTGGAGGCAGCTAGTCTGGAGTTATTTAAGAAATACTTAGATGGGCACATGAACAGAATGGGAATGGAGGGTATAGAAAACTGATTTAAAATAGGGATCATGAGCCTTGGGAGTCCCTGGGAAGAGTATCAATAGATGATGATACTGATGTACTTATTTTTATCCTACAGGTGCTTTGGTCCACCTTGTTGTCTAACGAGGGGCATACACACGATGGGTCGTGAGAGGATTTTTTTTGTGAGAGTATCCTAGTGCTTCACGTTGTTAGTGTACGCTTGACCTAGACCATTTGATGGGCAACATGACAGCTCAATGACTATTGCTATGCTGTGCAGATACATGGACTTGGGCCTGTGTCTGTGCAAACTCCCACATTCTCCCCGTGCTTGCGTGGGTTTTCTCCAGGTGCTCCGGTTTCCTCCCACATCCCAAAGACATGCTCTTAGGCTAATTGGCAAAACAAATTCTCCCTAAATTGTCTCAAATTTGGTTTTTAATCCACAGATCTATAAACATGGACAGGGATCATGGGTAGAGGTGGGAACATCGGGGTGGTGGCGCGGGCTCGTTGGGCTGAAGGGCCTGTTTCCCGTGCTGTTTTGTTCTTTGTTCTTTGTAACTAACTATTTTCACGATGTGGAGTTGCCAGTGTTAGACTGGAGTAGGCACAGTAAGTAGTCTCACAATACCAGGTTAAAATCCAAAAGATTTATTTGGTAGTAGAAGCTTTTGAAGCGCCACTCCTTCATCTGGTGAGCGCATGATTTGTTTCACAAATACAGGATATATAAACACAAACTCAATTACAAGCCAATGATTGGAATGCGAGTCTTTACAAGTGCAGACAGTGTGAGTGATGAGAGGATTAAGCACAGGTTAAAGAGGTGTGAATTGTCTCCAGCCAAGGCAGTTAGTGAGATTTTGCAAGCCCAGGCAAGTCATCGGGGTTACAGATAATATGACATGAACCCAAAATCCTAGTTGAGGCCATCTGATGTGTGCGGAATTTGGCTATCAGTTTCTGCTCAGCAATTCTGCATTGTCATATGTTGTGAAGGCCATCTTGGAAAATTCTTACCCGAAGATCAGAGCTGAATGCTCTTGACTGCTTATCAAGTGTTCCCTGACAGAAAGGGAACATTCCTGCCTGGTGATTGTTGAACGGTGTCCATTCATCCATTGTCATAGTGTCTGCATGGTTTCCCCAATGTACCATACCTTGGGACATGATTTCCTGCAGTGCATCAGGTGGACAATGTTGGCCGAGTCGCAAGAGTATGCACCATGTACTTGGTGGATGGTGTTCTTACATGACATGATGGCATCCGTGTCAATGATGCGGATCAGCTTGCAGAAGTTGCTGTGGCAGGGTTGTGAGATGTCGTGGTCACTGTTCTCGTGAAGGCTAAGTAGTTTGTTGCATACAATGGTCTGTTTGAGGTTGTACAGTTGTTTGAAGGCAAATAGCGGGCGTGTGGGGATGCCCTTGGCAAGATGTTCGTCTTTATCGATGACATGTTGAAGGCTCCAAAGAAGAAGCTGTAGCTTCTCCACTCCAGGGAAGTTCTGGGCGACGAAAGATATTCTGTCTGTCTGCCTTCTGAGGAAGCCTGTGTTGTTTTTCACTGCGGCATGTCATAACTGTTGATCGATGAGTTGAGCACCATGTCCTGATCTTACAAGTGTCTTTCAGCATCCGTAGCAATTCTTCTCTGAGCAAATCCTGTGTATATGGAAGAGCTTGTCCATAGGGGATGGCTTCTTTAATGTACTTAGGGTGGAAGCTGAAGAAGTGGAGCATTGAGAGTTTAGCTGTGGGCTTGCAGTACAGTGAAGTGCTGAGGTGACCATTCTTGATGAAGATGCGTGTCCAAGAATGCAACTGAGAATAGTCCATAGAACATAACAGCGCAATACAGACCCCTCAGCCCTCGATGTTGTGCCAACCTGTGAAACCAATCTAAAGCCCATCTAACCTACACTATTCCAATATCATCCTTATGTTTATCCAATGACCATTTAAATGCCCTTAATGTTGGCAAGTCCACTACTATTGCATTCCTCGCCCTTATTACACTCTGAGTAAAGAACTTACCTCTGACATCTGTCCGACATTTATCACCCCTCAATTTAAAGCTATGTCTGCTAGTACTAGCCATCTCCAACCAAGGAAAAAGGCTCTTAGTGTCCATTCTATCTAATCCTCTGATCATTTTATATGTCTCTATTAAGTCACCTCTTAACGTTCTTCTCTCTAACCAAAACAGCCTCAAGTCCCTCAATCTTTCCTCATAAGACCTTCCCACCATAGCAAGCAAAACCCTCTGCACCCTTTCCATTGCTTCCACATCCTTCCTATAATGCAGCAACCAGAACTGTACACAATTATCCAAGTGTGGCCGCACCAAAGTTTTGCACAGCTGCAACATGGTCTCATGGCTCTGAAACTGAATCCCTCTACCAATAAAAGCTAACATACCATATGCCTTCTTAAAAACTCTATCAATTTGGTTGCCAAATTTCAGGGATCTAGGCACATGGACACCGAGATCTCTCTGCTCATCCACACTACTAAATAACTTACCAATAATCCAGTGTTCTGCATTGCTGTTACTCTTTCCAAAGTGAATCACTTCATACTTTTTTGCATTGAACTCCATTTGCCACCTCTCAGTCCAGCTCTGCAGCTTATCTACGTTCCATTGTAACCTGCAATATCCTTCTGCACTATCCACAACTCCACTGACTTTAGCGTCATCTGCAAATTTACTAACCCATCCTTCTATGCCCTCATCCAGATCATTTATAAAAATGACAAACAGCAGTGGCCCCAAAACAGACCCTTGCAGTGCACTATTAGTAACTGAACTCCTGGATGAACATTTCCCAACTACCACCAGACTCTGTCTTCTTATAGCTTGTCAATTTCTGATCCAAACTGCTAAATCACCCTCAATCTTATGCCTCCGTATCTTCTGTAATAGCTTACTGTGGGGCACGTTATCAAACGCTTTACTGAAATCCACGTACATCAACTGCCTTACCCTCATCGACCTCTTTGGTCACCTTCTCAAGGAACTCAAGGAGGTTTGTGAAGCATGGTCTGCCATTCACAAAACACTGTTGACTCTCCCTAATCAAATTATTCCTTTCTAGATGATTATAAATTTTCTCTCTTATAATCCTTTCCAAAACTTTGCCCACAACAGAAGTAAGGCTCACTGGTCTATAATTACCAGGATTGTCTCTACTCTCCCCTTCTTGAACACGAGGACAACATTTGCTATCCTCCAGTCTTCTGGCACTAATTCTGTAGATAATGATTACCTAAAGATCAAAGCCAAAGGCTCTGCAATCTCCTCCCTAGCCTCCCAGAGGATCCTAGGATAAGTCCCATCCGGCCCAGGGAATATATCTATTTCCATATTTTCCAGAATTACTAACACCTCCTCCTTATGAGCCTCAATACCATCTAGTCCAATAGCCTGCATCTCAGTATTGTCCCCAACGAGTCTTTTTCCTATGTGAATACTGACGAAAAATATTCATTTAGTGCCTCTCCTATCTCTTTGGACTTCACGCACAACTGCCCACTACTGTCCATGACAGGCCCTAATCTTACCCTAATCATTCTTTTATTCCCCAACATACTTATAGAAAGCTTTAGGGTTTTCCTTGACCCTAATTACCAAAGACTTCTCATGTCCCCTCTTCTTAGCTCTCTCTTTAGGCCCTTCCTGGCTAACTTGTAACTCTCAAGCACCCTGACTGACCCTTTACATCTCATCTTGACATAAGTCTCCTTCTTCTCCTTCTCAAGAGATTCAACTTCTTTAGTAAACCACGGTTCCCTCACTCGATCATTTCCTCTCTGCCTGACAGGTACATACTTAATAAAAACATGAAATAGCTGTTCGTTGAACAAGCTCAATTGTGCCTATCCCCTGTAGTTCCCTTCCACATCCTATATTTTGTCTAATCGCCTCATAATTTCCTTTTCCCCAGCTATAACTCTTGCTCTGCGGTACGTACATATCCCTTTCCATCACTAATGTAAATATAACCGAATTGTGGTCACTATCACCGAAGTGATCACCTACCTCCAAATCTAACAGCAGGCTTGGTTCATTAGCCAGGACCAAATCCAATGTGGCCTCGCCTCTTGTTGGCCTATCTACATACTGTGTCAGGAAACCCTTCTGCACACACGGTGAGTCTGATGGTGGGATGGAAATTTTTGATGTCATCATGTAGTTGTTTCAGTGATGTTCTAAGGCAAAAATTCACAACACACAATGCAGAATTGCTGAGCAGAAATTAATAGTCAAGTTCTGCACACAAGGCCTCAACCAGGATCTTGGGTTCATGTCGTATTATCTGTAACTCCCACCCACTTACCTGGGCTTGAAAAATCTCACTACCTGGCTTGGCTGGAGGCAAATCACACCTCTTTAAACTGTGCTTAACTCTCTCTCCACTCACATTGTTTGCAGCTGTAAAGACTTGATTTTTTTTCCCCCTGGAACTATGAGGCTGCAGTGTGAACCACTGTGCGACCGTGTCTATTAAACTAACATTGCTTGTTTTATATCCTCAAAGTTGAGTTTCCTTAATTTCCAACTACTCTCAGCAGTAAGTGGACCAGCCACCATTTACGTAAAACCAATCTAACTTTATTCTTGAGAGGATAAGCACCATAATAGTATAGGCCTGAATTTCACAACCCCACCCTCCCCCTCAACCCCAATGGATTTTAAGATCTGTGGAGAGTGGGGTCTATAAAATAGCATGGACAGGATTCCCTCAGGGTAGAATCTTGGACACGAAGCCAGCCTTTACCCCTATTAACCTTTTCCTACCCAACCTCAACTTTCAGGCTGGTGGGCAACAGATAACTGAAAACAGGAAATAGAATAGGAAATGAATCTCAGACAGGAAGTGGGAGAGAGCCATGCCACCACCATCTAAAACATTCAGGAAATAGGGATTTATGTTCCCTCAATAGCAGATTTGAAGGAGAGGGTGGCTCATAAAATGCAGTGCGTGGCCTACCAGCACACATGCCAATTTATCTCCCATCTTTTGGAAGAGTGGAACAGGTGCAGCCCACATTTGAGCTTATCGTGGCCCTTAAGTGGTCAAATTAAGACTTGCATTCCAACCATTATCTCATAATTGAGTTTGTGTCTACATACGTCCTGTTTGGGAAACGAATCCTGCACTCACTCGATGAAACGGTGCTCCGAAAGCTTGTGCTACCAAATAAACCCATTGGACTTTAACCTGGCATTATGGCTATTTACTGTAAGTATTTAAAGCACAATATAAAAGACTGAACATCCACAAAGGTGCCACATTTATGTTCCTTTGAAAACAATTTAAAAACTTGTTTAAAACAGCATAGATGTGACCAATCTTTGAGGACGGCAACATGATCCCGGGTAAGTAAATTTTTGGAAAAATAATATAGTAAACCAAGAGAAAATAAAATACATAGAAAAAAATGCATACTGGGTTTCAGGATTTCTAATGATGTAGTAAAAGGTTTGTTTAAAAAAATGCATAACCTTCAATGAGTTCCCAACATGAAGGAGCTTCTTTAAAATCAAGCCTGCAAGGAAAAAAACTGTTATAACATTGAAAAATATAAAATGAAAATAGTATAGCAGTACAGTTTGAGGACAACATGTCTGAGCTCTCAGTCAAACTTGGTAAATTCTTATTATCAAGTTCTTGGCATTCTCTTATTACTCTCGGTGATCTTTATACCCCATGACATAATTTTATTGCCAAAAGGAAAAAGAGAGATCACCGTTTTATTAAAAATTTTGCACTATTATTGTTTGATATATCTCAATTACCCCTTCTTTTCACGTACTGAAGACTTGATCGAGACACGTTCAGAAGGTACAATCTTCAAACAGAAAATAAAAATGAACATATCCACACTGATTTTTCTCACTAAATTATTAGCCATAAAAGACTTCTGTTCTAGGATACAGTTCATCAATAGATGGGATGTCACCATTCAGAGCACTTAGATGGAAATACAGGGGAGCAATGGTGTAGTGGTATTGTCACTGAACTAATAATCCAAACATCCAAGGTAATGCTCTGGGGACCTGGGCTCGAATCCCATCATGGCACATAGTGAAATCTGAATTCAGTAAAAATCTGGAATTAAAAAGTCTAACGATAACCATGCAACATTGTCAATTGTTGTAAAAACCTACCCGGTTCACTAATGTCCTTCAGGAAAGGCAATCTGCTGTCTATACCTGGTCTGGTCTACACGTATCTCCAGATCCACAGCAATGTGGTTGACTCTTAAATGCTTTCAGGCTAGGCAATAAATGCTGGCCAAACCAGTTATGCCCACATGCATAGAAAGATTAAACTTAATGCAAAATACATTAATACGACTTGTTAATTTTTATCCTCTATGCCCTGACCGATGAAGGCAAGCATGCCAAATGCCTCCTTGACCACCTCATCCACTTGTATTGCCACTGTCAGGGAAGTGTAGACTTATACGCCTCTGTATTTTAATGCTCTTAAGGGTTCTGCCTTTACGATATGCTTTCCTTCTGCATTAGTCCCTCCAAAATGCATCATCTCCCATTTGTCCGGATTAATTCTACTTACCATTTTCTGTCCAGATACCCCACCTCGCTATATCCTGCAGTATCCTATGGCACCTCCCCCTTGCAATCAGCAGCTCCCCTAATCCTTGTGTCATCCACAAACTTAATAATCAGACCAGCTACCTTCTCCTCTAAAGCATTTACAAATTATAAACAACAGCAGTCTCAGCATTAATCCTCTTATGGTCTTATGCAACAGCCTGCCATGAGGGACTTTGTGGAAGGCTTGCTAAAATCTGTGTAGACAACATCCACTGCCCCACCCTCATCAATCATTCTTGTCAGTTCCTCAAAAAACTCAATCAAGCCATGCTGCCCATCACTAATAAGTTTGTATTATTCTAAATAGGAGTAAATCCTGTCACTAAGAATCCTCCGCAGTAATTCCCCCACCACTGACATAAGGCTCATTGGCCTGTATTTTCCCAGATCCCTGTTACCCTTCTTATACAAAGGAACAACACTGGCTATTCTCTTGGCATTAAAAAAACTTACCAGGACAGTGAATCGCTGTAAAAGGTGAATGGGGTAAATCTTGATAATAAAGGATAATGTAACTAAAATAGTGAGGAAGGACGGTGGATCAAAGAGTAGTAAGAATAAACAATATGGGCCAAGAAAAGAGGCATCAAGGGCCAGAAAGTGCTACGGGAGTAGTAAATGGGGCTCCAAACAGCAGCTAGAGTATTAAGCAAGACACAAGAGAAGTTTGTAACAAACACAACAATTGTGAGAGGCACTACTTTAGAAGACATGTTCATGGAGTGCATTCACGACAGTTTCCTATAACAAGCAAACATGTAACCAATCAGGAAAAAGTTTAAGACCAGCATTTTATGTATTGAGACATGGTGAATTAGAAATTGCACTTTGAGAAGGGGAATTAGAAATACCAACTTTATATTTTTAAAAATAACCAGAATTTACAAACACTTTTAGGAAATTGTGTACTCATCATGAAATGTTTATGTGTAATTTGTTGCAAATATTAATGGTGTTTTGGTCCAGACATTGCCCAGAGACAATTATGGATTTGGAAACACTGGAAAAATTTCACAAGGACACAGAAATGAGAGTATAAATGAAATGAAAACAACAACCCGAGCATGTGTCAAGATTCCTGAAAATACCCTTTCAAGGGATTCAGTTACTTAAATTGAATTCAGATTCCACCCAATTATCCTATTGTCTGCTTTAGTCAACTGCCAAGACAATGTTTACAATGGTCTGGACAGGGCAGACAAATGTTCTCCATGTCCTTCCTACGTGTGGACTGAAGCCCAAAAATTGACACAATACTCCATTTGAGTCCCACCCACTGTTTCATAATGCCATTGCCTTTTGGCTCCACATCCCTATCTTTTAAAGCCTGGCATCTCATATTTCTCAATTTGCTCTGCCACCTTCAATCATTTGTGCACATGCCCCTTTCTGCTCTTTAGAATTATGAAATTTAAATTTCCTCTCAACGAGTTAAAAAGGGCCATGAAACGTCCGTGGCAAATAGAATTAAGGGAAATGCCAAGGCATTTTATATGTACATAAGAAGCCAGAGGATAGCTAGGGAAAGGGTAGGTCCACTCAAGGACAGAGGGAATTTATGCATAGAGCCGGAAGTGGGTAAGATCTTTAATGAATACTTTGCATCAGTATTTACAAAAAAGGATATGGTGAATGGTGAGTCTAAAGAGGGATACATTGATACTCCAGAGCATGTCAGTATAAAAAAGATGTTTTCCAAAACATCCAACATTCAGATAGACAAGTACCCAGGACATGATGGGGTCTATCCCTGAATACTTGAGGTAAAGCAAGAAATTGCTGGGACCTTATACAAAATCTCTGTATTCTTTTTAGTGATGGGAGATGCACAGTAAAGAATCCTCAAGAAGGAGTAAATACAAAATATGCTGGATTTCAATAACTGACAACGTACATAAGTCTAAAACTAGAGCACTGATCTCAAGTAAAGAAAATTACAAGTTATGACTGTGAATAAATCAATATCAGACTAAAAAAAATTTCATTAATCTTGATGGACCTACATGCCATTGAGAAATAGAAATTCCACGAGAACACTGAAGCATCTGTTTGCAAGATACAACAATAATATTGAATTGAAAGATTCATACTATCCCCGCAGTGCAGAAAATGCTCCCCCCACCCCCAAAAGAGCGTCTCATTAAACCATTGCAGTCCGTATAACATTTAAGATTATGGAGAAAGATCATGGACAGGCAGAATCAACACCTGCTTGATTTGCTCTGTCCGTATGATACCATTTGGAGTCAGGCTGCAATGTGGTTTGGACGGGAGCATACAAGGCAGGGTGGGGTGATATTGTTCCCATCAATGTTGTTCACTCGGGCAGAAAGGAGTGGTCCCATTTGAGAGACCAAATGCAAGAACACGCGCACTGGCGAGAGCATACAAGCAACAAACGGTTCGGGTGCAAGAATCGGAGTGAGCATGCGGGTACAAAAGACTGAGCGAACATGTGGGGATGAGTGCGAGTCTGTTTTATGCCCAGTTTCCAGTTTCAAAATTCATTCTTACCTCTACATGCACCCTATCTCACATTCTGCACCTCCCCCCCCCGTACACCCCGCAACCAGCTACGCTGACCTCTCAGTCTATGGTTATTTTTATTACTTAATTCATTTTGTAGACTATTTATTTGCTCAGCAACTGCTTTTCTCCTAAAATGTTTTTGTTGAAATTCAGTTTAATGATGTATCAAAATGTGCCCCCAATCCTCTAGTGAGAAAGGTTGGGCAAGTTGGTCTATACCGTGGTATTTAGCAAAAATGAGGTGGTCTCATTTAAACATACAAGATTCTGAAGGGGTATGATTTACCTGTTTGGAGATGCACAGTAAAGAATCCTCAAGAAGGAGTAAATACAAAATATGCTGGATTTCAATGACTGACAACATACATAAGTCTAAAACTTGAGTTTTAGACTCTAGTAAAGACGCAAGTAAAGACTTTGGAGAGTGCAAAGCTAGGAGGCATAATCTTTGGAAAGCAGGCAGCATTTTGAATTGAGATGAGGAGCAATTTCTTCACTCTAAGAACTACAAGTCTTTGGGCCGGTTGGGCAAGAAACTGAAATGGAGGTCGTGAATCAGCCATAGTCATATTGAACAGCAGAGCACGCTCGGGTCTTCAGGCCTGCTCCTACTCCTATTTCTTGACTACTAATTTAATGTAATATGCAATTTGTTGCCATTGTTCAGAACATCACATGCACAAAACCTCTGAAAAGGGCAGTTAAAAATATATTTTTAAAAAACCATTACAATCAACAAAGGAGGACTGTAAACTTACCTATGCTGTGGAACTGCCATCTGTTCTGAATTCGTTCTGGAAGATGTTGTAGAATTTTCTGTAAGAAAATACTAATTTCAATTTGCATCAAGGTTTGCAGTTAGAAAGAGCTCAGCCAACAAAAATGCAAAAAAGTTCCATTTAAACTTAACTAACATGTTTCTGCAAACAAGCAATGCAGTTTTACTAAGAAAACTGCAGGGAGAGACAGAAGTTTGGAGAACAATACTTTGTTCAAATTTAATACTAAACTGCAGTTGCAAGAAATGAATTTATTCAAACCCAAATATGGCTGAAGGTTTTGATTGCCTGCTATATTTAAATGGAATTTATAAATGCATTTTTTGTGCACAAGCTTGCATTGGTCATATAAGTACAGGACAGCATAAGTTGGATAACTTAAGAAATGCAACGCAACTGCATTTTAAATTTCTAGAATTGAGGAACCATAAAAAGCAGCAAGTCATCAGCACAAGAACAGCTAACTTCCTTTGTCTGTTGATTCAGGACCCAAATTGAGAAAAAAAATCCATGTATGATATCAAAGGGATACAGACAGCTTATCAGCTATTTTTCATTTATACTATAGAAAGTAGGGAATTTCAACAAGAGAACACTTACTGAAATAATATAAACACAAAGATGAGCTGCTCTGCAAATTATTTGAAGCTAGTATTACTCGTGGCCTATTCCATTCCTTTGCATACAATCTTGGAACAATTCACTTGGAAATGTACCATTATTAGAAATGCGGGAATCTGGTGACCCATGAGTTGCAAAGATTTGGTGTAGCTTCTCTACGGTATTGGGGAGCTGTAATGTTGCTCATGATGTGACCCACAAAAAAACCTGCAAAATCCACAAGTCGCCACCAAGGACAATCAGGCCACTTCTATAGCTGGTGGCGCGATCTTCTGGTTAAACTGAAATGCAGAGTAGGATTACATTTTTTTTCACCAAACCCTGGTCCATACTAGGCCACCAATATACAAACCGGCTAAACTTTTCATGAATCTAATGGATTTCATCCATGACTTGGAAAGGACCAGGAGTTGGAACCATCCTTCTTGACCCTGACATCCATCCTGCACCCTTAACACATATATGCACCTTAGATGAGGCTTCAACTCATCTTCTGATAGTTGGCCTCCCTTACATCAGAAATCTTTTAACTTGTGACACAAGAGATCCCTGTCTGCTTAATTTGCTTAGCACTGGACATCGGACAAGTCTCATTTGTAAGATAATTATTTTGAACAGCCACAATACTTGGGTTGGCAAATCTAACAGAGGGAAAACTCAGTATGTCTGCATTAGCATTGTCCTTCCCTGCCTTATACACGATCCTGTACTGATACGCTGACAATGTCAGAGTCCAACAAAGTATTCCTGCTGAGGCTATGTGAGGAATACATTTTGACTTGCTGAAGATGCTTATGAATGACTTCCAGTTGTTAAGGTTGTTAAGAAGGCATATGGAGTCTTAGCTTTTATTGGTAGGGGGATTGAATTTCGGAGCCGCAACGTCATGTTGCAACTGTACAAAACTCTAGTGCGGCCGCACTTGGAGTATTGTGTGCAGTTCTGGTCCCCACATTATAAGAAAGATGTGGAGGCATTGGAGAGGGTACAGAGGAGGTTTACCAGGATGTTGCCTGGTATGGAGGGCAGGTCTTATGAAGAGAGGCTGAAGGATTTGAGGTTGTTTTCGTTAGAAAGGAGGCGGCTAAGAGGGGACCTTATTGAAGCATATAAGATGATTAGAGGTTTAGATAGGGTGGACAGTGATAGCCTTTTTCCTAGGATGGAGAAAGCTAGCACGAGGGGACACAGCTTTAAATTAAGGGGTGATAGTTATAGGACGGATATCAGAGGTAGGTTCTTTACCCAAAGGGTGGTTCGGGAGTGGAATGCCCTGCCTGCAGCAGTTGTAGATGCGCCAAGTTTGGTGGCGTTTAAGAGGTTAGTTGATAAGTATATGGAAGAGAAGGGAATGGTTTAGTCTGGAGGGGCATTGCTTTTTATATTGGTCGGCGCAACATCGAAGGCCGAAGGGCCTGTTCTGTGCTGTAATATTCTATGTTCTAGTTGGTACCCATGGTGAACTAATGACCATATAGAGGTACTGTTATATAATTTTAGTGCACAAATGACAGCTGGACCTTCTTTGTCCAACAGTGAATATCCTTTTTCAGCTTGTGTTAGCGCCCCAGATGTAAAGCCAATGGATTTTTCAGACCCACCATCCATAACATGAGAAAGTGCTGCACACTGCAGAGTGAGGCTTGCACAATAGAATCGCATTCTAATCAGTATTCTGTAAACAGTATGTGCCTTTATATGCTCTGATTGTGACCAGAATTCTCCACTCATCTGACAAAGGGACAAACACTGAATGTTAGTGGGTTTACTATCAAATAAACTTGTTGGACTTTAACCTGGTATTGTGAGACTTCTTACTGTGTTTGCCCCAGTCCAATGCGGCATCTCCACATCAGGCTTTGGGAAGTCAGGAACTTAATTACTCTCTGCATTATACCTAGCCTCTAATCTTCTTTTGTACTGACAGCATTTTTACAATTGGTCTAGTTCAGTTTCTGATTAATGGTAATCTCTAGTGGGAGGAAATTCAGCAATGGTAATGCCCAGGATGTTATTGGGAGATGATTAGATTCCCCTTTTGTGGAGAATATTGGTAATGTACTTGTGAAAGGGACTGGAGGGGGAGGGGGAGGGGGTGGGGGGGGAGAGAGAGAGAGAGAGAGAGAGAGAGAGAGAGAGAGGGGGTGGTCCAAAATAGGACTGGAATAAAGAATGTCTGATTTATCCTGCATAAAAGACTGATACATCTTTGATCCACGTGACAATCCATAACATTTGTTATTGGTGACTAAATTGAAGGGGAAGTTGTTCAATAGGGGAAGAAGTTCAACCAAGTTCAAGAGGGTACAAATAGATGAAGACTGCTTGGGCCTCCACTCAAGAGCTGTTGAGGGCTGAAAATGGGAAAGAGATTGGATATCCATGGTGGAGAGACAATAGTTAGGACTAAGAAATTGGCAAGTATGATGGAAGGCATTGGGTGAGACACAGATGTAGGTAAGAAGAAACTCTCTTTCCAGGTGAGCACTTGTGCGCACTTCTTTCAATCTAGTATAGTATATTTGCTGCTCACAAATGTGATCTAGTCTACAATGGGGAGGGAAAATTCAGATTGGGAACATTTCTGTGCAGTCTACAAGTAAGTCCCCAAAGTTCTAGTCTTGTCACTTTAATTCTCCCCTTTGGTCTTGTACTGACTGTTGTGTCTTCATATTTCTGTACTTTTGTATTGAAGCTCATTTCCCCTCTTTTTTACTTTAAGACAGTAGAGTTCACAATTCTGCCATTCAGCTTCTTATTCCTTATGTGGCCAAAGGACCAACAATAACATGATTGCGGCAACAACTACAATAACAACGGCAATATTAGCTGTAAGGGTAATTGTGACAATGACAGTCAAGCACGTTGGGAACTTCGGTCAAGTTACAATTAAACATAGATGCAAGTTGAAAGACTACAGTGAATCGTGACCTGATCTGTGAGCTGTGACCTGACACTTCCTGTGTTGACCAAATAAAGATAGTTGGGCTATGCTAAACATTTCAGAGCCATTGTTACCATATTTGATGGGGGTGATGTAACTTGCACGCAGCCTGGTATAAACATTATGGAGTTGCTCATGAATATTTTCACTGGCCTTGATCAAACACAGTTTCCAATGATGTCATTAACTGAGTGCTAGAGAACTTTCTAGCAAGTTGGGAAAGTTTGATGATAAAGATAAGTTTCAGACTTTGTCTCCAGCGATGACATGTGACAAAACATTGCAAGTGTGCCTTGAAGGAACAGCGTCAGAAGACAAACGAACCACGAGGAGAGATCCACATAAGAGCAGCCTGCCCAGTAAGCTCAAGGAACCAGGCAGTTTTCAATTAAAAGTTTAATGTTATTAGTGTGTTAAAATTAAATGAGTTAGTGTTGCAACTGTATTCATTTATGAATTTTACTATCTAAAGTGTTAAATAAACAAGTTTGTTTCAGTGAAATTGAGTTGATTCCAGGGCTTTGGTTTGTTAAACTTCTTTCAAGGTACTTACTTTAAGTTTACACTCAGACAACAATATCACTCTCTCCAGCCCCTGCGCCATCAATTATTTTGTCATTAAACCTTTCTATATTCAACCTTAGAATAACAGCTATTTACATACAAAGTGTATCCTGGATGTAATTAAATGTCATATGTCATCTCACAGGAGCATTATAAAACAAAATCTGATACTGAGCCACATAAGGAGATATTAAAAATTTATTCAGAGATAAGTTTTAAACAAGTATCTTCAAGGAAGAAAGCAAGGGAAAAAACTAAACAGAGGCATGTAGGGAGGGAATTCTAGAGGCTGGGACCCGGACAGCAGAAGGCATGGCTAATGGTTGAAAAAGCAAAAACTGAGAATGCACGACAGGCTAATCAATGCAGTGCAAATACTTCACAGGTTGTTGGATGAGGAATCTGGAAGGAATTAGAGAAAGGGGTATGCAAATAAGAGGCAGCAGTTGAGCACATGCAAATAAAAGGAAGGCACATGTGTGTACGTATGCGTAAATGACACAGAGGTAAGAGTGTCAGTGTTTGAATATGTGCATAAAGAGGTGAGAATGTCAGTGTTTGTGTGTGAGGGAAATTAGTATGCGTAAGAGGGACAAGGAGATGAATGTCTCTGAGACACAAACAGAGGTGACAGCATGCACATTGTATGAAGGAGAAAGGAAGAGGCAAGTTTGTGTTCAAGAAAGAGAGCAAGTGTGTGTGTGTTTGGGAGATGACAGTACGTATCCAATATGAGAATCCAGCTTTCCAGCTACACTTTTCCCACTAACCAAATGAGCCATATCCTTACCTGTTTGTCACTTTTAGGTTTCCTTTGATAAGACAACTTTTTAAATTATAATAAATGTGCACATAAAAATAGAAAAGACTTCTATAAATTAGATTTTTGTATGTTTGTATCTACTGTGCAAAAACAATTTTTTATGTTTTTTTAACTCTTCAACAGAATAAGAACGTTTCTCAGGGATTCAGTCAATACTCTTGGGAGGTCAAAAGACTTCCATTACTGGAAAATATTGGGAAATCCTCTATAGTATACAACATTTGCATCAATATGGCAAGCTATGTCAGACTAAACAATTAGTGACATGTCTAGCTACAGTGTCTGCTGGCCATTAAAGCCTAAGTATGAAACTGAATATTCAGACAATTTAAATAAGATATTCAAACACTGTCTGCATGTACACAAGTCATTTTACAATCAATGTGCGCACAGGTTTGCGTATTTCCAATTGATGATGTCAACAACTCTAAATTAGGCTTCAGTTCATCAAGATAACAATACCAAGAAAAAAAACACTTTTCCAACCTTTCTGTACACTAAATATATATTGGATATTACACTTGGACTCAAAAAAGTTGACAATGGTGGCACTGTGGTTACCATTGCTGCTTCACCGTGCCAGGATCCCAGGTTTGGATGACACTCCCCCTATCCCGCCCTGGTGTGTGCATGGTTTCCTCTGGGTTCTCCAGTTTCCTCCCATAGTCCAAAAAAATGCTGGTTAAATGCATTGGCCATGCTAAATTCTTTCTCCATGCAGAACAGATGCCAGAGTATGGTGACTAGGAATTTTCACAGTAACTCCACTGCAGTGTTAATGTAAGACTACTGTGACACTAATAAATAAATAAAAATCCATCCATCAAAAGTAGAGATGTCCAAGCTAACTCGCAATTCCAAGAAGGCAAACATAATAAAAACTATTCAGTAATTTAATTTTGGTATTTTAATCAGAGAAATGTTTTGTAAGTTCATATTTAATCATGTTATAGAAGTCTGTATGTTGATAAGAGCCCCTTTGGTGTTTTTAGATAACTCAAGGGTATATTCTGTCCAAGTATAAAAAGCATTATACACAAACTGCAGCACACTGACCAGAATCACTCACTATGTGGTGAGTGGTTTTAGTTTTCAACAGTCTGTATTTTAGCTGAACATAAACAAGCAGATAGCAGATTGGAGTTTAATCTTCAAGCAAAAATCCTATCACTGTTTTCAGGGGGTTACACCCAAGCCTCCAGCAAAACTCAATTCTCAAAAGCATTCTGATTTGTTATCAGACATCAATGACTGCATCATGGGCGTTGTAACATTGACCGAGAAATGAACCCATAGCTATTCAGTCAATCAAGGGCTTGCTTATTCAGATTCTTGATCCTCTAAAATTTTCTTTTAAAAACAAGAATTAATTCAATTAAAAAGGAAAGTTGCCATTTTAAAATGTATTAAACATATAACTGACCAACAATGAAAGTTACATAGTTCTGGTGGACCTTTTCCATGAGAAGCATGAGGAGAGAATGTGAGAGTGGGTGTGGCTGAAGAAAGGTGCAGGGCGCACACACACTCTAATGGTCATCTTTATTAATGCGTTTTATCAATATTTTATTTAATTTGTTTTGAACAGCAAGTTGTTTCTTTTCTTCACACTTCATTTTTCTTTGAACACTATGTTCACGTTTAGTGTTGTGCCAAACTATATCATATTGAAATTTGCTCTTTGATCCCTTGCATGAGAAAAAATGGAAATATGTCCTCTCACGCAGAAAATTTGAATAACCCTTTCATAACTCTTTTAACTTGCCTCCCATTAGCTACCTCACCGCAGGCCTACACTCTCCAGCTCAAATCATCTATGCCAAACTTTTCTGCTCGCTGTTTTCTCTCTGTCAGCAAGAACTCAGGAAAAGTATGGCGAGAAAAGATAAAGAGAGTGAGAGGGTGTCGCAGAGCAGGAGTGGTGACTCAAAACTGATTGGGTCACACAAGCTCAGTTGGCCCCAGGACAAAACAACACTAAAGCCAAAGTCGCAGCGCTAAGTGCTCATACCAGCCCATCGTATATGACACCGAAGCAAAATGATGCTGGACGAGGCAACTTAAAACAGAGACTACACTGTATTTGTGACTTGTAGAAAGTGACTCCAACTACAGTTTCCATTGTAAGTGAGAAGTAAAAATTTAATATTTCTCAAACAAAATAATGTATTGGTTTTCTTTTACCTCTTATGCCTTCACATTTTGTTTTCCTTCCTCAGCTGTGCCTCAAAACAAAAAATGATTATTATGGTACTTTAGGTTACTTGATTTACTTTTCCAAACTAAATGTAACATTCTCAAGCTGTCCGAATAACAGAACTTGTTTAAATGAATAGTTACCAATTTCTAGCATTCTTACCTCAAAAATAAAGAGGATTGAATCCAATTCTTCTCTCTGCGATTTGTGACCTGGAACATTAATACATTATTTAATTTGCATATTTTCTTGCAAGCTAAGATTTTCCAATTAATACAATCCCCCATAGTTTTTCAAAATATCAATGAAACAACTGAACTACAAGATTTCACATTTTAAGAAATTTACTGTAACAAAAAAAACAATATGAATCAAATATACGTAAGTGGCAACAATTACACCAAACTAAAAAGGTATTTTCCCCATTAACTAACAATCTTTTACCCAAGATTTTCTCTTTTGTCAATTGAAGTTGTTTTATTTGCAACTGAAATCTAGTTAACTACTTAGTGGTACGAGGATCATGTAATCCTTCAAGGTGCAAATACTGAGCCAATACTTAGCTCCTACTTTAAAGTCGACCTCTGGTTTCAGTACCACAGATTCAAATTATATCTTTTTTAAACTATTGCACGGCACTAAAAGACAGATACTTCTCTTTATTCTCAACTTCCAGCATTCTTCAAACATTGTTCAACTTAGTCTTAGTCATGCAGATTCAATTTCCATCAGCAAAGCTCTTAGCAACTCCTTGTGCCGTAAATCTCAAAATCCCAGCTGTTCTTTTCCTTTAATTTTGAACAGAAAAGCCCACATTCTACTTCTCCACAGCAATCACTGCTTCGTTCCTCCATGCACAGCGATTACTGGAGACTGATGTGAAAATTTTCACTTGATTTCAATAGGTTTCTGTATGAGTTTCACCCCCATGACAATGAAACCACAAAGGCTCCAAGGTGAGTTGCTTGAAAAATTTCAAGTTTTATTTCAAATTAAAGGAGATATTTTAAAATATAACCATACTTTCAAGTCCAGCATTCATAACATAATTAAGTAATTTGAAATAAATTAATGCAGATGCTGAAACCTGACCAAAAAAAAAACAAAATGCTGAAAATCTCAGCAGGTCTAATGGCATCTGTGGAGAGAGACAAAGCCAAAGTTGAATCGGGATGACTTGTCAAATAATTTGCTCTGCCACCATCCAACCATGTAACATAAAAAGCTCTGATTATGGCACTAAACCTTGGCCTCAGGGAAACTGAGCCGCATTTTTCTTGGCATATCATTTGATGGATTTAAATTCTCATTATAATTGTCAGAATGTCACATGGAAAACAAGAATTATTGTACAAATCTAAACAGTGCAAACTTTGCATTTATGCAGTTCAGAAGACACTTGTATACTAGGACATTAAATTGTACAATCACCGTTTGAAAGTTATGGCAATAACTCAATTTTACCTAAGCAGGAGGGCTATAAGAATAATAAATTTGCTCGCTGTAGTGATACGGATCATACTGGAGAAGACAAGAAGCTAAAACAGAGCATGAAAGAGGCAAAAATTGCATCTTTTCTGAAATTAGATTGGTTTTTCCCCTTAATTACTGACCTCCTGTGATAATAATGATACATATGTTAAAAACATGGATTTCTCAGTATTGAATTTTGTCATCTGGTCAATTTGTTGTTGAGAACCTGCATTCCCTGCTATTTTACCAAAACAGTATTTGATCCCTTTTATTAGTAACAAATATCAATCGCTTTCTGTACCTCATCTACTACCCAAGTGGAATGGAAATGCTAAATACTGATACCAGGCTTGAGAGGATTGCACTAACACTATCACTTCTGATTGCCCAACTGTTTGACACAATAGTAAATCAATAAAGGAATGTTCTTATACTAAAATATGCACCAAATTTTAATTTCTTTAATAAAAACAGAAAAGGTTTTATATTGAGTGAACTTCTAAAAAAAAGTTGTAATTAACAATCTCGAATGAAAAGCCAAGTTTTTATAGTTCGACAGTAGCACATACACTTCTCATTATGAAGTATTTCATCTGGTTCTCAATATCCCCAAGATCATATAGCTTCCAACTAAAATTTTGCATGGAAAGTTATTCTATCTTAGTCAGAAAATATTCTTAAAAGAGACACTGAAGATAGGTACTTTTTCATAAAACTCAAGGACAGAATGTCAGTGTGTTTGCTGACCTGTCCTTCTTCATAGTCTACTGTAAAGATGACAGAGTTCAAATCAGATGCTATGTCTGATTACCTGGGACACAAATACAATTTTTTCCCATTCCCTCTCTGGTCAAACTATTCACAGCAAACAGACAGGTAAGCCACAACATTAATACCTTGCTCCCACCTTTCAATACTATCTGCCACATTCAATCTACCTCATGTAGAGTGGGCACGAGGTTTAAAAAATATTTAAGTATTAAAATTTAACATTTTAATTTTTACAAAACTATTAAAATAAATTCATTTTTCTCAATTTATTTTCTGTTTTCAAAGTATTATCTTCAAAACAATTATGGGCAAATGCAACTTTGAGCTTAAACAGGTGACAAATGAGTTGTACGTTTTAATTTTGTTATTCCAGACTAACACTGCAGGCTAACATATCACATAAATCATTTATACAATAATCTATTTGTTTGATATGGATTTATAGCAAGCATATTTTTCCCCACATGTTTATCTTAACTCTTAACGTACAAAATCACTTTGCAATTAAGTTGCTTTCGCTATACAGAGCCATGGCTGGAACCTAAGAATGAAATGAGCAAGGGTGTGTAGCTTAGCTTGACTGTTTCTCAGGAAACACTCTGATGGTGCACTCTCATCTATATCATTAAGATATTGCAGAATTGTGGTTTCCTACTCCCACACTACGTAATGCTAGAACCAGGGTCTTATTTCATATATTGCACACATTGTTATGATGCAAAAGTAGCACAGAATGAAGATGGAAGAGGCTCCTGAATGGGGAACCATTACAATCACCTGTCAGAATCAAGTGCCAAAAGTATTTGTGTGCCATTAAACCCAGACTAAAATGGTTAATAATGAGTGTATTGATCCACATGCCAGCCTTCCATATATTGTCAACTGAAAATGAAATTTGGTAGTGTGAAATGCCAATTGTTCAATTTCCGGAATTGCTTCTGTGGAAGACAGCTGCATGCATCGGAAGATGCACTCATAAACCGTGATTCAACAATCTGCTGCTGATTTATTAGGTTTCCCTTGCACCAAAGAAATTAGCAGCTCGTGAAAGACTCTAACTTGTCGTGAAAGAGATGTCAAATAATTTCTAGTGTTCAGCCTCAAGTTAACAATTAAATATTCCATTGGCAAACAAAAAAGTTTGCATTTTAAGCAACATTATGTAAAATGTCTGAATTAGAACATAAGTTCAATCTACAAAACAAGATCAGAGAATAGCTGTTGTCAAAATTACTTGTATTGTTTCTTCAACTATATTCATTAATTTAAAAAAGTACAAAATTGAAATGATCTCTATTAAATTTAGAAATAAAGGACTAAGCCAAAACTGGTACCCACTGTCACTGGTACCCATGTGGACCATTGCCCTGACCCTACACTAGAACATCTGTATAATGAGGACACTTATGTCAGAATCTTATTTATTAACTACAGTTCAGCTGGATCCTCCTCTTCCTACTGCAAGCTTCTCTCCAGGCCACAGTAGGTATTCCTAATGATACCAGGCATCACAGTGATCTGGACTCTTACTCTCAGCTGCAGGGAACTGTGTTTATACGCCTAACCATACTGTTCTCAATTTCCACTACATTCCTATTAATTCCCTCAGCTTGAATGGCTTCTTGCACCATGGTGCAATGCTTAGTTACTCATCCACCCTGCAGCCACTGCTTTCATCCATCCAGGTTGCAGGAACCTTAAATCAGCTGGACAATTTCAAAGGCTGCTCCTATGAGTGCTCATACATGCTTCATTCTCAGTCACAACATCCTGTCTCTGACCAAAAGGCAAACCAGAACACCCTATTCTAAGGAGTGTGACTGCCTCCTGGTAGAAAATGTAATCCCCACTCCCCCAGTGCATCAGTATATGCAGCTCAAGCCCCATATCAATAGCTCAAAGCTGAAGCTCCTCAAGCCACAGACATTTACTGCAGATGTGTTTTTCCTGGATCACACCAGTGTCCAGAAGTGCACAGTTGCAACAAATCACGTGTCCTGTGATTTTTATTACGCATATATGAATAAACGCTGCTACTTCCATTAACATTTACCACTGTCAGTAAATCTTACAATACTAATAAATTTAACTCAGTTTGAAGATAACAAGCAAAGTATTTACCAATCACTTGGCTGTTTTCCTGTGATATCACACTTTGACAACACAAACATTCCCCCACAATCTCCTCAGCTTCACTGGGTTTACTTTTTTTAATGCCATCGTCCAAACAAAATGACAAAAACTCAGCAAAGCCAAGGGTTCTCATCATACATCATGAAATGATGAGATCCCAAGATCCCCTTCCCCAGCTTACTAATGGCAAATGTCCAATCACTTGAAAACAAGTTAGACGAACTTAAAGCCAGATTCTCTTTTCAGAGGGAACTAAGAGATTGCTGTGTGCTCCGTTTCATGGAGAAATGGCTTACTGCTGTTTCACAAATCCAAGCTCTGCAACTGGAGGATTTCTCAATCCACCGAATGGACCACAAGGAGAACTCGGGCAAGGCCAGGAAAGATGGGTCTGTCTTACAATCAACACATCTTGGCACTCAGATGTAGCATCACCGGTGAATTTTAGCTCCCTGGATCTAAATATCTGATATTGAAATGCTGCCCCTACTATCTCTTGCAGGAGTTCGCCTCCACTATCCTGACAGCAGTTTCCATTGCACCCCATGCAAATGTAAAAACTGCGCTGGATGAAACAAATACCACTACAAATAGTCTTGAGATGAAACATCCCAAGGCTTTGCTCATCATGGCTAGTGCCTTCAACCAGGGCAAGCGCAAGAGTGTCCTACCGAGATATCACCAATACATCTCTTGTCCCACCAGAGGCCCAAACATTCTCGACCATCAATACACAAACATTAAACATGCCTACCGCTTTATCCTCATCCACACTTTGGCATATCAGACCACAAAGCTGTGTTCCTGCTCCCTGCTTACAAGCAGAAACTGAAAAAGTGGAATCTGATAATGAAAGTCATACAATGTCGATCTGTGGAAGCAGACAATCTCCTACAACTCTGCTTTGAGTTGGTGGACTGGTCAATATTCAACACCTCAACGACCAACCTAAATGAATATGCCATTACAGTAACAGATTTCATTGTAGGCGTTGAGAAGACTATGCACCAAAAAAGAAAATCCAAGTATTTCCCAACAGGAAACTATGGATGAACAGGAGCATCTGCTACTTAGGAAGTGTTCATCATGTGACCCTGAACTATACAAAAAATTAAGATACAATGTACAGAGAACTATCAAAGTTGCCAAGAGACGGTACTGGGCCAAGCTAGAGACCCAGGCTAGCCACATGAGCACGCACTAATTATGGCAATGTTTACACAACTTAACAGGCTAGAAGGTGAAAACTAACCCATGGAAAATGATTGGCCTTGTTCGAGAAATTCCAGATAGTCAGAGATATAAGACCCTGATAAAACTACTAGCATGAAGTGAAATTACTCCAGATCAAGCTCAGAGACCAACAGGGGCATATCTGATTTAAACATGTATTTTGGATTTAAAAAGTAGTCTGTACAATTTAGCCAAAGGCAGGCTGCTCCAGAACACAATGGGATGAAGATTGAGTGAGATGAGCCACATTCTTTGGAACAATGAAACCAAAGAATGTGTTATTTTTAACAGCGCAAGTTACAGCAGTATAGGTTCCCAAAGCCACAGTATGAAGAAAGCTGTCCAATTTATAATGATTTGACAGTGCTTCTCAGACATATCCAACTGATATAATTGAGAGTTGGTGAGAATAGAACCTTTGAACAATAGCTAAGCGTCAGGAATTGCTAAGCAACAAGGGGAAGAAGCACCCGGATTCCAAGGACAAATGAAATTCCATGATGTCAGAAAGTAGAATGTAATTTGCTAAGGTACATAACAACTGTTAACAATGACTGATTTGTATTAATGATGACTGGTTCATAACCAATGAGAAGGTGAGAAAAATGAACTTGAAAATATATAATTGTCCTGTCTTATGTACTGTAACTTCAGAATGGTACTGGAATGCTCAGGATCTTCTCTTCAGAGAGATGTTGGATTGCCCAATGCTATTTCTCTCAGCAATCATTGGTTAATTAAAGTCTTTAACCAGGGTACTGACTGAGTATGAGCTGAGTTTGGCAATACTCAGTCTCTGAAAAAAAAACCTACAACAGGCCGAGATGGGGAACCTCAACAAGCACTCAGATCCTAAATCAGTTGTCAGAGGTGTTTGCAGACATCTTTAATCTCTCCTTACACTGATTTGAGGTTCCTACTTGCTTCAAGAAGACATCCCTGTACCAGAAAAAAAACAGGCAGTGTGCCTAAATGATGATCACCTGATGGCTCTGACATCTATCACAGCCAGTTTCCTACACTGCCAGGATCCACTACAGTTCGCTTATCACTGCAACAGGTTCACAGCAGATACCATTGCCCTAACCCTACACTAGAACATCTGTATAATGAAGACACTTATGTCAGAATCTTATTTATTAATTACAGTTCAGCTTTCAACACTATTATCTTTAAAAAAAAAACTGATCTCCAAATTCCAGCACCTAGGTCTCAGCTCCTTCCTCCGTGGCTGGATCCCAGACTTCCTAACCCACAGGCCATAATTCGTAAGGATAGGGAACGACATCTTCTCCACAATTATCCTCAACACTGGTACCCCACAAGGCTGGGTCCTCAGTCACTTACTATATGCCTTAAAACTGCAAGGCCAAATTCCCCTCCTACTCCATTTTCAAATTTGCTGGTGACATAAGAACATAAGAAATAGGAGCAGGAATAGGCCATCTAGCCCTTCAAGCCTGCCCTGCCATTCAGTAAGATCATGGCTGATCTGAAATGGATCAGTTCTACTTTCCCGCTTTCTCCCCAAAATCCTTAATTCCCTTGTCTATCAGAAATCTATCTATCCGTGATTTAAATATATTCAAGGAGATAGCTTCCACCACTTCAATGGGCAGAGTTCCAGAGATTCACCACCATTTGAGTGAAGAAGTTCCTTCTCAACTCCATTCTAAGCTGCCCTCCAGCCTTATTTTGAGGCTGTGCCCTCTAGTTCTGTTTTTTTTTAAGAGCAACACAGCACAGGAAACAGGCCCTTCGGCCCAACGAGCCCGCGCCGCCATCATAACTATATAGTAACAATTCCATTATCCTATTCTAAAATTATTCTAATTTTAGGTTATTCTTAGGTTTCTAAGCGAAAAGAATCTCTTTACCTCTACCCTATCTAGTCCCTTCATTATCTTTAAGTCTCTACAAGATCCCTCCTCAGCCTTCTAAACTCTAATGAGTACAGGCCCAGTCTATTCAGTCTCTCTTCATAAGCTAACCCCTTCATCTCCAGTATTAGCCTGGAAAACCTTCTCTGCACTCCCTCCAAGGCCAATATATCCTTTTGCAAGTAAGGGGATCAAAACTGCACACAGTACTCAGTTGCATCCTTACCAGTGTCTTGTACAGTTGCAGCAAGATCTCCCTGCTTTTATGTTCTATCCCCCTCGCGATGAAGGCCAACACTTCATTCGCCTTCTTGATCACCTGCTGCACCTACAGACTGAGTTTTTGCGATTTGTGCACAAGGACCCCCAGGTCCCTCTGCACTGTAGCATGCTGCAGCTTTTCACCCTTTAAGTAATAATCTCTCCTATTATTTCTACCAAAGTGGATAACCTCACATTTGCTAACGTTATACTCCATCTGTCAGGTCCTCACCCACTCACTCAGCCTGTCCAGATCTCTCTGCAGACTTTCTGCGCCCTTCAAGCGATTCGCTTTTCCATTCATCTTCGTGTCATCAGCAAATTTTATTACCCTACACTCAGCCCCCTCCTCCAGATTGTTTATGTAAATGATAAACATTTGAGGCCCTAGCACTGATCCCTGCGGCACTCCACTAGCCACCAACTGCCAACCAGAAAAACACCCATTGATTCCAACTCTCTGCTTCCTGTTAGATAACCAATCCTCAATCCACACTAACACTTTACCCCCCAATTTCATGTACCCTAACTTTCTGCAGCAACCTTATCGACACCACCATCATGGGTCGGATTTCAAACAATGGTCAGACAAGAACAGGACAGAGATAGAGAATTTGGTAAACTAGTGCAATGACAATAATCTTTCCCTCAATGCAGTAAAACAAAGAGAATCATCGACTTTTAGGAAACACAGTGGAGGATAGGCCTCTGTCTACATCAATGGAGATGAAGTGGAAATGGTTGAGCGCTTCAAGTTTGAAGTGTTCTGATCACCAATAACCTGTACTCCTTGCCAACACTATAATTAAGAAAGCCCACCAATGCTTCTACTTTCTCAGAAGGCTCAGGAAATTCAGCATGTCCTTTATAACTTACCAATTTTTATAGAGGCACCATAGAAAGCATCCTTTCCGATGTATCACAGCTTGGCATGACTCCTGCTTTGACCAAGGCCACAAGAAACTACAAATGTTTGTGAACATAGCCCAATCCTCCACACAAACTAACCTCTCAGCCACTGACTCTATCTATGTCTCAGTAAAGCAGCCAGCATAATCAAGGACACCATGCACTTTGGACATATCTCTTCCATCGGGAAAAAATTACAAAAGTCTGAATGTTTTTTCTGTATAGTATGCAAGAAACAATATTTTCACTGTTTCCCAATACATCTGACAATAGTAAATCAAAGAGTTTACTTTTCATGCCAATTTTACTCACAAATCAAAGAAATAAGAAATAAAGAAAAATAAATCCAAGGAATGTAGAGATTACTAATTGTGATGCTACTGTGCCTTTATGGAATATATTCTGATTCTATTTCTCTGCTGTATTTTTTGTATTGTTGCAGTGATGTCAGTTAAAGGCATACAATAGGTCTTGACAGGTCATTGTCAGGTGCTTCCTTCAGAGGAATCCCAGAATTCACTTTTAGTTTGGTTAGTTAGAAGCTGTTAGACTTCAGACTGCAAGAAGTATTTCTGTGTCTTCCCCCGGTATTGGAAATTTGGTTCTTGGTGGCTGGCTAGCTAGCTAGAAATTAGAGGCAAGGAGTGCCTCTGTCTCTTGAAGTAGTTTATTGGCTAAAAGATAGAGGCCAGCAGTGGTTCTATTGATACCTTGAGGAGTGTTGAGAGCTCCAAGATGGGGAAGTCAGAGTTTCAATTTTCCACCCGAAGGACTAATTTATAGCAAGTGATGCAGAGCTGCAAGACCCAACAGCATACGAGCATTCTTATTTTATGTGCTAAACTCAGAACAGATGTATATCTGTAAGAAGGTTTGTTTGATTAGAACAATTCTGAAAGGGCTAACAGTCCCACAATAGCCTAACCTATGGTGGGAAATAATCAGGATGGGGATGGCTGTAGTGACAGGGTTATTATGGGCCAACATGATGTGCTGTTACGAAAGAAAATTGGTTAAACTGCAGGTGCTGACAGTATCTCATTATACTCCTATGACTCTCTTTAAAGGAAGAAGTTGGAATGTCAGAAGCTAAATTTATACCAGAACCATTTTGAATATCTCTCGACATCTGGACAACAGGCTAACTGAAGGATTTGGAAAGGTATTTTCAACATCCTATTGGCCTTTTTGGGTGATCACCCAAAGGCCAAAAGGGGAGGACTGAAAAGTTAATAGTCACAGAAGTTTAAAAATATCACACAAGTTACTATGAAAAACAAAGTCTTCTTATAAGAACCTTGACAGACAGACACCAAGGTCATTAATCTGAGCATAGCTCATTACATATGATATCTCATTGGACAAGGAAGTGATCCATATTGTAATAACCAGGAACAGTTAGAATGCCCAAGATGGGGGAAAGCAATACTCAGTTGGGCAGATAAAAACTTTACGTCAATTGGAAATTATAATTAAGTATAAGGAGATTGTGATTGGTTTTAAAAACTGTACTTTCATATGATATAGCCTTTAATGGCTGGATAGAGACAACTTCTATTCTTTTTATTAGTACATACTAATTACTTATAATCAAAGCTGAGACTTTAATTGTATTTGTATTTTTGAATTTCTTTTACTCTCATGCCCTGAATGGACATTCTGGGTCCTGTAGTTAGTTATAGTAAAGTTCATCTTGAAATCACTGTTCCTTTATTTGGCTGCTTGAGGGAAACAATACTTTTTAAGTACAACAAGAAGACCCCCCCAATAAGTACATTGAGCTGTTAAGGTTTAAACAATATCATGGGTTTTTTCTTGCTTGTAATAGGTAAAAGTTATTGCTAATCTTTTGTGTGCTAACTGTATTCTTAAATAAACTTTGATAAAAGCTCCCTAGTGGGTCACTTGAATCATACCTGGAGTGAAACATCAGAGGGATTTTGGGGTACAAGTACATAGCTCTTTGAAAGTTGGCACCCAGGTTGATAAAGTTGTTAAGAAGGCATACGGTGTGTTAGCCTTTATTAGTAGAGGGATTGAATTTAGGAGCTGTGAGGTTATGTTACAACTGTACAAAACTCTGGTGCGGCCGCACTTGGAGTATTGCGTACAGTTCTGGTCACCGCATTATAAGAAAGACGTGGAAGCATTGGAAAGGGTGCAGAGGAGGTTTACCAGGATGTTGCCTGGTATGGTGGGAAGGCCTTATGAGGAAAGGCTGAGGGACCTGAGGTTATTTTCATTAGAGAGAAGAAGGTTACGCGGTGACCTAATTGAGGCGTATAAGATGATCAAGGGATTGGATAGGGTGGATAGTGAGAGCCTTTTTCCTCGGATGGTGATGACCAACACGAGGGGACATAACTTTAAATTAAGAGGTGGTAGTTATAGGACGGATGTCAGAGGCAGGTTCTTTACACAGAGGGTGGTGAGGGCGTGGAATGCCCTGCCTGCAGTTGTGGACTCGCCTTCTTTGGGCGCATTCAAATGGTCGGTGGATAGGCATAGGGATGATATTGGAATAGTTTAGGTTAGAGGGTCCACTGGCCGGCGCAACATCGAGGGCCGAAGGGCCTGTACTGCGCTGTAATGTTCTATGTTCACCCATACCAAAATTCAAAGTGCATAACTTATGATTTATGCTGATTTCTTAAAATTTTGGAGTTTCTGACCTGGACTATAACACAATTCTTAGAAAAATAAAAATACATAAAGCACAACAGAAAAAATGAAAATGAGATGTTTGGTTTAGAGATTTAGAAATAAAGATTAGTTTTCTTTAAAAGCATGAATAATAATACTCACAGTCCAATGTATCATACTTCTTCTTATCTTCCAAAAATGAGTCTTAATTAGTTCTATCACTTATCTTTGCAAGAGCTTGAAATATTTTATCTTACCTTTTTGTTTTAGGCTGGCTTCAATGGTCACAAAATTTTCAAAGAAAACATAGTATATGTGCGAATATGTTTGATCAAAGAATGGCTTCAAATCACTTGCTTCAGAGTTTTCTACAAGTAAAAGAAAAAGAACAAGGACAGTTAATAATGAAATTTAGATTAATTATGCCACATAATAGCCCACAGCATAGAGACATATTAATTGTGCATGAATAACTCCCAATTTGGATTAACCAAAAACTACTCCACTATCTTGATAATTTGCATTTCTAGTTCAGATATCTCAAATCTCGTAATTACAAATAATGCTACAGTGGTACAAATATATTTCACATCCATTCAATATTATAAAAATCATCAGGGCTAATGTTTCACAATGGTCAAACATTAATGTAGGGCAGTAAGTATTTCTGTACCTAAAAACAAAATAAAGTTGATACTGGCAGCAAAAAAAAAACAACAAATTTTGTTCCATGTAATAAGCTGTGAACATATTTTTATACCTTTAACTTCTTTTGAATTTCAAATGCATGATTAATGGCATTTTTCTTCACAATTGCCCTGCAACTACAGGTCACACAGAACAGCAGCCAGGTGTGTGGCTAGCTTGCCAATGCTGCTGTGGACTGGCTGGCAGATCAGTTATAGGGTAGTTTTCCTTCACATTTTGTTTTCCCACCCTGCAGAGAGTACGTGATTTTTGCACAATGCCTCCAGTACTAAAGGCCAGGAAATCATAAACGTTTTATACAAGTTAAATGCGAAAAACACTTAATCCTTAATGACACACCATGGATACATTAAAAAAAACTGATGAAACTGAAACAAAAAAAAAACAAAATAGTGAAAGGCGTGAATGAGAAAATGAATATGAAATGCTTAGGAGAAATGTCAAAAAAAAGTAAAAATGTTAAAAGTAAATTATCAAGGAATATATAAACAGGAAAGTATTCCCTGACACAAATAACAAAAGAAAAATTAATAAAGGGATATGCTATACTAGATAAGATCACAGGTAAATGTCAGATGCGGCTGAAGCATTAAATAAGTACCAGGAGATAAGGAGAGTTAAGTGATGAATTAAATCTAACTTGGAGAAAATGAAACTTCTGGTCTGAATGGAGCATATGAGCATGTGAGCATATTTAAAAAGTGAAAAGGAAGCCAGAGACACTATAGTGTACATAAGTTCATTAGAAAAAGGGAATATATTAGAATTTTTTTTTTTAATATTCATTAGAAAAAGTGATGTCAATAATTAAAAGGGTGAAGCCCAATGAACTATGTATTGATTAGCTGGATGTTGGTAGGTAGGAAATGGAATGGAATCCTTACTCAAAAACATAACAGAAAAATATAACAAAGGATAGTAGTGTGGATTTCAAAATAGGTCATGTTTAAACAATTTTACTGAATTATTTGAATAGAAAGAATAGAAAATGTGATACTGTAGATGAAACGCATTTAAATTTCCAAAAAGCCTTCAATAAAGTACTCATAGTAGACTTGTACCTAAGATATTTACATCTGGACTGAGAAGACAAATGATGGAGTAAGAGGACAAACAATTGCTAGCAAGCGGACTATAAAACAGAAAGAATAATTAAAGGTGGTTGGGTTGGCAAAGGTCAGAAGTTTGTTCCAATGATTTAAATTGCATTTTATGAATGTAAAGTACAATTTAAAAATTCAAGTATGAAACCAAACAGGTGACACAGAGGAGTACTGTGATAAAAGATAAGGCAGCATCAAGAAACCTTCAGAATGCATGTATAATTGAAAATTGAACTGCAATATAGATAAGTGAGGGATGGAACATTTTGGCAGAAAGAGGAGATGCAGGTCAATAAGACCATTAGAAGGCAAAACAAAGCGCTGTGGTTCATTTCTCGAGACAGAATTGAAAAGCAGAGTTCTATGGTTACAGCACACTTGGGAATACAGAAACCATTTCTGGCCTCATATTATATAAATAGTATAGAAAACATCTGTGATACAGTTAGGTGACAGACTAGGAAGCTGTTTGGTGGAGCTTAAGCACTGGCATGGATTTATTTGGTCAATGGGCCTGTTTTTGTTCTGTAAATATTATGCAACTTATTAAGCTGCTACAATAATTATAGAATAATTAGTTATCTATTTAAAGTAGCAACATTAGCAGGAATGTGATGAAATCAGATCATTAATGTAATCAGGCCACGAAAATAAACCTGCTGAAAGAGAGAAAAGAGTAATTTATTCATAACCTCTGAGCAAAAACAAGAATATTTTGTAATTTGCACTGAGCATAAACTAGCCTGACTCTTACGATAAATTTTCCATTAACATAACTTTATCAACTTGACAATTGACAAGCAGGAATGTACTTTGTTAAATATTAAAATATCAGCAATCAATCTTACACAAGCTGGATAAGCAGACTGAATACACGTGTACAAAATTGTAGAGCTGTAGGAAAGACAATGTTCAAATTCATAAGAGCCTGCACATGAAAAGCAGGCTCAGTTTTGCATTGCACTGTCTCAAGCTGAGTATCCCATTACTGAGGAAATTTGACTGAAATGAAGCACATCTACACTGGAATAATAAATGATTCTGGCTTGTTAGTGCTTTTGTGCAGAAGACATTCTTCCTTACAGGTTAGACTAATGGTTACTGTGGTTGCTGGAATCTGAAGTCAAAACAGAAAATGCTGGAAAACTCAGTAGGTTTAGCAGCATCTGTGGAGAGAGAGCAGATAACATTTCAAGTCAGACTTGCTGAAAGTTTCCAGCATTTCTGTTTTTGTGTTCTCACCAGCCCCCCCCCCAAACAGTAGTGAAGCTTGGATAACTTGTGCAACAGAGTAAGAAGTCTCAGTAATGGTTAGTATACATTCATCAGTCACAGGAGGCCTGAGGTTTATGTCATTTCTGCACTGAGCATTGCAGTTGTTGAGGCTGACTCATGAATAACAATTTCTTTAACAACTGGTGCAGATGAGTAAAATTGGCCAGAGCTCAATTAGTGTTTTTTCCTTCTTCTGGGCTTTCCTTTCCCACCATCCAGTTGTTTCTCTTGTCCTCTGACTTTTCCACACTCTGCCTGACTGCTTGTCACCATGCACTGTAGTCAGCAGCAAGGGCCTCCTATACACAAACTTTGACCCTGGTCAACTTGAGGATTCATTTGCCACTGTCCTAGTATGTCAGACATGGGCAACCTGTTGGTCTTATGCCAACAGCAAACTACATAGAGCTGAAAATTCCGCTATCATGCATCCAGAGCATATGATTCAGCCAGCACAGTCACTGCCAGCTTAAAGGGATAAACAACCTGAGGATCGCTGCATGCTATTGTACTTCGTATTTGGTACTCTGACATGTCAGTAGATACCTAATATTCATAGAAGGATCATAGAATCCCTACAGTGCAGAAGGAAGCCATTTGGCTTATCGAGTCTGCACCAACCACAATCCCACCCAGACCCTATCCTTCTAACCTCACACATTTACCCCACCAATCCCGACACTAGGGTCAACTTAGCATGGCCAATCAAACCTGCACATCTTTAGACTGACCATCTAAGACAGTGGAGGTAGCTGCTGTTCAGCCATTTTTCCAGGCTTGCACAAGTTATGATGTGGAGATGCCAGCATTGGACTAGGGTAAGAAGTCTCAGTAAGAAGTCTCAGAACATCAGGTTAAAGTCCAACCGGTTTATTTGGTAGCAAAAGCCATTAGTTTTTTTAAGTGCTGCGCTTTCATCAGGTGAGTGTTCACCTGATGAAGGCACAGCGCTTCAAAAATGAGCGCCTTTTGCTACCAAATAAACCGGTTGGACTTTAACCTGGTGTTCTGAGACTTCTTACTCTGTTGCACAAGTTATCCAAGCTTCACTAATGTTTGGGGGGGGGGGCTGGTGAGAGCACAAAAACAGAAATGCTGGAATGCTGGAAACTTTCAGCAAGTCTGACTTGAAATGTTATCTGCTCTCTCTCCACAGATGCTGCTAAACCTACTGAGTTTTCCAGCATTTTCTGTTTTTACTTCAGATTCCAGCAACCACAGTAACTTGAGTTTATCTTAGTGAGAATATAAGCCTGGTACAAACAAAGATTTCTATTTTTGGTGAGTTCATTGTTGGCCCAAACTTGCCTCAAATGTTGATACAACAGCAGTTGTCTTGGCAATCCTGATGCTAATTTTGACATCAAGGGATAGGTTACTGATGATTGTTGATTCAAGCTGTCAATGATAACCTCATTCAAGAGGTCAATTTAATGGAAAGTGGAATTTCTACATTTTGCCCATAACTTTTGCCTTCCTGATGTGGACTGTCAATCCAAACTGCTTGCAGATCTGAAAGACCTGATTTACAACATACTGCAAGATTAGGACTTTACGCACTTTGGTCTTGGCATGCCATTTTGCTGAACTGACCAACTTACCGTTAACTCCGATATGCAGGTAAAACCCACCCCTGATTTGCCAAAAGCATATAATAACAAGAACGTGCAGGGTGTTAGCACCAAGAAGCAGACTTGTTTTAAGCTGCTGCCTATCTTAAAATCATTTAATGATGCTCCATTGTAACTGATGGAACTTTACATATTCTTACAGAAAGAAGAAATGACACTCAGAGTCCAGTCTATTTTCTTCAATAGAGACTACAGATGGAGAAAGAACAGCTAAACAAACTATGTAATAATAATGGCAATAGTGGCTGTTCTGGCTGAGGGTTAAGCATGCTGGGAATTTTGATCAACTTATAATCAAAACTAGATGCAGGTCATAAAGGTGCTTTGGTCTGGTGCTTCGGTCTGGTGCTTCCTGTGTTGACTAAGTAAGGGAAGTTTACATTTGAACACACATTGCGGCATCGAATTATATTGCCATTGTGTAGTACATGTCAAGTAAGCGTAATGGCATCGTTCACAAGTAATACCATTGGGTGTTCAAGCCACATGATTTATTTCTATTTACACAATTGGCTGAATAAAAGAATCTTCTGGAAACAAGTGGAGGATTTGTGGATAAAAGACATGTGTAGTCTTTTGTTTGCCAGCGACAATGCTGTAGAGACTAAATCATCCTGAGAAGCATGTGTCCTGAAGGAATTTTCCTCAAAGAAGGCGGCAAACTCTACATCGAGGATATTTCTTGGCCAATGTTCTTCCTAAACTTGGTAGTATCTATTTTCATTCAAATAATTAAAATTGATGTTCAGTTAAGAATTAAATTTCAGTTGAGAGTTGGTAACTGAAGTGTTAAAGAAAGAAAGAAATAGTTGAATGAATTAAGGAGTCGACTGATATTCTCCTTTGCCTCAATAAACAGAAATGCTTGCAAAGTGTTTAATTTAAAAGCTGGATAACAAGATGGAGTTTTCAAACTAAAGCATTTCGAGACTTGCTAAGTTCAATGAAGGCAATGTAGATGGCCTGCACTGCTTGCAGCACTTCTCCTGTAACTGCCAAAGTAAGAAAATTATGTTAATTGTTGATCTGTCAGCTCTGAAGCTACACTGAGACTCAGAACAGATGCACGATGCTAGGGTCAGCAACCTGGACAGAGCAGAGCAACACTAACAAAAAAAAACTTTCCCCAAGATACTTAGCAAGGAAATACCTTGATAATTGTTGGGGTCATTGTTGTATAATGTTTCAGGCACATTCAACCCAAAACCATGCACGCATTGATCGCTCTGAAAATATGCAGTCTGATTGAAAAAAATTACAGCATTTTGCTTTAGCAAAACATATTAAAATTGTATACAGTTTCTTTCTGATTGATGGTACAAGAAAACATGTGATCAATTACTTTGGTTTTCGATCAATGCAAATAATTAGATTAGAATAGCTAAGTAAGACTAAACAAGGTTCAAAAGATGACAAAAATCTGGGCAACAACTTGGGCATTCTACAGCTTTAGACATACAACTCAATTGTATGAATCTTCAAAATTCAACTAAAGTTGCTGTAACATCAGCTGTCAACTGGAGAAAACTAACCACTGCATAATCCACAAATAAGACAGAAAAAGTTTCAACATTTTAGTAAAAGCCACAGGGCTATATAAACACACATACTAAATGATATGGTAAACTAAAAACTCATTCCCAATCCCTCCTCTTTCTTTCCAATAAAAGTGAAACAGAATCCAAGTCTATCACCTGACATGTGTTAGTGACTTACATCAGGAAATTTATGATTTAAATATTTGCTCTGGCAAACCACATCTCTACCCCTCCAAAATTCGAGCTTTTTGTTTTTTAAAAACGCACAGCAAAAATGGCATGGAATATTTTGTTCTTTCTGATAGTTTCAAATAATTCTATTGTGCTTTAAGCTTAATGTCGAGTTAAAGTCAACAATGTGCAATCACAGGTTGATAAAGGTAAGCATTCCCTCCTAGACATTCTCAACTTGTCTACAGCCTTTTACACAGTTGGCCATACGATCCTCCTCCAACTCCTGACGGGACTGCACTCAACTGGTTCCATTCAAGAATCACTTGCAATAGTTTCTCTTTTTGCTCCTGCACTATCATGTCTGTTTGCCCCAGGATGCATTTTTGGCCTTCCTCCTACATCTCATCTATTGGCAACATCTGAAGGCGCAACAATTATTTTCATGAACGTTGACATTACAGTTCTAACTCACCACTTTTCTTGATTCCTTCCCATTATTAAATTATCTGATTGCTCATCTAACACTGCTGGATATGCAGAAATTTCTTCTAGTTAAATGCTGGGACTAAAGTCTTTGTTTTCAAACCCATCTCTTCCCTAGTTATCAAGTGAAATCCCTCTCCTTGGCAACAATTTGAGATTAAGCCAGGCTGAGATTCCGACCTCATATTTGTGTCGTTATTAAGAAGCCTATTCCCACTTACACAACTTTGCCTGATTCATCCTCTGTTTCAGCTCATCTGCTGTTGAAACCCTCATGCAGATCTTCCTTAACCTGAAGCTCAACTATTCCAACACAGCCTCCCACTTGTGACACTACTGTGCCTTTGAGACTGCAGTTATAAGCAGGCCTGTTTTTCCACATTGTGACACCAAGCTGAGCTGATGTGCTTTTACTGTTGATAAAGCCATGCAAGGGACCATATGTTTATTTTTTAATCTGGTCCTAATACAATGTTTTACAACCCTTTTGAATTGCCAGGCAATTCAAAGAATCGATTAACAGATTAAAGTCAGGTGGTTCCTTCTCAGGGAAATCCAGAGCTCTTTACCTTCAGTTTGGCAAAAACTGTCAGAACTCCAGTCTACTGTAAGCAGTGTGTTTCTGTCTCTCTTCCTGGTATTGGAAATTTAGCTAATAACGCTCGAAGTATGCTGAAAATTCCATGGACAAAATACCTCAGCATTTTCAATTCAATATCAAAAAGAGGAACACAGAAGAGATTGCAAAGCTGAAAAGCTCAGCATCATGTGAACATACTTATTTTCTCTGCCAAACCTAGGACAAGAGTGTGGTTATAGGGGTTTGCTGTATTGGAACAGTATTTATAGCTGTGAAGGTATATACAATATCATGGCTGTTCTTCCTTCTGGTTAGTAATTGGTAAAATTTATTGCTAATTATATTATATATTAGCTGTATTCTTAAATATACTTGTTTGATAAAAGCTCCTTAATGGCTCACTTGAATCATACCTGGAGTGAAACATCTTATATTTACCCGTGCCAAAGTTCAACGCTTATGATCTAAGCTGATTTCATAAAATATCCAGTGTTTGATCTGGATTATGACACTTCAGCCTCTGTGGCAGAATAGAAAAGGGAATCTTACAATACAAGGACTACACAAATTACACAGTCCAAAGTTAGAGTCCAGTAAGGAATTCCTTTACATAGGCATTGAGAATTTAGCTGGGAAGTCATAGACTGGAATTTGCTAATACTGTATGCTCTACCACCACTGCCAGCAAGAAGAGTATTTGGCATTCAGCCAAATCTCCATTTATTGTAGCAGGTCTGGAGAATCCGAGCCGTAGATGAGATTGGAGAATCGCTGCCACTTTTCAGTTGGTGCTGATCCCGCAAAGTGAAATACGCAATGCAGAGATGGAGATGGGTCTGTAGGCATACATACAGCTCTACCAGCAGAGATATAGATCTTCACTACTGAGGATACAATAAAAATTCCAGTTTTTCTCTGTTAAATCAGATGAGAGAAAGTTCAATAAAACTACAACCATCAGGAAAGCAGTACAGAGTAAACCGATGGAATTATGAGTTGACAAGTTTCTGGATCCAGATAGACTTCATCCTAGATCTTAAAAGAGGGATCTGATGAGGCAGATATTATCAGTGTTAATTTTTTAAAAAAAATCCCTAAATTCTGTATAGGGAATGATCAGCTTAATATTAGGTAGGTCCATTCAAAAGTCTGATGACAGCAGGGAAGAAGGTGTTCTTGTGCTGGTTGGTATGTGTTTTCAGGCTTTTGTATCCTTTTCGACGGAAAAAGACGGAAGAGAACATGCAAGGTGCATGTGGTCCTTGATATGGTGATTATTTTTCTAAGTTCACAATAAGTGTAGTCATTGTCAATGAATGAGAAGCTGGTTTGTGAGACGGACTGGGCTACATTCACAACCCTTTGCAGTTTCTTCGTTCTTGGTTAGAGCAGGACCATTCCAAGCTGTGATACATCCACAAAGAAAGCCTTCTATGATGCACATGTAAAAAATTGGTGATATGCCTAATTTCCTTAGCCTACTGAGAAAATAGAGGCGTTTGTGGGCTCTCTTAGCTATAGCATCAGCACGGAGGGACTATGGGATATTTAGAAAAACTCAAAATAATCAGGAAGAAATAGTGTGAATTTGGAGTAATATGTGCTGTTGATAAAGGGGAACCCGTGGATATACTGCACTTGGGTTTCCAATAGACATTTGATAAAATGCCACATCAAAGATTACTGCAAAAAAAAAATCGTGCAGAAGATAACATTTAGAATGGATAGAAGATTGGCAAAAAAAAAGGGAGAATGCATGAACAGGTCTTTGCCTTGATTGGTAAGATGAGACGAGTGGAGTCCTACAGAGGTTTGTGCCAGGCATCAGCTTTTTAACAATTTACATCAATGAGTTAGACACGACGAGTAAAGAAATAGAAGCTAAATTTGCAAACAACACAAACAATCAGGAAAGTATGTTGAGAAAACACAAGGAATTTGTAGACAGATATAGACAGATTAAGAGTGTGTGCAAGGTCTGGCAGATGGAATATAATGTGGAAAAAGTGTGAAGTTGTTCACTTTTTCAGGAAAAATAAAGCAGCAAAGCATTACTTAAACAGAAAATGACTATAGAATTCCAGGGCACAAAGGGGTCAATGTATTCTACTGCACGAGTCATAATGTTAGTATGCAATCAAGAAAGCCAAGGGAATGTTATCCATTTTTATGAAAGGAATTTAGCAACCATATTGTGCTTCAGTTATACAGTTATTCAGTGAGACTACATCTTGAATACGTGTGCAGTTTTGCTTTCCTTAGTTAATGAAGGGTGTTATTGCACTGCTGTTTTATGAGATTGTTACCTGGAATGCGCAGGAAAGGCTGGACAGATTGGGGTTTGCTTCCATTGAGGAATCACTTGATTAAAGTGTACAAGATCCTGAATGGTCTGACATGATAGGCATGAAAAGCATGTTTCCTCTTGTGGGTGGAATCCAAAACTAGGGGAGCACAGGAAATAAACTCTCTTTGTCTGTGTCCCATGGGGGTTTCAGAACATTCTGCCTCAGGAGACAGAGGGAGTGGGGTTATTACAGTCTTATTAAACAAGATAATCAAGGTTATTTGGGGGTGGGTAGAGTTAGGTAGGTATGAATTTGGAACTCACAGAAAACTGATCAGCCATGATCTTATTGAATGGCACTGCAGGAGCAAAATAGCCTACTTCTGCTCCTATTTTCTATGTGCTTAGAACCTGGCTAAGTGGGCATGTTGTTGTTAAGCTTGGAGGAACATGCTTCTTGGTTCACCAGTTCTACATTAACAGCAGACTAGTAGTCAAGCTCAGATGTTAAAACTGGCCAAAAGGACAGAAACTTGGGTCGTGTAACCTGACCTATTAACAGTCAACAGTTTCTATGCTTTTGGCCAAAATTCTATTATTTCTCCTGAGAAAACTGATGAGGCAGTTAACAGTATTTCTTCCAGCATAATGAGTTTCACTTTTCCCTTTTGTGGTAAGTTCAGGATAGGCAAGCCAATTTGTATGTATTTCCTCTGCTTTCAATGACAAAGGGGTGAGTGTAATCAGGTACAAAATTCCAGAAGCTGAGAAAATGATGAGGATGGCTCCAAGACAAAGGGCCAATCCTGATGACTTGTAGGAGCCATTTTAATTTTTCTGCTCAATAAAAGTAGCACAACTAAGTATAACTTTGGGTTTCTTTTCAGCTCAGGGAATCCATTGGAACTACACCCATTGCAAATGTCTTGATTTTAAAATTGTTTAAATCTTTCAATGCAACTTCAAAAAAATTACACATTTTTTATTTTTGAATTTTGTCTGTTTACACGTGTAAACAATCACAGCATTCTACATACTATTTAACTGTAAAAAGAAGCTGAATGTATTTCCTTGGTCCTCTTTTATAATAGGAAACAAAACCTAAATTTCACAAAAACAGAATGATAGCCATTAAGTGCATCATGAAAGGTAGAGCAAGTCCTAGTTATTACCAAACATCCCCTATACCGGCAGTTGTGTAGCATGAATGTTAATTGCCACAGCAACTCAGGTCTGAATATTAACCAAATCTTGCTGTATGCTAACAGACTGCTTTGGGATCACAAATGATAACTAATGTTATGCAAAGTAAATATCTCCCACTTCGGAGCTTATTATGAAGGGAAAGATATAATTTGAAGATGGTTGGGCCCAAGATACTATAGTGAAAGACTCCTGCAGTAATGTCCTGGGCTGAGGCAATTGGACTTCAGCCACTACTAGCTTTTTTTTTTAATGTAATGGAGATTTAAAAGTGAACAGAGTAGAAGGTAAAAAAAAAATATCTTTGATGGCTGTGTTTTGGCTACCATTCAATAGGAAAGAGTGGAACCGAAAACAAAATCACTCCCCTTGTCTGGATAACAGAAGTGGATGGGAAAAGGAGGTGGTTGACAGCGATAAAGGCTGTAGAGAGATCAAGCAAGATGAGACAATGAGGGAATATACCAAAGTCACATTCATACAGGATGCAGTTTGTAGCTTTGCTAGGCTACACAGCAAACAAAACTGTTTTAGCAGTTTAAAACATATTCCCTCTAAATCTAACCACTCACTATTTAAAAAATGTGCAACACCAACAATGTATAAATAATCTCTTCCTTAGTTCTTATCAGACTAACTTAAGACTGCAAACAGAAAGAAATCAAACCATAACTGGCTAGAACCAACTAGTTACATACCCAGAGTATATAAAAATTGCAATTTATTTGGAGTAAGAAAAATCCTGGTAATTACTTTTTGTTCTATATAATCTTTTAAATTAAGATTTAATTTTTTAAGCATTTTTGTCATTCTATTATGAATGCAGGTGTAATGCTGTGTTCATGTGCCTTTCCAGATGCAGCATTTAAAGTCAGATTTCCTGTACTCAGTAGTAAACCTCGATCATATGGAATCTTAAAACATAACTCACCTCTTTTCTTAGTTACACCTTCAGATTGCCTATATGGGATGAATAATTGACTTATGTGGGATTGCAATTTAAATTGAAGGTAAACATTAACAAGAGGGAAACTTCTCATGGCTTTCCCAATAGATATATACATTTTTCTGTGCGTAAGATCAAAGTTAACTGACTTGCACATCTTCAATGGAACGCTGAACTTAGTCAACGCCTTTGCTGATATCAAAATGCAGCATCAGGAATTTGACACACACAGGACTGTTAAAAATACCTATCCTGCAACCATATAAGATTGAAGCTTTACAAAGTAATACAAATTGGCTGGCAGATAGAAGACAGAGGGTGGTGGTTGATGGGAGATTTTCATCGTGGAGTTCGGTGACGAGTGGTGTGCCTCAGGGGTCTGTTTTGGGGCCCCTGCTGTTTGTAATTTTTATAAATGATCTGGATGAGGGTATTGAAGGATGGATTAGTAAATTTGCAGATGACACTAAAGTCGGTGGAGTGGTAGATAGTGAAGAGGGGTGTTATAGTTTGCAGAGAGACTTGGACAAGTTGCAGAGCTGGGCCGAGAGGTGGCAAATGGAGTTTAATGTGGAAAAGTGTGAGGTAATGCACTTTGGCAGGAACAATAAATGTGTAGAGTATAGGGCTAATGGTAGGGCTCTTAATAGTGTTGAGGAACAGAAGGATCTTGGTGTATGTGTCAATAGATCCCTGAAAGTAGGCAGTCAAGTGGATAAAGTTGTTAAGAAGGCTTATGGAGTCTTAGCTTTTATTGGTAGGGGGATTGAATTTAGGAGCCGCAGCATCATGTTGCAGCTGTACAAAACTCTAGTGCGGCCGCACTTGGAGTATTGTGTGCAGTTCTGGTCGCCACATTATAAGAAAGATGTGGAGGCATTGGAGAGGGTACAGAGGAGGTTTACTAGGATGTTGCCTGGTATGGAGGGCAGGTCCTATGAAGAGAGGTTGAAGGATTTGAGGTTGTTTTCGTTAGAAAGGAGGCGGCTAAGGGGGATCTTATTGAAGCATATAAGATAATTAGAGGTTTGGATAGGGTGGACAGTGATAGCCTTTTTCCTAGGATGGAGAAAGCTAGCACGAGGGGACACAGCTTTAAATTAAGGGGTATGAGTTATAGGACGGATATCAGAGGTAGGTTCTTTACTCAAAGAGTGATTAGGGAGTGGAATGCCCTGCCTGCAGCTGTTGTAGATGCGCCAAGTTTGGTGGCGTTTAAGAGGTTAGTTGATAAGTATATGGATGAGAAGGGAATGGTTTAGTTAGGAGGGGCATTGCTTTTTATTTTGGTCGGCACAACATCGAAGGCCGAAGGGCCTGTTTTGTGCTGTATTGTTCTATGTTCTATGTTCTATGTTCTAAATATTTATAAGAAACAGGTGATTTGGCCCAACAGGCCCACAACAATGTTTATACTCTACAAAAGTCTTCTCCAATCCTTTTTTTTTTAAAAAAGATCTAATGCCATCAAAATATTCTTCTATCCTTTCTCATGTGCTTATTAGCTTCTCCTTGAATAATTACTCATTGTGGTCACAGATTACACATTCTAACCGTTTTGAGTAAAAAAGGTTCTTCTAAAATCCCTGAGACACATTAGTATGTACCCTATAGTAAAATCAATGATTTCACTCAAAGAAAAAAGTCAGAATAACATTTCTGTCTTTAATTCATAAATGATTGTATGACACTAAAATTTTAATTTTTAAAGCATTTTTTTTTAAAGCATACTGTTATGAACGCAGGACTCATTTAAGATGTTGTGCTCATGTGCATTTCTAGATGCAGCATTTAAAGTCAGATTCCCTGTTCTCAATAGTACACCTTGATAATATGGATAACATAATTCACACCTTCAGCTTGCCTATATTTGATGACTTATGTAGTTGCATAATTGCAACTTAAAAAGATTGATAAGTGAAACTCAACATTAACAAGATGAAAACTCTCCATGGCCTTTCCAATACAGATACATACATTGTTTCATGCACAAGATCAGCCAAAGTTAGTTAACTTGCAAATCTTCAGAGGAACTCTGAACTTTTAGTCATTTATAGCTCCTGAGGCTAATGGGGTGGCATGAAATAAGTTCCATAGAATTCATTGATGCTAGCTGAATATATCAAACTTGCTTTTACAAGTCGATAAAATAGTCTGGAATATACTGGAGTGTTCTAGTGCCTCTGTTGGCTTTTTAATTTGTTCTACCATAATATTAACCAATAATCAAGATTGTATTCCAAAGTTATCACAATTGAAAGCCAAGCATTACAGAAATAAATATCAATGGGTGCAATTACACAATCGAGGCTGTGGTAATATTGGGTAGTAATTAACAAGAAAAAGCACACAACACTCAGTACTCTTCAATTAGTCAATTATCCAAATGTTTTATTTAAAGTTACAATTTCTTGTGTGCAATAAGGGGAATGACCAACAACTGTACAATAAATGCAAATTGTTGAATAGTCAAAAGCTCCTTTCAATGATATAACACAAAAAAAATACATACGGAGCCAAAGAATGAAACATCAGAACAGATGGCCAAAGATTTGGTCAAAAAGGAAGGTTTCACTAACCAGAGTGAGAGGTGAAGAACATTATGGAAGGAATTTCAAACTTTAAGGTCAAGACAGCTAAAAAGACATGGCCACCAAGGCAGGAAGTCAGAATTGGAAGAACAGAGTTCCCTGACTTCTGTAGAGCTGAATGAGGTTATTGTTAGAGAAGGATGAGGCATTGGACTTATTCAAATAGTGAATGAACATTTTCAGACTGTAAAAAATTTTGCAGTGGAAGTTTTATTAGGACCATAGCTTTCCTTATTTTGTATCAATGACTTAGTCTTTGTGCAAGCATAATTTCAAAGGTTGTTGATAACATAAAACATGGCAAAATAATAAATTTAAAGTAGGATAATAACAAATGCTAGCAGCACATTGGACAGGTTACATATCCAAATGCACCTGCAATAAATCGCAACTACAAAATGTAAAGTATTATACTTTGTGAGAAATAGCAATATAATCCAAATAGTGTTCTCCTGCTAGGATATGGAGGGCCCTGGTAGTGCATATTCACAAATCCTTGAAGATGCAAGTTGATAAGACAGTTAAGGAAGCATTGAGAGTATATGGCTACGTGGAAAAATAAGGAAGACATTCTGAACATTCACAAATTATTGTCACCACACTGGGAAAGCCTTGGAGAAAATACAGATGAGACATTACAACAATAACAGATTTCAGTTATTTCAGATTAGAGAAACTGGGATTGTTCTTCTTTGAGCATAGGAAGAATGAGGGATGAAAGGGAAGACTGTGGAGATGATCAAAATGAAAGATTTTGATAGAACAAGTGGGGAAAAACTGTTTCCTCCATCAAAACCATTAATATGTCAGTTTTAAAATAATTCGCAAAAGAGCTAGAGCTGAAATTATTTGATAGGAGGTTGTTATCTGAAATACAATACTTGAAAGTATGATGGAATCAGATTCCGTAAGGGCTTCCAAAAAAAAATGTAATTGGGCATGTACTTGGAGAACTAACTTTACAAGGTTGTGGGGAAAAGGCATGCTATAGGACTAAAATAGAAAGAGCTGGCACAATGGGCTGACTTTAATGATATTAAATTTAAGTTCCATTAATGTTCTCAAAACATAAGGAATGTTAACAATAGCAATCAATAAATAAAACAAATTTGCATTCACCTAGCATTTTTCAAAAGTTCAGCATCTCTCAACCAATAAAGTACTACTGAAATTGAAATGTACTGACAGTTGTACGAAGTGCAGCAGACAATTTACACACAGCTAGTTCCACAAACACGTCCCACAAACAGCAAAGTGACAATTACAGATAATCTGTTTTATTAAATTTGGCCAAAGGGGTACACATGATGGGAGCGCAAGAATAGCTATGTTCCCATGAACTCTAGTGCTACTCAGCCATAATCATTTCATTTATTGTGCTATACAGCTAGTACTGACCTGATCCAGGACTGAGAACTCTATTTTATCCCTGGAAGATCCTTGGTTAAGTGTTAAGTGTTGGTGAAATATTAAGAAAACACAGTCAATAAAAACAAGCAGTCAGAAGTATCTGAGATGGAGCCGACTTCTCAACATGGTAATTTAATGAATGAAGAAGCTAGTGATCTGGTACTCTACAACTCATGACTACTAGCATTATTATAGGTCAACATTGAGAAACCTGGTCTATTGGCTCAAAATATCAGTGCTTAAATCATAGAACTGCAAAAGGCTTGATGAAGCAGAGGAGAGAATTTTTGTTTTTGAAAATGGTTTCCTCAGTTGAGGCCCACTTACAATCTTTGGAAAAACTGCAGGGTGTATCAGAATTTCTTGATGATCTAGAGAACTAAGGTTGGACAAAAAAAAAAAAAAAATGGATGGATTGTCAGTTTGCCAGAAGAAGTCGAGGTAAACTCCCCAGTTAAATTCTTTGTTCCTTAATTTAGAAGTGAAAGCTGGATGCACTAAGTTCGAAAGGGCACACTGTATCCTGTCTGAGGCCTAGGAACAAATAACTCAAGCCTGTGATTATGCATTTTTCATACCTTCAAGGATTGCTAAAAAGTATTGGAGGCAGCCAGGCATAATGGCGTCTTGCTTCATGATGGATAAGGATCTCAGGGTTTCTCAGAAACAATACAGAGACACAGTGGCTTTAACGACATCTTAGGATGCCAGCTCAGAAACCTCCAAGGATATTATGAAATCAGATTAGACCCCAACAATTGCTATTTTGGTATTAATGAGGATATGTTTCACTCTAGGTGTGATTCTACTAACAAACAAGGGAGCTTTTATCAAAACAAATTTTATTCACAGTTTAACTAACACAAATTAGCCTAATATTTAACAATAATTGAAAAATACTTAAACATGACAAAGTACAAATCTTAATTTCTAACTTATCACTATGTGTTCCAATCCAATCAATATTCCTTAAAGATTTATAGCCCATGTAAAATTAGTTAGTAATTAAACAAGCATACCAATGCTTAAACGTGACAAGATAAACTATTAACATCTCACAATAAGTTTCAATCCAAGCAATATTCCTTATAGATTTAAAGACCCTCAAAAATTAGTTATTAGTACCTGTTGCTGCATGTTTACCAAAGAAACTGACTTTTGTGACAGAACACTTTTTCTTAAAGCAACCCCATCTTAGCATAAAATATATCAAACTAGCATAGCATCATTACAGAAATTAGAAGATGACTGAAGGCCATTGGAGTGCAATATGCCTTTCTGTATCCTGCTCTAATCAAAGGTGACATTTGATAACACTGTAAAGTTGTTTGACAATCTGGCTAAAGCCATGGCTTTTGTGAACTCCATGGAAGGTAATAATTTGGAATGGCAGACTGCAGTCCACTGTAAAATCTGGACTCAATCCCTTGTCATTATAATTCCTTTCCGATTCTGTGTTGGTATTTCTGACTGGGGTGATCTAGTAATTGAGTAAGATTTTATCTTTAAGATTGACAGGGATTTCCATTTGTCCTTAATGGAAAACATCACTCAGAATACTACTTCTAGTTAAGGAATAGGCTGTGCAAATTGTACGACACTAGGACGATGTAAAAATATTATTCTTCCTTTCTTTTTATCCATACACTTATAATGGTGACATATGTTTTATGGTCCTCTTTGATGATGATAAACAGGAGTCATAGCCGCTGGCCAAGTGGTTTAAGTCTTAATCGAAGGGGTCAGAATACAGACAGAGCATTCTGTACTCACTCTTTTCGTGGTATATCCTCTTTTTTAAATGTGAAAAACTCCTTGGTGCAATGATAGAAGGTTTGTAGGTATAGCTGAAAAGCTTTTATATTTTGTGAGGAAAACACATTTAACTGACTTAAAACTAATGCTTTCATTTTTAATTCCGGGGTTAATAAATCATTGATTGGTTCCTGCAAGGGTACAGACAAGTCTTATATTCTAGAAAAAGACTTCAAAATGTGTAACTGGTGTCTCTAGTATAGCTGGAGAAGGGGATATGCTTTGGTACACATGAGAGGGGTGGGAAAAATTTTAGTGGTAAGCTATTTTCCTGTGTCAGTATCCTATACGCTCTTTGGATGAATAAGCAATGGCAGTAGGTACTTTGAAACTTTGCTCCTGAAATGTACAAGAGATACATCATCCTATTAAAAGAAAAAAAAGAATTTCTCTTTCCTTAAAAGGAGAAAGTTGACAGTTTTGTTGCAGGAAACTCACCTAAAATACAAGCAGCACCTGAAATTGAAATTGGACTGGAAGGGGCAGGTGAGTTTTGCCTATTTTTGATTAGTAGCTGAGTTTTACTTAAAAAGAATGCACCTTTTAGATTGGAGAGAATAATGTGATGGATATGTGGAGTTGCTGGCATTGACTGGAGTAGGCACAGTAAGTAGTTTCACAAAACCAGGTTAAAGTCCAACAGGTTTATTTTGTAGCATGAGTTTTTGGAGCATTGCCCCTTCATCAGGTGAGCGAAGAGTTTGGGTCACAAACAGGGCATGTATAGACACAAACTCAATTACAAGATAATGGTTGGAATGCAAATCTTAACAGGTAATCAAGTCTTAAGGTACAGACGATGTCAGTGGAGATAGTGTTAAGCATAGATTAAAGAGATGTGAATTAGAATTATAGAAACCCTACAGTAATAGAAACAGGCCATTCAGCCCAACAAGTCTGCACTGGCCACAATCCCACACAGGCCCAACCACCATATTCCTACATATTTACCAACTAATCCCTCTAACCTACACATCTCAGGATACTAAGGGCTGAATGGTATGGTCCAACCCACACATCTTTGGACTGTGGGAGGAAACCGAAGCACACAGATGATGCCCAGGCACTCATGAGGAGAATGTGCAAACTCTTCACAGACAGTGGCCCAAGATGGGAATCAAACCCAGGTCCCTGGAGCAGTAAAGTGGCAGTGCTAACCACTGTGTTACCATGCTGCTTTTTTTCATCCCCCTAATTGCCCACATCTGGCAGGAGTAGCATGCTACTGCCCCAGCTGCCATATTGCCCATACACGGATAAAAGAATTGCAACTCACCTCTCCCTTGCTCGTAGTTCTCCAACCAGAAGGGTTAATGAGATATTGCAAGCCTAGGCAAGTCATAGGGGTTACAGATAGTGTGACATGAACCTAAGATTCCAGTTGAGGCCGTCCTCATTTGTCTGTCAGTTGCTGCTCAGTGATTCAACAGGAAAGGATGTCCCGAGGCATGGTACATTGGCGAAACCATGCAGACAATACGTCAACGAATGAACGGACACTGCTCAACAATCACCAGGCAGGGGTGTTCCCTTCCTATTGGGGGGCACTTCAGCAGTCAAAAGCATTCAGCCTCCAATCTTTGGATAAGCATTCTCCAAGGTGACCTTTACGACACACGACAATGCAGAATTGCTGAGCAGAAAGGATATCCAAGTAAGGATTATAAATCATACAGTGCAGAAAGATGCCCTTCAGTCCATCAAGTCTGCACTGAACACAATCCCACCCAATATCTCTACATATTATACCCACTAATCTCTCTAACCTATACTTCCCTGGACACTTCTTAGCAATTTCTTAGCATGGCCAATCAACCTAACTTGCACATCTTTGGACTGTGGGAGGAAGCTGGAGGAAATCCATGGAGACACAAAGAGAACGTGCAAACTCCACACAGACAGCGATCCAAGCCGGGAATCGAAACCAGGACCATGGAGCTGTGAAGCAGTAGTGCTAACTACTGTGCTACCATTCTGCACACGAGAACGGTCTCAACCAGGATCTTGGGTTTATGTCACAATATCTATAACTCCCATGACTTGCCTGGGCTTGCAAAACCTCACCAGTTGTCCTGAGTGGAGACAATTCACACCTCTAATCTGTGCTTAATTCTCTCTCCACTCACATTGTCTGTACCTGTAAAGATTCGAATTCCAACCATTATCTTGTAATTGAATTTGTGTCCATATATGCCTGTTTGTGAACCAAACTCTTCACTCACCTGATGAAGGGGCAACGCTCTGAAAACTCATTCTACCAAATGAATTGCTGGACTTTAACCTGGTGTTATGAGGCTACTTACGGTTTGTTCAGAGGCTGCTGAATGGGGAAAGCATTTTGATGATGAATGTCTATGGCCTCCCAAAATGATTCACCTGATTTCGCTAAATTAGCATCAACAAATTCCTTCATAGGTGGAACTTCAACTGTCATCTTAATCCTTTGATTGATAAACTTCCCATAACTCGGAATCTCCCCACTGAACAGGTAAAGGGATTAGCGCTGGTATGCAAGTGGGTTTCTTGTTGGGGATCACTACATCCTAAAGACAGAGTTCGTCTTCTTTGCGTTGTAATCCTAGATTTGATTTTTTTTTCCCATACCAAAATCACTACTATACGGTGCTAACCACTCTGCTGCCCTATGGATTATTAAATACTATTCATGTCTTCCAAAAGCAGGTAATAGATATCTTAGCAATCGCGTTCAATGCAGAGAAATCTTTTGAACAGTTGGAATAAAATTATTTATTTTGCACTCTGCAGTATTTTAGGTGGGGTAGGTTGGGATGAGGAGCTGCACTGAAGTGGATACAAGTGCTTTATAAAAATCCACTAGTGGCATTTAAGAATCCTTATAGATCTGACAACATTAGTCTTCAGCGAGGGATTGGGCACGGCTGCCTGTTAACTCCGTTAATGTTTACAATAGCTACTCAGTCCCTAGTGGAGGCAATTATACATAATCCTTCTGCATTTGGCTTCTTAGTGGTGGAACGGATCATAGGATCACGTTATTTATCAATGATGTCCAAGCTAGATGTTTTTGTTCCTGTTGTTTTTGAGTAGGTTTGGTTCCTTTTCAGCCTATGAAAATTATTTTTGTAAAGTTGAGACTATGCCACTGGAAGGCTGAGAGGACATCTATTCCTCACCCACTATGTTTTCCTTCCCTTTAGATGGTCCCCTTCAGAAATTACTTATTTGGGAATTTCCATTGCCTTAAATAACTGTCAGGATAAAGGGGCAAACTCTTCCTTCCTCTGCCCCCCATGCATCGATTAAGTGGGACCTACACCTCCCCCACTCCTTGCAGCTATTAAGTGGGATCTACGTTGTTGATTTTCCTTACTGATGTTATGGCTGGACAGGATAGCAGTGATGAAGATTTGTGTGCTGCCTAGGTTGTTGTATCCTTTATAGATACTACCATTTTTTCTTGATTCTAAAAGAAATTGATGGGATAGTCTCTCATCATATAAATTATGAAAGTGCGTAAGAGAGGGCCTCACCTCCATTTGGTTTGATATTGAAGCTGTCTAATCTGAATATTCAAGATCCACTGATTCTAATGGATTTCAAATATTCTTCACTTGCCTGGATGAGTGCAGCTCCAATAACACTCAAGAAGCTTGACATTATCCAGGACAAATCAGCTTATTTAATTGGCACCCCATTCAGCACTGGCACAGATTTGTTCACTATCTACAAGATACATCTCATCATGGGTCCTTCAACTACACCTTCCAAACCCAAGACCTAGAAAGACAAAGGCAAAAAGTGCTTTGGAACACCACTACCTGCAAGCTCCCCTCCAAGTTACATATCAACATGACTTAGAGCTATAATCAGTGTTCCTTTACTGTTATTTGGTCAAAATCCTGAAACTCCCTTCTGAACACAATTGTGGATGCCCCTACAACATATGGGCTGCAGTGATTCAAGAAGATGGCTCATCACAACCTTCTCAGGGCAATGAGAGATATTTTTGTGAATAAATGCTGCCCAATCACATTTCATGAACAAATAATGTAATAACAATTAAATTTAAATGCACATTCATCAAAAAGTCTTACCCTGTTTCACTGGGGTTTGCACAGGCCCCAACTTCAAAGACACAACTTTTAACATTGTCACCGAAAATTATCTGCAGCAACATTATAGTTATACTGTTGATGCACCTCAAGCTAAATACATTGAGGGACGAGAATAAACAGAATCAAAAACACTTGGCATCCCTGAAAGTAAAGATAATGTTGCAGCACCAAAATAGAAGCACACCTTAAAGTGAAAGCAACAATCCATAATGAACATACCGCTTTTTCCATTCTAAAAATAAAAACTGTAAGTATGTAAAGTTACTACTCAGTTTTATAAACATTGATTTAAATTAAAAATTATGAAATCAAAATTTAGAATATAACTTAAAACTGTACAGAAATACAATAAATATTCAAAAGTAGATGTTCAGTCGACATTGGCAGGAGGCATGGTGGAGAAAGATAGAAAAGATTATATTTTCCTGGCTTAGTTTTTTTACATTGCACACAAAAAAAAACACCCAATTGAGGTTTATTCAGCACAGTACAAACCCAATTGCTTCCTGTTACGAGTTGATAATCTGTTTAACAAACAATAACCTAATTTGAACAAGTGAAGCGGGGCGTGTTTATTTTCCAAAGACCTTTTGAAATACAGTAGGACATTTTATACTGCTGAGACAGTTGTCTGGGCAAAACACTCCAAACCAATGTCGACGGTGATCAACATAAAACTACTCCGGCACAAACTTGCATTTCTCTGGTAAAAAAAATAAATAACATTAAAAAACTTTGCCCGTTATCCAGAATTAAGGAATTCTGCAATTCACGTGACAACACGGTTCCCATTTCCAATTACAGTAATTCAGAAAATATTGAACATTTCAACTTAGAAGCACACTCAACAACAATCAGCCGCCTGCACAAAAACTGGATTAACCTGCAAACAAGAGCTCCCCGTCATTAGATCACGTCCCGTATCTATCATGAGTACAAATTGTTTTCAATGTCGCTGCATCTATGCGATACCGACCTATGACAACCCTCAGGTGCTTTAATCTGGTCAGAACATCTTTCTTCGGATCCAGGACTTTCTGTGTGGATTTTTTCACATCCCCGTGAGGCTTTTTAGAGAACATTCCGCTCCTTGGGATGGCACCTCCCCGTCTTCACTGTTTATTTTTCTCAAACGTTGACCAGAAATAAATAGAAAGATCGCGGCCTGAAAGCAAACAAACTTGTCCAAGACGCCAGCCCCATGGACGCACCGAGCGGCTGGGTGAACACAGCCCAGCGATCAACCGCCAGCCGCTAACATGGCGGCTCTCAGCAGGGACAAACAAGCGGCACGCTCAATCAAGACCAGAGCGCTTCCACCACAATCAGAACCGAGCCCTGTACAGAAGCGCTGAAGCGGCGGCCCAAGGATCGAAGTTTGTACCCTTGTCAGGTTGCTAACACCAAAACACGAACCGTTCGCTGAGAAAATACTGAGCGAGCCTGACAGTGGCCCATCGACTTTTCTATCGCCGTCTGGTGATGTCTATTATCCCGCCGCCTCAGCGGAGTGGCGGGCGCGAAGGTCGACGGGGGTTGTAGTTCTCTACGTTCAATAGCGAAGGGCGGACCATACGTCTGTGGACACCAACTCCCAAGATGCATCGAAGCTCGTTCAGGGAGGAACTGGCGGCTCCACTTGATCCGGACAACCACGCCCCCCATCACGTCTATTGGGTTGTCCTGATGATGACGAGTCAAGCATCGGCCATTCCTAGATTATCATTGGTCAATGGGAGTGTCAATCAGCCGAGGCTGCCGGCCGCCTTCCCTCGCGATCGAATATGCGGTGTTGGGGGGGTGGGGAGCAGGGAAGATTGGCTATCATTAAACTAAACAGTGGCGATTCTCCTTTCAACTTCTCACCAACTTGCCGCCAATATGCCGGTTCATTCCAGAGATAAGAAGGAAAACAATCACGAAGACATGGATGTTGATTACCCGGAGAACGAGGGCAGCAGTTCAGATGATGAAGACACGGAGAGTTCCTCAGTCTCGGAAGATGGGGACAGTTCAGGTGGGCAGAGAGCAGCACAGTTCCCACCACTGTGGAGCTGACCAGGCCCTGTTCCCGGGCCCAGATCACCTGCCAGCAAAACATCGCAGTTGGATTTCAGCTGCACGGTTTATTTTTCATGTTTAAATTCCCCTCTTATCCCCTCTATCCTCTCCCTCTCTGACACCCACTCCGCCTGAAACCTCCTCGGCCCCCATTAAACCTGCTGTACCCTCTTAAAAGCCCTGTCCCCCTTAAATACTCGTCCACCTGAAACACCACGTTGCCCCTCAACTTCCCTGCCCCCTTAATTCCCGTCCCCCCTTTAAATACGCCTGTTCTCCTTAAATCTCCCTGCGCCCCCCCAAACCTCCCTGTCCCCCACCCCACACCCTTCTCTACTCCCCCCCCCCCAAACCGCCCTGTCCCCTCCTTCTCTCCTCCCCCCCCCACTCCCTCCCGCCTATCTCCCCCCTCTCCTCCGCACTCCCTCCCCAACAGTCCCAGCCTTCCCCCAGGCCCCCCCATGCCCACCATACCCAACTTTTTGTTCACTCTTCCCCTATGTGCATTCTCCCCCTCCACTCACGCTGTTCCCCCAGTTCTTCATAATCCTATCGTTTCTATAAAATCTCCCCTCATTCTTCTGAATTCCAATGAATATTGCCCCATTCTACTCAGTCTTTGATCATAAGCCAACCCTCTCAACTCCGTCATCAACCCAGTGAATTTTCTCTCAACTTCTCTTGTGCCAATATATTCTTTCTCAATTTAGGAGACCAAAACTGTACACAGGGCTCAGTACTGGGACTTCTTCTATTTGTAATATATGTAGATGCCTTGGAAGAGGGAGTAAGTGGGTGATCAGCAAGTTTGCAGACGATACAAAGATGGCTGGACTTGCGGATAGTGAGGAGCATTGTCAGGTGATGCAGCAGGACATAGGCTGGTAGCTTGGGCAGGTAGATGGCAGACGGAATTCAATCCTGATGAATGTGAGGTGATGCATTTCGGGAGAAAGAATGTAGGGGGGAGGTACATGATAAAGGGTAGACCTATTAAGAGTATAGAAACGCAGAGGGACTTGGGGGTGCAGGTGAACAAGTCTCTTAAGGTGGCAGAGCAAGTGGAGAAGGTTGTGAAGAAAGCATACAGTATACTAGCCTTTATAGGAAGGGGTGAAGAGTACAAGAGCTGGCCTTTAATATTGCAGTTGTATAAAACGTTGGTTAGACCTCATTTGGAATACTGCGTCCAGTTCTGGTCGCCTTACTACCGGAAGGACGTAGAGAGTCTGGAGAGAGTGCAGAGGAGGTTTACCAGGATGCTGCCCGGTATGGAAGGTCTAAGTTACGAGGAGAGGTTAGGCAAATTGGGACTGTTTTCCTTAGAAAGACATAGACTTAGATGAGATCTAAGAGAGATGTACAAGATTATGAGGGGTATAGATAGAGTAAACAGGGTTAAGCTTTTTCCTAGGTTTCCTAGGTTGAGGGAACTAGGTCTCTTCTCCCTGGAGAGACCAAGATTGAGAGGCAACCTGAAAGAGGTTTATAAGATGTTGAGAGGAATAGATAGAGTGGATTCTCGGAGGCTATTTCCCAGGGCTGAGATGGTCACTACGAGAGGACACAGGTATAAAGTGCTGGGGGGCAAGTACAGAGGAGATGTTAGAGGTAAGTTTTTCACTCAGAGGGTGGTGAGTGAATGGAATCGGCTGCCATCGGTGGTGGTAGAGGCGAACTCGCTGGGGTCTTTTAAGAGACTTCTGGATGAGTATATGGGATTTAATGGGATTGGGAGTTACAGATAGTTCTATGGCCTGGTAGGTACTGATATGATCGGCACAACTTGTGGGTTGAATGGCCTGTTTGTGCTGTAGTGTTCTATGGTCTATTAAACACCTTACTAAAATCCATGTGTACAACATCAACTGCTCTACCTTTGTCTACACACTTAGTTACCTCCTCAAAGAGTTCAATCAAATTTATGAGGTAGGACTTACCCCTCACAAAACCATGTTGACTATTCCAGATTAAACTGAATCTTTCCAAATGGTCATAAATCCTATTTCTCAGGACCCTTTCCATTAACTTACTGACCACCAAAGTAAGACTAACTGGCCTTTAATTACCACGGTCATTCCTCTTTCCTTTCTTGAAGAGAGAACAACATTTGCCACCCTCCAGTCCTCTGGCACAATCCCTGTGGACAGTGAGGACCCAAAGATCAAAGGGTCCGCAATCTCATCCCTTGCCTCCTAGGGTGAATGAATCACCCTGATCATTTTATTTCTCACACTAGAGTAAAAAAACCTTGGGCTTTCCTTTATCTGACTCGCCAAGGACTTCTCATGCCTCCTCCTAGCTCTCCCAAGCCCTTTTTTTTTAAACTCATTCCTAGCTACCCTGTAACCGTCAAGCGGCTCTACTGAATCTTGTTTTTTCATCCTTACATATGCTTCCCTTTCCCTCTTGACAAGATATTCAACCTCCTTTGTGAACCATGGTTCCCTCACTCAGCCATTTCCTCCCTGCCTGACAGGGACATACCTATCAAGGACACACAGTATTTGTTCCTTGAACAAGCTCCACTTTTTGTTTGTGCCCGTACCTGACAGTTTCTGTTCCCATCTTGTGCTCCCTAATTCTTGCCAAATCACATCATAATTACCTCTGCCCCAATTATAAACCTTGCCCTGCCATGTGACCCTATCCTTCTCCATTGCAATAATGAAAGACACCGAATTGTGGTCACTATCTCCAAAATGCTCTCCCACAAATAAATCTAACACTTGGCCTGGTTCATTACCCAGTACCAAGTCTAATGTGGCCCTACCTCTTGTTGGCTTATCCACATGTCATGCCAGAAAACACTCCTGCACACACTGTACAAAAAGTGTCCCATCTGAACTATTCATAGAATCATAGAACCCTACAATGCAGAAAGAGGCCCTTCGGCCCATCGAGTCTGCACTGACCACAATCCCACCCAAGCCCTACTCTCATATCCCCCTACATATTTTACCCACTAATCCCTCTAACCTGAGCATCCTAGTATACTAAAGGGCAATTTTAGCATGGCAAATCAACCTAACCCACAGATCTTTGGACTGTGGGAGGAAATCAGAGCATCCGGAGGAAAACCACGCAGACACAAAGAGAATGTGCAAACCTACTGAAACTATAAAAGTTTTAATCAATATTTGGAAAGTTAAAGTCACCCATGATAACTACCCTGTGACCTCCACACCTATCCATAATCTGCTTTGCCATTTCCTCCTCCACATCTCTATTACTATTTGGGGGGCCAATAGAAAACTCCTAATAACTTAACTGATCCTTCCCTATTTCTAACTTCAGCCCATATTATCTCAGTGGGCAGATCCCCCTTGAAATGCCTTTGAGCAGCTGTTAAACTATCCTTGGTTAACAATACTACTCCTCCATCTCTTTTACCACCTTCCCCACTCTTATTGAAAACTTAACTCTTACTTAACGTTCTAGGATACAGATTTTTCAAGTGGGATAGAGGTTATATATAAGAGGTGGAGGAGGTGTGCTACTGATTAAGGAAAATATCACAGCTGTACTGTGAGAGGACACCTCGGAGGGTTCATACAGCGAGGCAATATGGGTAGAGCACAGGAATGGGAAAGGTGTAGTTACAATGTTGGGGGCTTACCAAGATCACCCAGCAGGAGATGGAGGAACAGGTACGTAGGCAGGTTTTGGCAAAGTGTAAAAGTAACAGGGTTGTTGTGGTGGGAGGTTTTAACTTCCCCGATATCGACTGGGTCTTATTTCGCACTCAGGCATGGATGGGACAGAGTTTGTAAGAAGCATTGAGGAGGGGGCTTATGAAACATTATGTACATAGTCCAACTAGGGAAGGGCCACACTGGAGCTGGTACTGGGGAATGAGCCTAGCCAGGTGGTCGATGTTTCAGTAGGGGAGCAGTTCGGGAACAGTAACCACAATTCAGTAAGCATTAAGGATAAAGATAAGTGTAGTCCTCAAGTGAAGGCGCTAAATTGGGAGAAGGCTAATTCCAAGAAAAGGATGTTTTGGAACTTTTAAATTCTGTCCAGATAGATAAGTTGCCGGGACCAGATGGGTCCCCAGGTTTCTTGGGAAGTGATTGCAGATCCTCTGGCGATGATCTTTGTATCTTCAATGGACATAGCAGAGGTTCCAGAGGATTGGAAGATTGCAGATGTGATTTCTATTTTCAAGAAAGGGAACAGGGATAGCCTAGGAAATTACCAACCAGTCAGTCTAACCTTAGTGGTTGGTAAGTTGTTGGAGAGGATGCTGAGGGACAGGATTTAGGAACGTTTAGAGAGGTTTAATATGATTAGAAATAGTCAGCACGGCTTTGTCAAGGGCAACTCGTGCCTCACAAGCCTGTTGAGTTCTGTAAAAATGTGAATGAACACATTGACAAAGGAAAGGGAATAGATAGGGTGGACTCTCAGAGACTATTTCCCCGAGCTGAAATGGTCACTACGAGAGGAGACAGATTTAAGGTGCAGGGAAGCAAATACAAAGGAGATGTCAGGGGTAGGTTTTTCACTCAGAGGGTGGTGAGTGAATGGAACCGACTGCCGTTGGAGGTTGTTGAGGCAAACTCACTGGGATCTTTTAAGAGACTTCTGGATGAGTATATGGAAAAGAATAGGATAGGAGTTTATAGATAGGTCTGTGGATTGGTAGATGTGATCGGCGCAACTAGTGGGCCGAAGGGCCTGTTTGTGCTGTATTGTTCTATGATCTATGTTATGTTCTATGTTCTAGGATGGTCTCAAATAGCACGAGGAGTCACGAGCTTAGGGTGAGGGGAGTAAGGTATAATTTGGATGCTAGAGGGAGTTTTTTCACACAGAGGATGGTGAGGGTATGGAATGCTCTGCCAGGTAAAGTGATGGAGGCTGATACTCTGGAGTTATTTAAGAAATACTTAGATGGGCACTTGAACAGAATGGGAATGGAGGGGTGTAGAAAACTGATTTAAAATAGGGATCATGAGCCTTGGGAGTCCCTGGGAAGTGTGTAAATAGATGATGATATTGATGTACTTGTTTTTATCCTACAGGTGCTTTGGTCCACTTTGTTGTCTAACAAGGGGCATACATGCGATGGGCCGTGAGAGGGCTCCTCTTGGATTTTTTTGAGAGTATCCTAGTGCTTCACGTTGTTAGTGTACGCTTGACCTGGATCATTTGATGGGCAACATGACAGCTCAGTGACTATCGCTGTGCTGTGCAGATACATGGATTTGGGCCTGTGTCTGTGGGAGTTTGCACATTCTCCCCGTGCTTGTGTGGGTTTTCTCCGGTGCTCCGGTTTCCTCCCACATCCCAAAGATGTGCTCTTAGGCTAATTGGCAAAACAAATTCTCCCTAAATTGTCTCAATTTTGGTTTTTAATCCATAGATCTATAAACATAGACAGGGATCACGGGTAGAGGTGGGAACATCGGAGTGGTGGCGTGGGCTCGTTGGGCCGAAGGGCCTGTTTCCCATGCTGTTTTGTTCTTTGTTCTTTGTACTCCAGGTGTGGCCTCACCAGCACTTTATGACAACTGCAACATAACTCGTATTTTTAAACTCCATTCCTCTGGCAATGAAGGATAAAATTCCATTTGCCTTCTTAATTACCTGCTGCACCTAAAACCAACTCATTGGCATTCCTGTACAAGGACACCAAGATCCCTCTGCATAGCAGCATGCTACAACTTTTTACCATTTAAACAAGAGTCCATTTTGCTGTTATTCCAACCATGGTAGCACAGTGGTTAGTACTGCTGCTTCACAGTTCCAGAGTCCTGGGTTCGATTCTCAGCTCGGGTGACTGTCTGTGTGGAGTTTGCATGTTCTCCTCATATCTGCATGAATTTCCTCCGGGTACTCAAGTTTCCTTCCACAGTTCAAAGATGTGCGTGTTTGGTTGATTGGCCATGCTAAGAAATTTTTTTTTTTTAAAGAGCAACACAGCACGGGAAACAGGCCCTTCGGCCCAACGAGCCCGCGCCGCCGTCATAACTATATAGTATCAAATCCATTATCCTATTATATTATTCCTATATAATAATATATATATTATTCCTAATATGGAAAATTCTCACTATAGGGACAATTTGTTTCCCACTCAGCCTAAGAGCGAATTTTTGGGTTGTGGGAGGAAACCGGAGCGCCCGGAGAAAACCCACGCAACCACGGGGAGAACGCGCAAACTCGCGCAGACACCGGCCCAATTCCAAGTGTCTGCACAGCCACATCGATAGTCTCTGAGCTGTCATGGTGCCCTTCAGATGGTCCAGATAAAGCACTCATTTACGACATGAGGCACCAGGCAACCCATGAATCAACATCCAAGAGCTGTACCCACACCACCTGCCGAATGCATGCTCAATGTTGGTCAAGTATGGACTGAATTACCTGTGGAAAAAAGCTGTAGTTAAACAGTCCTAATATATCCCTCTATCTGCATACCGCTCATGTGGCTGTCCAAGAGACCCTTATACAGCCCCAGCGTGCCTGCTCCCACCACCTTACTCGGCAGTGCATTCCACACCCCCACTACCCTTTGTGTGAAAAACTGCCCTCTAATGTTCGTCCTACACATAGCCCCCCTCACCCTATGGCCATGACCCCTCGTCCTATCCATTTCTAAAGGCGGAAAGAGTTTACCTCCATTTACTCTATCTATACCCCTTATAATCTTATACACCTCTATGAGATCCCCTCTAAGCCGGTTGTTTTCAAGGGAAAACAACCCCAGTCTTTCTAATTGTTCCTCATAAGACAGTCCTTCCATACCAGGCAGCATCCTGGTAAACCTCCTCTGCACTCTCTCCAAGGACTCCACATCCTTCCGATAGTACGGCGACCAGAACTGGGCGCAGTATTCCAAGTGAGGCCTAACCAAAGTTCTATACAACTGCAACATCAAACTCCTACTCTTGTATTCTATACCCTTTTCTATGAAAGCTAACATACTATACGCCTTCTTTATCACCTTCTCCACCTGTGAGGACACCTTCAGAGACTTGTGAACCTGCACCCCCAAGTCTCTCTGCGTCTCTATGCTCCGTATAGTTTTACCTTTTATCCTATAACTCTCTTCTACATTTTTCCGGCCAAAATGCATCACCTCGCATTTGTCCGGATTAAATTCCAGTTGCCATCTATCTGCCCAGTCTACCAATATGTCCTGTTGTATTGTCTGACACTGCTCTTCTGTACCCGCCAATCCAAGCATCTTGGTGTCATCAGCAAATTTGCTGATCTCACCACCTACCCCTACTTCCAAGTCGTTTATGTAGACCACAAATAGAAGAGGACCTAGTACTGAGCCTTGTGGCACTCCACTAGTGACAGGCTTCCAGCCGGAAAAAGAGCCTTCCACTACTACCCTCTGTCTCCTCCTCCCGAGCCAGTTCTCGACCCATCTACATACCCGACCCTGTATCCCATGCGCCTTCACCTTCTCTATCAGTCTACCATGAGGAACCTTGTCAAACGCCTTACTGAAATCCATGTAGACGACATCAACAGCCTGTCCTTCATCAACTGTTTTTGTCACTTCTTCAAAAAATTCCACTAGATTTGTAAGACAAGACTTCCCCTTGACGAAGCCATGCTGCGTATCCCTGATCAGATCGCAGCGCTCCAGATGCTCATACATCCTGTCCCTAAGGATCCTCTCCATTAGCTTACCTATAACTGAAGTCAAGCTCACCGGCCTACAGTTCCCTGGGTGATCCCTCTGACCTTTTTTAAACAACGGTACTATGTTTGCTATCCTCCAGTCCTCTGGGACCTTACCTGTGTCCAAGGAAGAGACAAAGATTTGCGTCAGAGGCCCAGCCAAGTCTTCCCTCAACTCCCTTAGCAGCCTGGGGTAAATGCCATCAGGCCCCGGAGCTTTATATGTCTTTAAGCTGCCTAACAGCCCCAACACCTCTTTCCTCGTAATCCTTATTTCCCTCAACCGATCCTCAACTTTGTCAACATCAGGCACAGACATCTGTCCAGTCTCCTGCGTGAATACCGACACAAAGTATTCATTCAGGATCTCCCCCATTTCCTCAGGCTCTAAGCATAGATCCCCTCCTCTGTCCCTAAGAGGTCCAATCTTGCCTCTAACCATCCTTTTGCTCCTTACATAGGTGTAAAATGCCTTTGGATTTTCCTTAATCCTACCTGCCAGAGCCACCTCGTGGCCCCTTTTTGCCTTTCTAATACCCCTTTTAAGATCCCGTCTACACTTTCTAGAAGCTTCCAGCACTGTCTCAGTCCCTAGTTGCCTAGATCTAATGTAAGCCTCTCGCTTTTTCCTGATCAAGTCCTCAATCTCCCTGGTAAGCCACGGTTCTCTAATCCTACCTTTCCCATCCTTCCTCCTTGCCGGCATGTATCTTTCCTGCAGAGAGTTTAGTTTTCCCTTAGTGTCCAGGTAGTGGAGGTTAGAGAGAATAGTGGGTATAATATGTTGGGATATGGGGTTAGGACCTGGATGGGATTGTGTTTGGTGCAGACTCGATGGGTCAAAGGGCCTTTTTCTGCACTGTAGGGTTCTATGTTCTAAAATGGATGATCTCACATTTACTATGGTATTCCATCTGCCAGACCATTGCCCACTCACTTAGACTATGTATATCCCTTTGTAGATTTTCAGCATCCTTTGCTACTTTGCTCTGCCACCTATCTTAGTGCCATCTGCACATTAATTTTAACAAGTTACACTTGCTCCCCAACTCCAAATCATCAATGTAAATCGTAAACATTTGCAGTCCCAATAATGATCCCTGAAGCACACCACTAGTCACTGATTGCCAACTAAAAAAACATCACTTTACTTCCACTCTTTGCTGTCTGTTAGTTAACCAATCCTCTATCCATGCTAATATGTTACCCTGAACGTCATGCACCTTTCTCTTATGCAGCAGTCTTTGGTGCGGCATCTTGTCAAATGCCTTCTGGAAATTCAGATACACCACATTCATAGGTTCCCCATTGTCTGCTGCACATGTAATGTTCTCAAAGAATTCCACCAAATTAGTCAAACGTGACTTCCCTTCACGAACCCATGCTGCGCCTTTCCAATAGGACAATTTATATCCAGATGTCTTGCTATTTCTTCCTTGATGATGGATTGAAGCATTTTCCCTACTACAGAAGTTAAGCTAACCAGCCTATAGTTACATGCCTTTTGTCTATCTCCTTTTTTAAACAGTGGCATCACTATTGCTGTTTTCCAATCTGCGGGAACCACCCCAGAGTCCAGCGAATTTTGGTAAATTACCACTAGTGCATTTGCTATTTCTCCTGCCATCGATTTCAGTACCCTGGGATGCATTCCACTAGGACTAGAAAACTTGCCTACCTTTAGCCCTATTAACTTGCCCAACACTACTACTTTCATGATATGATGGTTTCTAAGTTCTCACCTGTTATAACCTGTTATAACCAAAAAATTGATAAAAATTATCAATTTTTGGCATATCCCCACTAAGTACTGAAGTACTTCACCCTACAACTAACACGGACACAATACATCCCATGACCATAAACTTGATTTGAATCCAAGTCCAGAAATAGAAAACTTGTAATTAACCTGTTGACCAGCCAGTTTCCCTTGCATCTGTCTCTAAGAAAGTAACAATAATATCTTACAGAAATGGATGATGAAGACTGCGAGAGGAGGAGAACTGAGTGTTTAGATGAAATGTCTAATCTGGAGAAACAGTTTACAGATCTGAAAGAACAGTGAGTCTGATAGTTTTATAAAAATCTATTGATACTTTGTTTTGAAAATAACAGCATGCTAACTTTAGCTTGTTACTTAGTTTCATTCTGTGTTGTTGCTTGTGGATAACAATTATTTTGAACAATTAGGTTGTTTAGGGCTTCTGTTGGAATGGACCATGTTTCTAAAATAAAGGAATGAAGAAAATCAGCCAACTATTTTGCAGTATATTGTCTCAGAACATGGGATTGGACCTCACTTTAAATGAGTGTGTTCAAAAACGATGATTCCTGTGACACGATATATAAATTTAAGTTGTCTAAAATTAAGTGTGTAAGGTCTCAGTTGTCAAGAAACCTCCTTTGCCATTGTTTAATGTCTCTTGCTGCTTTAAATGTTTTGCAAATGTTTCATATCAAAATTTGATACAGAAAAAAAGGTCAATATCTTGACACCTGTTTGGTTAAAATTTGTTTCATTGCATCATTTAAAAGTGGAATTGTGATTCCAATTACCAGAAAATTTCCAATCTCGTGCAAATATTGTATGCAGATTTTTATAACTGTTTCTATGTTTTATGCTTTATAACTAACATATATAGAGTCTGGATGTAATTTTGTGGATTTTTTTATCTACTAGTATTTCTGGGACCAAGTGTATCCTTATCACTCAACATTGTTCCACTTTAACATCACAGACATAATGAGGCCGGTGTGCACAGTAAGTGTTAGAACTTCCTTTCCAGCATTATTTTATGCCGGATTCTGCATAGCATCATATGACCCAAATGCAAAGAAATGTTTTTGGACAGGTTGGGTGAGTGGGCAAATCAATGGCAGATTCGGTATAATTTGGATAAATGTAAGGTTATTCATTTTGAAAGCAAAAATAAAAATGCAGATTCATACCTGAATGTATGTAAATTGGGAGACGGAAGTGTGCAGAAAGAGCTGGATGTCTTTGTGCATCAGTCACTGAAAGTAAGCTTGCAGGTGCAGCAGGCAGTAAAGAAGGCAAGTGGCATGTTGGCCTGTGTTGTGAGAGATTTCGAATGCAGGAGCAGGGATGTGTTGTTGGAACAATACAGGGCCTTGGTGAGTATTTTTCTGAGGAAGAATGTTCTTGCTCTTGAGGGAGTGCAGCAAAGGTTTACCAGGCTGATTTGGGGGATGATGGGATTGATTTATGAAGAGAAATTGATTAGATTAGGATTGTTTTCGAGTAAATGCAAGGAGAATATTTCCAGTGGAGGAGTCCAGAACCAGGGGTCACGGTCTGAAAATTCCAGGTCGGCCACTTAGGATGGAAATGAAGAGATATTTCTTCACCTAAAGACTGGTAAGCTTGTGGAATTCATTACCACAGGAAATAGTTGATGCCAAAACATTAAATATATTCAAGAGATGGCTGGATGTATCACTCGGGTGAATGGAATCATGGGGAGAGAGCAGGATTAGGCTATTGAGTTGGATGATTAGTCATGATTGTAATGCATGGTGGACAGGCTTGAAGGGCCAAATGGCCTTCTGCTACTCCTATCTTCTATGTTTCTCCTGACACTAGAAGCATCTGGGGCTTTTTCTTAAAACTTTGCAGTACAGTTTTGTGTGAATAATATCTGTACCAACAATGTTCAATGTGGCCCACACCTTGCTTTCCTGTGACCCACTCACTAATCCCCTCCTGTTTATCAGCTCTCCCCTGAGTCTTGACTCAGCAAGGAATGCAACAATTGAGTGGAAGGGCCAGGAAAGTGTTGTATATTGAAGAATTGGGCAGAAAGCATGAAGCATTAAAAATAATGGACCTTTATTTACAGAATGGTGTTAACTACAGGTTGCATCTTCATTTTGGCAATTTACCTGTTGCCAGCACAGAAATGTAATTTCCAGTGAATACATATACATAATATATATGAATACATAGCTACCAAGAATCAATGTTCATACAAAACATTTCCTCCTGCCTTTAAATTAAATGTCCTCAACAAACTCAAACAAGTATAACATGGACAATAATCTAAGTCAGATGGCTTGAAGGGTGTCGCTATCAAAGCGATTGGCATCTTCTTCTTTACATTGTAACCTCTGGCATTTTTGCCTTTATACAAATGTCATGAGGAATTGATTCGACCAGCATCGACATTGTAACTGGAGGTTGATTCTGTGTTTGGTTAGAAGGGGAAGTGTTGCTTTCCTCAACGGTGTCTGTCGGTATCAAGGTTGCAGGAAGGTTTAGGTTAGGACTTTGTGCAGTTGAACCCAGGTTCCATTTCTGGTGGATCAGTTCTAGTGCCTCCTCTAAATGACGTCATTTCCAGTTGGGACCATTTACGAAACAAGTCCAGTCTGTGCAAGGATCGTGGCAGGAATTCATTTCTCTCTTAGTAATTCCTAGCTAAAATTCCTTGTCCTTGGTGGAAGACTTGATGTTTCACTTTGTTTTCCCACCATTCTGCCTGTCCTTGTTGTTTCTGTTGAACAATTTCTTTCAATTTCTGGTATTTCAGCAAGACCAATGCTGAATGTAGTTGCCTCTTTGCCATTAGTAATCAGGAGAAGTTTTGGTGGTAAAATGAGCAGTATTACAATACATTAGTTGGAATTAATTAAGACATTTGATCAGAGAATCTTGTTCCTTGGTTGCTGTCAATGTACGTTTCATGGTTTGAACAAAATTTTCTATTGGTCTATATGCAGCAGAATAATACAGCGCAATCCTAACATGTTGAATACCATTCTCTTGAAATAAACTTCAGAATTCTTGATAAATTGAAGTCTGCTTTTGTTTACCAATTGTTCAAGGAATTTAAATTCACTTCTAGCTTCTTGATAGTCTTTTCCAATGATGTGGATTTCATTATTGAAACTTCTATGCCTCTTTGAGCATTGATTAAGAACATATGTCCTTCTGAAGCTCCTGCAAAGTTAATGTGTGCCTGTCGCCAGGCATTTTTTGGCCATTCCCAAGGAATTAGGGGTGCTATGAGTGGCAGATCCCTTACTTTCACACATGGACACATTTCAAATTTCTTTTCAATTCCCATATCCAGTGCAGGCAACCAGAAATAATTCCTCACTGTTTTCTTCATGCGTACAATTCCTCAATGGTCCTCACGCAGCTTCTGTGACACTTGTCTTCTCAATGGTGGCAGAATGATCACTCTGAGCCTTCAAAAAAGACACTCTAATCATACAGACAGCTCCAATGTCTTGGAGGAGTACAGTTTCAAATCAGTTGTTAATCGATGATGGTCCATCAACAGCGTGAACTTTGTTCCTTGTTGGAATTTCTTTACTCTGAAGATAATCCGTAATAATTCCCTTTCACTTTATATGGTTACTTTCAGCTTTGCTCAGTGTTCATGATGCAAATTAATATGTCTTTCTTTACCTGATGGATTGATGTATGGGATACCACAGCTCCAAAACCATAAGGAGTAGGCTAGGATCAAAATGCGCAAGAATTTTAGATGTGGACATTGCTTTTTTTCGCTTATACAAAATCATTATTGCTTTGATCCAACCCATTCCACTTCTTGTTCTGACATGAGTGATTATGCAATGATTTTAAAATGATTGCCAAATTTGGAGCAAATCTTCCATTGTAGTTTAACAATCCTAGGAAAAATTGCAAACTGTTAATATTCTGAGGCATAGGTGCCTCTGTGATAGTCTTGAACTTCGAGGACCATTTGTGATGGCCTGTGGCATCAATCACATGTTTCAAATACTCAACGGAAAACTGGAAGAACTCAACTTGTCTTTGTGGACTCTCTCTTCGTAGTCTTCTAATCTTTAAAGAATAGCATTCAAATTCCAAAGATGTTCCTTTTTATCTTTTCCAGTGAGTAGGGTGTCATTCAGTAGCACCATACTCTGTGCAGTTCCCACAGGATCTGATCTATTGCTGTTGAAATGATACAGGAGCAGATGAGGTACCAAACAGCAATTTTCAGTACCTGAACAATCCTTTATGTGTCAAAATTGTCAGAAATTCTTGTAACTTCTTGCCTTCTTCATCTGTAAGTAAACCTGACTTAGGTCAATTTTGCTAAAATGTTGGCCTCCTGCCAATCCTGCAACAGGTCATTGATGTAGAGCAATCGGTACTTTTCCTTACATATATTGGATTTAGGGTGACTTTGAAAGCCCTGCAATTCCTTACAAACCCATCTTTCTGAAGACTACAATTGTTGCGGCCCATTCACTAATGCTGACAGGTTCCAGGGCCCCTGTTTTCACTAATCATTCAAAGTTAATCTCCATTTTCCTCCTGATAGTGTAAATATCAATGTTGCCATCAAGCATTTTGCTAGGCTTCCTTCTTTTAATCTTCAAGTTAACTGTAATGTCTTTCATATTCCCAAATTTTCCATCAAACATAAATGTGTGTTTCTTAAGACTTCAGACCCATCAGTGCTGGATAATTACTCTTTACTATATGTAGAGACAAATCTGTTGTTCGTTATTTGAACAGCACAGAGCAGGGACAGGCTCTTTGGCCCACCAACCCTGCACAGATCATGTCTTCCCTCTATTCCCCACCTGTTCATTTATCCATCCAGATAAGTTGTAAACTCCTGTAATGTATTTGCCTCAACTACCTCACTTGGCAATGCATTTCAGGTCCCCACCACCCCCTGTGTAAAAAAAAAAAGAAAGAAACTTGCCCGGCACATCTCTACAGAATCTTTCCCCCTCTTACTTGAACCTGTGTTCTCTTATAATTATCATTTCTGCCCTGGGAAAAAGCTTCCCTGTTCATCTTATCTATGCCCCTTATAATTTTATAAACTGCTACCAGGTCCACCTTTTCAGGGAGAACAATCCCACTTTATTCAATCTCTCCTCATAGCTAATACTCTCCATAACAGACAACGTCCTGGTAAACATTTTCTGTACTCCTTCCAAAGTCTCCGCATCCTTTTAGTGGTGTGGCAACCAGAATTGGACACAGTATTCCAAAAGTGCTTAATTAATGGTTTATATAACTGTAACATAATTTGCCGACTTTTATATTCGATACCCCAACTGATGAAGGCAAGCATGCCATATGCTTTCTGTTCCATCTGTGTTGCCATTTTTAAGGACCTGTGGATGTGTACTCCCAAACCTTTCTTATGTGTCTATGCTCCTGATGTTTCTTCCATTTCTTTTATAGGTCCCATCTGAATTGGATCCTGCAAAATGCATCACCTCGCATTTAGAAAAAACATAGAAAAACTACAGCACAATATAAGCCCTTCAGCCCACAAAGTTACGCCAAACATGTCCCTACCTTAGAGATTACTAGGCTTACTTATAACCCTCTATCTTACTAAGTTCAATGTACTTATCTAACAGTCTCTTGAAAGACCCTATCAAATCTGCCTCCATCACTGTTGCTGGCAGCCCATTCCATGCACGCACCAGTCTGAGTGGAAAACTTACCCCTGACATCTCCTCTGTACCTACTCCCCAGTATCTTAAACCTGTGTCCTCTTGTGGCACCATTTCAGTCCTGGGAAAACGTTTTGACTATTTGCTCGATCAATACCTCTCAACATCTTATACATCTCTATCAGGTCACCCCTCATCCTTCATCTCTCTAAGGAGAAAAGGCCAAACTCACTCAACCTATCCTAATAAGGCATGCTGTCTAATCCAGGCAACATCCTTGTAAATCTCCTCTGCTCCCTTTCTATTGTTTCCGCATCTTGCCTGTAATGAGGCAACCAGAACTGAGCACAGTATTCCAAATGCGGTCTGACCAGGGTCCTATTTAGCTGCAACATTATCTCTCGACTCCTACACTCAATTCCTTGATTGATGAAGGCAATTTGTCCAGATTAAATTCAATCTGCCATTTCTCTGCGCAATTTCCCAGCTTATCTATATCCTGCTGTATTTTCTGACAATCTTCATCACTGTCTGCAACTCCAGCAATCTTAGAATCATCCACAAACTTGTTAATTAGACCAGCTACATTTTTCTTCCAAATAATTTATACATATATTACAAACAATAGAGATCCCAATGCATGATCTCTGCAGAATACCACTATTTACAGAAAAACACCTTTCCACCACTACTATCTGTCTTCTATGGCTGAGCCAGTTCTGGATCTATCTAGCTAGTTCATCATTGAGCCTGGGTAATTTAATTTTTTGCATTAGCCTGCCATGAAGTCCCTCCTTACTTAAGTCCATGTAGGCAACATCCACAGCCCTTCCCTCATCAATCATTCTTGCCACCTCAAAAAACTCAATCAAATTAGTGAAACATGACCTTCTTCTACAAAACCATGCTATTTGTCACGAATAGTACTATTCATTTCCAAATTTCTATTGATCTGATCCCTGAGAATCTTCTCCAACAATTTTTCCAACAATTAGGGTGCTGGTGAGGCCACAGCTGGTGAACTGTGTGCAGTTTTGGTTGCCTCATTCGAGGAAGAATATATTGGCCTTGGAGGGGTGCAGAGAACATTTACTAGGCTGATACCGGAGATGAAGGCGTTGGATTATGAGGAGAGACTGAATAGGCTAGGTTTGTACTCTTTGGAATTTAGAAGGCTGAGAGGGGATCTTATAGAGATGTATAAGATAATGAAGGGGATGGATAGGGTAGAGGTTGAGAGACTCTTCCCGCTTAGCAGAGATAGCAGGACTAGAGGGCACAGCTTCAAAATTAGGGGGGGGGGGTTCAGATCGGAGTTGCGGAGGGGTTTCTTTACGTAAAGGGTGTTGAATCTTTGGAATTCTGTGCCTGATGAGGTGGTGGAGGCTTCCTTACTGAATATGTTCAAGTCAAGAGTGGATAGGTTTTTGATTGACAAGGGAATTAAGGGTTACGGGGAGAAAGCGGGAGAGTGGTACTGAACCACTACAGATCAGCCATGATCTTACTGAATGGCAGGGCAGGCTCGAGGGGCTGGATGGCCTACTCCTGCTCCTATTTCTTATGTTTCTTCTAATTTTGCTGTCACTGACATCAAGCTCACTGACTTGTAATTATCCAAGGTATCCTTGCTACGCTTGAATAAAATCGGCTATCTCCTCTGAGATCTCACCTGTGGCTGACAAGGAAGCAAGGATTTCTGTTAATGATCCACTAATTTTCTCTCTTGTCTCCTTCAGCAATCTGGGATAGATGCCATCTGGCCCTGTAGATTTGTCTGCCTTGATGCTTTTTAATATACCTAACACTTCCTCCCTAGTAATGACGACTTACTCTAGAGGGTTTACACACCTCTGAGACACCATCAATCACCGTGTCCCTTTTCTTTCTGAATACCAATGCAAAGTACTTATTAAGGATCTCACCCACTTTCCTTGGTTCAACGCATCATTTCCTTCCTTTGTCCTTGAGTGGACCACCTCTTTCTCTAGCTACCCTCTTGTTCCTAATATATGTATAAGATGCCTTGGAACTCATCCTGTCTGCCAAGGACATTTTGTGATCCTTTTTTCCTCCTAACTCCCTGTTTGAGTTCTTCTCAACTTTCCCTTCAGTTGAAGGGGACTTTAACTTTGCTAATATTGATTGGAATAGCTATAGCTCTAGCTCATTAGAGGGGTCAGTTTTCGTACAGAGTGTGCAGGAAGGTTTTTTGACTCAGTATGTAGAGAGGCCAACTAGAGGTGAGGCTACATTGGATTTGGTGCTGGGTAATGAGCCAGACCAGGTGTTAGGCTTGGAAGTTAGTGAACATTTTGGTGATAGTGACCACAATTCGGTTACGTTCACCTTAGTGATGGACAGGGATAGGCATGAAGCTGGGGGCTGTATTTATAGCTGGGGGAAGGGTAATTATGAGGCCATCAGGAGAGAATTAGGGTGCATTGATTGGACTAGGGAACTACAGGGACTGGGAACATCTGGAATGTGGTGCTTATTCAAGGAGCAGCTGCTGCGAGTCCGTGATAAGTATGTCCCTGTCAGGCAGGGAGGAAATGGACGAGTAAGAGAGCCTTGGTGTACGAAAAGAGTTGATTTGCTGGTTAAGAAGAAAAAGGAGGCTTATGTCAGGATGAGGCTTGAAGGCTCAGGTAGTGCAATGGATAGCTATAGATTAGCTAGGAAGGAGGTAAAAAGTGAATTGAGGAGAGCTAATAGGGGACACGAGAAGATGTTGGCTGATAGGATTAAGGAGAATCCTAAAGCTTTCTTTCGATATGTTAAGAATAGAAGATTGGTTAGGGCAAGATTAGGGCCAGTCATAGACAGCAGTGGGAAGTTGTGCGTGGAGCCTGAAGAGATTGGTGAGGCACTGAATAAATATTTCTCTTCGGTATGCACGCAGAGTGCTGGAAATGTAGCTATGGAGAACACTGAGGTACAGGGTTGCAAATTGGGAAGTATTGTAGTAGATAGGGAGGATGTGCTAGAAATTTGAGGGTTTGAAGTTGGATAAGTCCCCTGGGCCGGACTGGATTTACCCTAGGATTCTCTGGGAGGCAAGAGAGGAGATTGCAGAGCCTCTGGCTCTGATCTTCAGGTCCTCGTTGGTTACGGGTGTGGTTCCGGAGGACTGGAGGATGGCGAATGTGGTCCCATTGTTTAAGAAGGGGAAGAGAGACCTTCCTGGGAATTATAGGCCAGTGCGTCTTACTTCTGTGGTGGGCAAGGTATTGGAGAGAATTATTAGGGATAGGATTTATAGTTATTTAGAGAGAAATGAATGGATTGGGGATAGTCAGCATGGTTTCGTGAAGGGTAGGTCAGGCCTTACTAACCTCATTGAGTTTTTTGAGAAAGTGACCAGAGAGGTGGATGGGGGTAAGGCGGTTGATGTAGTATATATGGACTTTAGTAAGGCTTTTGATAAGGTGCCCATGGAAGACTTCTACAGAAAATGCAGATGTGTGGAATAGAGGGTGATTTAGCTAATTGGATTAGGAATTGGCTGGCAGATAGAAGACAGAGGGTGGTGGTTGATGGGAGATATTCATCGTGAGTTCGGTGACGAGTGGTGTGCCTCAGGGGTCTGTTTTGGGGCCCCTGCTGTTTGTAATTTTTATAAATGATCTGGATGAGGTATTGAGGGATGGATCAGTAAATTTGCAGATGACACTAAAGTTGGTGGAGTGGTAGATAGTGAAGAGGGGTGTTATAGTTTACAGAGTGACTTGGACAAGTTGCAGAGCTGGGCCGAGAGGTGGCAAATGGAGTTTAATGTGGGAAAGTGTGAGGTAATGCACTTTGGCAGGAACAATAAATGTGTAGAGTATAGGGCTAATGGTAGGGCTCTTAATAGTGTTGAGGAACAGAAGGATCTTGGTGTATGTGTCAATAGATCCCTGAAAGTAGTCAGTCAAGTGGATAAAGTTGTTAAGAAGGCATATGGAGTCTTAGCTTTTATTGATAGGGGGATTGAATTTAGGAGCCGCAGCATCATGTTGCAACTGTACAAAACTCTAGTGCGGCCGCACTTGGAGTATTGTGTGCAGTTCTGGTCCCCACATTATAAGAAAGATGTGGAGGCATTGGGAGGGTACAGAGGAGGTTTACCAGGATGTTGCCTGGTATGGAGGGCAGGTCTTATGAAGAGAGGCTGAGGGATTTGAGTTTGTTTTCGTTAGAAAGGAGGTGGCTAAGAGGAGACCTTATTGAAACATATAAGATGATTAGAGGTTTAGATAGGGTGGACAGTGATAGCCTTTTTCCTAGGATGGAGAAAGCTAGCACGAGGGGACACAGCTTTAAATTAAGGGGTATGAGTTATAGGACGGATATCAGAGTAGGTTCTTTACTCAAAGAGTGATTAGGGAGTGGAATGCCCTGCCTGCAGCTGTTGTAGATGCGCCAAGTTTGTGGCGTTTAAGAGGTTAATTGATAAGTATATGGAAGAGAAGGGAATGGTTTAGTTTGGAGGGGCATTGCTTTTTATTTTGGTCGGCACAACATCGAAGGCCGAAGGGCCTGTTCTGTGCTGTATTGTTCTATGTTCTATGTTCTATGAACCACTTCACATATGAATGTCTTCAACACTATTCTTAACGCTTTCAAGGGAATATGTCTTGAGTTCTTCCTTGCATATGGACTTGGCCACCATCAAGACTGCTGCCCCAGCGGAGTGACCCAGTATCTGTTCATAGCACCGGCATGCTCAGTTATCATTTATCATCAGACTGAGAATTGCTTCATTTCTCTTGACCCTTTTGCACAGCATGTTTATATGCAGTTTTGGTTTGTTCTGCCTTCTTATTAGTTTTACTCAAAGCTTGCTTTTTCTTCCAGCAGATGTAATATGTGTGTCCTTTTCTTATATAACTTCTGCATATTATGTAATTATACCAGCATTCTGCAGCTGAATACACTTTCAGGAAAGAAATTACTGTATCTAATTGGGAAAATTGAAGAGTGATCTAGCCCTTATGCATTCTGTGACAGAAGTAATATGATAACATCTGCTCCAGTTCTTTCTCTTCCTACTGACTCCAGCTCTCTCCCTGGCAACTGAATGAGAGTGAACCAGATTGTTTGCAAACTTGGTGTTTTATTTGATTCCAAGATGAGCTTTGGGCCTCATGTCCATTCTATTGCTAAGACAACATATTTCCACCTTTGTAACATTGCCCAGCTTTGCACCTGTCTCAGATAATCTGTTGAAATTATTATTCGCTTGCAGGCCTGACTATTCCAATGACTGACCGCCACATTCTACCATCTGTAAAATGAAGGTCATTCAAAGCTTGGTTGTCTGTGTCATTACTCATGCCAAATGCTATTAACCTACCGCTCTTGGGCTTACTCACCTATATTGGCTTCCGGTCAAGCAGCATCGTGATTTTAAAATTTTCTCCTTTGTTTTCAAACCCCTCTTTGCCCCCAACCCTCTGACAGCACCTTCAAACTATGACCTCTACCACCTGGAAGGACAAAGGCAGTAGATGCATGGGAGCATCACTATCTGCAAGTTTCTCTCCAAGTCACACACTATACTAACTTGGAACCATATCGCTGTTCTTTAACTGTTTCTGGGTCAAAATCCTGGAACACCCTTACGAACAGCTCTGTGGACGTAGCTGCACCATAGGGACTGTAGCAATACAAGAAGGCAACTCACCACCATGTTCTCGGGGCAATTAAGAATGGGCAATAAATATTGGCCTTACAATGATACTGATATCCCATGAATTAATATTTGAAAAATCTCTCCCTGAATCTCTTTGATTCTCTACTTCTTCCTTCAAGACACATATTTAAATCTAGTTCACTGACTAGCATTTGCCATCTGCCCTAAAATATCTTTGTGACTTGGTGTCTTAATGTTGCTGTATTACAGATCTATGTCACATCTTTTAGAACATTTTATTGTATTAAGACACTGTATGTATTTAAATAGTCCAGACACCAACTGGCCATGTTCAAAGTAATCTTGCAAATATATTATTCTGAGCCATTGTGGAACTGCCATGTTTGGAAAATCAGAAATTATTCTTTGTTTCCAGTGTTGGCCTTGACTGATTTACTTGCTTCATACACTTCTTAGTAGTTTATGTCAAAGTTTTCATGATTTTCAAACTGCTAACATAAAATTCCTTACAAACCCTCACCAGTACCTGATGATTCAAGTCTCTTAAGCCTTATTTTGTGCCTTGCTTTTGATATTTTCAAACAAAATTATGAGTCTCAAAGTTCTGCAGAATCTCAACTTGCCCCGAGTTCTGAAAACTGAAATATTTCCTGTTTTTGATGAAACAATCTCATTGAGATGCACTGTTCTTTTTTCTGATGCAGGTTGGATTGGATTCTACCAGAACTCCATTTGTCATTGTTTTGCCAACATTTTGTCAAAACCAACAGCAGTATTGATAACTTCGCACTTTTGGTGTTGGATGACTACTAACACAAAAATAGTGTAATTTACAAAATTACAAAGTCCTCTTGAAAAGTCATTTCTCAAGTCATCAAGTGCGATATAAATCCAGCCTCTGAAATACAGAAAATGATTTTAAGAAGGTGTCTAACATTTTAAATACCTTTCATGAAGGGAAACAAATAACACTTCACTTCATAAATCAGTTGATAAAAATTTGGAATCTTCATTTATTAAGTGTAATTTAAACAGTTTAAATAGCACTTGATGAATTAAGATGCAGAACTTGATAAGCATGACAACAAAGAACAAACTTTGGACAGACCACAGGGAGTATTTCTTAGCCCTGAAATCCATCAGCATTCCCAACTTTCATGGTCTTCAACGATCCTTTCTGAAAGTACATGAAGTATTCAAGTCAGATAAAAACAAGATTAGATTCCCTGTTGTGCCTAATAGCTTTCTGGCTGCCCAGATTCTCAGGCAGATGTTGGACATGTTGAGTGATAGCTTGTAAGAAATATCAGGAAACTGTTGCCACCTATAGAAACATATCCCAGCATAAGTCTGCCTTCAGGAGGAAAATTAGAACAGATTGTAAGGAAAAGTAGTTGAATTCAGGAGACTAGATTAACTTATGGAACACTGAAGTACTATAATGGGAAGACAGAGAGAGTATGACAGATATAACCTTCTTCATGCATATCTCTCTCAAGGTAGATATAATTTCAATTTGACTGATTTTCACAGTCAAGATCACTTCACAGTCACATCTCACTTACCGCCTCCCAGATGGATTAGAAGTAGAAGTCAAATGTATGTGGCAACACTGCTGAAGTTTTTCCAGCAAAAATTGTGTAAATAACCACCAGCGTTTATCTTCCTTTTTCTGTTGAAGAGGCTGAGGCTCAGGAAAACTCAGAAACAGTTATTGGTGTAATGTCCTAACAGTGTAACAGGTTGCGGGTTTTAAAGAAAAAGACATGGTTTGTGTACACAGACTCAGAATAACAAGATATATTGAGGAGCTATTGCCTATATAAACTAGAAACTGAAACTAAACAAGAGTCTTTGAAATACCCAATGAAATCATCATCAAATGTGATCAGTTCTTACATATATGTGGATGCAAGACTTCTTTAAGTGCATTACCCTATTTATTATTCCTCTCCTTTACTTCCATGGTCATGACAGCAAATTAGAATAATTCTATACGTAGGAGTAATAATACTCTAGACGCAGTACAACGTACCTTTAATCAATTTACTCAGACAGTAAGCAAGTTGATCAAAGGGATGGCTATTCCTCTTTTGTTGTAAACATTCCGGAATTTGGCTGTCCTTAACTGTAGAAGAATGATATGGAACTTCAGTAGACACTTATTCTCTTGGAACAAATTCTGCATTTTCTCACATGGTGTAGTAGTCAAGACACGATCATTAGACAACTCAGATTCAGCAAAGTCTTTAATATTATATTCACAGCATGTAAAGAAGTTGGTACTTCTAGAGATGATTCTGAGAAATCGCATCAAGGTGACGATAGTTGGTCAACTTGCATCAACAAACTAGTCAATCTTTGATTTGAACTCCATAAGAAATTGGACATGTTTTGCTAAAACTATGATTGGTACCTCTTTCTCACTCAGAGCATAATTACACGATAACAAGCGATTCCCCTGTTGAAATGAGCTTTGTTTTGCCCTACCCTCTCGTCAGCAAGTTCACATTGTTGTTGATGCTCTACTATCTCTGAAATTTCTGGAGGTAATAACAAATCAAATATAGTTCTCAGCTTTCTCTTTAAAAAAAGTAGTGCAGGCGAAATTTGGGTAGTCACATGAGTAATGTTTCTAAAACATTCGAAAAAGTTATTCATGCGATATGGTAATGAATCTTTCTCTCATGAAGCTTTTAAAGAATGTTTCAAGGACTATCCTAATCTTTCTGTTAATTCATAGGTTGATGGATGATTGATAGGGTGCTGACTTTAAATGCTAAATAACAATTTTGAGATATTCATCAAACTCTTGTAAAGCTAACAATCTCTTCCAGTTTACCAAAAATGTTGTCAAGTTCTTCAATGGTTTGTTTACTTACAGTACATCATGATATCTTCTAGCCACTTTGTGCATCAGTTATGACTAAGAATGTGTAACCCTCAAACGGACCAGCAAAATCTACATGCAATTGTTACCATGGCATTTTAAGCCACACCCAAGTGTGTAAAGGAGACAGTGATGATTAATTTCTTATTTATGCACAGGATTAACACTGTCCCACTTTTTCTTCAATCTGAATGTCCAGACCCAGTATAACTAGTGCAAAAATCCTTTATCTGGACTATACTATGATGTTCTCCTTGTAGCTATTCAAGAACTCTTCCACACAAAGCGAGGAAGAATGATCACTCGAATTCCCTATGATAGATGTCCATCTTGGACGGTCAACTCAAGATTTCTTTACACTAACATATGTGGTTTCAAATCAGGATGCATACAATGCATTCCAGTTATCAGTCCTTTCAATACTATATTCCTCACCTTCCCCATCCCAGGATCATTTCTGGTATATCTCTGACCTTGAGAAGCTGTCACAGACAAATGATCTACTCGCAAAAAATAAATAATATTAGCAAAACTAGTTGGAGCCATCTTCTCAATAGATAAAGGTTAATGTGATAATGCATTGACATGGCACTGTGATAATACTTGATATCGTAGTATCAGTGACCAGCTTTACAATTGGCTAGTAGATAACAACTGTATACCATTGTCTGGTCCAAAATGGCAATTAAGGATCAATGGTCAATCAATAATGTGAAAGAACAACCATATAAATAATAATGAAACCTTTATACACCAAAAATGATACTCAATGCTTCAATATTGTAGGTAAGTTTGAAACTGACTTACTAACCCTAGAAAGAATCTCAATTGCATCGCATTCATCAGACATGGTACTTCTAGAACAGCATCCATTTTTTAAGTATTTTTTGTCAGCTCTTACTATCAATAATCTGACTCAATTATTGGATTGACACGTGCAAAAGGTTTCTTTCGTGATTTGCAGACCATGCACTTGAAGATTCCAGTGTTTCTTCTAAGTTATTCAAGTGCTCTTGTTCACTAGACCCTGTAATTAGCATATCATCCAGGTAACATCGTACATCAGAGAGAGCATTTAAAATCTAATCCATCATTATTTTGAACAGGATTGGTGGGAATGTTATTACAAAAGGCAATCTTTTACAACAAAGAAAACCTTCATTGGTAACAATGCTAAGCAGTTGTTAAGGTTCAGCAGCTACACTCACCTGTAAATATGCTTGTGAAAGATCAATTTTACTGAATTTCTGTCCACCTGATAACCTAGCAAACAAATCTTTAATTAAAGATATTGATCAGCACCAGACTAGATTTATGGTTGTCTTAAAATCACCACAAATACATCTGAGCCATTTGGTTTTGTGATGGGCAGTAGGGTAGCATAGTCATTCATTGTAACTGGCTCTAACACTCCAGTGCTAATGAGTTGTACTGATTCTTCTTTGATTATGGGAAGAATTGCATATAGCATCACTCTTATTTCGCGATTTCTACTCCTGTTTCTAAAGTCAAAAAGTGTTCAGTAAGCAAACTTCTTTGAATAGCCTTGTTTTGGTTTGGAGGCGACAAATTACTGAGTATCTTCTACAAGAACTCACCAAACCCTCAATGCTGTGCCTGTCTTTTTAAGGTTATCACAAAATGAGTAATGCTTTTTATTCCTATGTGATTTCTTCATTACTCAATGATGATCACTTTGGAGAGTAATTTCTTCAAAGTTCTTTGTCAAATCATCATAAACTTTGGTTCCTGGATGAGTCAAGCTCAAGAGCAAATTTAAGATTTTATTTCCTAATGTACTGAGAAGAGTTGGTAGGAGCAACTCGTTTGCAATTTTATTCATTTGTACAAAGTATTAAAAATGCTCTATATAGAAACTCCCAAGATTAATTTTCTTAATTCAAAGGACTCCATGGCTTCTAGTTGACTTACCATTTCTCTCACAACCACGAGTGAATTGAAACTTCTCAGTATTTTTTTACTGTCTTCCCAGTACTCCCCTTTTTAACCTGGAGACTGTTAGCTTGATGTATTTTTTTTTCCAAACGCCTTCAGGTGTATGGAACATGCCTTCTTGGCAAATGTGCCAAATACTGCATGGAATCTCACCCTTGTCTGATTGGGGAAGAAAACCTTCTTTTAAAACCACATAGAAAGTTTCCACTGTTTTTCAACTGTCTAGTGTCTCCTGCTCTGCCACTACACACAATATACAAAATGTGCGCAGACCACGCAGCTTGGAGGAGTCTACCCTGCATGGGGGTGGGGGCACGAAGGAGGCCCCATTGGGAGAGCCCCAAAACCCTGGTGCTGGTAATCTATGTTCGAGGCAGGGGGAGATTAGGCCGGTGATCTATATTGGGGTGGGGCTTCAATATCCATGGGAAAGAAGCAAGATGGGTCTTCAATTTCACTTTGAGATTGAGATACTCTTTAAAAATGGCACCCGATTTACGATGATTTGATAAAGATCCTGGAATACCATTACTACCCAAAGCCACTGATCATCATGAAATAGTTCAGGCTCCAACAAAAGAATTAAGTGGGAAAAAACTTTGTATACATAAATTCAAAACAGGAACAACAAGGTTTATTGAGGAGCTGTTGCCTGTAAGGAATAGATACTGAAACTAAACAAGTGTGTGTGAATCACCCCAATGACATCACCGTCAAATTATGTGATGAACTCTTAAAGCAATCATGTAATCACTTAAATATATTACAGTTGGCAGCATTGTGTAGTAAGTAGCTGGGACCCAACCTGTGTTTGGACGCTGGCAGAACCTGGGAGATGATTAGAGAGAGATCTAGAATAGTGTGCCTTTTTGTTAAGAATTGTAACTTGGATGGCATAAAGCCACTGTCAACTGGAAATTGGATGAACTTTTGAAAAGAGAGAGGAGCTGAGATCCCTTGTCGGAGCTAAAAAGATATTTGACACAGCGTTTGTAAGTAATGGATCCTTAATTGCTTTCTTATCAATAAGGAGAGAAGAACGAAAGAATTCTTAAGGCTTCTTCAGTCTGCCGCTGCTCAATTGTGATGAGAAGTTGCTGACATGGAACTGGGCTGGGAACAATAAGTAGTCCCACAACATCAGGTTAAATTCTACAGGTTTATTTGGTAGCACGAGCTTTTGGAGTGTTGCTCATTTGATGAAAGGGCTGTGCTGTGAAAGCTCGAGCTACCAAATAAACCTGTTGGACTTTAACCTGATGTTGTGAGACACAGTTTGCCGATTTATTCATGTTGACCTCAATGAATTCTGTCTGTAAGAGTACAAGATAAAGCATTGACTGTTTTCCTTGTTGACTTTTGTATAGTATAATTTCTCCTCTGTTTAAAACAGTGGAATCTTGTGCTATATTCTTAGTAAATAATTGGAATTTCAAATTTCATCCACTTTAACAAAAAAAATTTAGGGTCTTAACCAAATCATAATTAAAATTTATATATCTCATTTAAGATCGTCACAACATTTGGGAATCTACTCTGAGATCAAAAAAAAGTCTTTGATATAGAGCCTTGTGGTTTTACTAATTATGTATTTGGTTTGCTTAAAAAAGGTAATTAGTATTGTAGCCTTTTGTGTTTTTATGTTTTTTTTATTGTATCTGAAATGAGATAAAAGGTACAAATTGTAAAATGTTTCCAATGCAGGAGGAGGCTGTTTGACCTGTTGTGCCTACGCTGGTTCCTCTGGAAGCAACGCAAGTCCCACTCCCCGTATTTTCACCTCAGCCCTACAAATTTCCTCTCCTCCTATAATTATCCAATTTCCAAGGAAGCATGAATCTGCCTTTGCCATGTTCTCAGGCAGTGCATTCCAGATCCTAAATACTCACAGTTTTTAAAAAAGAATTTTTCTTCCTATCGCCTTTAGCTCTTTTACCATTCAGTTTAAATCGATGTTCCTCGTTCTTGACCGAGTGCCAATAGGAATAATTTCTCTCTATCTGTTCTGTCCAGACCACTCATGATTTTTGAATACCTCTAGCAAGTCTCCAGCTAATGTTGTGCTTGTTTCCTGCTGATGGCTGAACTCTGACTGGGTCTTTAACTTGAGTCTGTTAATGAAATTCTGTATCAAGTTCCTAGATGCAAACGTAAATAAGATTCATTTTCCCCTTGTGCTTATTTGAAGTACAATTAAAGGTACAACAATCTTTGATAGTCCTGAGTTAGTGCCGATAAATAAGACTGAAAATGTAATTCAAGATTTGCCAAGCCACAGTTTATATTTGATTTCACTGAAACCATTTCCAAGTAAATGATTTAACCTAACAGTTGTATTTTCAGATTATACAGGGAAAGATTAAGTCAAGTAGAAGCAAAACTTGAGGAAGTTATAGCAGGAAAAGCTCCTGAATATTTGGAACCATTAGCAGCTCTACAGGAGAATATGCAAATTCGAACAAAGGTTGCAGGTAAAAATTAAGTCTCAGCTTATGCTTTAATATGCAATGATTTGATGTTATTTTTAGTAGATTGTGGCTTATGCTGAAATGTTCATAACTTATGATTTTTGATGTTAGATTCAGAATTTTGGATGCTGGAAGTCTGAAAAATAAAGTGCTTGAAATACTCAGCAGGCAGCATATGGGGAGAGAAACAGAATTAATGTTTCAGGTCGAGATGATGTTTTCTTGAGCACCAAAGAAGGTTTGAACCAGTGAGGAGGAAGCTTGTGAAGAACAAAAAGAAAGATCTGTGATAGAGTGGTGGGCAGGAGAATTTAAGTGTTAGAAGTATTTCATGGTGCAAAAACCAAAAAATGCCACATGAAGGAATTTTAAAAAACGAACTAGACAAAACCCAACCAGCAAGAAAAGAAATATAGAACAAAGTGGCAGCAAAGGTCATGATGTAAAATTGTTGAAGTCAGTATTGAGTCCAGGATGCTGAAAAGTGTCAAATTGAAAGATGAGGTCCTCAAGCTTGCATTGAGCTTTATTGGAATGTAGCAGCAGACCAAGGACAAAGATCAGTCTGAGAGCAAAGAGGAGAATTAAAATGACAAGACACTATGGAGATTGAAGGGAAGAGGGGTCACACTTGTGCAAATTAATGGAGGTCAACCAATCTATGTTTGGTCTCCTTAACATAGAGGGCACTATACTTGAGCAGTGATTACAGCATACCAAATTGAAAGAAAAATAAGCAAATTGCTGTTTCATTTGGCAGTAGTGTTAGGAGATTTAGGTGGTTTGAATGGAGAAACCATAAGACAAAGGAGCAGAAGTAGGCTATTTGGCTCATCAAGCCAGCATCGCCATTCAATGAGATCATGTCTGACCTGAAATGATAATCCTCAACTCCATTTTTCTATCTTATCTCCTACAGCCCTTGATTCCCTTTCAGATTAAAAATCAATCTCTCTCAGCCTTGAACATAACTAATGACCGAAACTCCACAGCTTTCTTCAGTAAAGAATTCCACAGATTCACTGCCCTTTGAGTGAGAAAAGCCCTCCTCATCTGTTTTAAATGGGCAATCCCACATTCTATCCCTAGACTCTCCAAAGGAAACGTCCTCTCAGCAGTTAAACTCCTGAGAGTCCTACACATCTCAATAAGGTCAACTCTCATTTTTCTAAATTCCACAGAGTACAAACCCAATCTACTTAACCTCTTCTCATCTGAAAATGCCTTCATGTCTAGGTTCAGTCTGGTGAACCTTCTCTGGACTGCCTCTAATGCCAATATATCTTTTCTGAGATAAGGTGACTAAAACTGTTAAAAGTATTCCAAGTGTAGTGTAATTAGTGCCTTGTATAGTTTAACAAGACTTCCCTCCAAAGTGCATAATTTCACATTTTCCTACATTATATCCCATCTGCCATTCTCTTTGGAATAAAGGCCAACATTGTCTTCCCGATTACCTGCTGAACTTGCATGTTTTTGTGATTTATGCACAAGGACCGTCAAATTCCTGTATTCCATTATTTTGCAACCTTTCTCCATTTAAATAATATTCAGCTCCTTTATTCAACAAGTGATGTGACAAGTGTTCCATCTCCTGCAGTTGCGTGGAAAGGTACTGCAGGAAATTGTAGGGAGTATTTGGAGTGACTGAGGAATGGGTCAGGTTGACGAGAGGGAATGTTCCTTTGTGAATGCTGAAAAGTTGGTGGTTTGCTGGCCGATTCATAGTGAAAGTGGTGGTAATTGCTGAGGATGAGCCATTCAATATGAAGCTTTGTGCAGTGGAAAGTAGTGACTTAGGAACACTGGCATAATTCTAGGAAGGAGAAGAAAAGGTAAAAGCATAAGTGCAAAAAATAAGTCTGACTTGGTGGAAGACCCTGTTAACGAAACTGGGAAAAATCCTCGGTTAATGAGAGCGAAGACAAATTAAAAGGGATATCAATATGGAAAGTCGCTTCATCTAAACAGATGTGAGGGAGAGCAAAACTATGAGAATGTAATGAAGTCCTCAGAATAAGTAAAACATTAGGAACTGTAGTTGACATAGCTTTGGGGGACCATAAATTGAGAAGTTGAGGAAAGAAAGGGATGCCAGAGATGGACCTGAAGATAAGAGAAGGATGGAAATTGGAAACAAAGTCAATGAGCTCTTCCAGTTTACAATGAAAGCAGGAAGTGGCGCTGATATGGCCATCAACTATAGGGGAAAAAGATGTTGGAGGGCTCTAAGTCCACATATTCACAAAAGGCAGGCAAAGCTCATACCCATATGGTTACCTACACCAACACCTTTTTATTTGGAGAAAAGAAGTGGAGTTGAAGGAGTTCATTTTAAAAACAAGTTCAGCTGGTCAGAGGAGAGTAGTGAGGGACAGGGACTGGTTGAACTTCCATTTGAGGAAGAAGTGGAGAACTCTGACTGGCCTGTTGGGGTTGGAGGTGCAGAGGGATTGCACATCCATGATATTTTGGCCTGTTTTGTTTACATTATACTTGGTGGATTTGCCACAATCCCACTTTCATAACATGAATTTCAAGCAAATTGAAATTGTTTCTTGGTTTCTTTTGAATAAGCCTCCCTACATTAACCTATTATTGTTCTTAGTTCAAAACAACAAAAATGTTTAATACATATTTTCATATAACTGTCTTTGCTGGTCTGGAAACGTGAGGGAACAAAGAACAATACAGCACAGGAACAGGCCTTTCAGCTCTCCAAACCTTCGCCGCTCATGTGCCCAACTAGACCATTCGTTTGTATCCCCCATTCTAGGGAGGTCTAATGTTTCTAAGCCTGCTTGATACACAGCATTAATGTAGCTGTCAAATTAATTATGAGGGAATTTTCTACTTGGTCTGGCAGGGATCCTAATACAGATTTTAGTAGTCGAAGCATAATGAATTGATTAATATCCTTAACTTTCCATCTGAACAGGTGATTTTCTGGTTACAGGTATCTATAGGGAGCTCTGTTTAAAAACTGTAAAAAACCAATACGAGTGTGAAGTGCAGGCTGCATTCCAACACTGGGAGGTAAGCAGTAATTACTGAGTAATGGACGTTGATATCCCCCCACAGAATCTATTTTATTCCTATGCTATCCTCGGTGCATCCACCCAGTGTCGTTGAAGGAGTATTACTTCATCAGCTGAGTGATGTCTTGGTAATCAACCATGTTTCCATAACCATGTTTGACCTGCAACTGTTGGGTTCAATCTCAATGCTAAGGATACCATGAGAACTTCCTCTAACTCTGTGAAACCATCTTCTTATCTTGGTTGGTCTGCCCTTGCAGTGGGACAAGAATATGAAACATTGGCTGATAACTATAGTTATTTCAGTCAAGCTTTAACATAATAGTCTGTACAATAACTTTTTCGATAGACACTTGAGAAATTGTTCTGCTGATAACCTGGGCTGAGTATGCCTTCCTTTTGTCCTAATTTGATGCCCAAGTATATCTCTATGCTCTGTTTTTGTTCCTTTTTAGTGGTTTGTGGTCTAGAGGGCAACTTGTTATCAATCACTCGAGTCACAGACTGCGTAATGTCTGCAGGACGTAAATAAACCAGTTGGATTTTTATGACAATATGACAACTTCTTAGACAGTTATACTGATGCAGATTTTATTTCATTGAATTAAAATTCTCAAACTGCCATGCATGGGTGACTTTGAACATTCTTCCACGTTACTAGTCCATAATGTGACCATGACATTGCTATACCTTGTTGAAGATGGATCTGTTTTTGACAATGTTGTTAGAGTCACGACAGCAGGTCCTTGTCAAGACCCAGTCATGGCTTCACAGAATGGACACTCATCACTGTGTCATGTGTAGGCACTACTAAACTCCATGGGATAGATAAAAGTTCAGAGCTCAAATCTAAGAATCCATGAGGATCTGTGGACCATCAGCTGCAGACAAATAATATACTGTTACAATCTGTAAATTCATGACATAGTTCTGAATCTTCCCCTGACTCAGTGAGTGAATGAATGAATTTGTCATGAGTAGCAACAGGCATTCCTGAAGATGATGCACCAATTTGGGAAGCTACAGCACAAAACTAAAAATATAGGACTTGAGCATTGCTGAGGAAGTGACATGCTGTCAAAGGTTTTATCTTACATTCATCAGGACAAATTTACAAGAATGCCAAATCTCAAAAACAGTTGATACAGCATGAGAAGGGGGTGTTGAAGTTAGTTTATTAGTAGGTTTACATTAACACTGCAATGAGATTACTGTGAAAAACTGGTTGGCAAATGGACTCTGATAGAGTCGTTGCTGTGGAGCATGCATAAGAGGACAATTAACTAAGTTGTTTTGTTTAAATTCAAATCAGGCAGGTCGACTCCGATTGATGAAAGCTTTACCATGGGAAATGAACCAAGAAATAGTTGTCCCCAAGTGTTTGCTAAATTGAAAAAGGTGTAATGCATGGATATGTTCTTTCTGTTTGCAAAAGATAAGGATCTGTATGGGAATTTATGTAGCTTCTAGCATGTGTAATTGAATGATATTGTAAGTCTAATTGATCATTTAAATTGATTGTTGGTGTAATTCTTAGCACAGTCAAGATTGTTTAGCAAGTGTCCAATCACAATCACATTTAATTTTGGACATAGCGTTCTGAATTTTGCAAGCATGGGCTGGAGCCTGTATATTGACTGTTGTGAACAGCCATGTTGTTTGTTATGGTCCACCTGTCATTGAGACAAATTTCTCTGGTACTGAAATTCATAAATCAAATTACTCATTTGCATGGTGAGGCTTTTGGCTTGATAGCAGCGTTATTAATGGAGAATAGCACTCGTATTAATGCTGCAAAGGAGCAGAGTAAATCAGTGAGCTTCACCTGTAGGGCAAATTTTTAAGACAACTTATCCTTCCAGGGTAATCTCAAATAGATTGGGCACTTTTCAGTACTGAAAGCAGCAACCTTAGGATCACTCAAGAATTTGTATGATGTACAATGATCTGATTAGGGTGGCCATTGTCCCACAAGTTAACTTTGATGCTTTTTTTAAACAAAAGCTGGGCAGTTAACTGTTCCCTGGTGCATTCTCCATGGCAATGCCTCTACCAATCAGAGTCCACTTGTTAACTAATCAGCATTCTCATCTCGTGCAGTATGAAACTGTTTGTTGCCTTTGAGATTTGATATTTTTGTGCATATATCCTGACAAATTCAAATTGAAAGGATTTGACAGTGTATCTTTTTTTTAGCAAGACTAAATATATGCTTCATAGTGAAAGCAACATGCTAAAGATGAAGTTTAACATTCCCACTCTAATGATCACGCAAAGCTCTGCAGGAGCTGCAAGAGGAGTAGGCTTCAGATATGATCATCCTCAATATTGGTGGAGCCCAGCATGTGAGTGTAAAAGACAAAACTGAAATAACTGTAAACACCTTCACCCAGAAGTGTTAAACAGATGATCTTTCTCAGTTTCATTTTGATGTGTCCATTGTCACAGATGCCAGACTTAATATCCTGTACCCCAAATGGCATCAAGAAATGGCAAACTGGAGGTAGCAAAGTCTACAAACCTTAACAATGTCCTAGGTATAGTGTGGAAGTCCCATGCTCTACAATTAGTTCTCAGCTAAACTGTTCAGCAAATCCATAAAAATGAATTTTATCAGCTTAATATGAAAAATTGCCTTTGTATGACCAGTCGACAGAAAGTAAGACAACTTTAAATGAGTTCAAAAGAGAAAATGCTGGAAAATTTCAGCAGGTCTGGCAGCATCTATCAGGAGAGGAAAGAGCTGACATTTTGAGTCCAGGTGACCCTTTGTCAAAATGCTTTGACATATCGGAATGGTCATGATTGCTGCAACACAATCATCTTAGCCGTAGGATATTGTTACACAACTTTCTCAGGGCCCAACTATCACCAACTGCTTCATCAATGATCTTCCCTCATCCTCAACTTCAGAAATGAGGCTGTTCATTGAACAGTATTTAGCCCAGTAGTCTAGGCTACATGCAGGAAAACTACAATCTCCCAGGTTTGTGCTGATAAGCAAGTATTATTTGGGCCACACAAGTGCCAGAATCATCGCAATAAGAGAGAGCGTAATCACGTTCCCTTGACGTTCAATGTCATTACCATCAGAAGAGTGTCTATCATCAACTTCCCTGGAATCACAATTGACCAGAACCTAAACTGGCTAATCATGTAAATGCTGCAACTATTAACATAATCAAGCGATGATATTTGCTGATGATACGAAGGTGAGTGGAAAAGCAAATTGCGTGGAGGGTGTGCAAAGTCTGCAGAAGGATCTGGATAGGCTGAGTGAGTAGGCAAGGACCTGGCAGATGGAGTATAATGTTAGCAAGTGTGAGGTTATCCACTTTGGTAGGAAGGATTACTATTTAAATGGCGAAAAGCTGCAGCGTGCGACGGTGCAGAGGGACTGGGGGTCCTTGTGCACGAATCACAAAATCACAGTCTGCAGGTGCAGCAGGTGATCAAGAAGGCGAATGCAATGTTGGCCTTTATAGCTAGGGAGATAGAGTATGAAAGTAGGGAGGTACTTTTGCAGCTGTATAGGGTACTGTTGAGGCCACAGTTGAAATACTGTGTGCAGCTTTGGTTGCCGCATTTGAGGAAGGATATATTGGCCTTGGAGGGGGTGCAGAGAAGGTTCACTAGGCTGATACCGGAGATGAGGGCGTTGGATTATGAGGAGAGACTAAATAGGCTAGGTTTGTACTGTTTGGAGTTTAGAAGGCTGAGAGGGGATATAGAATGTATAAGATAATGAAACGTATAAGATAATAAAGGAGATGGATAGAATAGAGGTTGAGAGACTCTTTCTGCTTAACAAAAATAGCAGGACTAGCAGGCACAGCCTCAAGATTAGGGGGGAGACGGTTCAGATCGGAGTTGAGTAATTTCTTCACGCAAAGGGTGGTGAATCTTTGGAATTCTCTGCTTGTTGAAGTGGTGGAGGCTTCCTCGCTGAATATATTTAAGTCAAGAGTGGATAGGTTTTTGATTGACAAGGGAATTGAGGGTTACGGGGAAAAAGCAGGAAAGTGGTACTGCAGATCAGCCATGATCTTATTGAATGGCGGAGCAGGCTCGAGGGGCTGGATGGCCTACTTCTGCTCCTATTTCTTATGTTCTTATGATAGTTCTGCAATGAGTGATTCTCCTCCTGGCTCCTTAAAACCAACCACCTACAAGGTATATCAGGAGTATGATGATTTTGACTTGTCTGTATGGTTGCAGCTCCAAGAGAGCTATAAATTAGCCAGGAGGGAGCTAAAGAGTGAGATAAGAGCTAGAAGAGGACATGAGAAAACTTTGGCGGATAGGATAAAGGAGAACCCTAAAGCTTTTTATAGATATGTTAAGAATATGAGATTGGTTAGGTCAAGATTAGGGCCAGTCAGAGACAATAATGGGAAGTTGTGCGTGGAGCCTGTAGAGATTGGTGATGCACTGAGTATTTTTCATCAGTCTTCACGCAGGAAAATGTCGGTGGAGTTGGGGAGAATACGGGGATACAGGGTTGTAGACTAGGCGGGATAGAGTTACATAGGGAGGAGGTGTTAGCTATTCTTGAGAGTATGAAAATAGATAAATCCCATCCAACCCAGATAACCTAGGACTTATCCCAGGTTACTCTGGGAGGCTAGAGAGGAGATTGCAGAGCCTTTGGCTTTGATCTTCATGTAATCATTGGTCACAGGTGTAGTGTCAGAAGACTGGAGGATGGCAAATGTTGTTCTCTTGTTTAAGAAGGGGAGTAGAGACTATCCTGCAAATTATAGACCGGTGAGCTTTACTTCTGTTGTGGGGAACATTTTGGAAAGAATTATAAGGGATAGGATTTATAGTCATTTAGAAAGAAATGAATTGATTAGGGGTAGTCAGCATGGATTTGTGAAGGGAAGGTTGTGCCTCACAAATCTTATTGAGTTTTTGGAAAAGGTGACCAAAGAGGTGGATAAGGGTAAGGCAGTTGATGTGGTGTATGTAGATTTTAGCAAAGCATTTGATAAAGTTCCCCGCGGAAGACTACTGCAGAAAATTCAGATGCATGGGATTGAGGGGAATTTAGCAATTTGGATTCGGAATTGGCTAGCTGATAGAAGACAGAGGGTTGTGGTTGATGGGATATATTCAACCTGGAGTTTAGTTACTAGTGGTGTAGCTCAGGGGCCACTGTTGTTTGTTATTTTTATAAATGATCTGGATGAGGGTGTAGAGGGATGGGTTAGTAAATTTGCTGACGACGCCAAACTTGGAGGAGTTGTAGACAGTGAGGATGGACGTTACAGTTTGCAGAAGGACATAGATAAGTTGCAGAGCTGGGCCGAGAAGTGGCAAATGGTGTTTAATGTGGAAAAGTGTGAGGTGATTCACTTTGGTAAGAGTAATATGTATGCAGAATATAGGGCTAATGATAGGACTCTTAGTAGTGTAGATGAGCAGAGAGATCTCGGTGTACAGGTGCGTAGATCCCTGAAAGTTGGTACTCAAGTTGATAAGATTGTTAAGAAGGCATATAGTATGTTAGCATTTATTGGTAGAGGGATTGAATTTAGGAGCCAAGATGTCATGTTGCAACTGTACAAAACTCTAGTGCGGCCACACTTGGAGTATTGTGTACAGTGTTGGTTGCCATATTATAAGAAAGGGTGCAGAGGAGGTTTACCAGGATGTTGCCTGGTATGATAGGTAGGTCTTATGAAGAACGGCTAAGGGACTTGAAGTTATTTTCATTAGAGAGAAGAAGGCTAAGAGGTGACTTAATTGAGACATATAAGATGATCAGAGGATTAGATAGGGTGGATAGCAAGAGTCTTTTTCATCAGATGGAGATGGATAACACGAGGGGGCATAGCTTTAAATTAAGGGGTGGTGGTTATAGGACGGATGTTAGAGGTCGGCTCTTTACTCAGAGGGTAGTAAGGGTGTGGAATGCCCTGCCTGCAGCAGTTGTGGACTTGTCAAGTTTAAGGGCGTTCAAATGGTCAGTGGATAGGCATATGGATAGCATTGGAGTAGTTTAGGTTAGAGGGTCATAAAATTGGTTCCATTGGTCGGCGCAACATCGAGGGCTGAAGGGCCTGTACTGCGCTGTAACGTTCTATGTTCTAAAATAATTTGCAAGGCTTCATACTATCCAGAGCAAAGCAGTCCACTTAATTGGCAAATCATTCATTGGCATAAATGTCCCATCTCTCTACCATCAGCCATCATAGCTGCATTGTGAACCATCTAAAAGATGCACCGCACCATCTTGCCAAGACTTCTTTAGTAGCACCTACAAAACCGTTGATCTCCACCCTTTGGAAGGATGAATACAGTAGGTGCATGGGAAACTATGATCTCCAAATCGCACACCATCCTACCATAGATATATATTATATTTTCTTTAATATTTCAGGTCAAAATCCTACAACTAACAACCTAGCAACATTATTCAACATTATCACAACACAGACTGCCATTGTTCATGAAGCACTACTACCACCATTTCAATGTCAGAGTAAATGTCAGTTTTGTCTGTCATGCCCAAATTCCAGGAATGAATAAATTAAGAGAAAGGAGTATTTATATGTGATATCCATCATTCCAAATAATTAACCCGAATTCTGCTACTTGCTAGAGTGAGAAGCTGCTTTTGTATGATACTCTACAAAGTGAACTGGAGGAGAGAATCCGGCGCCTCGAAGAAGACCGGCATAGTATTGACATCACATCAGGTATGTCAGCCAGTCAGTTCAAATGTTCAAATAAATGTTTTGTAGGTTAGTACTTTATTGTAGTACTGCACTATTGTAAAATATCAAAATCATTGGGCACAATTGTATGCCAAACAAGCGAGTAAACAGGAGAGTTTCAACCATTACTGTGGGAGAGAGTGGATAGGTATTGTGCAGATGACCTGATCCCTTGCTCCCCCCCACCCCACCCAATTGTCAGTGGCATGTAAACCCCCTTTGGCAATGTGAATCACCATCATCAGGACAAGGGAAGCATGGCCCCCTCTGTGTCCCATCCTGCATACCACCTGTGCCAGTCCCAGCCCCTTCCTCTCCCCTGCCACCGCCAATCATATCTTCTTTAAACACCCGCCCCCTTGCATACCCTTCCCCATCTCCTACAGAGCTCTCCCACAGCATGAACCTGACTATCAGCCTCCCCCATAATCTTACCAGCTCGCCACACTAATCCGGTAAGATTGCTACTATTATTTTGAGAGATAGCATAGATTTTTAAAACTTGGCAGTTGTACAACCGATGCGCTAATATGTTTCCATTCATTGTTCCTCTGATAAATGTGGATTAAAAAAAACCTGATAATCCAAATCTTAAAACTGAGTAATCATTCTCTGTTTAAATACACTATTCATTTTAATAACTTGTAATCTGTATCTTTCAGAGCTATGGAATGATGAGCTCCAGTCCAGAAAAAATAAGAGAAAAGATCCTTTTAGCCCAGACAAAAAGAAAAAGCCAGTGGTTGTCTCTGATATCCTTTCTTTTAGTTCATCTTTACAACAAAGCATGTGTTTCAGAAAAGTAACCGGCAAACAGATACAAAAAAGTTGTTATTGATTTTTATGCCTAGAGTAAAAACTAATAATTTTGCAGAACTTCTAATTAAATTAATATATTTAGTGTTTTTAATGTATAATATGATAACTCTTTGCAGCATTGGAAATACACTTTTTAAAAACATTAAAAAGCATACTAATGTACAGTGTGATCAATCTATATGTTATCTTGCAAATGAAAAGACATAATGTGCCTTGTGTTTAAACAGTTTATTTATTTTATGTGTAAAATTTAGAGAAAATTGAATTTGTTTTCAATTTCTGGGAATTTCCTTAACCAGCAAACGCCCTTATGTAGTTTACATGTTACAAGATCTTGATATACTTGAAGACTGGACAACAATTAGAAAAGTATGTTTCTTCATATCATGTTCCCCAACATATAACATATTTGGTAGTTGGAAAGCAATGATGCTTGATCAGGTTATGCAGATTTCTCAAACCAAGCTGAGCTATGTCTTTGAAGAATATGTTGAGTTTTCTTTATCGTGTATAGAGAAACTGAGGAGGTGGGATCTTCTTGTCATACTTGGCATAAAACCAGAAAATCCCATCAGAGGTCAATGGACCTTTGTATGGTACCCCTCCACCCCACCCACTTATCCACTGTAATTCCCCTGGTGGGGGAGATGAGAAAATTCCACCCAGTGTATGATTTGTATCCCACCGATAGATTTTACAGAAAAGTTCCAAATGACCTGTAACAATAATGTACAAGGGTGTGTGCATCATATCCCATGGCTCTATTTATATCATATTTCAATAAGTCAAAACTATTTTTATGTGACATCGTTAAGAATTTCCTCACTCAGATTTATCCTTACTTATAATATCACATCTGTGAAATACCTAACTCGTAGGAATTAAATATGTTTGACTAAGATTTAATTTTAAGTATTTTTAACTTTGTGATAGTATACAAAGGGGCTGAAACCCAGCTTCAGTGACAGAAGAATGTGCAAGCTTCTGTTGCTGTATCAATGGTTATTGTCAAACAGGAACCCAAAGATCAAATGCACTCCAGCAATTCAAGAAGACTGTCCATCACCGCTTTTTGAAGGGCAATTAGGAGTGAGCAATAAGTGCTGACCTTGCTAGCATCACTTGCATCCTATCAGAAAATAAAACAATTGAATCCATTCAATTCAAATACAAACATTTTTATACAATCTACTCAAATGTTTTTGACTGGCAACACTTTTTGAATTTGAATTGCTTAACATCCAAAAGATGTGCTGATTAGATTCTTTGGGCATGCTAAATTCTCCCTCAGTGTACTCGAACAGACGCCAGTGTGTATTGATTTTTGTCATAACTTTATTACATAAGCCTACTCATTATACTAATAAAAACGAAATTCAACATTTTATTGAGGGTATGCATAAGCTTGTCTATTTTATATCCTGTTTCTGCACAGTCCTCAAGACTTGGTCGGATAGCCTCTAGAGATAAAAGAAAAACTGCTTAAAAATTGTAATTTAGCATAATTACCACAACTTTGTTTTACTTTTTAAGCAAGCAGAACTTAGTATATATTACAATATATGTATATAAAGAAAAAGTGCTGCAATATTCAGATTAGGCAGCATTTGTGGAGAGATTTTGGAAGTTATCTTTTTGACTGTTGACCTTACATTGGAAGAATGTTAGTGATGAACAACGTTTAAGCAAGTACAAAGGCAAGAATGCCTGACATGTCGAGTGTTTCTAGCATTACCTTTATAATTTTAGATTTCCAGCATTTACAGTACTTTGCTTTTTTTATATTGTGTCAATGCTAAATTTCACATCACAGAATCCCTACAGTGCAGAAGAAGGTCATTCGGCCCTTCAAGTTTGCACCGATCACAATCCCACCAGGCCCCATTTTCACAACTCACGTTTAGCCTGCCAATCCCTCTGACACTAGGGTTAATTTAGCATGGCCAATCAACCTAACCTGCACATCTTTGGACTATGGGAGGAAATTGGAGCACCCAGAGGAAACCCACGCAGACATGGGGAGAACGTGCAAACTGCACATAGACAGTGACTTAAGGCTGGAATTGAACCCAGGTTCTTGGTGCTGTGTGACAGCAGTGTTAATAACTATGCCACTGTGTTCCCCCAATTTGTTTTTTAATAAATTTGTTTGACAGCTGAAATGTTGCTATTATTCTAATGCCACTCTAAAGACATGAAAGATTGCGTGAGATTAAATGATAAAACTCATAGCTGAAAATAACTAGCATTGTATTTGTTTCCTGAATAGAATGAATTTTACCTAGTTTGAAGCAACACTCTGGACTGTCAGGAACTAGGGCTTACAACAAGAAAAGTCTGAAAATGAAAAAGGAGCTCCCAAAAAACACTATGTAAATTGTGTGCAAAAATAACTACCACTGTTATTTAGTTCTTGATTTACAGTTTTCTTGCTGGTATTGGGCGCAATGGTTACACAGCTGCCTTACATTGCCATGGAACCTGGGTTCAATTCCAGCCCTGGGTCACTTTCTGTATGGAATTTGTACATTTGTCCTTGTGTTTGCGTGGGTGTCCTCCAGTGCTCTGGTTTCCTCCCACAACCCGTAGATGTGTAGGGTAGGTGGATTAGAGACTTCAGATGGTTCCGACTTATAGAAGAGTTTCCCATGTTAGAAGGATCAAAATTATTCACACGCATGTGCACACATCCTCATCCCCTCATCTTGCACACTTTCCTTCTCTCTGTACTTTCTGAAAGTGGTTTTGGGACATTTAAACTGTACAGAATATGATAACTGGTGCCAGCAAAACGTGTTGTGGCTTGGCTTCCCCTAACACTCTTGCACTGAGTAAGGACTGCCAAATCAGATATCTTCCACATTTCTGAGGAGGCCCAGTACTGAATTCCAGGATGAGAAATGTAGAACTCTGCAAGACAAGTAAATAAGAGCAGAGTAGCAATCTAATGGTGATTGCTACTCTTGGAAATTTTGGCTCAATATTGCCAGACCTAAATTGGACTGAATCAGTCATCTAAATTCTACTCCAATAGGTGGTTTTGCATTAGAGCCATGCTAAAGTACTAGAATTGTCAGAATGCAGCAGGCGTTATTCTACACTGAAATCAACCTACTTTCACGCCTCTCCATACATTTCTATGCTTAGGGAAACAAGGACACAGGCATTCCAGTATCTGAGGAAACTAGTGCCATCACAAGAAGCATGCATTTCCCTACAATTGTAAAACAGTTTCATTTAAAAATACAGTGCCAGAAACATTGGTGCCCTATAATGCTTCAATCTGTGGTTTGGGCTTGTAATCTAGGCTGTGATTTCAATGCTGTCAGTGTGTTGCATTGTTGAAAGTGGTGCCTTTTGTTTGAAATGTCAAACCGAAGTGTTGTTTGGTGATTGTAAAAAGTCCAATGGTACTATCTGAAGAAAAGCATAAAGTTCTTACAGCATCATGATTAACATTCTAGCATTAAGTAGCTTCAATTTATTTGATCATTCATCTCCTTGCAATTTGTCAGATTTTGTGATATGCAAAATGACTGCTGAATTTGGATATGTGACACAGTGACTTTAAATCAATTTTGAGAGATGTAATGGGATTTGAGTTAATGTAAGATTTTTATTTGCATATTTAAATACTGGGTTATGTTTTTCTATTTCATGTTACTATGTCATTGTTGGTTTCCCTTTGTTATCCAAGATGGTGGCCATTTGTCTTGTGCATCTGTTGGGCATTCAGATGTGGCTGTGAAGTTCAATTACAAATGTCCATGGCTTTCCACAGTGTGGCCAAGGATAAATTATCTGATTTTGTTAGGACTGCCCGGTCTTTTGAGCTTGCCTTTTGTCCTTTGCTGCCTGTAACTTTGCTATTTGAAAGAAATAGCCCCACTACATGTGATTGTTCGCAGGGTATTATTTTATGTGCGTTATTTTCCCTATCTGTGGATACACCTCATTTTGAGAGGTTCGTGTCCAGGGAACCCTTAAACCCTAATATTTATATATCTTGCAGATGTCCAAATTTAAGTTGTGAATACAGACAGCTTGAGAATTTTATTATTAGCCATACATACTATGTGTCATTTCCATCTGAGCTGAGCCCTAATGATGAGTGCTGTGCTTGGCACTTTATCCTCCCATTTGATGCCCATAATGTTCAGAATTCATGTTCAGTGGAACCTGTCCAACTACTTAATTTGTCTGGAGTCCAGTCTCTCCAGCATATAAAGTGTATGTATTTGTACAGTGGTTTTGTTGTAAGAGTGTTACCTCATTTTCTTCACTCTTTTGCATAAACATGTAAATGCTGAACTTACAGTGGCAACTGTATTTGTCACCTCGCTGAAGATTCTGCTTTGGAGATAAATTACCTACATACATTAAGGGTTTTGTCATTGATATTAATAGTAGGTGAGGTATAGCAATTTTTGGTGGTGGTTGGTGGAATATCTCTGACTTTTTTAAGCTAATGGTTAGTCTGTAGCCATCAGCTGCTTTTGAAAAGCCATCCATGATCCTTTGAAGGCTGTGCTCACAATGTGACACAGGGGAAGAGTCATTGGAAAACAGCGAATTCTATACTATCATCTCTAATACCTTATTTGAGGATTTCAGTTATCTCAGGTTGACAAGATTGCTGTTTGTTCGAATTGGATGTTTATTCCATCAATCTTCCCATCAAATGCCCCAGAAACGACGGCAACAAAATAACATACTGAACAGCATAGAGGCCATGATGTATCCCTGCATTAGACAACCTGTTATGTCAAAGGGGTCACTGTACTCACCACAGTCAGTGACTCTGGCCGTCATTCCATTGTGAAACTTTTGTGTGAGATTTATACTCCAACAGGACATCCAAGTTTGGCTAAGGTGTTCAAAGTACCAAAAGTTGTCATCAAGTTAACACTAGCATTCCTTCTGTAGTTTATGGCATTTCTTTTGTATCCACACGGATCATGATGCAGATGCCTCTCCCTTTCCTGAACCCATTTTAACTTTCTAGTAGTACGTGTTCGATTATGTAGCTTATCAGTCTGTTGAGTTGAACTTCTGCTTGAATCTTGTCACAAGCGTTGAGATTCATCCACGGTTGTCTGACAAAGATTTTTGTCACTTTCTTTTTCAGTGAACAATCATGGTATCTTTGAACTCCTGAGCAATGCTTTGTTGATACCACAATCTATGATATAATTGATGGCTACTTGGGCTTCACCAGATTTATAAATTTCTCCTAGTATAACATCTGAGCTGGGAACTTTCCTTGAGAGTAGGAATCTGACGGCTTTGTCAACAGTTATAACAGTTTGCTGTCCAGTTTTTCACATTTAAATTAGTTTGGAAGCTTATCTGTACTGTCCCATTTACAGTAGATGGGTAATAAAACACATTTAAAGTACATAGCCCAGCTGCACTTTTATAATTGTCCTGTCCATCACGACAAATTTCTCCATCACTGTTGAGAATCAGTGAGTAACTGCATGAAGGACAACTTTATAGGAATTTCTCATGTTGTGCTGCTCAGCATTGATTTGAAGCCCTTGGTTTGTTTGACCCACCAATGCAGCTTTTGTTGCAGGTTTGGTCTGTCCTCCTTGAATGATTTCTTTGCAAGGTACGTATCTTTGTTTCTCAACCATGCTGCAAAATAAAAGCAGGTGCTGAAAAGATTCAGCAGGGCTGGCAGTAATTTGTGGAGAGAGAAACAAAGTTAACTTCTCAAGTCCATATGATTCTGAGGAATTGCTTTTCTCTCCACAGATGCTCTCCACAATTCTCTCCAGCATTTTCTGTTTTTACTACATATATAAATCATTAATTTAAATTACTCTTTCTTTCCAAGTAGATACTCAGTTTATTACAGAGGCACAACTCCATCACTTTCCATAATGAGACAAATTATATTTGCACTCATTTAGGCTATGATAAGATAAAATGGATAACAGTATAATGAGAGTCTATAAAATTTGCAACTCCTAAAATCCTGAGGCAAGTAAAATTTTATATGTTCAATTTTGTTTTACTAGGCAATGGCTACCCTTGGACCACATAGAGTAAAGGCAGATGGTGAGTCAAAAATTAAGATTTCAATAATATATTGGCATTTTATTATTATCATTAAACTGTATTTACATTTTTTTATTTAAACTTCAGCATCCATCAAGACAGAAAAACAGCTTCACAGTGCCAGATCAGAAGATGGCAGGTTATTTTATGATGGGGAGTGGTACAGCCGTGGGCAAACTATATGCATTGACAAGAAAGATGACTATCCTATAAGGCAATTATACATTTTTTTCTTTTTATTGTTGAAATAGCAATTTTTCATTGAATTACAATTATTCAACTTCTTAACTAATTCTAATTTAGGGAAGGAGAGAGTAGTACTGACTTAACCTATATATGAAGTATTTCTTGAAAATATATTCAGCCTCATTGCCTGTTTTCACTTGAAAAATGTTTCTTGGTTCTGTAGTAAAAGATACAAATTGAACCAAGTTTCGAGTTCTTTATTAATTAGTATGAAAAATAGCAAGGATGTGCACTGTTGAGTTGCAGATTTTCCAATCTCACTTGAAGTTCTTCTATGGAGAAATATCAGGAGCTTTCCTCTTGTGAAGGAGGGAGTGAAATACAACCTACTGGGAATCTGAAATAAAAGTAATAAAAAGGGTAAGATTAAAGTTTCCATCATATAGCATTCAAGACAAAACAGATAAATTGATAATAGAAATTAATAACTACGATCTCATAGCCATTATGAAGTTATGGGTATAGGATACAGAGATTAAGATCTGAATATTGAAGAGTATGTGACATCATAGAAACCCTACAGTGCAGAAAGAGACCCTTTGGCCCATCAAGTGTGCACCAACCACAATCCCAGCCAGGCTCTACCCCCATATCCTTACATATTTACCTGCTAATCCCTTTAACTTATGCATCTCAGAACGCTAGGAGGCAATTTTTGGCATGGCCAATCAACCTAACCTGCACACCTTTGGACTGTGGGAGGAAACTGGAGCAAACCCACACAGACACGAGGAGAATATGAAACTCCACACAAACAGTGACTCAAGCCAGGAATTGAATCCAAGTCCCTGGAGTTGTGAAGCAGCAGTGCTAACCACTGTGCTACTGTGCCACCCAAAATTAGACACAGTTGAGACTTGAACCCACAAGCTTTGAATGATTAACTTGCCATCATTGAAAGTCCAACGCACTACACATTGCGGAAGGACAGGAAGTTAGGAATAGATAGAGCATTGGCTCTGTTAATTAATGATGGTATAGCACATTGGGGAGGGATGATATATGTTCAGGAAACCAGGAAGTAGAAGCAATTTAGGTTGAGATGAGAAAAGATAGAAGCAAGAATTCACTTGCAGGAGTGGTGAACAGTTTCCCAAATTGTAACAACACAGTGGGACAGAGATAATGGGAGTTGAAATGTACAGTGATAATCATGAGGGAAACCATTGCAAAAGGTACAGCAAGTAATTATAAAAACAAATACAATATTATTGTTTGTTGCAAGGGGAATTGAATGCAAAAATAGAGATGTTATGCTTCAGTTAAACAGGGCATTGTGAGAGAATATCTAGAATACTTAGTACGTTATTAGTCTGTTTTATATATATGTATATATTATATATACGTGAGTGTATGGTTTGCTTAAGAGCAAGTCACGTGACTTGATCATGCAGTCATTGGATGTTTCACAGGTTCCTGTTTTAGTTCTAGTATGTACTTTGTACAGGCCACAGCTCCCAGAATAAATCTGTTGTAGAAATCAAACAGCTGCAATGCAGTAGAAGGCCATTCAGCCTGATATGTCTGCATCGACCACAATCCCACCCAGTCCCTTTCCCCATAAACCCACACATTTATCCCCCTGACACTAGAGTCGATTTAGCACGGCCAATCAATATAACCCACACATCTTTGGACTGCGGGAGGCAGCTGGAGCACCCAAAGGAAACCCACATAGATACTGGGAGAATGTGCAAACTCCACTCAGTGATCCAGAGGCCAGAATTGAACCCGGATCCCTGGCGCTTTGAGACTGCAGTGCTAACCACTGTATGCTTTTGTTTAAAAACCATAATCCCTATCATTGGATATTATAAAAAGAAAATTGGTAACAAGTCAGCATTTTGTTTCATTGAGAACATCAAAAAAAGATCCTAAGTAAAAGGAAAAAGCATACTGAGACTTCAGATGTTGGGAACCTGGAGCAGAGCAAAAGCAGAATTCAAGTGCCAGAGAAGGAAAGTAAATTAATTTGAAAAAGGCTGGAAACTCTTTGCAAGGTTTTAAAGAAGGTTTTTTGTCCAATCAGTGAAGAAGATTCCAGGCATCATATGGCATTTCTGGAAATAAGGAATACCTTGCTGTATGCTGAGGTCTTTTGGGAAAAAATGCGTGTCAAACCTAAGGTCGTCAGGATAAAAAAAGAGGGTGCTGGGAAGACAGTTGGCAGGTCTATTAGTATTCATGGGTCCTTTCAATGAAGAAAATGCATCTTGGAGTTCTTATGTAGTGCATTTTCAGTACGAATAAATAAATAAAATTGCAACCCAGTTGCTCGTGTCAGCTTTTCTCAGTTCAATAGGAAATAAATTTGTTCTGGTGCTTGGTTCATTCAGCAAAGCCAGGAACCAAAACATATGATGACTTGACAGAAGTCCTTGAAGAGCGTTACTTTCCAAAGCCCTTGATCATCATGGAACTGTTCAGGTTGAAATTGGAAGATGAAAGCATTGCTCAGTTTGTGATCTCCACGTTTAAAAGGACTGGTGCAATATTGTAAGTTTGGTGAATCGTTTGAATGTATCTTTAAGATTGTCTAGTTTGTGATCTCCAAATTGAAGCTATGCTTGCTGAATGTTCTTTGACTTTGAAGACTGCAATAGAAATCATGGTGTGAATGAACTGGTTGCTAAAGAGGTTTCACAATTTGGTACAGGAACAAAGGCCCACAAGTCGAGAATTGCCCAGAAGAAGAAAAATTTGCAGCAAATTTGTCAAAATGAATTATTTAGCAAATGAATGCTACAGTAGGGATAGCAAATGCAAAAATTGTGGCAGAATGGGTCACGTTGCAAAGGCTTATTGAGCTAGACTAGTTTCGCCGAGAAAAACAGAAGAATAGTCTGGGTAATTTGAAGAAATTGCATTTGAACAATTTACAACCCATGGAAGAAAAAAATTATGTCTGTAAAGAAGAGCATGTCCAGAAATATGGCGAAGAGTTCAATTGAACATCTTATCTATACAGGGTGAATGACATAGGTTCTGGGTATTTCTGAAGATAAATGGACAGCCTGTTCAAATGGACTTTGATATTGGTGCTGCTTTATCTTTAATTCCTGAGGCTACATATCAGTAAAATCTGAAGTATCTTTTTTAAAATCAGCAGACGTGATTTTAAGGATGTACGTGAAGAGATTGTGCCATTAAAGGATTTATCATGATGAACACAGAGCTGAGTAGACAAAAAATGTAGTTGCGTCTCCCTGTGATTTGTTATAATTTTCCAGCTTTATTTGGGAGATCATGGTTGGAAAACATAAAGCATAACTCAAGTATTGTCAACAAATTAGTCGCTGCCACAACAGACGTACAGTACCCCTTGGTTGAATAAGTGTATTTGATTAAATACTTGACTCAATGAAAGTAATTCAAGTGAAACTCCAGATAAAGCCTATTAGTCAATCAAAAAATCTCAAACCTAAAGAGGTGCCAGATACAATTCATTCCAAAGTCAAAGAAGAATTAGTACAACTTCTTAGCACTGGTATGTTAGAGCCAGTTACAGTAAGTGTCTGGGTCACCCCCTTCATATCTGTCATGAATCCAGATGGTTCAATTCATATTTTGGTGATTTTAAAACAGCCATAAACCCATTGTGTGCTGATCAGTACCTGCTTCCTTTAATTGGAGATTTGTTTCCTCAGTTATTAGGTGGACAGAAATTTAGTAAGATTGATCTTTCACAGGCATATTTACAGATGAATGTAGCTACTGAATCTCAACTATTGCTTACCATTGTTGCTGATAAAGGTCTTTCTCATTATAAAAGTGTTTTGATGTAATGTCTATACTAGCCCTTTTCTAAAGATCAGATCAGATTTTAAGTGCTCTTTCTGGTTTACAGTGTAATCTGGATGATATTCTAATTACAAGGTCCAGTGAACAAGAATACATAAATAATTTAGAAGCAACATTAGAACATTGCTAAGCACGTGGTCTGTGTATCAAGAAAGTAAAGTGAGACTTTTTCCACACATCAGTTCAATATTTGGGTCAGATTATTGATAGTAAAGGCCTACATCAAGCAGCTTTAAAAAATAGTATTTTAGAAGTGCCATGTCCAACAAATGTGATACAAGTGAGGTCCTTTCTAGGATTAGTAAATTATTATGACAACTTGATATTATGATAACTTAGCTAATTTTTGAAGCTATTGCATAACTTACTATATGTGAAACTGTCATGGGGCTGGACAACAGAATGTGAGAAAGCATACAAGGATGTCAAACGTGTTTTGTCGAAGTCTAAAATATTGGTTTATTTTAATCTGAAGCTACCGTTATGACTTGCTTGCAACACTTCACCTTATGAAATAGGGCAGTCGTTTCACATATTATGCCTTCGGGAGTAGAATGACGAATAGTTTTTGTTTCACTTACTCTGACTAGTCGAGTGTTGAATCCAACTATGTTTATCCAGAAAAAGAAGCATTGAGTATAATTTTTGGAGTCTGAAGGTTTCATAATTATTTATATGGACGCCATTTCATATTATTGACTGATCATCGACCCTTTACTATTTTTGGGTCATATAATTATTACCTGCCAGCCAATTGCTAAGATGGTCACTGATTGCATCCGCATGCTCCTATAATATAAAGTGTCATTAATTAGAGTGCCATGCTAATGTTGATGCGTTATTGCGCTTTTACTCATATTCTTTATTTTTTGCTACTAGATCATTTGCTTATGACAGTTTCTCAAGTTCAGAAATGATCCCCTGATGGGGAAGGTGATGGATATGGTATTGAACAATAGTGTTCAGGGTTAAATCAGAAACCCCAAGATATGTTGTGAAGTTTTTAAGGGGTAACCAAGAAGGTAGTTGAGCGCAGTGCAGTTGATGTTTTCTACATGGATTTCAGCAAGGCATTTGACAAGGTTGACAAAATTGGCTTGATGACATGGCAGAAGGTGGTTTGTTTTTCAAACTGTGGAGGCCTGTACCAGTGGTATGCCTCGGGGATCAGTGTTGGGCCCACTATTATTTGTCATGTATATTAATGATTTGGATGAGAATTTAAGCATGGTTAGTAAATTTGCAGATGACACCAAGATTGGTAGCATGGTGGACAGTGAAGAAGGTTATCTAGAATTGCAACGGGATCTTGATCAATTGGGCCAGTGGGCTGATGAATAGCAGATGGGGTTTAATTTAGATAAATGCGAAATGATACATTTTGGTAGACTGAACCAGGACAGGACTTACTCAGTTCATGGTAAGGTTTGGAAAGAGTTACAGAACAAAAAGATCAAGGGGTACAGGTTTAAAGCTCCTTGAAAGTGGAGTCACAGGTGATCAGAATGTTGAAGAAAGTATTCAGCATGCTTGATTTCATTGGTAGGAATGTTGAATACAGAAGTTGAGATGTCTTGCTGAAGTTGTGCAAGACATTAGTAAGGCTGCATGTGGAATACTGTGTACAGTTCTGGTCACTATTGTAGGAAGGATATTATTCAATTAGAAAGAGTACAGAAAAGACTCACTAGGATGCTATCGGGACTTGGTGGTTTGAGTTGTAACGAAAGGCTATATAGACTGTGACTTTTTTACCTGGAGCGTAGAAGGCTTACGGGTGATCTTATAGAGGTCTATAAAATAATGAGGGGCATAGATCAGTTAGATAGTCAATACCTTTTCCCAAAGGTAGGGGAATCTGAAACTTGAGAGCATAGGTATAAGGTGAGAGGAGAGAGATACAAAAAGTTCCAGAGAGGCAATTTTTTCACAGAGGGAGATGAATGTCTGGAATGAGCTGCCAGAAGTAGTAGTAGAAGTGAGTACAATTTTGTCTTTTTAAAAAACATTTAGATAGTTGCGTGGGTAAGATGGGTATAAAGTGATATGGACCAAATGTAGACAATTGGGATTAGCTTAGTGGTTTGAGAAAAAGGGCAGCATGGACAAATTGGGCAGAAGGGCCTGTTTCCATGCTGTAAACTACGACCATGACAAACTTTAGTTAACAATACAATTTAACTGCAACGAATTAATTAGCTTAGCTTTTACCAATTGAAATTCTATAAGATGTCAGAAAGCTGTGTAGAATGATTAATGATGCATAGTACTGTATTTAAAGCATTATTGATCCTATATATAATATAACACTTTATTAATATGACCACAGAAATAAAGTGGGAGGTTTAAGTGGTTGCATAATTCCTTTAAGTGCAGGTCACGTGATTTGATCATGATATCATTGTATGTTACACAGGTTCCTGTTTCAGTTTCAGTAAACCATAGTTCCTAGAATAAATCTGCTGTTAGTTTGAATCAATGTGTGCGAATCAGATTCTTTCCTTTTATTTAAAACCCACAATCTCTAACGTAGTTAAGACATTACAGTCTCCTTATTTAAGGAAGGATGTAAATGAATTGGAAGCAAGTCGGAGAATGCATTCTGGTCTAATATTGGAATAAGTGGGTTGTCTTATGAGGAAATGTTGGACAGGCTTATATCCATTGCAATTTAGAAGAGTAAGAGACAACTTGATTGAAACATACAAGATCCCAAGGAGGCTTGATGAGCTGCATATGGAAAGGCTGTTTCTTTCTGTAGGGAAGTTTAAAAGTAGGAATATTGTTTATAAATAATGGGTTGCCCATTTAAGACTAATGAAGAGAACTTTTTTCTTTGAGGGTGAGTGTGTTTGGAACTTTCTTTATCAAAAGCCGTTGGAAGCAGTGTTCAAGGCCTCTGTTAAAGGAAGAAGCGAGAGCCCTTCAGTTGTCTTGATTAATGATGCATGTGTAGACATCCAGAGTGAAAAGGAAATTATTAGGGCTAGGAAAGTGGAAATTTTTAAAGCAAGTATAGGAGAAGATTCACAAATGTAGATGGGAAGAGACTGGTTAAAGGGAAATAATCAGATTTTTTTTTAGTTAGCTGTTATGATATCAGATTTCCTGATTTTGAAAAGCTGTTTTGAATGACTTTAGTGGGTCTTTATTTAGCCAACTGCTGTTATTATCATAACATATACAGCTATGCTTCATTTATAGCATGTGTTCCTACAAAAAAGGGATGTGATAAACAAAAATCACATTGCCATAGGAAAGTATGTAATTAGAATGGGATATGTTCCTTTCTAATTTTTACATTAAAACTTTGTTGGTTGCCTTGAACCTAACTGGCCCAAAAAATCCTTTTTCTACTTCTATTCTCATAACCTTATTCTTTCAGCTTGTCTCCTGCTAGCTGCTTCCCACCTCTCTCACTCTTTTCCACTTACTATCTCTTGTTCCCCCCAATTCACCATCCTTCCCCTGCCTCCCTTGTGGCAATTGGGGGGCAGCCTGTAGAGAGGTGATGATAATTTATTTTGAATAGAAGATTGAGCATGCACAGTTACAACGTGGTTCTTGGTGCATGTGCAGTCCTGAAAATGAAGGCAGTGATTTTCTGGTACGTTCCTTAATTTACAAGCCATGCTAAATTGAAAGTGTTACTAGAACACATTTTAAACTGGGAGTATATGTACTATCTTCCAAGAAACTAAAGTCAGGGACTTGGCATGTGTTTGCATTTGGAGTTCCTAATGCAAGGCAACTTTCTTCCCTCCCACAAGATAGACATAAGAGGGTCAGGCATGGCAAAAGTTAAATTGTTTTAAAAGTAATGTGAAATCCATTGCAAACCTTTGATTTAACTGCATGAAGGCTGGGAATATGGGAGTAACCCACTTGAGGCAGGTCAATGATTTTAATGTTAATTAGTTTACAAGCCTGTGATTTCTGCAGCCATTTAAATTGGATGATAGTCTGCCAGATTTCCTAGGGCTCAGGAAACCCAGCAGCTGGAACAAGACAGAAGCCTTGCACTTCTTATAGATGGTGAGGGATAATGTACTTGCTCCCAGCTCCTGAAGTAAACATGCCATGATGTCTATCCCTGTGATCGTTTCCTCTTCCTCACTCTGTTCTGATTACTTAAACACCCCGAAAATAATCCTTAATCTTGATTGCTGGAAATCATTCCAAATTCGGGCAGGAAATAGACTAAAAAATTCTAATGAAGCTGCCATTAAATTTGTCAGAACCTCCTCATTTCCAGCATTCCTGGGTTTTCTAATTGTTGATGTTTCTCTCTGTTTCTTTCCCATAAGTATGAAGGTTGTTTTTGTACAAAGCTGCTTTTCTTTTGTTGTGGAAGAAAGCTGTTAACAAATATCTGTTGCTGCTTTGCTGACAGGTACACTGAATGAATTGAAAGTCACAGCCTTTAATTTGTTCCTAAGTGGTGTATCATTAGGATTACTATTTAAATGGAAAAAAGCTGCAGCATACGATGGTGCAGAGGGACCTGGGGGTCCTTGTGCACGAATCGTGAAAACACAGTATGCAGGTGCAGCAGGTGATTAAGAAGGCGAATGCAATGTTGGCCTTTGTAGCTAGGGGGATAGAATATAAAAGTAGGGGGGTTTTGTATAGGGTGCTGGTAAGGCCGCAGCTGAGTACTGTGTGCAGTTTTGGTCACTGCAATCAAGGAAGGATACATTGGCCTTGGAGGAGGTGCAGAGAAGGTTTACTAGGCTGATACCGGAGATGAGGGTGTTGGATTATGAGGAGAGACTGAAAGGGCTAGGTATGTACTCTTTGGAGTTTAGAAGGCTGAGAGGGGATCTTATAGAGACGTATAAGATAACGAAGGGGATGGATAGGGTAGAGGTTGAGACTCTTCCTGCTTAGCAAAGGTAGCAGGACTAGAGGGCACAGCCTGAAGATTAGGGGGAGGGCGGTTCAGATCGGAGTTGCGAAGGGGTTTCTTCACGCAAAGGGGTGGTGAATCTTTGGAATTCTCTGCCTGATGAGGTGGTGGAGGCATCCTCACTGAATATGTTCAAGTCATGGGTGGATAGGTTTTTAATTGACAAGGGAATTAAGGGTTACGGGAAGAAAGCGGGAAAGTGGTACTGAACCACTACAGATCAGCCATGATCTAATTGAATGGCGGGGCAGGCTCGAGAGGCTATATGGCCTACTCCTGCTCCTATGTCTTATGTTCTTATCATGGGGTTTTTTTTTAATGTAGCCTGTAACTTAACTTGCTGGTTGTTTCTATCTTCCCTGGTGTCAGTGGAAATGATGCATGTTTATATTTGACATTTTTGTATGTTTAAAATTTTGCAAAATTAAACTTCAAAATGTTTGAAAATAGTATAGGAAATTCCTGCAGAAAATATATAGAACATAGAACATTACAGCGCAGAACAGGCCCTTCGGCCTTTGATGTTGCGCCGACCAATTATGAAAAAAAAAGCAATGACCCTCCAAACTAAACCATTCCCTTCTCTTCCATAAACTTATCAACTAACCTCTTAAACGCCACCAAACTTGGCGCATCTACAACTGCCGCAGGCAGGGCATTCCACTCCCTAAATTTATATAGAAATTGTGCTGGTGATATTTTTAGCAACATTTTTGCCCCCCTTAAAGTAGAGCTGGATATGTGTATTACTTGGAAGATTATATGCTCTGGCCTGACTAATTATTTCTCACTATCAACCCTTTTCGTAGAATCCCTACAATGCAGAAGGAGGCCATCGAGCCCGCACCAACCACAATCCCACCCAGGCCCTATTCCCGTAACCACTCAATTACCCCACTAGTCCCTCTGACACTAGGGTTAATTTATCATAGCCAATCAACCTAACGCGCACATCTTTGGACTATGGAAGGAAACCGGAGTTCCCGGAGGAAATCCACGCAAAGACGGGGAGAATGTGCCAACTCCACACAACAATGACCTAAGGGCGGAATTGAACCTGGGTCCCTGGTGTTGTGAGGGAGCAGTACTAACCACTGTGCCTCCGTCTGCCCCTTTCATGTGTCATTTATCTACATTCAAAAGGAGAAGCAGAAATCAACTATTAAGCCTAATGCAGAGCTGTTTGACTCCTGGGCAAGGCAGAAGAACGTAAAATGCTTCCTACCCACCTTTCTTTTCAACGCTATGGATCAGTGCCTAAGCTAGATGCGCTGAGTTTGGGAATTCATGGTAAATGATATTGGATATAAACCCAAGACAGAGAACATTGGAAAATATGGTGAAATAAGCTCTGGTCTATTGGATGAAGAGCAATATGTTTAGCTACACAAATATAGTTGCACTTTTCTCTCACACAATGACTGCAATTCTTCCAAAAATGTTTTAAGTATCAACTTCGCCAGGAAACCAGTGTAAATCACACTAGTTTCTTTCAATGCAACGTCAGACAAGAATCTGCCATACTTTGTGCAGTGCAGAGGTCATAATTGGGAATATCATTGAAAGCTTGGGGTGATGGGAGATGGGGGGTATGGTCCTATTATGCGCAGAGGCCATATTATCTGGCAGTCTGCAGTCTCAGTACCCTGACAGTTCTGCCCCATCTCCGCCACTGTACAGCCTGATTGCAGCCCCATTGTCATTCGCGGCCAGTGGGGCAGTTAGCATTGCAGAATGAGAGAATCGTCCTAACGTCACTGTAGATGTCTTCCAAAAATTGTGCCTATATAAAAGTTTTTCTCAGTTTGGCTATTTGGCAAATTTATTTTAAATTGCAGATTGCATCCAAGGCTCTGAAAATATGCTGAGATTTGCATTTGAAATTGCTCATCCTCTATTTTAGCAAAACAAGAAATATATTGGCATAATCTCAAGGCACAAGAACAGACTTAACTATTCATGGAATGCCATGAAAGCTTGTAAGAATATTTTCCCAATGAAGACAATAACCTGTTTTTTTTTGTATTTTTAGTGCCACAATAACAACCATCAACAATGATGAAGTATGGTTTAAGAGGACTGACAGCAGCAAGTCTAAACTTTACATTTCTCAACTACAGAAAGGAAAATACACCATCAAACATATGTAACTTCGTAATGCTTGTCAAGTCTTTTATTTTTTTGTATGAACTTTTTGTATTGTCTCTACAACAAAGAAGGTGTTGTTACATTGGAATTATACTTGGTGAAATACAATTAATTCGATTTACAGAAATATTTGGCTATTAAGCATGTTCGGTCTTATCTGGTGAGGAAAAGTTATTTGAGAGTGAAATCCTTAAAAATGTCACTTTAGTAAAGTAGTTTGCTATTTTTCTTTCTCTTTATGCATTTTCTATGTAATGTCCTCATTTGAGTAAGCCAAGATCTTTATTTGTTTATCATTCTGTTCACTTAAGCTACTCCCTCTTTACCTGTCAAAATAGAAGAATACATTTTGTCAATATTATGGCTTCTGCTTCAAGGTACTTGATTCAAGCAATGCCTGAGGCTAATAAACTGCCTATACAATGCACATTTGTATTGTTTCTGAATGAGACCTTCAGCCAATACACAACTCTGCCTTGCTCCTCCTGATGCAGTTCTTGTGAACGTGAGACATCTTCACATCCAAATGAACATGATACCCAGTGGTGCCAGATGGAAAATCCAATGGTGCTTAAAATTTTTATACCATAGTCTAGACCATTTCACTGGCTAGTTGCAGTGGAACAAAGAGTGGTTATAATGGATGTGAAAAGCCTGATAAGTAGAATGTTAAATTATAGAGTCATATTTGCTTTCATTTTCTGAATTTCAAGCTTAGCAAATAAAAAATATAGATGCATCATTATGCTGTCATCAAGGTGTGTCGACTATATCAATGACCAAATTTTACGAACATTGTAAAAAGAATGGAGACCTTTGAAAGGGCATACTTGTTGATAAGTACATTAGTAATTTGTATTATGTTCCTGAACAGTTATTCAGATTATAGTTATGGGATATAATTTGAACAAATTGGACATAATTTGCTGAGCATGTCCAGTCTCTGTTTTGTATCAAGGCAGTGAAATTGAATTAAGTACTTATTTCCGACTGTGGTTTTGTGTAATTGAAACTGTTTTTTTGTTCAATCTCTGTGCATTATATTCTTGATAAAGTAAAATGAAAACACAGCTTTGTAATTTTGGCAGTCAGTTGGATAGTAAACTCTGATGAACTTGGAAAGTCTCCTGACAGATATGATGTATTGGCTATTGCATGTCAATGAAATAGGACAATTCAATATACTGAGATCCAGTTTTTCTCCCTATGCCATATGCTATCACTTGGTGTCAAAATAATCCCTGCTTTTATATACATACCTTGTTTATTGAAGGATTTTACATTTTCTTGGATGTGCCTACAAGTAAAATTAACATAAAATTGTATCAGCCAAATACTGTGTCACATTTCAATTATCACCTCATTTTCTTTAAGCATGGTGTGGTCTCGCTGGTTTGAGAAGCACCGAGATATGAATTTCTGGGAGATTAACTCCTGTATTAAGACCTATCATGAATTTAGAGTTTTATGTATTTCCTCAGCCTGTGTGCGATGTGAACATGTTTATTTTGTAAACATGTGTTTATTTTGCATGAAAATTGAATTTTAAAAACTGCAAATGGTCATGAACAAACTTTGTTATATAAATTATGTGTACCATGTTAATAAAATCCCTTTTTAAGGTTGTCTTGTTTTCTTTTACCCCATTCTATGTAAGCAAAAATCTGAACTTTTAACATATTTACATCTTGTTATTATCTTGGCTGGGAAGTTGGCTGTTATCTTAACCATGTCTGTTAAAGTTTAGTGCTTTAATGCCATTACCATTAAACATTTGGGTACTTAAGATATTCTGCACCTAATGCTCCTTCAGTCTCTGGAAAGACATTTAGTTACTCAATTCAAATCTGTTCCATTGAATGGGACTGGTATAGCAAGGAGATTGTCATTTTCCTGTCTAAACTTTTACACCAACTGTAACCAAAATTACTGGAGTAGTTTCATAACCTTGCGCAATAATTTACTGTGAATTTATCGTAATGCAATTTTACATTGACCAAGGAGTGTACTATTAGCTGTATTTTCAATAGTGTAAGTGGTGAACCTTCATTACAGCCCTCAGCCATAAAAAAAAGTTAGAATTCCATGTGTGCATTACCAAATAGGCTCACCAACTTTGTCTTAGGAGGGTGAAAAAGTCTTTGTTTATTGCTGATCCCTTGCTGTTTTGAGAAGGTGATGGGCTTTCTTGAATTACTGCAATTATAATCAAATATTGGAATTAACATAGTTATTACTTCCAGAGCTTAACCTTTTGTGAAAATGCATGCTAGTTGCTTTTACAAAATTAACCAATAGATATCACTCCTAACATTGTGCCAATGCATATTTAACTTCTTTGTTGTACGTTTAGCATGCATTTGGCACTTTTCTATATTGCAGATGCCAGAAGTGCAATAAAATCAGACAGAATGTGTGGAAGCTTTTCTATTCTCTCTATTCTACTTCCCCTTCTCATCTGGGTTAAGAAAAACAATGGTGCACACAAATTATTGAATGTTGCCATGTGGTTTGCTTCCAAATGCATTTTAGCCTCTTAATCTACTTATATAGTCTGATCCCAGAAGTGTTTCTAATCTATATTTTATTTTATAACCTAGAATATCCTATCTAGCATTGTCACTTTGTGTTGGATCAATTTTCTTCAAAATCAATGTTTAGCTTTCTGTTAAACTATGATTAAGTTGTCCCCAACAAATACATTATTTTGGTAAATACTATAGTTTTAAACAAAGAAGCTACTGCAGGCCAATTTGAAATAGATGTAATGTTTATCCTACCTCCGCATAGAACCTTGATCTATCATTTCAAAATGATGAAAAAATCCAACTTGTAATTTCATTAGGTCTGGATCAAAACAGATCATAGAAATAAATGAATAATGCAAAATCTCCATTCTTATTGATATTGCTCCAACTCTCCTTTGTGTATATTCTATTTACAACAGTATTTACAATGAACACAGTGATCTTGAGTATTAATTGAAAAGTTAAATTGGTTGATTGCAACATGATACTGTTGATAAATTAATGCAAACTTGTGCATTAAGCTGACAAAACTAACATCATAATTGGGTCTAAGCATTAAATAATATGCAGTTTTCTTATGATTGGATCGATCTTTGTCTAATTCAGCTTTGGGAGCGTTTTAACATTGATCACTGAAGGCTAGCATTGTAATCAGGTTTTCATTTTAATTACTCAACTACATTCAGTTCTTTAACATTTTGGCCCAAACGTGACAATTTTCTTCTTATATTATTTGATTTTATCACTGATGTGGTAATAATGAATGTTCCAGCATGTTTTATGTTGGAATAGAAAACAGAGGCTGATTAAATCATGAGGCACAGCCAAGTACTTTAATCTGCACCAGGTCCCCAATTCCAGTATAAAAGCGCTGGAACATTCATTATGACCATTAGTGAGTGCATAGATGAAATTAAATTGTAATGCAACTACTGTACCCTGGCAGTTGAATTTGTTTTCAGAATGCAGACTTTTATCATGTATAGATGTATGTTTTTCCTGTCTGTTCGAAAGATTGTTGTGATGCATTGAGCATGTGGGTAAAGTGAGTATGCTTTCCATTTTTGTGTGCTAGTTTGCTTTTCGTGTTCTGCCTATACCACTGGTCAGCAGAAATGCGAAAAAGAGATCCAAATGTTTTGTAAATCTCTCCGCGTCAGAATGCAGCCTGTCCTTGGGTAAGTCCTCAGCTATGCTTTCTGATGCTGACACATGGAACCTGAATCCTTAATGGACCAGGTCAAAGGAATTCAGATTAAGTTTGGCCTCTAGACATGCAGCATGCAGGCCCACTGGTGTGTGGACAGACCTTGACACGCATGAATCCAACTCCCATCGAATGATAGCTCCACTGTCCTGTGGCTGCCTTGGGAGAGTTGAAGGCTAAGGGGGTAAATTTTGACAAAGTCTAGATTGAAGCACAAAGGGAAATTGATGCTTAAATATATATTCCAGAAATATCTGCAACCAAACTGGTGATAAATGTAATGCTTTGCATTCCTTTGAATTTAACTGGGGAGGGCAAAGAGAGCACTGATGTTTGGACAACACCGGTGTTCCAAAATTTTTTCCCAAGCTTGCACTCAGAAGAGGACATTTCAGTTTCACTTTAGATTGTTAATACACTAGGGGGACAGGTTTAACAGAGTTGACTACCATGGCACAAATTGCCTTACAAGACCACTGTTTTCCTGCCAGTTGAATCACGTTTTAAGAATAATTGTCTATTAAGTATGAAGTAATTCCTCCTGAGGGGAGACTGCTTATAGCTTAATAGTTTTGCTTCAAATATGAGGACCTCACATATGCCCATAATTTAGTCATAAATTTTTGCATTTGTACACAATAGACTATAACTTTTTGTAATAAAAATTGGAACAAGGATATCTTTATCAAATGAGGATATGTTATACCACAGAAGCGTGTTGGGGATACAATATCTTCTTCATTGTGTTGAAATTAAAGTTAAAGCCAAATCAACAAATTCTGTTTTCTGAAATTATCAAAATACACGAACTTGAAATAATCTTTAGATAGCTAATAACATGACAGTAGGTTGATTCCTAGGGACACTTCTTATGAGCAAACGTTGAGCAAGGTAGTTCAAGAATTTAGAATAGATGGGTGATCTTATGGAAACAGACTCAGGGAGTTTGACACAGATTAGTGACAGGCAACTTAGGCTGGTGAGTGGCCCTGCTTCATCTCAGTGGGCTGCAAAATTGAAACCAGATTTGTTCACTAATCATGACCACATAAATAAGAATAAATACATATAATACAACTGAGTATTTATTAGAATTACAGAAAATGCTTAATCATGTATTAATAGAACTGTCATCAAATTCAAATGGTAAAAGCAAAAGAAAGATTTGTACTTTGATTGCGTGCAGGGGGAGCATATGGTTTTCACAGTCAATGTTTGCAATTAGCATGCACCTCACAATTAGCACCTACCCTTACTTGACATGCATATCACTTTAGTCACATGAGCAGGAAAGAAATATGTGGATGAAATCAGTAGAATATGGCAACAGCACGTGCAGTGGTCAACAAAATATCGTGGGCTACAGTCAAAAGCCTAATGGGCTGCATTTGGCCTCCAGTGTTAACAAAATGATTCCCTTTGCAGAATCTATAAATAAGGTACAGTCTAAAAATACTAAGCATCGTTTTAAAAAAGAGATGAGAAATGTTTTTTTCCAGAGAGTTGTTAGTCTTTGGAACTCTCTTCCTCAGAGATCTCCGGATGCCTGGTCAGTGAATAATTTAAGGCTAAGTCAAACAGGATTTTGTTCTACAAAGGAATCAGGGGTTGTGGGGGAAAGCAGCAAAGTGGAGTTAAGTCCACAATCAGATTAGCTAATTCTTATTTGTTTTTTTTTAAAAAAACAGCATCTAGATCTTTTGGGTAAGATGCAAAGGAGATCAAGCACTAGAGGGGGTGCAATGCTTGCTCCTGTCAGCTTGGATCATGTAGATGGAGTCCAAGACAGGAAGAGGGCAGTCTGTTTTGTCAGCTTGAATTTTAATATTTTGCTGGTCAAGACTGAATTGGACTTTGGCTATAACCAAAAATAAATTCTTAATTTCTTCTTGGCCTTTTGGCTAAGATCAAGTGTAGTTTTTGATCCTACACTTGATAGAAGTCAATGATGTTACACTGAGTTTCATTTGAAGCAATTTTTTTAGGCCTTTCGGGTAAGATAAAGCTCACATAAAGCACTGAAGGAGGTTTAATGCCTGCTCCAACAGCTTGGATCTTGTTGATGGAGTCCACAACAGGAAAAGTGGGGACTATCTTGTCTGCTTGGATCTCTAATGTCTCTCTTGCAGGGACTTTTGATTGGATCAGTTTGGTTTTTGATTGGATTTAATTTTTTAAAATTCTTATTTCTCCTATTATGATCTTGTGACATTGTTCATAAAACTACTTTAATCACCACTTCAAGTAATTTGTTTAATGTTTACTTTTCAGAATGTTCTTCCTCAAAAAGTGCACAAATACATTACATGTATTGCTTTTTTAGGCAATTTTAATTGCTAAAAATCCAAATTCTATCTGATTCAGAGGATACAGCCTACTTTCTAAAGCATTTTGCCGAGTTAAGAATTACAATTCTTTATGGTGATTGAGGAAATCCATTTTGTTATTAGGCTGAAGTAAAATAACATACTGTAGGCACCAACATTGTGATATGTTTTAACATACAGATTGAATATTAATGTTTGATAGTTTGCTAATGCTGGAATCCAGAACAGAATTTAACAACTGTCATTCTTAGGAAATGCAAAGCCTTAATAAACCTTTTGGTGGCAGTAAAATCTGATAGAAAATGAACTGCATATAACATGATTTAAAATAACTATTTTTGGTTTAGGAATAATTAAAATGTTATGTTACAATATTAAAAAATATATTTTTAAACTCTAAATATATTTTCAATCATTTTTTAAATAGGAGGGAACATATCCCTATGCCACTGCTCATGATTGCTCGATCGACAGTTCCGACGTGCCACAGCAATAAACCGCACTGACCTCAGAAGACAAACACGGGACACGGTGGACAGAGTACCCTTTGTTGTCCAGTACTTCCCCGGAGTGGAGAAGCTACGACATCTTCTCAGGAGTCTTCAACATATCATTGATGACGATGAACATCTCGCTAGGGCCGTCCTCACCCCCCCACTTCTTGCTTTCAGACAACCGCACAACCTCAAACAGATCATTGTTCGCAGCAAACTATCCAACCTTAAGGAGAACAGTGACCACAATACCACACAACCCTGCCACAGCAATCTCTGCAAGACATGCCAGATCATAGACATGGACAACATCATCAAACGTGAGGATACCATTCACCAGGTACACGGTACATACTCTTGCAACTGGGCCAACGTTGTCTACCTAATACGTTGCAAGAAAGGATGTCCCGAAGCATGGTACATTGGGGAGACCATGCAGACACTACGATAGCGGATGAATGAGCATCGCTCAACAATCACCAGGCAAAACAGTTTCCTTCCTGTGGGCGAACACTTCAGCAGTCATGGGCATTCGGCCTCCGACCTGCGGGTAAATGTTCTCCAAGGGGGCTTTCGTGATAGACGACAGCGCAGAGTCGCTGAGCAGAGACTGATAGCCAAGCTCCGCACACATGAGGACGGTCTTAACAGGGATCTTGGCTTCATGACACACTATCTGTAACCCCCGTAACTTGCCTGGGTTAGCAAAAAACCTCAATTACTGTGCTGTCTGGAGAAAATACACAATTCTCTAACCAATGCTCAGGATTCCCTTCACACACGTTGTTAGCCACTTTAACACTTGAATAGCAGGTTAGATGTAAGGATTCGCATTCTAATCAGCAATCTATGACTGTCTGTGTTGGTATGAGTGCTATTGCAGACCAGAACACTGCATTTGCCTGATGAAGGCACATTGTGTCGAAAGCTCGCGAATTTACTATCAAATAAATTGGTTGGATTTAAAATTGGTGTTGTGAAACTTTACTATGATCGCTGATACCCAGAAGATAGTAAATATGTGCAAAAAAAAGTTAAATGCAACTTCAGAATTGGGGAGAGGGTGAGTATCCTCAATTCAAAATTTAATAGGTTGAAACTTAAGGACTTTGTTCACCTACAAACACTGCCTGTTTAAATAAGGTGGAGCTGGCAGGTAATACTGCAGGTCCTGCATTGTTTGATTACCCAAGAAAAATGAAATTTTGCAGTGGTTTTTTTATTGCCAGAAGATTGTATTCAATGTGGAATTCTGCCAGCTACATTTAATCTCATTTTATGTTAGCAGGCAAATGGCTGTCCTGGTGAAAATAAAATAATCCAAACCAAGATTGAAGAAGTTCCCAAGAAATCCACTGTCTGCTGTGGATAGAAGCCAAAAAGGCGATAGCCTCCAAAAGATGGTGTTACATATTGTACTTCAGGCTGCAACTGCACTGCAGCTAATGACATGACAGTGTGATGCATAGTCAGCAGATCCTTGTTTGGTTGCATTTAATGACACCATTATTCCCATCCCAAATGGAGACTGTTGGATACTTACAAGGTCAATCATTTCCTGGAGACTGCTCTAAGTAAGTTTAAATTTTATGCCCTTGTTTAATGTAATTATCCTGCATTCATTGCATTTTGCTGGAGAAATCATCTTGCTTTCATCAAGGAAATTTGTAGCATATTTGGTCAGGAGGGCTGTTCGCTGCAGTTTATTGAGACACTTTTTAAATAGGTTTTGCTGTTTGCTGAGTATACTTTGCTTGCTGTGGAAGTCCTGCTTTGCCAATTCATTGGTTGACATGATGGTATCAATAGACACTCTGGATAAAATTTTATTGTGTCAGATTTTTTAAAAAAATCCTAGATAAGGATTATGAATACCCAATGAACTGGGAAAGTACTTGACAGTTTAACCATTTATTTCCTTCTCAGATACTCCAGAGTTCATGTGGGATGTTTTTGAAATTAGCCATTTTGGATATTTTAGTTCATGATTTTATAGAATGAAAATTTTATCTGATTTGAAAGCAGAAAATACATCAAAAGCAGGTTGCAAGTGGAACTTGTGTCATCAAGAAGATTAAACAAAGCATCATAATAGGTTTATTTTCCACCATATTTTTTCCTCCCAAAATACAAGAGAATTGGACATTGCTCTCAGCCTATACACAAAATAACCAACCATGAGTACAGGGCAGAATAATGTGGGTAGTTGTGTCCCGAGTATAATGGAGGTGGAGGAAAAAAATCACTTCAGATGCCATTTCATTTTAAAATATTTTAAGCAGGTTTTGTCTTCAATTTTGCTGCCCCTTCCAAAACAAAGGTTGCTAAGAGAAATGTTAGTTGCTATATTCTGTGTATCAATTAACATATTTGAATACAGTAATAAGTGTGCTCTATTCTCAGTTCTCCATCTTTCTGTCAGAGTCTCTCTCGATGGGAATCTTTGTTCTCCCCTGAATATGGGGATATTAACAATGTCTGACCCACTGCACAAAGATGTCATGCAAAATATTCAGTTTCAGCTAGTTCAATCAAATTCACTTCTTTACATATTAACATTTTCTTCACTGACTAAATGATAAATAATGAACAAAATCCATTTTTTTTCAGAAACAGAGATTGGCACTGAATTTTTTTTGCCCATGCATTTAAACATTAGTTGTGAGTCACAGAATGCAACATGGGGCAGGTGGCGCAGTGGTTAGCACTGCTGCCTCACAGTGCCAGGACCCAGGTTCAATTCCCAGTTTGGGTCACTATCTGTGCGGAATCTGCATGTTCTCTCCATGTCTGCATAGGTTTCCTCTGGGTACTCCAGTTTCCTCCTACAGTCTGAAAGATGTGCCAGTCAGGTACATTGGCTAAGCTAAATTCTCCTTCAAAGTATCTGAACAGGTGGTGGAATTTGGTGATTAGGAGATTTTCAATGTAACTTCATTGCAGTGTTAATGTAAACCTACTTACAACACTAATAAATAAACTTCAAAAACTTAAACTTTAAAACTAATGTCCGACTCTCCACAATGTTTGACTATCCCATCCCCTAATGTCCAACTGCCCCCAGATGTCCAACTCTCCCCACCCCCCCCATGTCTGATTTCCTCACCTCCTGATGTGACTCCCTCACCCCATGTCTGACTCCTCTTTCCACCTTATGTCTGACTTCTCTGTCTCGATGTCCATTTGCCATTTCCCCTCACCCTCTGATACCTGTCTCCCTGAGTTTGTTAGAGTTGCCCCATGCTGTGGCCTTCAGGAATTTCTTACGCTGGTAGCTTTAAGTAACTCCAGCCAGTGGAGGTTTAAACAAAGCTTTGCAGAGTAGTTTGGAGTACTTTAACTCTTATAATTCCAGCAGCACATCACATAAACCATAAATGATAGCATAAATGGAGAACTGTTTCTAGTGACAAAGGATGCCAATTTAAGGCAAAAGAACTAGACACAACATGAGGAAAAGTATTATGCAATGAGTTATGATCTAGAATGCATTGGCTAGAAAGATAGAGGAAGAAAATTGAATAACTTTCAAAAAGGGATTGGATAAATATGGGAGGTGAAAAGAATTGCAGCATTAGTATGACAAGTTTTAAGATCCTTGGATAATGAGAAATATTGTGAGCCTCATCAAAGAGAAAAAGAAAGCATTTGTCAAAGCCAGGAGGTTGGGAACACACGAAGCAAGCGTGGAATATAAGGAAAGTGAAAAGAAACTTAAGCAAAGAGTAAGATGGCTAGAAGGGGTCACAAAAAAGCATTGGCCAGCAGGATTAAGGAAAATTCCAAGGCTTTTAATGCATATATAAAGAACAAGAGGGTAACTAGGAAGAGGGTTGGCCCACTCAAGCACAAGGGAGAAAATCTATGCATGGAGCCAGAGGAAATTGGTGACATATTAAATGAGTACATTGCGTCAGTATTCACCAAAGAGAAAGACTTAGTGAATGATGAGTCTGGAAAATAGTGTAGGTAGTTGAGATCATAAAGGAGGAGATATTCTCAAATGTTTTTGAGAAATATTACGGTAGATATGTCCCAAGGGCCTGATGGGAGATACCCCAGAATAGTAAGAGAGGCAAAGGAGGAAATTGCTGGGGTTTTGAGAGAAATCTTTGTGTCCTCAACGGCTATAGGGGAGGTCCCAGAGGATTGGAGAAAAGCCAATGTTGTCCTTTTGTTTAAGAATGGTAGCAAGAATAATCCAAGTAATTACAGGCCGATGAGCCTTATGTCAGTGTTAGGGAAATTATTGGAGAGGATTCTTCGAGACAAGATTTATTCCCACTTGAAAATAAGTGAACGTTTTGATGAGAGGCAATATGGTTTTATGAAGAGGAGGTTGTGCCTCACTAAATTGACTGAGTTTTTTGAGGAAGTGACGAAGATGACTGATGAGGGTAGGACAGTGGATGTTGTCTGTATGGACTTCAGTAAGCCCTTTGACAAGATCCCTTATGGCAGACTAGTGTAAAAGGTGAAGCTGCATGGAATCAGAGGTGAGATGGCAAAGTGGATACAAAGCTGGCTCGGTCAAAGAAGACAAATGGTAGCAGTGGAAGGGTGTGTTTCTGAATGGAGGGCTGTGACAAGTTCCCCAGGGATCAGTGCTGGGATTTTGCTATTTGTAACATATATAAATGATTTGGAGAAAAATGTAACTAGTTTGATTAGTAAGTTATCGGACGACACAAAGATTGATGGATTTGTGGACAGCATTGAAGACCATCAGCAGCATATAAATCAGTTGGAGAGCAGAGCAGAGCGATGGCAGATGGAGTTTAATCGGACAAGTGTGAAGTAATGCATTTTGGAAGGTCTAATACATATAGAAAATATACAGTAAATGGCAGAACCCTTAAGAGTATTGATAGGCAAAGGGATTTGAGTGTATAGATACACAAGTCATTGAAAGTGGCAATGCAGGTGGAGAAGGTAGTCAAGAAGGCATACGGCATGCTTGCCTTCATCGGATGGGGTATTGAGTTTAAAAATTGGCAAGTCATGTTACAGCTTTTTAGAACCTTAGTTAGGCCGCACTTGAAATAAAGTGTTCAATTGTGGTTGCCACTCTATCAGAAGGATATGGAGGCTTTGGAGAGGGTATAGAAAAAATATATTGGGATGTTGTCTGGTATGGAAGGCATTAGCTATAAGGAGAGGTTGGAGAAACTTGCTTTGTTCTCACTGGAATGACGGAGGTTGAGGGGCGACCTGATAGAAGTCTAATAGATTATGAGTGGCATGGATGGAGTGGATAGTCATAAGCTCTTTCCCAGGGCAGAAGAGTCAATTATTAGAGGGCACAAAATTATTGAGGTGTGAGGGGCAAGGTTTAAAGGAGATATATGAGGCAGGGTTTTTTTACACAGAGAAGGCAGTGAAAGTGGATATAGTATTGACTTTTAAGGGATATCTTGACAAATACATGAATAGGATAGGAATAGAGGGATATGGTCCCCGGAAGGGTAGGAGGTTTTGGTTAAGTCGGGCAGCATAGTCAGTGCAGGCTTGGAAGGCCCAAACGACTGTTCCTGTGCTGTAATTTTCTTTGTTCTTTGTCATGAGGAAAAAGAAGAGAGGAGGAAAGAGATGGGGGCAGAGCTAATTTGATAGCTCTTACTAAAAGCTTGCACAAGCAAAGTAGACTGGCTCCTGTCCTGTATAATTGATTAGGTTTTATTCAGACTTTGGAATTACTTTACCAATTTCCTTGAGGACATTTGTGTAATGTAATTGAATTTCACTTTCCTGTTCACAATGATTTGTCCTTTAATAAAGTAATATAAGGAGTACTGTGTTCTGTAATATGAAGCATTTAGTTACGTGTTCTAGTCTCAAAGCAGACTTCATAAACCTTTTAAAAGGCACAGTAAGAGGTCTCAAAACACCAAGTTAAAATCCAACAAACTTATTTGAAATCACGAGTTCTATTCCTCTATCAGGTGATTCGACAAGAAGAAGCGCTCTGCAAGTTCACATAAACCTGTTGGACTTTAACCTGGTGTTGTGAGACTTCTTACTGTGTTTAGCCAGTCCAACAACGTCATCTCCACATCATAGCTTTTCAAAAGGGAATAAAATAGTTGCTTCATAAAGAAGAGTAAGAGTTAGATGGAGGGAGGAAAGGAGTGGGATTGCACTTGATACGTGACTAGAGAAGAACACCAATGCAGAGCTAATAGGTCAAAAGGACTTATCTGTGTTGTGGCCTTCCTCATCATTTAAGTTTACTTTGTAGTTTTTAAATGTTTTGCTTTTAATTATCTGTGTCTGTTGACTCTTTGTTCTGTGTGCTGTTTGTCAAGTCTGAGTGTGGTATACAGGAGATAAAGAAACTAAACTGAAAGCAGCTAGCTAGAAGAATGTGATCAGACATTTTAAAAGTACTGTAAATAAAGCTCCAATTTAGACATAGAAGCTGGTGTCAAATCTGCATATCCACGAGGCGCAAAACAACTCATGATGAGATGGAGAACAGTTTAAATTTACTGTCTCCATCAAGTACTACTCCAGGATCTCCACCAATGCCATGGGAACCATTTCAGGGTTCTCCTTGCTCATTATGGAGATGTACAGTCCAGATGTGGCAGTCACCACAAGAGGGTGATTGTCTTGGAACAGAAGACTAACAAATATTTGAGTAGTTCACAGAAGACATGTTTGTCTTTGATATGGAGGTAAGTACTCTCAAAAATATTTCATGCCGAAGAAAAATGTGATGATCAAAAAGTATATGTTTTGCCAGTGATGCCAGAAAGCCCATCACAGTCAGATACCTTCAAATATATGCCCAAATTGTGGAGATACCCATCAGTTCCCAACGCTGTGTCCAGCATGAGGAAAAAGTATAACTCCTGCTTAAAGTGGAATCAAAGGTGTGCAGGTCATCAAAGAAAATGGCTCATCAGTTCATCACATGCAGCGCTTCCTGCCAGAGAATGAGATACAAAAAAGTGCATCATTAAGGCATTTTAAGGATTGTTCTGTTGGAGTCATAGAATCCCTACAGTGTAGAAGGAGGCCATAAGTCCCACCAACCACAATCCCACCCAGGCCCTATTCACATAACTGCATGCATTTACCCGAGCTAGTCCCCCTAACACTAAGGGGCAATTTAACATAACCAATACACCTAACCTGCATAATCTTTGGACTGTGGGAAGAAATCGGAGACCTGGAGGAAACCCATGCAGACAGGGGAAGAGTGTGCAAACTCCACATTGACAGTGATCCAAGCCAGAAATCGAACTTAGGTCTCTGTGGCTGTGAGGCAGCAGCGCTAACCACTGTGCTACTTTGCTGCCCACATGAGTTAAGTCATTGCCAAGGATATCAAACTTAGTCATTGTGTCACACAAAAATGGTGAACTTAAACTGTGTCAATCTTAAGGCGGTAAACCAAAACAATCATTCCAGACAAGGATCTACTTCCTATGATTCAAGAATTGTCAGCATCATTTGAAAACTTCACATTACGGAGAGGCAATGACCAAGTCTTATTATTGCTAGACTATTAATCCAGAAACTCAGTTCATATCCCGGCGATTCAGGTTTGAATTCCACCATTGCAGATGGTGGAATTTGAATTCAATAAAAGATATCTGGAATTAAGTATCTAATGATGATCATGAAACCACTGTCGATTGTGGAAAAAAACCCAGCTGGATCACTAATGTCCTTTAGGGAATGAAATCTGCTGTTCTTACCTGGTCTCGCCTATACGTGCTTCCAGAACCACAGCAATTGTTTGACACTCAATTGCTGTCCAAGGGCAACAAAGGATGGGCAATAAGTGTTTGCCAGATAGCCACACCTATGTACCATGAATGAATAAATAAATGTTCATGAATCTCAACCTGCGACAGGAAGATTTTCAAAGACCATTAACAGAGAAATGTCAATATCTTACAGCTTTCATTAGTCATTAAGTTGTGTTTTAGTGATGCCACAGGATGTCCCAAGGACTAAGTTCAGCACCTCGTACAGTCCGGATATTATTTCTTATTATTTCTTTATGACATGTTGAAGGGATATTCAACCTACTTGATGATGTCATTGTCCATGGAAAGGATAAAGCAGAACACAGTCAGTGGTTGTCAGCACTCACTCAACTTAATCAATACAATCAAGTTCTCAACAGGAACAAAAGTATATTTATCATAAAGATTGGCTTTCTAATGTACCGAGTCAAAGCAGTTGGAGTGAATACTATACACATCAAAGGCATTCATATGTTTCAGACCCCATTTACCGTTGAAGAGTTAGCATCATTCCTTAGAACTGATAACTATAATCGCAAATTTATTCCTAAGTATGCTGAGATTGCAGAGCCTCTTTGAAAGCTACTGTGTAAAGATGCAAGTATGATCTTACTGGCTTGCATGGTTAGTCACATGGACAATGCAGGTTAAAATAAGAAAAGCTGGTATGATTTCTTAAAGAAAAATCATGTCTAAATAACTTGCTGGAGTTTTTTTGAAGAGGTAACAGAGAGGTTTGATGACAGTAATGCTGTTGATGTGTTATATGTTGACTTCTAAAATGCATTTGATACAGTGCCACACAACAGACTTGTGAACAAAGTTATAGCTCATGGAATAAAAAGGACAGTAGCAACTTGATACAACAAATACAGAGTTGGCTGACTGACAAGAAACAAAGAGTAGTGGTTATTGGATATTTTTTGTGTTGGAGGGGAGTTTGTAGTGGAATTCTCTAAGAGCCAGTGTGGGAACCCTTGCTTTTCCTGAACTATATTAATGAACTAGACTAAGTGTAAAGGGCACAATTTCAAAGTTTGTGGATGATACAAAACTTGGAAGCATTGTGAACTATGAGGAGGATAGTGTAGAACTTCAAAAGAACATAGACAAGTTGGTGGAATGGGCAGACAGTTGGCAGATGAAATTCATTGCAGAGAAACGTGAAGTGATTCATTCTGGTATGAAAAACATGGTGAGACAATATAAAATAAGTAATAGAATTCTAAAAAGGATATAGGACCAGAAGGACCTATGTGTATATAAAAATAAGACACTGAAGATTGCAGGACATAGAGTACAATGACAAGAAGGTTATGTTGAACTTGTATAATTCACTGTTCAGCCTCAGCTGTTATGTTATATCTAGTTCTGGGCACCAAACTTTAGGAAGCACTTGAAGGTATTAGAGAGAGTCTATAAAATACTCATGAGAATTGTTCCAGGAATGAGGAACTTCAGTTATAAAGACAGATTAGAAAAGTTAGAACTGTTTTCCTTAGAGAAAAGAAGGCTGAGAGGAAATTTAATAGAACTATTCCAAATCATGAAGGGTCTGGGACAGAGTAGACAGGGTGAAAATGTTTCCACTTGTGAAAGCCTGGCACCATGACAATACCAAGGAGGCAGGGCTTGAGGGAAGGGGTGAGACCTGAAGGGAGCTGGGCCTGATGAGCCTGATACTCTTTGTATCTTTTGACTCCCTTGTTAGAATCTATCTCTGTGACAACATTTTAATTTCAGCATGGTTAACATAAGGCATTATAAAACATGTCATGGAAAAATGTCAAGCAGAAATGATTAGATTCCTTCTTGTCGGAGATGGTCATTGCTTGGCATTTGTATGGCATGGATATTACCTGTCACTTGTAAGCCCACATCTGAATATTGTCCAAGCCTTGTTGCATATGGACATGGACTGCTTAAGTATCTGAGGAGTCATAAATGACAAAGGTTATTGCATGCAGCATGCTGAGAACACACTAAGAGCAACACAACGTTCCTGCCCTATGCCCTTTATCAAATTCAACTCACACTCGACCTGCCTGCGATCTGGCATGAACTGCTGATAGTAGGAACATGGACCTCTTACTTTGCACCCAGAATCTCTCACCACACCTGATTGTTCCCTTTCTGCACTTCTGCTTTCTGTTTTCAAGAATTGCCACCTAATCAGTCATGGCAGTCTCCAGAAGAAGAATGAAAGTGACATCTGACCTCTGATGATAAATCCCCATCACGTCTGCAGCCACCAGTATAGACACTTTACTTGCATTTACTTTATTGAGTAGTAGAGTTGAAATCTGTATGTGTTCAGTCACCAGGCACAAATGAGGTCAGGGTAAAGCATAATTTTTGTGCCAGTTCCCTGGAGGGTGAAGTCATAGGTGAGTTCTGCTACAGGTGAATCAGATGAGGAATTCAAATCGGCAGCAAAAAGAGCGCAGTGATTCACACCAAGATACTGGGGCATTGGCAAGCTGTCAAACTGCCCATTTCACTGTTAAGGGGTATGGAGGAGTCCAGTTTCAACTATCACTGGTTTTCGAGAAGGTTTGGAACTGGTAGTCAAACCACTTGTGGACTCCCTGTGGTGGCCAATATCTCAGCTTGTGTACAGGCAACAGCCATAAACATTTCATTGTTGCAGAGATAGCTCAGAATGAACCATGAGAGCCATGCTTGGTACCAACAAGTTCAGTCTGCTGTCACAACACCCCAGTAATCCATCCTCCAGTGATTGTTGGGCACCTCTGAGGAGAATACGAGTGGTACCTTTGAGCATGAAACTGATGCCTACTCCCAGCTTGACAGCATTTGTGCTTCCACTAACTGCCAGCCACTCCGTCAACCAGCTAGGCAAGCTAAAAGGCAGGATTGACCTCTGCAGTCTATGTAGAGGTAGTGCTGTCCATAGCTATGTCTTCAAGACCAAGACCTGTTTGAGACTCTGCAAAACCAAATGTAGTCTTTCCCAATGAAATAATAGTCTTCTATCAGCCACCCTGTAGTTACTCGATTAGCAAAGAGATAGGAATACTAAGGCAAGCAAAAAGCCACCATGACAACAGGTACTAAGGGAATGTAGAAAGGTGAATAGTTCAGTTTAATATGTATTATTAAAAGAGTTGTTATGGAATTTTCTTTGTGGGTGACTTCTATTTTAAGATTTTGACCAAGACGACACTGATGATGTATAGCAAAAAAATGGAAAGTGGAGAACTTTGGAGTGTGGCATTAGTATACCTATAAGAAATTTTTTTAAATGATGTTTTTTGCAGTTGTAAGCAGGCCTTTTTGGCTTTAGTTGTTCTCATTATGGCAGGAATCTTTTATTGTCGCTTCAGTAGCTTAAATTGGGTCTGTTTATTTTAATTCTGGGTTAGTCGCTTTAGGATCGTGCATCATTAGAACATGTTTTTGGATAGTTTTTTCCAATGAATTTAAGGTTTCATTTTCTGTTTGACTGCAGTTAAAGTTGAGCTTTAGAAGGGACAGCAAGCTGAAGAGAAGTGTTTCTTTCTCCCTGTTTCATATTTGAAAATTCTGCTGGTTATTTGAAAGCAAAGTCATGCCTTTCTGAAGGGGAGAATCTGTTGTTGGTGGTTTGCCTAGAGTCTACCTGGAGTTTGGGAAGGTGTTCTAACTTCAAACTGTGCTGAGTATCAGGAGACCCATAGCAGTATCAATTCCAGTATCACATGTGCACTAGACTTTGTTGTGTCGAACCTGTTTAAAGGGGTGTTTATGGAACTTGTTTAACTGGAATATCTTAGATATATTTGTTGAGGATTATACATTATTGTGGTTGTTTTGCTTTTTTGTTTGTAATTGACAGAAGCTTTTATTAATTTTCTTTCCATATGAACTAAATTCTTAAATAAACTTTGTTTGATAAAAGCTACCTAGTGGGTCATTTGAATCATAAAGTGAAACATATCTGCTTACCGTAACCAAATTCAAGATTCAAAATTTATGATCCAGGGCAGATTCCATAAAAACTTTGGAGTCCCTGACCTGAACAATAACAGAAACTACTTTGATGTTTTGATCACATCTCAGGTGACCTGAAGTTTCTGTATCCATGCACACATAGCACATCCAGACTGAAAGGGTCCAGTATGATTCTTCCCTACCTCCTGTTTCTCCATCTCCTGAAGTGATCTCCAACTCCCTGGTTGTAAGGGTTGCTCTATCATCTTAGTGATATTGTGGAGGATGGGGCAGACCTCTATGAACTTCGACACATGACTTGGTGAGAACTGGAGGAAACCCCCACCGAGCGATGCAAAAAGTGCAACCATTGTTTCTGAATGTCGATGGCTTTCTCCACAATATTTTTTGTTGCCCCATACTCTTATGATAATCACTGTATCCTTACATAGTTGGATGGGAGGGGTATCTTTAGCTGGGTGTAGAGAGACTATTCCATGTTACTTCACAACTCATCTCTAGTGGTGCAATGATGGCAGATATGGCTCACCAGCACAGGATGAAAGCATTATGGCTGCTGCCAGGATAGTGGGCATTACCCTGAAAGCATTTTCTGGTCAATACTGCATACCAGCTGGACTGTCGAAGAATGATTGTCCCTGTGATTTCGGGACATCTCACAATTAACATGTAGGGCCCACAAAGCCATGTTGTGAAGCCAATTGCACCATGCGCCATCCTGCTAGCATGACAAATCCACATGGTCTCTCCTCCTGCTTTCACTGGAAAATGAGAAGACAATGAAGTTCCCTCTCCTACTAAGATAACCCCCTTGATGAGGTGATGGATGGCAAGTATGAGAAGTACAAATAGTTTGCTCCCAACTAAATGGATCTACTGGTCAAGGAATTCAGGGCGACAGTGATTTTTCAGGGTATTGGCAGCACTGTCTTCAACCTGCTGTGAGGCTGTAAGTCTGGTTTTAGGATGGCACAGTCCAATGACTGCCACCTTGGTACAATGAAAGCTCTGCATACACTGCTATTGGATAAAATGGCGGTAGGAGAAATAAAAGCTCGCCAGTGGGTAGAGCTACCTCTTGACTTGTAGAAAGTTTGTCTGACCATTCTCTCAGGAAACACCATTACTTCCTTGGAAATTCAAAAAATTGCTTTAACTTCAATATAAGTGCCTGAAGTGCAAACCTGTGGGTACATAATCATTTCTTATAAACTCATTCCCGGCCCAAGCTTAAATCCAAACCAAACTATGACTTCCAGTGTACTAAATTGTTTCTAGTTGTTTTCCTTTTATTCACCCCAATTTGGAGGCATCCTTCAGTTACTTGTAATACACATCATAGTGCAATAATATCCAAGTGAACACGAGCTTCAGCTTTCCTCAGTAACTCAGTCAGACACAGATTTTATCTATTAGGCTGTGCTCATTTGTGTCACAACACTAGGGGGAGTACTTCCCGAACATGTGCAGATGTGTCAATCTCAGTCTGGTCTGTGGGTGTTTAAAGTAGAGATGCTTTTAAACGTAGCCCTGTTTTCTGACACTGAATTGTGCATTGCTTTCTTTGCAAGCTGGTATCTAAAAACTGCCTCCTTTACAATTATAACTCAGTAACAGAAAGCAGAGCTGTAGTCAAGAGGAATTCTCATTTTTAAAGTCACTCAGTGACAGATTGACTGCACTTTCTACCCATTTATCTTTGGAGTGTTGAATAAAAAATAATAAATAAAAATCATCACATAATGTGAGGCTTAAGACCACAACCCCGGGATTAAGAGTCCCATTAATTATCGTTTGAACGAGCTGGGCTGTGCCAGATCTTGTTCCACAAAGCTCTTAAGAAATGCACACAAGGTTTTCAGACACACAAGGAATGTAACTAGTGAATTACATAATTAAGTTTTTAATTAACTATATGTGAAACTTTTTTTCAGATTTGTACAGAAAGAACTTCACTGTCGAAATTACCCTTGTTGCAAGTTAACAATTGAATACAGTGGTTGCAGTGTAGGCAAAGCGCACATGTGCAGCTATTCCTAATATCTTTCTAGTCAACAGCAGGGGTTACAGAGCTGTACAACTCCTGTTACAGGAGCCAAGAACGCATATCCCAGTTTACATTTCAAATCACTCAAGAGCCCTGGAGAAACCTGACAGCTCAAACAACATCTTCAAAAAAGCAATCTTAATTCTTGAACCACCCAGACTGCTTTTCATTAGTCCTTTAATTATCCCTTTAAATTTCAGGAAACCTGAGTCCTTGAAATCACACCTCATATCAATTTCAGAAACAATGATGCTTGTCTTGTCGTTTTTACATCCCTTTGTAATTGGTACCCCACCACTCCCCACTTAGCTCTTTTTTCTTGAAGATAAAAAATACACTCTAAATAACGAAGTATTTTAAAAGCAAAGCCATTGGTTCCAAATCATTACTGTGTTATGACAATGGATGCTGCAGGAAAGAACTTACCTTACACTGTTCTTTCTCTTGTTGTAGCATGGGCCCTGTTAACCATGACAACTGTTCCGTCTGTGAGATAATAGTTTGTAATGAGCATAACTGGGTATCCTCTCCCAAACCTAACTCTGCATAAAATTTATGGAGATCTTGATCACCTGTTTAAAACAGGAACCAAACGAAAATACATGTCTCCATTACAGAGCCCAATGTGTTAATTTGTCTAATCACATCAATTAATTTAGAAACTTAAATATCAAGTTCCAATTATACCCAAACTTTTAAAAGAAAAAGTTCCAACTCAAGATTTTTAATGCAACCTAGGTAATTGAATGGCCACAATCACCTCAAATGTCCCAAATTCCAATTAAGCCCATTAAACATCTTTTAAAACTTTGAAACTGCCCACTTAATTTTGTGAGCATATTTTGCATTCAGGCTAACATCATAGAACACAAAGCTTTAACTAAGAAAAAATAAAGTTACATTGTTTCCCATTCTTTTCTTCAGGTGTCTTTTTGAAATGATTGTGATAAAAGTAAAGTAAAAGTTAATTTTCAGTTAAACAAATGTTTTTAACATTTTAGTCTAAAAAGAGTTAAGAGGTAGCAGGGCTTCCCTCTGCAAGCTTCATGCATTCATTTGCACACTGGTGTTCAAAATGACATTCACACTGCAACTTTGCAATTGGTTAATGGTTCAAAGAAAACAGATCTTTCCCCATTTCTTTTATTCCATTATAGATTAGTTATCATTAGTTTTACTGAGCCCAATTTCCAATTCTTGTTGTTAGTGATGTTATCCTCTTCAAAATCTTGCACTCATTATTCGTATCCAATCAAACATATTGCCTCCTACAAAATTCTTAAATTCTTACAAGGGAGGGATGTAACAAGATCGTGGAAATGGTGAAAGGAAAACAGAGACACATTCAACATCCCATCGCTAATTCCACATTCCTTAGGCCATTTTTACACTTCTAATGTAACCTTTCACTTCCCATATATCCACAAGTAAATGGTATTCAGAAGATTTTTAAATTCAGTTTTGGGTGCACAAATCTGAAATTGACATGGGTCCACTCAATATTCAGATTCATATTTCATATTTCCATTCACCATAGAAAAATAAATTTTTCTAAAGATCTATAAATAAAAATTGTCAAATGTACTGATCCCAGATCTGGAGTTCCAGGCAAATAAAATTAAGAGTTTGAAACAGTTTAAAATTTTAGCCACAATACAAATGTAGACATATATTAAACAACTTAAAACAGACCACGAAGAGTTAAATAGCTTTAAGTTCAGTGAAGTGGACAAAGAAAAATTCAAATAAAAAAATCACATCTTTCACAATCACATTGACACAAACTGATAAAAAATTTCATTCAGTAGTTAGGAAGCTTCCTCACACACACTCGAACACTCCTGTTGCCCTGTCCTTTCTCACAGCGTTTTTACTTGTCTTCAACTTTTTCTTTTCTTCATATTAAAGATGTTTCAATAGTCAAATCATACCAACTCCTCCCTGCAGGGCATGGGGATTAATTTTTCTATCCTGAATTCATACTTTGATGCTGCTTTCAGAACTTCACATTCACTGCAGTGTTCAATTGTTCTGTGTTTGATTATGTGAATCTTGGGTTTTGTATTTTCCCACTTCCTGCACCATCCTCTCAATCTCCTTCTTGCTCAGCCTGCCCTTGTCGGTGGTGATGGTGATCTTGCTCTCTTTGCTGGTGCTCTTGTCCACAGCTGACATAGTCAGGATTCCATTGGCACTGATGTCAAAGATCTTCTCAACCTGTGGCACTCTGCGTGGTGGAAGGGGAATCCCACTCAGGTCAAATTTGCCCAGGAGGTTGTTGTCCTTGGTCCTGGATCATGCAACCAGGCTGACTTTTGGAATATCTATGAAGTTCTGAGTCTGCTTGGTGCAAATGGTAGCGTTATACTTGATGAGGGTGGTCATTACCCCTCCATCTTTCTTGACACCCAACAATAGTGGAGTGACATCCAAAACTAGAAGATTCTCTGATTTATCCCCCATCAGAATAGTCACTCGAACAGCTGCTCCATAAGCCATGGCTTCATTATGCTTTCATTTAGATCTCTGCCACAGAAGAAATCTTGAGGCAGTTTCTGGATCTTGTGGATCAAGGTCCAGAAATGGAATCAGTTTACTGTGCTTGACTGATAAAGCCTGAGACTGGGCTCAAAGCAAAGTACCCAAAACTATCAGAAGGGATAGAAGCTGGAGCTGGGCATGTAGCAGACATTTTAAGAAAAGTATTATAAATAACCCCTGTTACATACACAGAACAAATATCAGATCTGCATAGATCCAATATATAAAGTATACAATAATCTCTCTCACCATTTCCATCTTTTGTGTTGGGCCATACACTATCTTCTCTACAAGTTTCAATCTCCTTATTCTTGTCCAAACACTGATAATCTGAATATTGCTTTTTAATGCAACATTTGTCCTTTTTTTTTAATTTTCCTTGTTTCCTACCCACTACTTTTAATAATCTACTCACAACCGTTTCTTGGTCATTTGCCTTTTCAGTATACTAAACAATTTCTTCACTTTGCTTAATGTACTCCTCTTTCGGAAGCAGCTTGGGAAGCATGGAAACCCATTTGCATACCCTCCCAAGAAACAATTTCTCTACAATTAACTTATCCTACTGCTCCCATTATCTTCTTCCTGTCCTCCCTGATCTGTTTATCCTTCTCCTGCAACCTATCAATGATGTTCTACCTGCAATATATCAATGGTGATCCTGTTGTGTCTTTAATCTATAAACTAACAACCACATGCAATGTACGTATTTTGGCTTTCTTTCAGTCATGGGAATTCCTTCCCATTCCTCGGCTTCTTTTAAAGGGTCAAATGAGTTGCGCTAACTCAAACTCAACGTTCATTTAAAAGTAATTTCCTACCCAAATACTTCTCAACCCTTCCTTTTTCATCCATCAGGACCGTACATTGGGTGCAACAAATCTATAGATGGATAAACTTATGCTACAGTCTTATATGCCTAACTCTAAGGCTTAGCATTAACTGGTCAGGATAGAGGAGCATTTCTTGCAATTTCTCTGCACTGGCTTTGGCTGTCTTTGAAATACTTCACCAATTATATATTTCCAAGGGATTTTGGGTGGGTCTGCCTGTAGCAGTCAACATTTCAATTTCAAGACTAATTTCATTTTAATGTCTCTTTCTTAGACAGTTATGAGTTTCAATGGATGGCTGGATTATAGGATTTCTCTCTCTCTCTCTTCACACTCAACTTGGAATATGGCCTTGCATTTTAAAGCTATTTTCTCTGTTCAAATTACAAAATTTGAAATGTAATTCCATGTTATAACTTTCCAGATGTTGGTAAAATGGCAATACCTGTGGCACAATGGTTAGCATTCTCGGCTTGAATCACTGTCTGTGCAGAGGCTGCATGATCTCTGCGTGTCTGCATGGATTTCCTCTCAGAGATCTGGTTTCCTCCCACAGTCCAAAGATGTGTTGGTTAGGTGCATTGGCCATGCTACATTCTCCCGCAGTGTACCGAAACAGGTGCTAGAGTATGGAGACTAGGAGATTTTCACAATAACTTCATTTTGTAGTTTTAATGTAGACCTACTTGTGACAATAATAAATAAACTTAAAAACTTAAACTTAAATATCAGGTGACTCGTAGCAACTATCTTTATTTGGTGTCTTTTCTTATCCTTAAAAAGTCCTTTTTAAACGATTCAGTGTATGTTTGGCCAGCCAGTGAAATTACAGATTTATCAAGCAGACATAAATGACATCATGATACTTGATATTCTACTAACAGTTTATTGTACCACCAGTAACTTATGGACATCAGTACCTGCTAATAACTTACAAATACCAATATCCTGCTCCTTTCAAATTAATTCAAAATTTAAAAATGCTATTCCTTTACCATCTGAACTGCATCCATCTGCTAATCATTTGGCGGATCAATCCTGCATATGGTTAACCTCTCAAGTCATTACCCCTATTCCCAAACACCTTTCTTATGGTGCAAAAATAACCTGTGACAATGATTGCCACAAACTTACGGTGCCACTGCAACCAAGCCATAGTACACTAATTTACTCCCAAAAGGAATCTCTCAAGAGTAATCAGGAGGAGGAATTTTGACTCATTTGCCTCCTTCTAACTTACAGCCACTGAGGCCAACTTTATTGCTATAGATGTTGGCATGTATGTCAACCTTTGAAGCCTCAAAATAATCTCTCCAGAATCAGGGATCAACATTTAAGCCGAATTGAAATGTGAACTACAGATGAAGCGCCATTGTGAATCATCATTGGCATTTTGCAAAGACTGAGTGAGCCTTAAACTCCCATACATTTTTGCGACACAGGTCATATCGCCTGCTTGATCCTTTGTGCCCAATTATTCTGGGGTGAAAGTTTGAGGCTGACTTCTAATGTGAGTACAGCATGCATTTTATGGCTAAAAATGGGGGTAGACCTACTCACCAAGAAAATGTAAAAACATTAGTTTTGGGGGCAGATAATTACACTGTCTTATATGTTTTGTCAACTTATATACTGTGAGTTATGGTAGTTTTATTGCCACAATAGCTGAGATCCATTAACTTAGAAGATTAAGGATCAAATTTGGAATGTGCCTGGTCCGTAAAGCACAACTGTTCACTTTCTCAGCCAGTTGAGCCATTGAGGGAGCTAGAATTAGATTGTTCAGGAACTGCAGTGGTTGTGCTTCTCAGGCTATGACCTCAAGTTTCTATGATTATTGAAAGGCTGGACTGGAAACTAACTTGCATAAGTAATTAGTCCCTGTAATAAACAGAATTTATTAAAAACTTTTCACCAGGGAAGAGCAAATGAATACCTTTGGATTTGACAATCCCTTTGAGAAGCTGGAAATCCTCTTTAACTTTGTTAACTGACATGACAGTGACAGATGTGACTATAAATGCCAATGCCAACATTTACGGATTGCCATCATAGTCCAGATTTTTCAATCAACAACGAAAGAAAGATTCAGGTGTTTTTTGGGCAGCAGTATAAAACTTTGGGAGATCCTGTGTAGTATGATGCCCTCTACAGGGAATATACGACATGTGAACAGAACAAGCATATCTCCTCAACCAATCAGAATGAAGAAACCTCAGAGAATCTAAATCAAGAACTAAAAATATAAAGTAAATTTAGTTGCAGAAAGCAAAATGAAGGGAAGAAAATAAAGATGGCATTTTATTTATTAAAGTGTTGAGTTGCTTTAAAATGTGTAAAAATTATTAAATTCTGAAGAATGATATTCTACACTTGTAAAATTAAATTTTCAAATCCAGAGATGTTGTTTGACCATAAATAGAACATAGAACATAGAACATTACAGCGCAGAACAGGCCCTTTGGCCTTCGATGTTGTGCCGACCAATTAGGAAAAAGCAATGACCCTCCAAACTAAACCATTCCCTTTTCGTCCATAAACTTATCTACTAACCTCTTAAACGCCACCAAACTTGGCGCATCTACAACTGCAGCAGGCAGGGCATTCCATAACCTTACCACCCTCTGGGTAAAGAACCTACCTCTGACATCCGTCCTATAACTACCACCCCTTAATTTAAAGCTATGTCCCCTCGTGCTAGCTTTCTCCATCCTAGGAAAAAGGCTATCACTGTCCACCCTATCTAAACCTCTAATCATCTTATATTTTCAATAAGGTCTCCTCTTAGCCGCCTTCTTTCTAACGAAAACAACCTCAAATCCCTCAGCCTCTCTTCATAAGACCTGCCTTCCATACCAGGCAACATCCTGGTAAACCTCCTCTGTACCCTCTCCAATACCTCCACATCTTTCTTATAATGCGGGGACCAGAACTGTACACAATACTCCAAGTGCGGCCGCACTAGAGTCTTGTACAGTTGCAACATGACGTTGTGGCTCCAAAATTCAATCCCCCTACCAATAAAAGCTAAGACTCCATATGCCTTCTTAACAACCTTATTAACTTGATTGCCAACTTTCAGGGATCTATGCACATATACACCAAGATCCCTCTGTTCTTCAACACTATTAAGAGTCCTACCATTAGCCCTATACTCTACACATTTGTTAAATAAGACTTATCACATCACAAAAAAATCAGTTACACCTGCGTGCACTTAAGTTTCTGATGTATTTTCTGGATTAGCTAATTGGTAAATAATAATAGAATCCCGACAGTGCAGGAGACCATCCTGTTCATCTTGTCTACACCAACTCTCCAACAGAGCATTCCACCCAGGCCCTATCCCTGTAACCCCACATATTTATCCTGCTAATTCCCCTAACCTACACATCTTGGGATACTAAGGAGCAATTTAGTACAGTCAATCTACTTAATCTGCACATTTATGGAGTGTGGGAGAAAACTAAAACACTCAGAGGAAACCCACGTAGACATGGGGAGAATGTGCAAACTTCACATGGACAGTCACTCAAGATAATAACATAACTTCATTCCCATTGTGTATTTTAATGTTGAACTATTGGTGAAGGAGCAGGGCAAATCCGAGAGCAGCTTCTAACTTGCATGTTTAACTTTGAACATGCAAACACCAGAAATTGTTATTCAAGTTTTTCCAACTAATGGTGAGCATTCATACCCTTACTGATATTTCTACCACAAAATCCAGTCCAACATGTAAAGTAAAACTGTCCAAAATTTAAAAAATGAGATAATTATTGTATTAGAAATAGGAAAATGGAAAATTAATCCATATTTTCTGTTTAAAAGTGACATAGTTTTCAAAGCAGGCTGGAGTGTGCACTAGAATCACTACATCTCATGAGAAAATTCTTTCTGTGGGAAGGTGAAGTAAGATTGAAATAGGTATGTGACAATTGTGATGAAACATGAGCCACATGTATAAATGACATGTCAATAAACTAACTACATAAAATCCAAATAAATTATTTACACACTTTGTTGACTTTCATAAATTAGCCACAATTTTTTCACCATCTTTTTCTCACAGGTGAAAAAATAATGCTTCTCACCATATACCCTATGAATCCTATTAACTTTCACACTAGCAAAGAGAAGAAAAATCTTGTATTTTTTAAAAATTTTTCATATCCTATGGAAGTCACAAAGCACATCACTATTAATGAATTACTTTTGAACTATAACCGTTTTTGTCAAGTGCATCAAATGCAATTTGGGTAAAGCAAATCCTAGAAACAGACAAAATAAACAACCAGTCATTTTGCCTTTGTTGATTGTTTGAGGGATAAATGTCAACCTGGGCACTAGGAATTCTCCACAGTTCTTCTTCAAGTAGTGCCATGGGATCTTTTACATCCACCTGAATAGGCAGAGTGAGCCATGGTTTAATATCACACTCAAACAATAGTACCTCTGACAATGCCTCACTCGCTCAAGTGCCAGCAGAGATTATGTACTCAAGTCCAGGAGTGGAGCTTGAACCCATAACCTTCTAACGCAGGAGCCGAGTGCTATCACTCTGCCAAATTAGCACTATTAGAAGACAGCATGCACCAGTTCCAGCCAGTAAAATAGATAGGTAAGTGCTCAGAGAAACTATTGCTTAAGCACTGTTTGCGATAGAGCAACATTAGAGAAGCATTAGGATATATATGGTTCAAAGATTTTAAGTATTGGTTGACCAACTTGTGTAGTCACTAGCTGGCCTGGCCTATCAGTGAGTGGCCGAGTGTATATTGAATACCAAACCTCATTACAATGTAGTTCACCAGCTGAGGGTGGCTGATATTAGTTGAGGTCAGCTGAACTGACAGGTCTAGAGCTGAGGAGTTTAACATTTTTCCTTTCCCTTTGATGCCCAGAGAAACAATCCTGCTCCTTCTCCCTCACAAAAATTATTTAGAGGTTACCAGGCAGCTATGCTGGGTAGCCCAAGTTAAAATCTACCTCAAGCTTTCTCATTATCTTCCCATTGAAAGATAAGCCAGGCACGTGGTTTATTTCCTCTCCTTCTTCCCCTCCCCCCTTTGCCTGAACAAGATTCTGCTCATTGTCTTTCCCTGTCTACCCCTTTTTATTTACCTATCTACCACTGCAATTTCTGACTAAAATCCAGAAAGATAGAACAGTAAGGTCCCTTGAGAGCAAAAGGTAAGAGGACAATTCTATTCATTTTTAACAAGTTGGAACAATAATAATTGCCATATTATTCTTGTTCTCTCTTTGTTAATCGCAGAATTGTTACGGTGCAGAAGGAGACCGTTTGGCCCATCTTATCTGCACCACTCTTCAAACAAGCATCATGACTTAGTGCCATTCCCCTGCCTTTTCCCTGCATCCCTGCAATAATATTGTTTATATTCAAATTAGCACCTAACGTCCTCTTGAATGCCTCGATTAAACCCGCCTCCATCACACTCCAGTCCAAACCACTCATTGTGTGAGAAAGGTTTTCCTCACATCATTTTTGCAAATGATCTATTAGATATGTGATGACCTGTCATTCACTCTAGCTGGCTTGGAAATATTGAATCTACTCAGCTGGAGCAACAGCATCCCAGAACCCTACCTGCCTTCACCAGAATTAAGTTTTAGGCAAGAAAGCACATGGATAACTTTCACAAACACACCCGTGGCCATCAAGTCCTGTAGTGCAACTTGAGCCCAGAGCATCTGGTTCAGAGGACCACAAGACCTCCTAAATCAGGTGAGCCTCATCTTCCACAGAAGATTTATTTCAGAATTCAAATTTAACCTTTAATCATGATGAGATTCAAACCTGGAATCTAGGTTGCTCTAAGTTTGGGACCTATACCATTAGGCCACAGGAGAAAGCCTGTGTTCAAACTTCCCACACAGGCACCAACTGGATTCCTTAAATGGCCAATTAATGACCACAGGGCCCCAACCCAGCACCACGAGTATTAATTAACCTGCGGGTGAGCCTGTCACAACGTAACACGCACGACAGGTAAAAATATACAACCAGCTTGTCATCCTGAGAAGGGGCAGCTCCCAATCAAAGGGACTCAGTGCCTGATTGAGGGACTGGATACCTGGAAGAAAGGCAAGAGCAAGCCATTGAGAGCCATCCCCTCACACCCTCCTTGCCCTTGTTACTGATCCCCTGAACTCTTTGCTCCACAGCTCCTACTCTGCAAAACTGCCACCCCTCACATTACTTATCTGAGGCCTGGGTCACTCTGTAATCATGGGACTCGGGTGCATTTCCTTCCAGCAGCAGCATCAGCCTCCCCACTGGTGATGCTGAGAACAAGAGCTGTCGGCGTCCGATTGGCTGGCAGGTCTTTTCAGGTAAGACTTGTTGCCTGAGGTCCTTATTCCAGAGGAAGCTCTACCAGTGGCCTCACCACTGCCGAACTGGCCTGTGGTTCAGCAGGCTTCACCAAAGATAGGCAGCGCAAGTCTCCTGCTGACTCTGCAACCAGCAGGCAAGACCCCAATGCCTGAACAAGATTTTACCCATTGTGTTTTCATTTACACCATTGAAATACCTTCAAATAGCTTTTTTTAAAAAAATCTAGATATTAATAAGGAAGTATTAATGTGATTTACTTTTATGAACATTATAATGACAGCAAATGAACAATTCATTAAATTCAAACCTGGGTAAGAGCTCTTTCAGAGAGTTGGTGTAGACTTGATGGACCAAAGGACTTCCTTCCATACCGTAGGAATTCGACAAATGCTATGGTTCTCTTCACTGGAACATGAAGCAAAATTTGCATCAAATAGGGTGGTATTAGAAGAGGTAACCAAAGGTTTGACAAAGATGCAGAATTTATAGTGTGTCTTAAAGAAGGAAAAAAAGATTTGTGACATATGATGCCTTTCATAAGCCTCAAACTTCCCAAAGTGTTTACAGTTATAAAGTACTTTGGAGTCACTGTTGTAATAGAGGAAAAACAGCAGCAAATCCATGCATATCACCCTCCCACAAGGTGACAATGATCGGATTATCTGTTTTTGTGATGTTGATTAAGAAACAAGTGTTGGCCAACACAACACAGATAATTCCCTGCTTTGAAATAATGCCATAGGTTCTTCTATTTGCATCTGAGAGGGCAGTTATAACCTCAATTTAATATCTCACCCTGAAAGGCAACACACAGTATTGCACTCAAACATCAATTTTGTGCTCAAGTCCTGGAATTGGACCTGAACTCACAACTTTCTAGTTTCAGTAGGAAATGCACTATCAAGTGAGCCACAGCTGATACTGAGGTGAAGTGGAAGAAAACTGATTTAAGAAGGTAATTTCAGATTTTAGAGCCTAAACAGCTGAAGGTACAACAATCAATGTTGTAGCAATTAAATCAAGCAATGTTCAAGAGGCCAGAGTTGGAATAAAGCAGAGTTGTAGTACTGGAAGTCACTGTAACATTGAGTGATGAAACCATGTTGGAATTTAAAAACAAGGCTGAGGTTTGGTGGAGTTTTCGGTAGGACCTTTCTAATGACAGCTAATGTTGACCAATTTACCCTATTGGATGAATTTAGATTTGGCCCAAGTAAGGACACAAGCAGCAGAGTTTTGGATGACCTTGCATTCACAAAGGGTAGCAAGCAGGATGACACCAGGTGTGCACTGGAATGGTTAAATCTAAAATTTCAAAAGCATGAATGATGATTTTATAAGTAGATGAACTGAGGTAGAGGCAGTTGCAGAGGTGAAAATAGGTGGTCTTAAAGTTTATTTATTAGTCACAAGTAAGGCTTACATTAACACTTCAATGAAGTTACTGTGAAATTCCTCTAGTCGCCACACTACAGCACCTGTTCAAGCCAATGCACCTAACCAGCACGTCTTTCAGACTGTGGGAGGAAACTGGAGCACCTGGAGGAAACCTATGCTAATATGGGGAGAATGTGCAAACTGCACACAGACAGTGACCCAAGCAGAAATCAAACCTTGGTCCCTGGCACTGTGAGACAGTAGTGCTAATCACTGTGTGCCACTGTACTGCCCTGGTGATGGTGCAGTTGTGTGGTGGGAAGTTCAAATCGGGGCCAATTATAGCATCAAAATTGTGGAGAATTTTGTTCAGCCTCAGACTGTTGCCAGAAAGGGAGATGGAATCTGGAGCTAGGGAATGGAGTTTGTAGTGGGATTGGAGTTCATAATGGGATCTGATGATGATGGATTTCAGACTGGATGTTGGTCAAGCATCTGATAATTGAGCAATGTTATAAGCTATAAGAGATAGTGGGGAACCATCTTGATGTTTCTTGGTTGTTTTTATTTGTAAACAAAATATGCAAATGATGACTGAAAGCTATACAATGGTCTGGATGACAATCAGACAAAACTATCATTACTGCTCTGTGACTGCCAGCAATTTCTGCATTCTGCATACACACACACACACACACACACACACAGCTAAACACAGAAATACGAAAGTAACTGCCTGTGTCTCTTCAAATCTTCAGAAGGTGCGCTATTGCAAGTGCAATCAAGTAGAGATCATTGAACTGATAAGAACCTCCACTCTATGCTGTTGAGTCCTGCTGTTAAAAACCCTTGAAAAGGTCACACCTTTCTGAATAATAGGAAACTGGATTTTTATTGGCATTCTAAGCTCATAAAAAGGTCTCACTGATACTAATTTTAATATTTATTGTCTGCCAAATTTCTGCATTATAAGATATTCCACATAATTTTTAAATAATTATTTTTTGATTTTTATAATTTTTTTACCTCCTAACATAGTCCTGTAAGTATATCCCAATTTATTTCACTATCTGTAAAGTATAACCATTTAAAGTGAAGTGATTTGATTCAGTGATTTTTCTTAGTGTCTGTAAGACTACTTTGAAGTGATTGGTTGCTTATCCTGCATGATGACATCACTGGACAGTTGGACATCCCCTTGGAGCAAGAATCAAACTGGCATCAGAGAAGCAAGGGTCGACACAGAGATCACTAAATCTTAGTGGACAACTTTCTTCAAGGTCAACAGCAACTGCTGTTGTTTCAGCATTTTTGGTAAAACCTAGCCCTGTATTTAATAAATGGTTAGAATCTCTAATGGAGATAGCATTGTTTATTCCTAATGGTAATTGAAATGTAGGAATATGTGTAACAAGCAATTTAGTTTGCAGATTTTAAAGCAATATATTTGGAACTCAACATTAGGTTGTCTGCCCTTTCTTATTTTGGACGGTATGTAGACAAACGTCCCTCTGAAAATTCTGAGTCAAGAAACAAGAAATTGGAGCAAGGATGTGTGGAATTCTCCTTAAAAAAAAATTTCAGGGTGGGATTTTACAGCCTCATTCGTCCTGAAACTAAAATCCCATCTGAGTCAGCTGACCTTTACACAGTCCATCTCCTGCCTCCTCTGATTCCTGTGGTGGGCGGGGTGGTAAAATTCCAGCCGTATGGTGAGAAAACAGGAGTGATTCATGCTGGCCTTCTCAGTGAAGTGCATCGCAATTCACCAACACATAGTGCATTGGGGGAGTTGTCACACGAATAACATCATAATGGAGGGTCCTGGCATGTGACTCACCCAAGGTGGCTGTGGTTGTGCACCACTAACAAGGGGAAGCTGCTTTTAAACCACTGCACTGACAGCCAGTCTTGCACCTAGGAGACCAGCCCCATGGTTCAGAGAGAAGAAGAAGGCTGCTGTGGTGTCTCACGCCATCCTATACCTTCAGGCAGGAAGACAACACAGGAGCAGGGACTTGAATGCACCAGGAGGCGGTGGCGCAGCAGACCACCATGATGCAGGGGACCCTCGGGAGCTGTACTGCAGGATCCCACTAGAGTGGTCAAGGCAACAGAATTGCATCTTCAAGAGTCCAGTGCACTGCTCGACAATTGAGTGGCTAGCCATGTGCATCTCATTATAACTGTATTAGTCTTGGGATTCTATACAGGTGTCATCAGCCATGATCTCAGTGGGTAGCCCTTGTCCCCCAAGGAACCATCCTGACATCCAGGGTGGTCCTTGAAGACCCCGGGGATGTCCAAATACCTTAAGATGTAGCTATTGTACACACTGCCTGAGAAACCTGCGCACACCTCCAAGATATTGGTGAGGTGGTTGCAAGCGATGTGTACATTAAAGGAATGGAACCCCTTCCTATTTATAAAGAGCACCCTGACATCTCAGGGCCTGCAGGGTGATGTGCACACTGTCTATAGCCCCCTGAGCCACTGGCATGTTGATGATGGTGGCAAAGCTTTTAATGTGGGCTTCTGGCTTGTCTAGGCTCTGGTCACAATGTAAATAGTGCCCTGCCCTGGATGCACAAGTGGCAAATGACTGCGAAATGCCTCAAATGTTCCCGCTTGAGCCCTGAAATGAGTGGTGAAAAAGTTAAGGACAGCCATTACCTTAACTGCCACCGGGTGTGGATGTCCTCCCTCTCCCCCACAAGCTGCCAGATCCGCAACTTTGTTACTCAAATGGGATGGAAGGCATTGGGAAACCAAAAACATGTTCCGCCAAACACCAAAGAAGGCGATGGCCTAGTGGCATTATTGCTAGACTGTTATTCCAGAAACCGGGGACCCTGGTTCAAACCGCACCACAGTAGACAATGGAATTTGAATTCAATAAAAAAAAGTTTGGAATTAAGAATCTATTGATGGCCGTGAAACCATTGTCGATTATTGAAAAAACCCATCTGATTCACTAATGCCCTTTAGGGAAGGAAATCTGGCCTACATGTGACACCAAAACTACAGCAACGCGACTGACTCTCAATTGCCCTCCAGAGGTGACTAGGGATGGCAATAAATGCTGGCCAGCCAACAATACACATGACCCATGGATGCATAAAAAAAACACTAAGCGAATAATCCTTTGATTCCCAAGAAGAGGATGACAAGCTATAGGCAAATATTATTTTCTGCCTCCCACAGAAGTTGAACTACAATTAGGACATTCTTGCCATCATTTTCTATCAGCAGCAAAAATGTTGCTGCTGTGCAGAGGGACCTGGGTGTCCTTGTGCAGGAATCACAAAGAGTTGGTTTGTAGGGTGCAGTAAATAATTAAGAAGAATTTAATTATTTACTGCACCCTACATTGAAGGACAATGGAATTTTGTCCTTCATTGCTAGAGGAATGGAGTTTAAAAACAGCGAGATTATTTTGCACTATGTAAGGTGCTGGTGAGGACACACATGGATTACTGTATACAGTTTTGGTCTCCTTACGAGAAAGGATATACTGGCACTGGAGGGTGCAGAGAAGATTCACTAGGTTCATTCTGGAGTTGAGAGGACTGTCTTATGAGGAGAGATTGAGTAGACTGGGGCTGTACTCTTTAGAATTCAGAAGAATGGAGGGAGATCTTATAGAAACATACAAGATTATGAAGGGAATTGATAAGATAGAAGCAGGGAAGTTGTTTCTACTGGCAGGTAAAACTAGAACTAGGGGGTATAGCCTCAAAATAAGGGGGAGGAGGTTTAGGACTGAGTTGAGAAGGAACTTCTTCACACAAAGGATTATAAATCTGTGGAATTCCCTGCCCAGTGAAGACTGGAGGCTACATCATTGAATGTTTTTAAAGATAGATAAATTTTTGAACAATAAAGGAATTAAGGGTTATGGTAAGTAGAGCTGAGTCCACAGAAAGATCAGCCATGATCTTATTGAATGGCAGAGCAGGCTCGAGGGGCAAAATGGCCTACTGCTGCTCCTAGTTTTTATGTTCTTATATTGTGATCATAACGCCCAGAGAATTAGCTGCAGGTTCCAAATCTCCAGTGCTAGGCCTTTTGAGAGGATTTCTCCATTGTCACTTGAATAGCCTTGAACAGGAAATAATGATGATCCTAAGTTTGAAAAAATGCAGTTCACTTTGGATGCCCTCCTGTATAACATCTGGGTAAGGTGCAGGAAATTGGCTGGAATAACTTAAATTCAGATAATAAACAGCATAAAATTATTTATGAAATTACCAACTCCTAATTGGCATCAGTGAGTGGTCAAATTGAAACAGATTATTAATGCTAATATTTTTCTTATAATGAAAAACTCAGTAGTGCTGCAAACGCCAATTGATACTGCTGGTAACTTTTGTAGTTTGTCATCTATTTTAGGACCAGCAGTCAACAACATATCCAAAAAGAATCATACCTATAAATATACCTACAAAGTTCAAAAACAAAACTGAAAAATCTGTAAGGTCCAACTTGCATTTACAAATATTTGATTTGTATACCTAGTGGATATACATTGAAAACAGAATTGTGATTTACCCAAATCTCTTTAGAAGTTTCTTACAGTGAAAGGTTTGGATAAAGTCAACAAAGTCAATACTAAATTGATTGTGAATTGATTCCGCTGCATTATTTAATTCTTTAGTGTCTCAAAGAATGAAAATTCTTGGTGTTCTTTTATTTGGAAAGGTTTGCCATTGGGTTGCATGTAAATTTAGTTTCACAAACAGCTTTGACACGAATAAGCCAGTGTCCACTTTGTACAAGTTTGACCTACACGTTACTACTAGAATCGCTTTGTCTCCCTTTTCTTTGGTCACTGAGTTCATGTATCGCAATCATTCTAGTTCGGCAGTCCATTAACAAGAGCTCTCAGTCAGACAATAGACCACCCAGGAGCCCCTGTGCATGCTTACACTGAAAGGCTTCTGTGGTGGCCTATTCAAATGTGCTAACAAGGTCAGTACAGCACGATGAATGAAGGTCCCAATGTGTGACATTGCGGGAGAAAAGTAACTGCAGCCTTTAACAAACCCTCCCCTGAGGTGATGTTAAGCTGAGAGTGTGTCCCGGACAGAAGAGAAAATAATACTTGGATCATGTCAGCAACAGGTGGCCTAAATGCTCCCTTGCAGATAAGTATCATAAAGCAAAACTTAATTGATTGGTCTTTTTTCTACAAAAGAAAAGTTTCTTGTTTGCATCAAGTTATTACTATTTATTCATTAATCATTATCCCAGCAATACAGGCTGGTGTTAACAGCAATCTCTATCTTTGGGAGAAACATTAATCTGAATGTAATGCTAACATATTGTCAAGAAATCTTGTGCAGAACTTTCCTCCCAAAACTTCTGCCACAATGGCGGGCAAACGGGAATCCTCCACATTGGTATTTTTCGCAGGCTTGATACTGCAATCTTCCAACATTGTCAATTTTTTGGATGGCTGAGAGCTCTGTGCTGGTGTAAGGGCAGAGCCCACACATGCTGGTGAAGTAGGCTTTAGAATGTTTGGTCATCATTCGGCAGGTGCCCCAATCTGTTGGTGAATCAGGATATCTCCTGCCGTCACCTCCTCTCCTTCAATAGTGACATGGTCATTCCCCCCAACCCCCTACCCCCACCAACATGGGTCACTGGCATTATGGCCCTTCTGATGAATCCTCTGGCGGACCACAGACATGCCCCCCACCCCCCATCATGATCTACTCTGCAACCCACCTCAGCATGATCCTCTTTTGTGTGTCCTCTGTCAGAATGCATATGCCCATCAGAGTGTGAGTGCATACCCCCCTCATGCATAGCCCTCATGTATAGCCTCCTGTGCATAGCCCTGTGTCCAAGTACATAGCCTGCCATTGTGCATAGCCCCATGTCAGAGTGCATAGCCCTCCATTGTGCACAGCCGTGTCAGACTGCATAGTCCCCCCCCCCCCCCCCCCCCCCCCCCCCCCCCTCCACCCTGCGTAGACCCATGTCAGGGTACATAGTCTCCCATTGTGCACAGCTGTGTCAGACTGCATAGTCTCCCCACCCATGCATAGGCCCATGTCAGAGTGCATAGCCCCCCATTGTGCATTGCCGTGTGTCAGAGTGCGTAGCTCCCCACCCCCTCGTGCATAGCACCGTGTCAGAATGCATAGCCCCATGTGCATAGTTCTCCTTCAAACTTTAGAGCCTGCCCCGTGCAAAGCCTCCATCAAAGTGCAGAGTGCATAGGTCTCTGTGCATAGCCCAAGCCCCATCCAAGCCTCACCCATACTCAGGCCCTAACCCCTGAACCCAACCAGAACTGACTAGCCCATGACTTGTCCAAACTACCCTCCTCATCCCCATCCCATTCAACCCCTGACCAATCCAAACACACCCCTTAAACTACCATCCTGACCAGGCCTCTCTACCCTCATCATCTGACTATGCCCGATTGAACCTGACTTGGGAGAAACATTAATCTGAATGTAATGCTAACATATTGCCAAGAAATCTTGTGCAGAACTTTCCTCCCAAAACTTCTGTCATAATGGCGAGCAAACAGGAGTCCTCTACCTGATTTACTCCCTCCATACCCAACCCGACTAACCCTTGAGCCACTTACCTACCTGCCATCCAAACGACCTACCACTCTACTCACCTACAAATTCACCGATCTGCCACCCTACCTATTCACCTGCTTTCCTACCCACCTAATACCTCATACCACCTGCCATCCTACCTGCTTACATTGCACACTCTATTATCCTGTCCATTCACTCATTCATCCACTCACCTATTCACCAACATTCATCCATTCACTTACTGACTAACATTCACACTGTTCATTTCAACTTACTTATGGCAGCTATAGTCCTTTAAGAAGGAGCTGAGGCTTATCTTCCCCTTCATGAGTTCTTCATGAGACCATTGTCTATGTCGACAACCTTTAAAATAACTTTGCAGCATTTGTAAGGCCATTGTAAAATGTCTGAAACGTTTACTGTATTGAAGCATCTCAGTCTCTTAATTGATGTATGTAAAGAGCCTGAATATTACTGCTTTTTGTGTGATGACCATTTTGGAATGTTTGCAATGTTCTCACAGATTTATGAATAATGTCTGTTTTTGAAAAGAAAAGAAGTCAGGTTGGCAGAACCTGGCCAGAATGTGAAGTGCTGAAAAGTGCAGGGTGTTGAAAAGTTCCACTGGAGCTGGAAATGATGATGATTGCCATACCGCCAATGATCAGGAATATTCATCGAACCATTGAATCCCTACCATGCAGGAGGCCGCCATTCGGCCCATCAAGTCTGCACCAACCACAACCTCACCCAGGCAATATTCCCATGACCTCTCATATTTACCCTGCTAATCCCCTTGACACTAGGGTTAATTGAACCAAACCCGCACATCTTTGGAAAAGTTATATAGGAAAATAATGTATGGAGTGTGGGAAGGGATATTAAATGAAGAAATCTGTTTATCTGATTGGGGAGGGGGGATTGTCAGAGGAAATATAATGAAATAAATCCTTGGCTAAGAATCATGGGCAGGATTTTCCAGCCGCACTCGCCCCAAAACTGGAAAACACACGCGAGGTCAACGGACTTTTGCATGGTCTGTTCCCTGCCCACTACAATTCCCACGGCGGACAGGACAGAAAAACTCCCCCCTATGTCTCATGCATTGGTCATAATTAGAATCATAAAGTCCCTACAGTGCAGAAGGAGGCCATTCATCCCATCAAACTTATACTACAACAATCCCACCCAGGCCCTAATCCCATAACCCCATATATTTCTATTGCTAATTCCCCTGACACTAAACGGCAATTTAGCATGACCAATCAATTTAAACTGCACATCTTTAGACAGTGAGAGGAAGCCGGTGTACCCAGAGGAAACCCATGCAGAAAGATCATGCAAACTCCACATAGATAGTGACCCAAGCCAGGAATCGATCCCAGGTCCCTGGCGCTGTGAGGCAGCAGAGATAATCACTCTGCCACCATGCTGCCCATTAAATCAATCATTGTAATCTATGACTGGTAATGGTGTTGAAAAGAGGGTGAAAGAAGTGATGGGCGATTCTCTCAAAAAAGTTCTAAGTGCTGAATTTGCAGGAAAATTGGTGTAAATCACGATTGTTTTTTCAGTGCAGTTTCAGACTTGAACCTCCCACACTTTGTGCAATGCAGAGGTCACAATTGGGAATATCATTAAAAGCTATTCCTGCCAGAATTTGACAGGACCAGGCCTCTGGGAATGAGCAGTAATGCCAAACTGCAGTTTACTGGTCAGCTCGATTGTTGGCCAGCCTGGGATGTCCGCAGTGCTCCCCCTCCGCCGGCCCCCAAGGCCTGATCGCAGTCCCCCCCTTCCATGCAAGGGCCAGCTCCCACCTTCATCACCCATCCCCCCACCAGTAGTGACAATCCACTCTCCAGGAGGCAGACCATCCCTTCTGTGCTGGCATGGGAGGCAGACCCCCCCCCCCCGACAGATGACCACGATTGCTGGCCTCCCTCCAGCTCTGTGGGACTCCCCACCTCCAATGATTACCCCCAGACCCTGCCCCAACTTGCTCTGCCCCTAGGCTCCACCCCTAAGCCCTGCTCCCTTGGCACTGCCCAATGCCCAGCAGGCAATGCTAAGGTACCCCCTGGGTGTGGACACGTTGGGCAGTGCCTGGGGACACAGGCTGGCACTACCAGGCTGTCAATGCCCAAGGAGCACCAACTCCGCCACCTGAACCCCTGCTGGCCCTATTTGCCCCCATTCACTCCTGAGGGTCTCCTGCTAGTTTCTCGAAAATGGGAAGCTATTCTAAACCTCACTAGAGTGAAATTATACTGGCGGGATGGAAGATGCTATCGGGCCTGGAGAATTCAGTCCCGGGCCTGATAATCACATTCAAATAACATTAAAATAAGATTAAAATTATTTATCAGCTGTTCCTGCCAGTTGCCAGTGTGGTCTTGACTGTGCCAGATATCCGTTATTGGGAAATGCATGAACACAGGAACACATGCGTGAATCGACGCATGCACAATTCTCCCAGCCCAACCCACCAAAAAAATTAATGGGTTGGGATGGGAGAATGGCGGCCAAAAACACAGAAAAGGTTAACGCAAAAACAGGAGAAGTTGGTTTAAAAGTGACTGATACCCCAAGGAATCAGAACATCAATCACTTGGGGATTGAATTCTGCAGCCAGTTCTTCAGCAAGAATGCATTTAACTGAAAGAAAACCAACATTTAAAATTTGAAGTGGTGTTGCAAAGGAGAAGGTCATTTGTAGTGGACAACTTTCAGCAACTGGTCATGTTTCACTTCCTAGAATTCCGCAGGATTTTGGAAGTGGATGTAAAAAAAAACCTTTTGAAATGAAACACAGAGACAATGTAGTGACTTCTTGAATGTACAAGATAAGAGATGGCAGAGGCAGAGATATGTGTCTGAGCAAGATTAAAATGATTTGTCTCAATTGTTGAACTCCCGTGGCCAAAATGTAGAACTGTAAATAGCACTTATTTGTTAACAACCTATTCATTCCAGGATGTCTATGTGAGCACCCATGTTCTTTGGAAATACTAATCTATAATCCACTAGAGGGAAACCCATATACCAATTTGATGATGCTGATAACCCAGAAACCCCATCGAAATGCCTTCATATATTAATGGACTATTCACAAACCCTGGAAGTAGGAATATTATAAAATGTAAGAAAGTACATTCGAAAGTGGGAATTATCATCACAGGTATCATTTTTATACCATAGGAAATGTGTCTGGGGAAAGGGGGCAGCGATTTGCAAGAATAACAGTAGGTGGCATTGATCATCCCTATACATGGGAATGTAGTCTGCTGAGTGAAATACTGACTGGGTGCAATTCAGAAGCTAAGGGAACAGCATTTGTAAGTATTGATTTAACTTGAAGAGAGCAGGGTATTGATGTTGGTAAATTATTGTTTATACAACAAACTTCTGAGGTATACTGAGTTGTGAGCCTTGATCATTTTCTTCACTCTGATTGGTTCAGGTCAGACTTTAGACTTAAGAGTGTAAGAGGGGAGATGCAGGTTCACTTACCTACAAAACATAGTTACAGAGGAAACACTAAATAGGGAATTGTTTTAAAACAGTAACATAACAGAGAACGGGCGTAGTGAAATTAAGCTAGGTGTCTCATAAGAAGAATAATGCCAGCATAGACTTAGACCAAATGATCTGTTTCAAAACTGTATTAATTCACAATTCTTTGATTCTAAGGTTTTGATGGATCAGGTAAATGAATTAAGTCCATTGCAGATTTGCAGGATATATTTCCCCATGTTCAATAATTGAAATTTAGGTTTATTTTCACTGTGACATGCTGACTGATTGCTCCCTTTCATAATTATTTCTAAATTCACCTTCTTGTAGCAAAATATAGTTGATAGTGCAGATACAGTTTACTATCTCCTTAACTTTCAAAACTCCCATCACCATACTCTTGTCAGAATACCTCACTTCTAACCCGACTGTCCTTGCAACTGATGTTCCATCAGGATCATAGTGGTTATCTTAATGGATTAATTATCCAAAGACCTGGGCTAATAACCTGGAGTTTACATATAGGAAATGAGAAAAGAAGTTCAATTAATGAACTAATCTGGAATAAAAAATGTAATCAATAATGGCTGATTAAATTACTGAACTATTATAAAATTCATTCAGTCAATTAATATTCTTTAGGGAAAGACATCTGATGAACTTACCAAATCCAATCTATCTGTGATTCCAGATTTGCAGCAATACGATTAACTCTTAATTGCCTTCTGAAAGATCTAGTAAGCCATTATTCAAGAAGGTGGTTCAGTATCACCTTCTCAAAGACTACAAGTAATGGTACATAAATGCTAGCTTTGTCAGTGAGGCAACATCTCGTGAATGAGTAAAATATTCTTCCTTTCCTTTCTAGGATTTCCAAACATGTCACCTCCCAAAACCATAACCACCTTTTTTGACAAACCCCGTTTAAATGTCTGCACAGTAAGAAGTCTCACAACACCAGGTTAAAGTCCAACAGGTTTATTTGGTAGCAAAAGCTACTAGTTTTTGTCTGCAATCAGGGCTTCAATTCTCACAAAAGTGCTGAATTGGCAGGAAAACTGTTTTAAATCCTGAATGTTTTGTCAGTTCAGTTTCTCACCTGAATCTCTGCACTCTGTGCATTGCAGAGGTCCCAGTCATGAATATCATTAAAAATCCAGGAGGGGTGGGGCCTATTCATCCCAAAGTTTGATAGCTCTGGAACTCTGCGCATGTGCGGTGGTCCCAGTCTGTCAGACTTCCCGTTTGCTGGCCAGCTCAATTAATGGTCAGCCTGGGACCCCTGCAGTGCTGCCCTTCGATCACCTCCCCCGCCCCCATACATGGCCTGATCGCAGCTCCCACAACAATTCCTGGGTTAGCGCTGACCACCATCCGCCCCCACCCTCCCCCCCATCATCCTGGAACACCCTGATGTACAGCCCACACCCCCCCAGCAGTGGCAATTTCTCCCACCTCCGCAACAGAGCTGATGTCTAATAATCAGACACCACGATGCACACAGAGAGGGGGAAGTTATCTGGACACTTGGCAGGAGTCTAATCTTTAGACTAGGTATTTTGAAGTTGGTTCATGGTCAGGGGCAGGAGAGTGTGACAGCAAGTGAGGCAGGTAGTTGGATCCAGAAGGTAGCCCGGTACCAGGGTTAAGAATAACTTTGAAGGTCTTATGAGAAAAGGCTGAAGGTCTTGAGGTTATTTTCATTAAAGAGAAGAAGATTGAGAGGTGACCTAATTGAGGCATAGAGGATGATTGGAAGATTAGATAGGGTGGATAGTGAGAGCCTTTTTCCTTGGAGGGTGATGGCTAACACAAAGGGACATAGCTTTAAATTGAAGGGTGATAAATATAGGATGGATGTCAGAGGTAGATTCTTTATTCAGAGGGTAGTAAGGGCATGGAATACCCTGCCTGCAGCAGTTGTAGACTCGCCAACTTTAAGGACGTTCAAATGCTCAGTGGATAGGCATATGGATAACATTGGAATAGATTAGGTCAGACGGTTATTAGATTCGTTCCACAGGTCGGCGCAACATCAAGGGCCGAAGGCCTGTACAGCGCTGCAATGTTCTATGTTCTACACCTCTTCAAAGCTGGAGAGGGACTTGGAGTGAGAGGGAAAGGATCCAGTTGTTGAGGTGTATGTGGATACCAATGACACTAGCAGGACTATAAGAGATTCTGCTGAGGGAGTGCAGAATAGTGTTAGGGTAATAATAACTGGAATGTGACCAAAAGGGACAGAACATTAAAACTTAAGAGTGCACCAGCAAAAAAGGTCAAAACAGCCTAAAGCCAGAATTAAAGGCTCTTTATCTGAATGTTTATCACATTTGTAACAAGATTGAGGGATTGATAGCAGAAGTAGAAATAAATGAGTATAAGATCGGATAACCATTCCAGAAACATGATTGCAAGGTGACCAAGACTGGGACCTGAATATTTTAGGATATTTGACATTTTGGAAGGAAAGGAGCAAAAGAAAAGAAAGTGGGGTAATTCTGTTAATATTTTCATACACTTGTAATTGAGACAGTTCTTAAATCATTTAAAAACATACTATGCTAACAGTAATGAGATATGATTAATTAAAGACCTTATGCCAAATGATTCTTCAGGCAACAATAATCATAACATGATGAATTTCACATTCAGTCTGATGGTTAGAAATGTGGGTTTATAACTAGTATCCTAAACTTAAATAAAGCCAACTTCAAGGGTATGAACGTAGCGTTGGCTGAAATGGACCAGGAAAATAAGTTAAAAGATAAGACAGTGGAGACGCAATGGCAGACATTTAACAAGATATTTCATAGTTCTCAACAAGTATACATTCCATTGAAGAACAAAGACACTACTAGATGGATGCACTGTCTATAGCTAATTAAAAAAGTTAAAGGTGGCATCAAATTGAAAGAAAGGGCATACAATATGTGAAGAAGGTATAGCTAACTAACAGGAAATTGATATTGTAAAGCAGGGAGGCAAATAGTATGCTGACTTCAATTGCAAGAGGGAGGGAGTATAAAAGTAGGGAAACCTAGCTACATCTATACGGGAAATTGATGAGACCACAGTGAGAGTACTATGTACAGCTTTGGTCACCTTAAGGAAAGATATATTTATATTGATAGCAGTTCAAAGGAGGTTCACTTGGCTGATTCCTGTGATGAAGGAGTTGTTTTTTGAGGAAACAAGCTGGGCCTAAATCATTAGAGTACTGAAGAATAAGCGGTGATCTTATTGAAACGTGTAAGATTTTGAGAGGGCTTGACAGGGTTGATGCTAAGTGGATGTTTCCTCTTGTGAATGAATCAAGAACTAGAGGGCACAGTTTCAAATATGTAATTTAATGCAGAGATAAGGAAAAACTTCTCTCAGAGGGTCATTAGTACTTGGCATTATTTTCCCAATATATTGAAGACTGTGTTAAACAGATTTTTGATTGACAACAGAGTAAGGGCTTTGAAGAGTCAGCCAGGAAAGTGTGTTTACTGCCACGAGCTTACTGAATGCTTTCACGCTTGAGAGGCTAAATATTCCACTGCTGCCTAGTTCAATTCTGAAATAGCTCCAACCTGTTTCAACATATCTGCTTCTAAACTCTCACTCATGCTTTTGTTGTCTCCAAACATGGTTGTTTGCAGATGCTTCCATTCTCCAACCTCTGCCAATTTCAATTTAAGATTTTGCTTTTTGTATCATACCTTGTACCAAATCTCACTCGTCCAACACACCCATTCTTGCAGTCATTGTATGTAACTCCTCCATGATTTTTCTATACCTGAGTAACCTCTAGCAGTTCTCTAATTCTCCCTTCACCACTCTGCTGCCTATTCTCTGGCATAGCCCAATTGTTACCCAAGATCATTGGTCGACTGGACCTTCAGCTCCACGGGTCCCACTTATTCTCTAATTCCCTTTTCTCCTAAAAGATGTTGTTATATGACTCAGCTATTGGCCATCCCCCTTCTCATTTCTTCATCTCTAATTTAGTATCCATCATACTTATGGTTCCGTAAAACTCTTTGAGATATTTTCCTATACTAAAGAATTATAGAAATACAAGTTATATCAATACAAGCTACAATATAAAATATACCACAAAACTAGCGTAAATTTTGATTAATTAAATAGTCTTTCAAATTAATTGGGTGAATTAGCTTAATCTATTTACTACAGACTACAAGAATTGTTTGCTTAAAGGATTCATCGAGTATTGCACTTACGTAGAGAGAAAAAGGATAGAATGTTATAGAACTTTAGAGTTATTTAAACTGGAAACAAGAACATCAAATCAATAGGGGATTAATAAATAAATCTAATGATTCAAATGTTAGATCTGATAGAGGTATTCTACATCAAGAGTCTGGGGAGAGTAAATTGGAAAAAAATGGTTCCCACTGGTGAATAGATCGAGAACAAGAATGCACAGATTTAAGTTAATTGACAGAAGAAGCAGTGGTGACACGAAATAAAAAAAAATTTTAATGCATCGAGTGCTTAAGATCCAGAATGCATTGCCCGAGGGTATGATGGAGGTAGGGCTAATCAAGCCACTGAAGAGGGAATTGGATTATTATCAGTACAGGAAGAATGTGTAGGGCTTATGGGGGGAGGGTGGAGAGGTAGCAAGGCATTAGGAGAATTGTGCCTTTGGAGGGCCAGCAGAGACATAACAGGCCGAATGGCCTCCTTCTGTGCTGTAACCATTCTGCGATTCTAATATGGACATGAGGAGAGATTCTTTTGACACATTTTGATTTTAAATGTGATTTATAAGTGTAATTACATTGAGACATCTTTGGAAAACTGATAACTTGTCTTATTTCTTTAGTAAGAATTCATGTAAAACCTGAGTTATTATAATTATGAATTATTTATGAATAGTCTAAAGCTTAAATTGTAATCACCAGTAATGAACACCTGTCAGCTGATTATTACCAGCGTAAAATGTTTATGATTGTCCAACACTTCTAAATTTTTTTTAAATGTAGGGCTGTCTGAAAATAATTGTAATGTTCTTTTTAATAAATAGGATTTTGAAAGAAAGAATCTGCCCATTGGATAATTATAACAACATATGATTGCAATAATCATAAGTTTCAGATAATTGTTTATAACTCAAGTAAATGGATTGCACACATGAAAAAATTCACTGTACTAAACAAACGCAGCTTCTTACGTTCCCAGCTTCTGGCATGCCTCTGAGACCATTCAGACACAGGAATGTCCCAGCAGTTTCCTGTGCTTTGTAGTTCATTTTTAAGCTTTGATAAGACCTTGGCCATTAGGCAGGAATCAAGGAACAAATCACACTGAACAACTTATTTGTTTGTAAAAGTGGAGACAACTTGCACATTCCCTCAGTTAATTAGAGAGTTGGCAGGCGGGAGACATTTGAAGGATTCTAAAAGATTCCCTTGGGAGAGAAAAACCTATTTTCTTACTTTTCTCCCTGTAAAAAAAAGTTACAAGATTCACATTTGCAAGGGAGCTGTGCCTTTAATTTCTGATATCTTGTGATTTTACCTGTATGAGCTTAATGATGGGATGCACTGTGGGAATGTTGGGAAAATAATAGGAATCATAGAATTAAACATTACAAAAGAGGATATTCAGCCCATTGAGCCTTTGCTAGTCTCTCTGAAAGGCTATCAATGAATCCCAATCCTGGCAGAGCCCTGTAATTTTATTTTCCTTTTGAACTTTTTTTTATTTTCTTACAGCACAAACAGGTCCTTCAGCCCACAAGTTGCACCAATCATATCTCTACTAGGCTTAAATATAACTCTCAATCCTATTAAGTCTCATGCACTCATTCAGAAGTTTCTTAAAAGACCCTATTGAATATGCCTCCACCACCACCGATTCCACTCACCAATTCCGCTCACCCACCACCCTCTCAGTGAAAAACATATCCCTGACATCTCCTCTGTACCCGCTCCCCAGCACCTTAAACCTGTGTCCTCTTGTGGCAGCCATTTCAGCACTGGGGAAAAGACTCTGAGAATCCACCCGATCAAACCTCTCAACATCTTATTCAATTTTACTATTGAATCTGCTTCTCCCACTTTTTCTGGCATTCCAGATCATGGCGGTGATTTTCCCTCCCAAAATTCTAAGTGTTGAATTTGTACAAAAGCTGGATTAAATCCTGGTTTCTTTCAGTGGCAGTTTCAAAATGGATCTCCCACACTCTGAGGACTGCAGACTGCATTAGCGTGAACCACTTCAAAAAGCAGTAGGTGGTGCCCATTCCCTCTGGAAGAGGATGGCAGCAGAGAGCTGAATGGGCCACTGGGCATACACCGATCAGTCAGCACCGAGATCAGCACATGTGGAATGGCCCTGCATTGTCGGCCTCCTGATTGCTGGCCCATCTCTGCGACCATCCCACCTCCCCCATCACTAGATGTGCGACCCTTACCCCCAACACCAATGGCCTAATCGCTGGCCCTGCAAACATGCTGGGTCAACCTCAAACCCCCCTCAATCAGCCTTGATTCCACCTCCCCCGACTCCCCTCCTCCGCAAAACCTACCTGCCCCTGCAGACCCGACTCCTCACCCTCCCCATCACTCCCCAGCAGGATGATTCCCTCCCCTCACCCTGATCACTGGCTTACTCCCTCTGTTTGAAATCCTTCTGCAGAGTGGCAGCGGGACTCCCCCCACCCTCACTGATCACTCCCCTCTTTAAAGGCCCTGCTCCAGACCATGCCTCCATCAAGCCCCACTGCCTTGGCACTGCCCAATGCTCAGTGGGCAATGCTAAGGTGCTTCATGGGCATTGGTGCTTTGCCCTTTGGGTAGTGCCAGGGGATCTAGAGACTATTAGATTTCAGTCCTAAATGATATTTATGGGAGATTTAAATTAGGCTGCTGGAGACTTATGGAGGCTATAGTGCCCAGTGTGGAGCCTGTGAAACTGCCTCCACTTGAGTCTCCTGGTCCACTGCACTACGAGAGCTGTGAAGCGGGATGGGACAATTACCCCCAATACTATGACTACGAAAAATGTTTCCTCACATCGCTTCTGATTCTTTTATGTTGAACTTGTGTCCTCTAGTTACTGATCCTTTGAATCATTCAGGACGCTATTCAGCCCTTCAAGACTGCAGTGACTCTCTGATAGAGTATCTTACCTAGACCCTCTCTCCTACCATATCCATGTAATCCCACGCATTTACCATGGCTAATCCCCCAAAGTTATACATCTTGGAATATTAAGGGGCAATTTGGCTTGGCTAATCCACCTAACTTGCCCATCTTTGGACTGTAGGAGGAAACTGGAGCACTCAGAGGAAACTCAGGCAGGCATGGGGAGAATCTGTAGACTCAGCACAGACAGTCACCCAAGGCCAGAATTGAACCTGGGTTCCTGGCATTGTGAGGCAGCAGTGCTAACAACTGTGCCACCGTGCCATCCCCTGCCTTCTGGAAACAATTTTTCATTATTTACTCTACTAAAACCATTTTGGTAGATCTTCTTTAATAAGACCGTATAACCTCCATTCTTTCCACAGAACTCACTCTTAGTATTATTCTTACAAATCTCTTCTGCATTCTCTCCAAGGCCTTGACATTCTTCCTAATGAAGCATGGTGCTTAGAATTGAACACAATATTCCAGCCAAGGCCTAATTAGTTGTTATAAAGGTTTTGTGTAACTTTCTTGTTTTTATACTTTATTCCACCATTAGTAAAGCCAAGATTTTAAACAACATTCTCAACTTGTCCTGCCACCTTAATTTGTCCTGCCATCTTCACAGATTTGTATTCGTGTATGCCCAGGTCCCGCTACGCCTGCAGACCCTTTAAAATTGTAGTATTTAGGTAATGTTCTCTCTTTGCATGCTTCTTACAAAATGTATCTTTTAACACTTCTCTGCATTTGTCTATTATGTGAATAACAATTTTACCAATATCTCCATGTCCTCTTGAGGTTAATTATGATTAATTAATTAGTTAATTGAGGAATTTATTTAGATATAACATTAATACAGAGGCTTAAGCCTTATGGTTGCCAGTCAGATCTTGAGAATGTTCTGCTGTAGAAATCTAGACCCAGTTTGATCCCCCCACCCTGCTCCCCAATTGGTTCCCCACGTCGTGTGACCCTTACTCAGCAGATGGAATGTTAAAGGGACAATCACCACACATATTCCTTCCCCTGTAAGTCCTTTTATATAATTGTCAATACTTAATTTACATAGTCCAAATTAATTAAACATTTAGTACATTGATTTGGTCAATTAGAAATGTATTTCAGGGGATTATCCGAATCTTTGTGGAGTGACGTAACTCCTTTATCTGGGCTGCTTCTACAGGATTGGTGTCAGCCAAAACCGCAATGAGAGGTGCCTCTTCAGGCACAGGCAGTTCATTTCTATCTGTTTCCATGGAGATGTTGGTTGTGCCTGCCACAGGATAACAAGGTATTTCAGTGCTTAGATAGTCGACAACATTCCTAGATGGCACTATAGCTCTTGCTGGCTGCTGGGGCAATTCAAATGGTTTACGTGTTTCTGGACGATCCTTCTCTCTATGTCTATTTGATAAGAGAGAGGTCAAAATTTGAATATAACAGGTGGAATTCACCCAAAAAAATTTGTATGAAAACTGGAGCAACTTGCGCTTTTTTTTTCAGTGGGAGTTCAGACAAGAATCTCCCAAACACTGTGCACTACAGAGGTCACAAGTCTCTTTTAATATCATTTAATTTCAGGGGGTAGGGTCTATTCCCACTGGAGAGGCTGAAATCAATGTACTAAACAGGCCACTGGGAATACACAGATCTGTCAGTGCCAAGATCGGTACATGTGCAGTGGCCCCGCATTGACAGTCTCCCTCCTTGCTGACCAGATCGATTGCTGGCCAGTCCCGCTACCTTCACCACCCATAAGCAAATCGCTGGCCTCCTGACCATTCCTGACCCAGCCTCCCCACTCTTAGCCCAGCCCGATCTCTCCAGCCTCACCGGCACCCCCCCACCCCCCCAATGCCCCACCGATTCCACCCCAATTAACCACCCCTCGTAGTCCCTCGCCCACCCCTCAAACCACCCTGATTGTGGCCTCCCTCCTTTCCCGACCAATGCCTAGGCAGAGTGGCGGCAGGACCCCTCAGCACCAATGATTGCCCCTAGACTCCAGCCCCTAAGCTCTGCCCCAGTAGGCTCCACCTTCTTGGCATTGCCCGATGCCAAAAGGCAGTGCCAAGCTATCCTTGGGCAGTGCTGGCAGCATAGGCTGGCATACTTGGATGCCCATGCCCAGGGGGCATCATCCGCTCCTCCCCCACCACCTGACCATGTGGGAGCTCCCAATTGCCTCACTGCACTCCAGCAAGGTTGGGCACTAGCTCCCTAAAACTGGGGAGCTAATGAAATCCCTGCTGGAGTGAAACACTCTGGCGGGGTCAGAAAGGCTCCCAGGCCAGAAGACTTCAGTCATGGGCCCAGTAATCTCATTTGATTTGTATAGAAATGATTATTTTAAAGGCCTGTGTGTCTCCCTGCCAATATCTGGCTTGGAGCAGAATTGATTGCTGCGGGTTCTCCTGGCCCACTGTGCTAAAAAATTAGTGCAGTGGGATGGTAGAATTGTAGCCAACAACTCCAGGGACCCAACTTGACTGTCTTCCTAAATTCCTCATATATACAGCTCATCCACTAAAAATATTGATCTATATGAATCATGGTTTGTCTTCTTCATTCTGTTAAAGGTTTCTCTCAGGGGTGTCTTCCAAAACTAGCTCTGGTGCTTCTTTAGCAGTACATACAAGAGGCCAATAACGTTGACAAATTTGGTGGAAAATGCCAACAGTAATTCATCATTCCTAAGAATGATTTCAGCTCAGATGTGTTTCTGGGGGCCAGTGAGTCCTTTATTGCTCTGACCTTGTCTTCCATTTGGTATAATCCTTGTGCATCTACACTATACTCCAAATAGCCTATCTCAGTGGTTTGAATAGTACATTTTCCTTCTTGAGGTGAACTGCAGCCTCTTGAAATCTCTTTAGTACCCTCTCTAAGTTCGCTAGACGTTCAGCTCGTCGATCCAGTTATCAAAATATCATCCAGATTTACGACAACTACTTAACAGTGACAGCCCTTGTGACAGACTTGGAAGATCTTCATCCAGTTTAACTTGATTACCATGAGCCAATCATGGCACCAAAGACTTGACCCTTGGCCTGAAACTATTATTACTGGAAGTTGAGCGGACTGCTGGCGATAGCATACAAATGTTGTGACGGTACTCTTTATCTTGATGGCTTCTCTTGTGTACATTATTAGTTTTGCTGCAGTACCCCTCAAAGTCAATTGCTGGACTCCTTGTAAATAGTGAAACGTGTGTTCTCCTGTCGCCTTGGCAAAAACCTCTGTTTCAAGTTCCATTTTAAGGGCTAATGTGTCACAATGATGAGGACTATGTTGTCCGCTTTCCTGTTGAACAATGACTGAATATTTAAATCTTTAGTCTTGGACTCTTCCATATTATGCACTTGTGCTGTATCACTAACTCTTTATTGGGTAGACTAGACTTATTTTTGCATCAGGGCCTTAAATGGCCTTTAGTGCAGTAGGAAAAACATCCAACATGTTTATATCTACAGGCTTCAGGGGATTGATTCTCCCTGCACCGGTCACATTGTACTTCAATCATTGGCGATTGATTGTTTCTTTTAAATCTTCTCATTCTATTTGTGGCTGCATTTGCTTTTCAGTTTAAAATTACATCTTTTTTAGCACCATAGCTGACTGCAGTTTCCTGCCCTAACTGGTAAACAATGCCATTTTGTATACTCTGAAACCATTTTGCACCCTTCTCAGTGCTGTCTATTGTGGGCGCCATTTCCAACAAATTCTTAAAATTTATCTCTACTTTTGCTAATAGCTTTCTCTGGATGGCGTCATTATTTACTCTACAAGTAAACTGTCCCACAGCATATCATTGAGCGTGGGTCTGTAGTCAGTCAGCCCTCTGAGATCTGTCTTCACTTGGTAATGGAAGTTGTTTTCTCAGAGAATGACTTGGAGTTGGACATGCTTGGAGATGTAAGGCTGCATATTAAACTGTAGGCCTGGCTCTCACACACATAGGATTGCCTTTCGCTTTCTCTTCTCCTCTATTTTGGTGGCCTGAAAATAGTGGCTCAAACATTCAACGTATGGTGTCCAATCCTCCACAGAGGCATCAAAAGCACCCATCTGTCTGAATAAGGGCACACCTGTAAACCTCTTCTGTTTTTCAATTCGAACCGAACGTCAACGTGACTTTTTTTTTCTTTTATCCTCATGGCCAATGTAAAAATTCTGGTTCATCAATTAGATAAATAACAACTGCAATGTTTGTTCACATATAGCTATAATACAGAGGTTTGCAGGATAAATAATGAGGCTATTTGATTGGTTCCCTAGGTCACATGACCCTTACTTTCCAGGCAGAATCTTAAAGGGACAATCATTGCAATGTCCCAACAGGTGATTGGGAGCAGTAAAGAGAGCAGGGAGAGAATGGGGAGGAGAAGGAAGCATGGGAGACCATGGGGAGTGGTGAGTGGGAGGGAGTGGCAAAATGAACTGGGAATGGGTGAGAGCAGTGAATGGAGCAGCGAATGAGGAGGATGGAGGGTAACAAAGTGAGTAGAAAGTAGAAGAGAATGGTGAAGTGAGCAGCAACAGAAAGGAGCAGGGCAAGGGTTGTGTGTCTTTTAAGATCTAAGCCATCTTTGATGCAGGCAACTGTATGGGATATCACAGTCAGTGATTCCACAAGTATTGCAACTTCATATTTGGGTGTGTACCCTCTAATGTCGTTACATGCAGCCTATTTCTATATTTATAAAAGATTTTTGAATTTCATTTTATATGATTTCCCTTGAATACATAATCCACTTGTCTGATTTCATCTTTCCAGAGCTAAATCCAGCATAGCTTCTTTCCTCATGGAGTTAAAACACATTACTCAAGAAAGTTCTCTTGTACACATTTCAGAAATGATTTCCTCCCTTTACACTATTAACGTGTTCTCCCCAATTAGTCCATGTTTATATCCGTTACTTTCTAGATGCAGTATGATTCTCTGCTAAAACATTAACCTTACAGTATGTTTCTTTTTTATATCACTTACCCACCAAAGTTTTTAGTTATTCAGGCAGCTCTAGCTTTGGACAGCTTTCCTTTTCCCTTATGGAGAAGGGAAAACTAGAGAAAACTATCTTTTCTTTGATGACCTTCCATTGTCCAGTCACTGTTTAGCTTATCAATTTCTGATTCTAATCTACTGATTCATTTTCAATGCACTGAAATTAGCCTTACTATATTTAAGTTTTTTTTTACACTGATTGTATCTTGTCCATTTCTAAAACTATTTGAAACTTCATGATATTATGACAACAGACCCCTAAATGATCTCCCATGAATACGTAATCCACTTGTCTGAATTCATCTTTCTAGAGCTAAATCCAGCATAGCTTCTTTCCTCATGGAGTTAAAAATACATTGCTCAAGAAAGTTCTCTTGTACACATTTCAGGAATGATTTCCTTTACACTATTAATATCTCAGTAATTATCTTATAATTATCTTAGGATAATTGACATACACCCACCCTACATTTTCATACCTCAGTAGTTCTTGAATTGCATCTTTTTGATTTGATTTATTATTGTTGCTTGTATTGGGATATACAAGCAACTATCGTGGATCCAGGCAATCTGACAGAAGAGAGTTGATGTCTGCCATGATTAACCTTTTGAAGCACTTTGTAATGGTGGTTGTTGCTAATTTAGGTATTGCTTTTGTAGCTCCTCAATTGTTGGTGTTGTCACTCCTCTTATTTCCCCTCCAGAGAGGTGCATAAGCTATTTCAATGCTGCGTTGAAGGCTGACAGCAAAGAGGTGCAGATCAAGATGAATGAAGTGACAGACAGGTGAACTGTCATCAAGCACTGAAAGGACATTTGCAGAAGTGCTGTGGACGTCAGCACTAGACTAAGGCAGGTCTGCTGTTAGTTATATCCTTTGAAGATTCCCTGTCGGTTTTACGGAACAAGCATTCTCTGTTGTGAATTCGCCTGGTTCCTTTGACGAGTTTCACATGGCTCAAGAAGTTTGAGTTGCCTGTTGAAATCAGAGTTCTTGGTTAAATCCTGAGGTAATTGGGAAGTTAAATATTTTACTTACTTACCCCAAAGCCTCACTGGGGTTCCTTATTTGCGTACATACTCAGATTAAACTCAGAAGTGGGCAGAATTATATTGGCTTTCCAATTGCTAAAGTAACTTTTTACATCTATAAACTCAAGCCAGCTTCTGGACCGCCCCCCCCTCATAATTAGAATTCTATCCTGTGTGTTTCAGTTTAGTATATACTATGTGAAACACTAAAATACTAATCAAAGTTAGAATGATGACCAACTTAGTTCAGACAGCAGTTGTCAGGCTCGAAATATTCAGCATATTCTTAGCATGTGTCACAAGTAGCCCCAGGATCATTCAAAAAATACATCATAGCTCTTGGGCCTCATCTGAATAATTCTGGGGAGATACAAGCCCCTTTTGAGCAGCTCAGCAGTTACTTATGTTAATTTACACTGGCTAGGCATTAGTTGTGGCCCTCAAGTAGGTCCAGGGAAGGGATTTGCTGATCAGGAAAGGGTTGATCCTAAACCAGCAGTGACTTACTTATGGGATCGCGCCTATCAAGGTAGCATAAGCCTTACCGAGATCTCCAGCCCACTCAACCGGCTTCGAGGAGAGATGATTATACACGTACCTGGTGTGACGCAACGAATGGACTGTGGTGCCCGGGCTCGTTCCTGATGATCACTGGCCAGATGATGACGAAAAGGAGAAGGTTCGCGCAGACCTCTAGAGACTCTTGTAAATGGACATGTGTCTTCCTTGCCCCGAGGGGTCGGGTGTGGTTAGACGGCGATGGATGCAGCTCCCGGGTTGTGCGAGTGTGTTTCATACCACGTTTTTGGTATTGTTGGGTTGCTCGTTGTACGGTTGTCTGTGTTACTTAATAAAAACCGCTTTATAACCAGATGATGTTTTATGGGTAAATGGCTCGGAGCAAACGAGCAAAAACTAACATACACGACAAATGCTTCCCAGTGGTGTGACTCAATCTGCTTGACTGCAATTATGGTGGTTGTGGCTGCATTGTTCTGAGATCAATTCCCCATTTCTGCCAATGGCCTAAGGGCTGTGATAACATCTGGTGGAAGGCACTCTGATTTCTTTCAGAAGTGCGTGGCACATTTCGACAAGTGACAATAAAACTCGGACAAGACGCTCTCCCGAGTGTCTCTCGAAAATAACCATCGGGCCTCGTTAGAACATTGCTGGTCCAATGTGTGGAAAGTGTTGGAAGCAGCTGGTTGTGACCAAGATGATTTTGAAAATTGAGTTCTGAAAGTTTCATGATATGGAAAAAGGGAGATTTGGGGCATTTGAGGCTAACATTTTCCTTGTAGGGCCAGAGGAATTATTTCTGCTCCTCCTGCCCTCAAAAAGTAAAACGAAATAACCTGGTGGGCTCCTTTAGCTTCTCAATCGTATTCATACTGGTCTTAATGAGGAGGAAAAGCCACGTTTGTCTGAATTAAAAGCACTGTCATATCAGACGTTGTTGGGTCTGGGAGGCAATTTAACAGCTTGTAACCTTTAAAGCTGTAAATGGCAGGATTTGCTTGACCTTCTGGTGGATACATAACCTGGGGCATTTTAAAAATTACCAACATTATACTTTTGTATTGCAGTGACAAACCTGGACCTGAATTACACAATTCCATCATGTGTCTAGCAAAATAAAATTGAGACATGCTTTTTATAACACGCTTCCCCTTTAAGAAAGATTAAATTTAAACAAGTATTGAAGAAGTCGTCTTTTTAAATAAAAAAACCCTCCACTACTTTTGACAATGAATTAGCTTTGATCATGCAAATCAAATGATACTTTTAGAACACCATTTGGTGCTGTTATTCTGAGATATTTTTACTGGAATATATCAGCAGCGTATTCTTGATAACAGTTCATCAAAGCTTTATTATACATAACTGAGAGTTACAAAAGGATTGAATGCTAGAAATGGGAAAATTTTCTTTTTTGTTATCACTTGATTAAATGTCAGGCTCATCTTGAAGAAATGCTACAAATAATCAAGGACTCTCTGCTTGACTGGCTCCAGTGCATTTAATCTAAAGGAAGTGGATTCAATGTAGGGTCAGATTAGATATTGGCTATTCCATGATTATACCAGTGATCTAAATTGCTACAATAGTCAATAGCCAAGGAGTCTGCTAATGATGAAAGGTAAAACGTTGCCTAACTGTCTCAGGTAAATTCTTCTAATTAATGTGGAAAACTTCAAAGAGTGGAGCAAATCCTTTTCCAACAAACATTGTAGATAGGTTCAAGAGCTAATTGTTGTTTGAAGAGATAAGAAGGCTCAATCTTCCATTTAAAAGATCAGTGAACATAACCTAAGAAAGCAAATAATGTAAACCTTTTTTTAAAAGAATGCTATTTCTGTTTAAGTGAGCAAGTATCATATAAATGTAAATGTGTTACAATGCAGCAATATATATTGAGAAAAATGATATCCTTACAGCCAAATGTTGAGGAGGCTTTGAAAACTAGACCTGCTATGTTAAGTGATTGCTATGTTCACGTGATACAATGGTTTTCTCTCTTTGCAAATACTCGAAGGAAGTTTCACAAAGCGATGATCTGGCAAGAAACTATGGAGTGAAGGAAACTACCATAGATAGTCCAAAGATTTAATCAAAGAAATGAAAGGCAATTTGCTGAATACTTAAGTGTTCAGTTCCATTCAGAACTCTTGAAACAACTTCCACCAATTGAGGCTTAGGCCCATTAAGTAACAGGTTACATTTGCATTGCACTGATTGTTAATGTATATTGGCTGAATGACAGAATGCCCAGACATCTCCACTTGATTTTCAATGATACCACTGGTTCCTGGTCTTGACTATAAGCCTCTTGGAACTCACCATTGACCATGAATGCCAATATTACAATCATCGAGTCATGGAAACAGGCCGTTCGGCCCAACTTGTCCACGCCACCCCTTTTTTAAAAACCCTTAAGCTAATCCCAATTGCCTGCAATTGGCCCATATCCCTCTATACCCATCGTAACCATGTAACTATCTAAATGCTTTTTAAAAGATAAAATTGTACTTGCCTCTACTACTACTTCTGGCAGCTAATTCCAGACAATCAGCACCCTCTGTATGAAAAATTGCCCCTCTGGACACTTTTTATCTCTCCCCTCTCACCTTAAATCTATGCTCTCTAATTTTAGACTCCCCTACCTTTGGGAAAAGATATTGACTATTTACCTTGTCTATGCCCTTCATTTTTTATAGACCTTATAGAGACCTCTATAAGGTCTATAAAATTCAGCCTCCTATGCTCCGGAGAAAAATGTCCCAGTCTATTCAGCCTCTCCTTATAACTCAATCCATCAAGTCACAGTAGCATGCTAGTAAATCTTTTCAGCACTCTTTCTAGTTCAATAATGTCCTTTCTGTAATATTGTGACCAGAATTGCACACAGTATTCCAGGTGTGGCCTTACCCATGTCTTGTACATTTTCAGCAAGATGTCCCCAACTCCTGTACGCAATGTTCTGATTGATGAAACCAAGCATGACCAATGCCTTCTTCACTACCCTGTCCACTTGTGACTCCACTTTCAAGGAGCTCTGAACATGTATGTCTAGATCTCTTTGTCCTGTAACTCTCCCCAGTGCACTGCCATTAACTGAGTAAGTCCTGCCCTAGAACATAGAACATAGAACATTACAGCGCAGAACAGGCCCTTCGGCCTTCGATGTTGCGCCAACCAATTAAGAAAAAGCAATGACCCCCTAACCTAAACCATTCCCTTTTCATCCATAAACTTATCTACTAACCTCTTAAACGCCACCAAACTTGGCGCATCTACAACTGCAGCAGGCAGGGCATTCCATACCCTTACCACCCTCTGGGTAAAGAACCTACCTCTGACATCCGTCCTATAACTACCACCCCTTAATTTAAAGCTATGTCCCCTCGTGCTAGCTTTCTCCATCCTAGGAAAAAGGCTATCACTGTCCACCCTATCTAAACCTCTAATCATCTTATATGTTTCAATAAGGTCTCCTCTTAGCCGCCTTCTTTCTAACGAAAACAACCTCAAATCCCTCAGCCTCTCTTCATAAGACCTGCCCTCCATACCAGGCAACATCCTGGTAAACCTCCTCTGTACCCTCTCTGATGCCTCCACATCTTTCTTATAATGCGGGGACCAGAACTGTTCACAATACTCCAAGTGCCCTGGTTCAATCTATGAAAATGCATTACATTGCATTTGTCTAAATTAAACTCCACCTGCCATTTGTCAACCCACTGGCCCAATTGATTAAGATCCTGCTGCAATTGGAGATAATTTTCTTCACTCTCCACTATGCCACCAATCTTGATGTCATCTACAAACTTACTAACCATGCCCCTATATTATGACTACAAAAGCTAGCCACATACAATGTAGCCAAATGGTTTCTCCATAATTCACCATATGCATGGATAGGCACAACCTCAACAACACACTTGATGCTTTGGACAATCCAGGATGAAACAGTTCACTTGATTGATTCTCTTGTCACTGAATTAAACACTCACTTCCTGAAATACTGATAAACCGTGGCTATTATAAACAACGTAAGAAGCCTTGCAACACAAGGTTAAAGTCCAATAGGTTTATTTAATAGCAAACGTCACTAGCTTTCGGAGCCCTGCTCCTTCATCAGGTGAATGGGAGATCTTTTCACAAACAGGGCATATAAAGGCACAAACCCAATTTACAGAATGATTGAAATGAGACTCTTTACAGCTAATCAAGTCTTAAAGATGTAGACAATGTAAGTGGAGAGAGCATTAAGCACAAGTTAGAGGGATGTGTATTCTCTCCAGACAGGAGAGTTAGTGAGATTTTGCGAGTCCAGGCAAGCCATGGGGGTTACAGATAGTGTGACATGAACCCAGGATCCTGGTTGAGGCCGTCCTCAAGACTGCGGAACTTGACTATCAGCCTTTGCTCAGCGACTCTGTGCTGTTGTGTGTCATGAAAGTTACCTTGGAGAATGCTCATCCAAAGATCAGAGGCCGACTGCCTGTGACTGCTGAAGTGTTCCCCAACAGGAAGAGAATAGTCTAACCTTGTAATTGTCGAGCAGTGTTCATTCATCCGTTATCATAGCGTCTGCATTGTCTCCCCAGTGCATCTTGCCTTGGGACATCCTTTTCTTCAGTATATCAGGTAGATAAGTTGGCCAAGACATTGATTCTAGGGCTTACAGTTTTCTCCTACATGTTTGTAAGAAACTTCAAGAGCTTTGATTGGAGACCGAGGTTCTTTTTCCATAAGATGATATCCTGGTGCATGATCATTGAGTGTTACTGATGGTAGCAGTGGAGAAATTTGTAGGTTAGCTGAAGAAAATGGAAGCGCGAGAAATAGCAAGGAGGAACTTAAAAGGGAAATAAAACATGCAAGTAATTTCCAGATATTTAATTGACTTTTCGAAATGAAGCCATTAATGTATCCAGTTATTGATATTTAGTCAGATTAGCACAGAAATGTGTGAAAAGTCAGTGAGAATTTTGATAATTCACACATTAACTCTCTTTTAGCAAGTCAGCTTTGGAAATGTTAGTTTTCTAGGTAATTTCAAAGTAATGTATTTTGGCAGCAATTGAATGAACCGAATTTAACCATTTTTTGTAGTTTATTAACTATTCAAAGTTTAGGGAGTTTAAAAAGTTCAGCCTCAAATCTTGCATATTGTAAGATTTAAAGGAACAGGGATAAGTAAAGGAAACAGTTAAGGGCAGCGAACGCTAAATTTCCTTCGAACATTGCTTTCCAATGTATTCAGAGAAGTATCTGGAGATATTCAGCTTTTCAAGAACTGCTCTTGATAACACATTTTTATTCTCAAAAATTTAGGTTTTGCTACACGAATGCATGAGTAACTAACAAAACAAAGTACACATTTGTTAAACTTTTTATTAAGCGATCAATCATTTAAGTGTGTAATCCTACAGCATATTCACATAGAAGCAACAGAAGAACTCTCTGTGAATAACTAACTACAGGCTCAACAGTGCATTGAGTGGAGAACACTGATGGGATAAAGCTCTAACCTTTGCTATATAGTTATACATATTCATTAAATTATTCCGAAGTATTTTCAAATTACCAAGAAGCTTAAGGTTAAATTGAAAAGAAATGTTCACTTAGTTCTGTTTTTGATACAGTCTAGAAGTCCTCAAAGGGGTTGAGCTGTGATGTACCATGACTACAATATAATTTAGAGCTCAAAGTCAGTGTTTACAAACACTCCAAACAATATTCAATATAATTTATAGTGCTAGCACATGATAGTTCTTACACTTCTGTTTCATTATCATACCACTTTTAGATCAGTCCTGTTTGAAGTGATGATTTATTCAGAGTTAATTTCTCTCCACAGCTCATTATTGATGACAGCTGAGTAACCTCATATTAATACCACTTAGGCAAAGCAATATAAGTGCAAATCTCCATATAAACTTTAAATAGATGCAACATGCATGGTTTGTCATATTTTACTGATCTTACAAGTAATCCCTTGCTTCCAGGATGTTCTCAATAGCTCTGTAATGTAAGCCAATGTGGACTCCAGCATAGATGCCAAACACTAATTATTCTGTCAAATGCACCTTTTATATGGAATTTAAATATTTCAAACCATTAACTTTTTTGTCACCATTAGGGTCTCTTCTGTCCTGGAAATGTTGTCTTTTAGCAAGGCCTGTTCATTTTTCCTGAAGAATGGATCGGGTCTTGTTTTTGTATGATTTGGGATATTTCATTAATCATTTTGCTCAGAGCCGATGCTCTGACATGCACCTTGCTAAGGCTGGTTTATTGTGTAGTAAATAACAAGTTTAGAATTATGGATTGTGCAGATGCCCATGTTGGTGTGAAGAATTTTGCAGGACCTTTCTTTAGAAATAGTGCTTGATGGTATGGTTTTTATATGGATTTTGGAAGGAATAAGGCTAATTGACTTCAACCGACATAAACTAAATAGGTTTCCATATATATTTAATGACAAAGCTTTATTACATGATCTTGAAAGATGTTGCTTTAGTTGGGGGCAGGCACCTGGTGGGTGGGGAGTGGGCAACAAGTGGGTGGGAGCCAGGCAACTGGGGATGGGGGGTGGGCGGCTGGGAGAGTGGGAGTGGGTGGTTGGGCAGCTGGGAGAGTGGGATGGGCGGGGGGGGGGGGGGGGTGGTGATTGGGCAGCCGAGAGAGTGGGAAGGGAGGATTTGGGCACCCAGGAGAGTTGTGGGAGAGGGAGGGCTATGTGGACAGCCCCACACCCAGGAGGATGGGGGTGGGCAGCTGGGAGGGGGATGGTTTGGGCATCCAGGAATGGGGGAGGAGGGGTTAGTGTTGGGCAGCCAGGAGAGAGGGGTGTTGGGCAGCTGGGGTTGGGTTGGGAAGCGTGGGTAGCCAGGAGAGAGGGAGTGGGTGAATGGGTAGCCTGGAAAGGGGGGTTGATCAGCCGGGAGAAGGTATGGTGTGGGCAGCTGGGAATGGTGGGGCATGGAGTGGGCAGCAAGGAGGGAGGATGGGGCAGCTGGGAGGGATGATTGGAGTTGGCAGCTGGGAGGGGCAGGTTGGCAGCCGGGAGAGGGGGCTGGGGGGAGTTGGCAGACACGAGGGGCGGGGTTGGTTCGAGGTCAACACACTAATTACCAAAACATGTGGCGAAACAGGATCAGGTCGAGTTTTCAGGTCTGTACTTGGGAACACAGTGATGAGCCATAAGTGGGTGATAAAACCTGGTTAAGAAGTGGCTTTGAGGGAGAGGAATTGGGACAGCACTGAAACAACAACTCAAGGATTTTGACGACGTTAAAATCTGGCGAGGGATTTAAGAAAATAAGAACATAAGAAATAGGAGTAGGAGTAAGCTCTAGCCCCTCGAGCCTGCCCCTGCCATTCAACAAGATCATGGCTGATCTGAAGTGAATAAGTTCCACTTATAAGCTTTCTCCCCATAACTCTTAATTCCCAGAAATAGTTTTAACATAGAGAAAATACCCACATTAAAAAATCTACTGATGTTTGTTGAAGTGTGAGGAGGATTTCCTAGTTGATATAAACACACTTTAAAACAGGCTCAATCTGGAGCGGGGATTGGACTGGCATCAAAATAGCATCTGGATCCAGATCCAGCCAGTGTGCTGCCTTCTCCCCCGTGCCCAGGAACAACGTGGGGAACCCAGATTAGCGAGGGAAAGGACTGCTACCCTGGGTGCTGAAGCTGTAATTCCAAGATTTTGAGAATGTTGGCCGGGTTTCAGAAAATTTTCTAAAGGACGGGGCAACAGGGCAGTCAGCAACAGAATGAGAGGCCAATCTCAAGTGTGAAAAACTTCTAGAAAGTGGAAAAATAAGCAGACTTTTGCTGGAGAGTGAGCTGGAAAACTTCATGGAAAGTGCTCCAGTTGCAGGGGCTGGGGTGAGGTGAGAAGATCAATACAGGCTAGGCAAAACCTGATCACTAATGGGGCATCAGGGCACTTAGTCAAGGTTTCCAATAGATCCAGTCAATGAAATGCTACTGAAAATGGGTGTGGCTCCCTCAGAAGTGCAGACCATCAATGTAGCACAGAAGCAAAGCTGCGTGCCATGAAGAAGAGCCCCCGGCAACATGAGGGAAAACCTTAGCAGCTGAAGCCAAGAAGAACTTGAGCATTGGGTTTACTGCAACAGACGTCACCTACCTGGAGATGTCTGACACCAGTGCAGAAGAAGACTGTGATTGACCAGGAAGACAGTGGCCAGCATCCATATCATCCTGTAAGATGAATTGTTCTCTAGAACCAACTATTGACAGTGCCCAACACTGAAGGTGACAATGACCTGTTGCTACATTTATTTCAGAGCTTTGCAGTTGACCTTGTGATATTTCTCAATTGGCTGCTTACTGCTGCGTTCATGCTGTCATAGATGCCCTCTTTGCAAGAGTCAGTATCTTAAGCTTCTCCAGGGATGCAGCCTCCCAAGTGCAGAGGGCAATGGCTTTTTGGCACAGTAGCTAGCTTTTCAAGAAGAATGGGAGAGAGGCAGACCCAGAGACAGCAGCATTTAAAAAAAGTGAGGATCAGGAGGACGTAGAGACATATAGCAATGTCTAAAAAAGCAGAAGAGAGGAGGATTTGGAGTCAGGCAGCAGTACCTAAAAGAGGGGGAGAGAGGAAAACATGAGGACAGCAAGCAAAATTCACGCCAACAGATAAAGCTAGAGGTTACGAAAATAATAAAAAGACAGAACTGAAAGCACACAACATTCGCAATGAGGTGGATAAGTAGGCAGCTTAAATAAAAGTTAACAGCTACAATCTAATTAACATTATGGAGAGATAGCTGCTGGGTGACTATCAGTGTGAGGGTTTCTTAGATCAGAAGATCAAAATTTAGAATCAGTTTGGATAGAGCTAAGAAACAGCTATTTGTAGCTGTTGTTTATAGGCCAACAGACAGTAGTGATGATCAGGATATTAGAGGTGCATGCAACAAGGCTAACACAGTAATCATGGGGGACCTCAATCTACATATAGATTGCTTAAACCTAATTAGCACTAAGGCTTTGGGGGATTAATTTCTGGAATGCATATGATGGTTCCGCTACAATCACTGAGTCAAAATCTTACAATTCCCTTCCTAACAGCTAAGTGTTCCTGCAACATGTGGACTGTAGTGGTTCTGGAAGGGAACTCACCATCACTTTCTGAAGGGTAATTCGGAATAGTGTGTAAATGCTAGTCTTGCCAACAATGCTCTCATCCAATAAACAAAACTGTTTTTTCTAGAGCAGTATATTAAGGGATAAACTAGAGAACAGCTTACTTTAGACCTAGTTCTTTTGCAATTAGAAAGGGCTAATTTTATTGTAAAGGTGTCTTTCAGAAAGAATGACCATAATATGAAGAATTTTACATTAAGTTTGAAAGTGATATAGTTCAAACCCATCACAGTAGCTGGTGGCATTTAAATTCAGTCAGTAACATATCTGGAGTATAAGTCTCAGTAATGGTAACATTGAAGATCTCATCAATTGCTGTAAAATTTCAACTGGTTCATTGATATCCTTTAAAAAAGGGAATCTGATTATTGATTGGGATGAGAATTTTGCAGGCATGATGAGTAAGTTTGCAGATAAAACTAAAATTGGTGGCTTGGTGAACACTAAAGAAGGTTATCTAGGATTGCAACAGGATCTTGATCGATTGGGCCATGAGTTAATACATGGCTGATGGAGTTTAATTTAGATAAATGCAAGATGATGCATTTTGGTAGGTCAAACCAGGGCAGGACATACTCAGTTAATGGTAGGGCATTGGGAGAGTTATAGAACAAAGAGCTTTAGGAATATAGGTCTATAGCTCCTTGAAAGTATAGTCACAGGTGGACAGGGTGGTGAAGAAGACATTCGGCATGCTTAGTTTCATTGGTGAGACCATGAATATAAGAGTTGGGGGGTCTTATTGAAGTTGTACAAGACATTGGTAAGGCCCCACTTGGAATATGCGTACAGTCCTGATCATTCTATTATAGAAAGGATATTATTAAACTAGGAAGAGTGCAGAAAAGCTTGACTAGGATGCTCCTAGAGCTTGGTGGTTTGACTTATAAGGAGAGGCTGGATAGACTGGGACTCTTTTCCCCGGCTTAGTGGTGATCTTATAGAGATCTATAAAATAATGAGGGGCATAGGTGAGATAGATAGTCAATATCTTTTCCCAAAGGTAGGGGATTATAAAACTCGTGGGCACGGGTTTAAGGTGAGAAGGAAGAGATTGCTTCCAGTGGAGCAATTTTTTCACATAGGGTAGTGTGGGTCTAGAACTAGATGCCAGAGACAGTAGTAGAAGCGGGTATAATTTTATTTTTTAAAAAGCATTTAGACAGTTATATGAATAAGAGAGGTATAGGAGGATATGGATCAAATGTGGCCAATTGGGACTAGCTTAGTAGTTAAAAATTGTGCGGCATGGACAATTTGGGTGGAAAAGTCTGTTTCCATGCTATAAACCTCTATGGTCTAGCCATGTAGTTAACTGCCTCTGATTTGGCCTACCCAACAAACCATACATTTCAAAGGCAATCAGGCACATTCCATGAAAGATTAAAGAAAAAAATCTAAAGACGTCTGAGGGGAAAATTGGCTGTGGTAGTTTGGGCAATTACATTAAAAGGTGATAGTGGTGTTGGCAATGGCTTGTATTTGAAAAATTAAAGCATAGTTTACAACAAATGTACATATCTTTGAGACATTAAAAACCCAGCAGGAAAGGTGATCCAACTTTGGCTAACAAGTTAAAGACTATTAGATCAAAGGAATAGCCTTATAAAATTGCTAAAAACGTGAAGTTTGAAGATTGGGTACATTTTAAAATTCAACAAAAAAGGATCAAAAACAGAAAGTAAACAATGAAAATAAACCAGAGAGCAACAGAAGAATGGACAGAAGAGCTTCTCTAGGTATGTGAAAAAGAAAGAGTTAACATTGACAATTGTGGGTCCACAACAGGCAGAGACAGCAACATTTTATAATAGGATTAGGAAATGACAAAGTAACCCAGCAAATGGGGAAGTGAAGGAAATAAATGTTAGTACTGAAGAAATTAAAGGGCTGAAAGTTGATAAATCCCACCAGAATAATCATCTACATTCTGGAGTGCTGAAAAAGATAGCAGTTGAGATAATGGATAGATTGGTAGTAATCTTCAAAATTCTACAAATTTTTATCCTTCAATGATGGAGCAGGTTTGAGGGCTGAGTAGTATCTATCTTCTCCCATTGGGTACATTTTTGTGATTCCCAGGTCAAGGGTATCATTGACTACATCCATACAGTCATTAAGGAAGTGCAACCATTTCATCAAAATTCAGCTGCTGTGCTACATACGAAGAACTTTCTGCATGTCTGTTCATGTTTTCCAAGAAGCTATATTTATATTGGGAGTCAAACTTGCCTTTCCATCTCATCCTCCTGGTATGTGAAGGAATGCTGGGTGACAAGAATACCCCCTGAGGAGACTCCTGACTTCCCTTGAGATCCTCAAACAGAATCCCAGCAGCAGTACAATGTGAGCCATCTGCAACCAGAACAGTCATTAAGCAGGTCATCAACCTTGACTATCCCTGGTGGCGCCCTACAATACACATTTTCCAGGATTGTTTTCATGATCATCATAGACTGCTGCACAACATGGTACAGCAAAAGTGACATTAAGGGGACAAGTGTAAGGAAAACTCCATGTGATCATTGAAAGAGCAGAAACAGAGCAAGGGAGAATAAAGGCTATGGGATTCAGACAAAGATGACTCAGTTGTGAGGGTGGACTAGATGTTCATGTCATGGGACGGGCCCATGAACAAAGAGAGGGATCCAGGCAAGCTGCCATTGTTTTAAGTAACTTACCAGCTGTGGTTAAGCTCAGGGACTTGAGTAACTGATGATGGAACAGATGCCTGGTACCAGAAGAGGTCTGAACCTTCATAAGGTAGTCACCCAATTCAATACCCTTCACAAAGTTGGAAATGGATGGACTACTGTCTTCAGTCTCCATTGGCACTGGTCAAAATCTGATTTCTGCTAACGTTGTAAATACTGTTTGATGTAGAACTATAAATAGCATGGAAACTTACATAAACCAATTAATATAATAATAAGTGAGACAATTTATTCACCAAATATGTAATGTACTATAGTGACCCACTCAGTGATTAAGGAATGCCTGTACTTTTACAATATGCTCTCTTATTGCCTCAGACAGGATGGAGACAACCTGCTTGTATCTTTGACTAGGTGATGGTGGCATGTGATTCTGTCATGTCAGGATCTATTACAGCCCTTACTTCAATGCCACTGTCTGCATGTTTGCATCATGGGACAGCGTTGTCACTGCATCTACACCAGATACTTCCCGTGACAGAAGGACTGAGCAAGCTGTGGATGGTAAGATTCCTGTTGGCCACACATCATCTGAGGCTATTCCAAGTACTGATTCCAAAACTATGACTCCTGGAGTCCTTTCCCTGCTTCAGACCCCTTCCTTTGTAATCTAATACTGTGCTTGTTATCCAGTGCTAGTATCTCTAAAACCACACATGGACCCACCAGCATACACATATCTGCATTGGTGTTTTCTGAGTTAGTCTGATGTGACTCTGTCCCATCAGGAGGAGGGAAAGAGGGAACATCTTTCCCTCCTCCTGATGTCAAGGGATTCTTTGACTCTTGGGAATGGGCATACACAGCTGAAATTTATGCGAGGCATGCAAAGGTCATGAGGTGTGGACATGTTGGCCATATTTCTCTTTCCATGGATGCTTCTTGACCTGCTGAGTATTTCTAGCATTTGCTATCTTTATTTCATATTTCAATATGTTCAGTATTCACCCTTTTGATTATTATATATGTGGCCTGTGAGCCAATGCTGAACTGAATCAAAAGTTCTAAACTATCATAAACTATCATTTTCTACGATAAATTTTCATTATCACAAGCAGATACACAATCCAGGAAACCCACTTATTCGTTTGGTTCATAATCCCTTCCACTTTGAATTAATAACTGCATTCCCAAAAGATGTATGTTGTGGATTTATTCTTTGTTAAACAGTACTTAACTTGATTGTAATATATAAATAAAAATTTACCGGAATACCTCCTAGCTTGATGATTCCTAAAGCCTGAAACATGACAATTATAAGATTCCTTCTGATTTGGAATGGCTTTGAGGTTCAGAGTTAAACTTTTCAAATAATTCCCCATTGCTCTAATGCCATTGACCTTTTATTGGAGAAAGAACAAGGTGATGTGGAAAAAAATATGCAGCAAGTTATTGAATTGAAATCTGCTAGGGACATGGTGCAAACAATTTCGATAATAACTTTCAGAAGAGAATTGAATAAATACTTGAAGAAAAAAGAAATACTTGAAGGAGAACAACTGCAGGCTGATGAGGAAGAGAGCATGGGGAGTGAGATTAATTGGATAGCTCTTTCAGAGAAATGGCACAAGCCGAATGGCCTGTTTCTGTGTGGTGCCATTCTATACTTCTATGATCCTTGTCCTGCTTTCAGGGCCTGAATGAGGCTATTATCTTGTGGGGAATGGAGCTATATGGTGCTGCAGGTGACCTGACGCTTTACAACTTTGGCCTGACGACTGAAAATTTAAACTGGACTGATTTTACAATACAGTCCAGCACCCTATTTGCTTTGTTTGTTATTATCTTATGCTCTATAGATTTCATGAATTTTAAGGTTAGTTGATACACTGGATCTTTATAATTTCCTCTTTGAAAAGATTTATTCTATCAGTGGAAAGCATCTATTTTTTAAAAATTTACAACTGTGCAGTGCCTTGTATTTGGTTGGATTGAATTTGCTGCTGATCAGCCTTGTCCTTCAGCTTCATTTATATCATCTAAGCGTCATCTCCGAGCCCACAATACCTGTGAATTTAATTACTTTACACTGAAACTGTGATTCAAATTCACTTGTGTATGCCAGGATTATGAAGAATCCGTAGGCGACCCATTCAATGCCTCCCCCTCATTGTGACCTTGCAAGTACCCTCAGTTTCTTTTCCTTTCATTAGTTATTAAGCCATGTTCATAACTTACATACAGAACTTGAGATTTATTAAAGGCTTTTTGGCAATCCAGACATTTTCTCATTCATTTCTGAAAAACACGTAGATTTTGTTAGGGCAGGTCTCTATAAGTAATGAATACAAGAGTCATGCCTATCTGCAAGAGCCTTACTTTGCTTCCTTTCAGGAAGACCCAATGTATTAACTGCTCATCATGCATGTAACTTTTTTCTCTGGAGCCTGGAAGGCTGAGGGGTAATCTTACAGAGGTCTATAAAATAATGAATGGCACAGAGCAGATAGATAATCAATAACTTTTCCCAAAGGTAGGGGAGTCTAAAACTAGAGGATATAGGTTTAAGATGAGAGGAGAAAGATAAAAAAGCGTCCAGAGGAGTAATTTTTTCATACAAACGGTGGTGGGTGTCAAAACAAACTTCCAGATGTAGTAGTAGAAATGGGGACAATTTTGTCTTTCAAAATGCATTTAGACAGTTAGATGGTTGCAGAGGGATATGGCCCAAATGTGGGCAATTGGGATTAGCTTATGAGTTTAAAAAAAGGCAGCATGGACAAGTTGGGCCGAAGGGCCTGTTTCCATGCTGTAAATCTCTATGACACCAAGTGGCCAGCAGTGACTCTTCCCCAAGATCAACAACCCTGGAGACAGACATCTCTCTTTTCCCTCTCTCCCACCCTACGGATAGCATCTGGCCAAATCAAGACTGGCAACTATGTATTGTAGGTAGTGTGCAGGTAGCAATGTACTCAGGGATAGGTCCAGGACTGCTGAGTGAGAATGGGATTGCAAGGATTGGAGGAGGGGATTGCAGGGGAGGTTGGTGGGTACTAAGTGCATCCTCTTCCCACTGCTGGGACTCTTGATCAGATGCGTGGGTGCCTCCGAATAATGGACCCGCTCTCCCCAGGAGTTGGGTTTGCTTTTTGAGCTTTCTGCATGGTGTGTCCCCTGCCTGTTGCTGGTTAAAAACCAGTGGCAACAGAATAGTGTGTTCAATTGGTGGGAGGCTGTCTACGAGAGGAGGTCACTTGATAAACCCATCTTTTGTATGTTTAGGTTCTCAGCAGAACTGAGGACAAGCAGCTCTTAAAGTTTGACTTCCCTGCATCATCATGGTCTTGGAGGTTTAGCCCAGCAGTGGAGTGTAGCTATATTATAGACTCCAGGGTGGTGGAGCTGTCCTTGTCTAGAATGTCAGCCCCTGTGACCAAGGGCTCAATTTCAGGAGGGAGGCACGTGGAACTGTGAGAGAAGGGTGACACCCACCCACCAGTCACATCAGCTGAATCAACCCAGCAATAAATGGGCTCATTCTCTGCGCCAAGCTTCTTGAGTGTTGTTGGAGCGTGGAGAGTATTTCCTTACACTCCTGATTTGTGCCTTTTATATAATGATAGATAGATTTTTGGGGAGTCAGTATGTGAGTTACTCGTTACAGGATTTCTACTGTTGGCATTGGTAGCCACAGTATTTATATCGCTGGTCCAGATCAGCTTTTTGTCAATGGTAAACAACGCCCTTCTGGATATTGATAGCAAGGGTTCGGTCGTGATATTGTCAAGGGGCGATGGTTAGATCCTTTCTTGTTGGAGATGGTCTTTGCCTGGCACTTGCATGGTGTAAATGTTACCTGTCACTTGTTAGCCCAAGATTGGATATTATCCAGGTCTTGTTGTATTTGGATGTGGACTGCTTCAGCATCTGAGCAATTGCAAATAATACTGAATCTTGTGCAAATATTCCCGCTTCTGACCTTATGATGGAAGGAAGATCATTCATGAAGCAGCTTAAGATGAGTGGGTAAGTTAGAAATGTAATAGGTTTTAAGCAGGAGTGGGAGGGGCAAGGACAAAGGAAAGTCTGATAGTGATATTGAATAACAGAAGTGTTACTCCTTCAGGGCCAAAACAAATGGTGATGAGGCAAGAAACAAAACATAAACCTGGAGCAGATACGCTGTGGTCTGAAAGTGAAAATAAGAAAAGAATGAGCAAAGGAAAAAAGGAGCAGAGATTATGGTCTGAAATTGTTGAGTCCAGAAGCTGTAATGTGCCTAACTGAAAGTTTCTTCAAGTTTTAGCTGAGCTTCATCTGAACACTGCAATAAGCTAGGACAGAGATGGCACAGTGGTTAACACTGCTGCCTTATAGCGCCAGGGACCTGGTTCAATTCCAGCCTTGGGTGACTGTCGGCATGAAGTTTGCATGTTTTCCCATGTCTGTGTGAGTTTCCTTTGGGTGCTCCTGTTTCCTCTCTCACAAGATGTACAGGTTAGGTTGATTGGCCATGCTAAATTATTCCTTAATGTCAGGAAGGCTAGCAGGGTGAGGTTACTGGGATAGTGGTCTGGTTGGGATTGTTGTCAGTGCAGGCTCAATGGATCAAATGGTATCCTTCTGGACTGTAGGGATTCTATGTTTTTACATCAGCTTGAGAACAAAGTGGTGAAATGATAGTTCACCCCAAAAGATTTGAGATTATATTTACAGATTGAATGAGATGCTTCTTCAAGTAGCCACCCAGTCTGTGATTTGATCTCCCCATTACAGAGGAGACCATATTTTTAGCAGGGAATACAGTACATTAGAATGATGAAAGTTAAAGTGCTGCTTCACCTGGATGGAGTGTTTAGGTTCTAGGTAGGTGAGGAAAGAGAGATAAAAGGCCAAATGTTATCTCTTCTGTGTTTGAGTGGAAAGTTGTTCTGAGAAGGGGTGGGATTTTGAGGGGTGGTTGGGGGAGTGAGTGTTGGTCAGGTGACTGAGATTGAGGGATCAGTGTATGACAGAGAGAACAGTCCGTTTGGAATTCTGAAAGGGAAGGGAAGGTGTGTTTGATGGTGGCGTTGGGTAGACAAGTGACAGACGAAATTTGATGCAGAGAAGTGTGAAGAGATTGATTTTGGTAGGTTGAATATGGAGAGACAATATGAAATAAAGGATAAAATTCTAAAGAGTGTGCAGGAGGACCTATGAGTTTTTTTGCACAAACCATTGAAGGCAGTAGGGCAAATTAAATGAGGTGGTTAATTAAGCATATGGGATCCTGAGCTTTATATTTAGGGCATAGAGTAAATAAAAACAAGGAATTGATGATAAACCTATATAAAACATTGGCTTTGCCCCAACTGGAGTATTGCAGCCAATTCTGAGCATCTCATTCAGGAGGGATATTGAAGGCTTAGAGAGGGTGCAGAAAAGGTTCATGGGATGAGGAAAGATGAGGTGTTTTCCCATGAGAAACTCTTCTCACTGATGAAAGGATCAAGGACCGAAGTTTACAGTTTTAAGGTACAAAGAACAAGAGGCAAGACTTACCCCTCACAAAATTAATGGAGTTACAACAGAAAGACGCAACGTAAAGGATTTATATCATAAAGCCTGTGTGGGAAAGGAATCAGAGTGTATTCCAGAACGCTATTACAAAGAACAAAGAAAATGACAGCACAGAAACAGGTCTTCAAGCCCGCACCAGCCATACTGCTCGACTGAACTAAAATCCCCTACCCTTCTGGGGACCATATCCCTCTATTCCCATCATATTCATGTATTTGTCCAGATGCCCCTTAAAAGTCATTATCATATCTGCTTTCACTATCTCCCCCTGCAGCGAGTTCCAAGCACCCACCACCCTCTGTGTAACAAAATTGCCTTGTACTTATGCCCCTAGTAATAGACTCTTCCACTCTTGGAAAAAGCTTCTGACTATCCACTCTGTCCATATCTCTTGAAACCATGTAGACTTCTACAAGGTCGCTCTCTCAACTTCCATTGTTCCAGTGAGAACAAACCAAGTTTCTCCAACCTCTACTCACAGCTAATGCCCTCCGTGCCAGGCAACATCCTGGTAAATATTTTGTGTAGCTTCTCCAAAGCCTCCATATCCTTCTGGTAGTGAGGCAACCAGAATTGAACACTATATTCCAAGTGTGGCCTAACTAATGTTCTATAAAGCATCAATATGACTTGCCAATTTTTAAACTCAATCCCCAGCCGATGAAGGCAAGCATGTCGTACGTCTTCTTGACTACCCTCTCCACTTGCGTTGCCACTTCCAGTGATCTGTGTATCTGTACACCTATAACCCTTTGCCTATCAATAGTCTTAAGGATTTTGTTGTTTACTGCATATTTCCTATCTTTATTAGACCTTCCAAAGTGCATTAACTCACACTTGTCCGTATTAAACTCCATCTGCAATCGCTCTGCTCTAGTCTCCATCTATATCCTACTGTACCGTCTGATGATCCTCATCGTTATTCACAAATCTACCAACCTTTGCATCATCCACAAACTTACTAATCAAATCAGTTACATTTTCCTCCAAATCATTTATATATGTTACGAACAAATAAACAGACACTTGGCTAAAGATTCAATGATGGCATGAGGAAAATATTTTTTTACCCAGTAGTTAGTTTCTAGAATGCACTGTCTAGAAATGTGGCATTCAAAAGGTAATTTGATCATTCCCTGAACAGGAAAGATTTGCAGGGCAACAGGGAAAAGGCGGAAGAGTGGCATTCTTTGTTTGGCATTGTTCTTGCAGAGTGCCAGAATGCAGGTAAATGGCTGCCTTCTGTATTGTAATCATTGTACTATTCTATAATTCCTCGTTAGCTTGCTTTTCATATCTAGATTCTCTGCCTCACCGATATCAAAGTGACAGAGCATTGATAATCTGTATTTGATTCTGGGTACTATGTTATAATCCTCCTTGGTAATACCTTCCAAGCATTATTTAAGAAGCCATGATGAGAGAGAGTGTTCAGTCAGAAACTTTACATTCCAGGATGATACAGTAGTTAGCGCTGCTGCCTCTCAGCGCTAGGGAGCTGGGTTTGATTCTAGCATTGGTGACCATCTTTGTGGAAGTTGCACATTCTCCCCCTGTTTGCTCCAGGTTTCCTCCCACATTCCAAAGATGTGCAGGTTCGGTGGATTGAGATGAACAGAGAAGACAATGAATTTCTTCAGCCAGAGAGTGGTGAACCTGTGGAACTCTTTGCCGCAGAAGGCTGTGGAGACCAGGTTATTGAGTGTCTTTAAGACATACATAGATAGGCTCTTGACTGATAAGGGGGTCACGGTTATGGGGAAAAGACAAGAGAATGAAGACAAGAAGAAAACCAGCTATGATTTAATGGCGGAACAGACTTGGTGGGCCGAGTGGCCTAATTCTGTTCCTATGTTTTATGGTCTTATTGATTAGTCATGGTAACCGTGTGGGGTTACTGGGATAGGCAGGGGGTTTGGGCTTAGGTAAGATGCTCCGCCAGAAAACTGATGAAGATTTGATGGGCTGAATGGCCTCCTTCTGCACTGTCCGGATCTTATGATAAATAGGGATATCTTGGCTTAATGAAAACATCTGTTGCTAAAATAAAACTGCAGCTTATTTGAGTAGGAATGCTGCAATAATTTCAAAATATTTCAAAACTTATAAACAAAGAAAATATGTTGTCATCTCAGCATGACTTTATCTTTCATATAAATGAGAATGGCTTATTTGAAGATTTTTCAAAGAAAGATTATTGACAACCATTTTATGATATGGAATTATCAGGGGTTGCATTGTGTAGAATTACCAAGTGGTAGGATTGTAATCTGTCATTGTGCTGATATTTCAGTGTGCTGTTCTATAGTGAGATGGGATTTCTCACTCAGATATCCACATGCCAAATTCCAATCTTGACTGTGTGGTTGGAAGTAAGTGTTTCTGACCAACGATAAAGGGCCTCATTTAGAAAATGTCCTATATACAACCCATGTTTTGTCTCAAAAGAGACCCAGTAAACCATCTCTTTCTCCCAGTGATCAACAAAGGTGCACAGCACTAAATACAAGCAGAAAAGGGGTAACCCCAAAGCCTTAGTTATTTCTTGGAATACTCTTCCAAGAAAAGCACTTATAGGAATATATCCTACAAGTTAAATACCTTCATACAAATAATCACTATTCTATAACGTAAAGTCTGCATATCATATAATATGTCTTTTTTAAAAATAGTTGATACTCCTTAGCTGGAAATTTTATTTGAATATTATCTGAAACATAGCTCGCAATCTTATGTCCTACCCTGTGGCACCTTGGGCCACTCCTTCGTCAAGTGAGTGGGGAGTTCTCCGAAAGCTAGCAGGTTTTGCTACCAAATAAACCTGTTGGACTTTAAACCTGGTGTTGTGAGACTTCTTACTGTCAATGCCACAGTCCAATGCCAGCATCTCCACTTCACTTTGAGCATCACAGGACACTTAATCAGGCAGGAGGGTGGCAGGTGAGGGCTTGCTACCTTTCTGCCTCTACCTCAATTAAGCTTTTGGCCTATGGATGGCTTCCCACCCTGTTACCAATGGATCCCCCTGAGTGGATAGTTCATTTCTAAGAGGGCCCCACCCTGCCGCTGCTGGTATTAACTCAGAAGCCGACAGAGCCTCGCCAAGCAGGGTGCACTAGAAGCAAATTCTGCTTATGAGTTCCCTCTGGACTCTTGTTCAAAGGACCCAGCATTGAGAAGGGTGTCCTGCTGAGAGCCATCCTCATGTCATTGCTGTTAACCATCACACACACAACAACAAACTGCACCCCCCCGCCAACCCATCACTCTTTCTCCACATTGCCTTCACGCCATCGCTCATCCCTGGCCTAAGTAGATCAATGCAGGGGCTTCTACCAGATCTCCGGCCGAGATCTCCACTACCTGCACAGGATTAGATATCCCCTATAGTTACTCATTGAAGATATACTAATTTCATAATTAACATCATTTTAATTTAGAATTTTTTTGTGTATATTTAAACATTTGTAAAGTTTCTTCATATACTTAAAGAGTGACAGCTTTGGTAATGAAAGTTTTGTCTCCTAAATAAATCAATAACTGTAAGACATAATTAACATTTTACCAAACAGAAGAATTGGGAGCCTACGGAACATTCATGATGATGAATATAAAACTGCAATGTTCCTTTCCAAGTAATCTATATGTCAACGTCAGGTCAGTTTCATTAACGCAAAATCGATCAGTTTTCTCGGTGATTCTCCATACTTTTGAATCAAGGCTATCAGTGAAATCACTGCAATTGTAACACATTTTAAAGTGGTCACAGTGCTACAATGACAAAACTCAAGCACATTCAACATAAAAAGATAAACTATTTTTTATATAGTTCACTAATAACTCTTTAATAAAAATACAGGAGTTTTGTAAACTACTAAATACAGTTGGTATTTTAAGCTTTAACTCACAACAGATATCAAATCTCCTTTAAGACAAACATTAACGTAAAGCTAGAAAGGTCAGTGTTAATGCATATTACTATAATCTGGGGTTATTTGTATAAAGATTTTAGCTCAGTTCAAGGAAAGTGTCGGAATAAAGGCAGATGATTTAATTTTGGTTATTTTAAAGGATTACAGTTTACAGCGAGATTTCCGTAGATATTAGGCAGAGCCTATCATGGTTGTCTCACATGGGATTGAACATAATTGAGTCATGTTCAGTGTTAAGCTATTACTAATGCTGATTTGCAATGCTAATGTTGCAGAGACAGCTGTCACTGGGAATTAAATATGATCATTCAAAGCCTGGAATAAATGAGGTTGCTATTATCTTCTGGCCTCGCAGCAGTCTGCTTGAGAACATGAATAAATGATACTGTCTCAATGACTGCTGTACAGTATTGTAACTGTGGCTTAGAAATCAAAAATAAAAGAACTGTTCTTGAGCAAAAGGTAACCACATAGAGACAGGAACAGAATCAGCAGCACTGTTAAACCCCATTGACTGTATACTGTATGATAAACAACATAGAAGATCACACCACAGCAACTGTTCTGTGCCTAGTGCATACATGTAATCCTAGGCAGATTGCCAATTTAACAAAATAGGTTGTTATAACATTAACAATGGCTAAAGAAATAACCTTTCTTTGGGAATGCTGTAAGCTAGACTCTGTTTGCATCGAGTAGCACTAATAAGACATATGTTGCCAAAGAAATTTAATCCTGTGGATACAATTGAAGAGATTTGATTATCCTTAATTTGAATAGCAAGGAAGTCTTTGCACATATCATTATTAAAGGATTTTTCTTGGTTGTTTAGTTTTAGTCAGAAACAGGATTACAAAAAGAGAGATACATATGACAAAATGCAATTAAACGTAATTATTTATCTTTTTGCTGAGGTATTAAATTGAGGCCACCTTACCTTGTTCTGGTAACATTACAGAAAGTAGAACACGATTTACCCAGTGACCTGACTAGCATTCCTTCCTGCGCAAACTCTGTCCAAAAATACAATTAACTGGTCAACTCCTCATTATTATTGTTGGACCTGGCTGTGCACAGATTCATTGCCATATTTATCTACAGAAACAACAGTGACTGAACTTCAAAAACGTACAAGGGATGCACTTTGGGATATACTGACAGATTGCTACATAAAAGCAAGTTCTTTATACTTTCATTATAATAGAATTTAATATACATTTCAGTGGATGATTATGAGCAAAGAGTAAGTATTCAAAAATATAGGAACACGAGTAGGCTATTTATCGTTCACTGAAATCATGTTGATCATCTACCTCAATGCCACTTTCTCACACTATCTCCATATTTTCTTGATGTCATTCAGAAAGCTGCCACATATCTCTCTCCCATGCACACACACTTGTTTCACTCTTCATGCACACATTTGTATCACTCTCTCTCACACATATACTCATATTACTTTCTCTCACACACACACACTCATATCTCACACCCTTATCTCACATACACACATCTCTCACACAAACACACACACCTTTCTTCCCTCTACATGCTCATCTCTCCCGTGCATACATGCACACACTTATATCTCACACAAACACACTCCTCTCACACAGACTCAGCTCAGACTAATTTATCTTACAAAAACAGACACACACTCATCTCTCTCAGATACTTTTAACCCTGTCATGCACACACGCTCATATCTCTTTGTCGCATATACACTCACATCTCTCTCGCACACATCTTTCTCACACACACTCACATCTCTCTCACAAACTCATATCTCTTACACACAATCTTTCTCACACACAGCTCACATACTCACATCTCTCTCACATACACTCACATCTCGCTCACACACACCCATATCTCTCTCACACCCTTATCTCTGTCATACACTCATCTCTCTGTCACGCACACTCATCTCACACTCAAAACTCACACATACATCTCTCTCTCACACACATAGCTCACACATACTCATATCTCGTGCACAGGTAATTTGTACAGTTTCACAGATATCTCTTGCACGTGCATATCTCTCACATATTGACATATTGCTCATACACAGTCATACATCTCACACACACATATCTCTGTCTCACACACACTTACCTCTATCTCTCACATTCACTTGTATCTTGTAACTTGTAGGGAGAGGGGCCTGATGTCTGATGCCGGCTTTGAGAAATTTGAGGACCCGTTAAAGGAAATAATCATTACAAGGGACGAAGTGTTGGGGCTTTTAGGCAGCATAAAGACTTATAAAGCTCCGGGTCCTGATGGCATTTACCCCAGGCTGCTAAGGGAGATGAGAGATGACTTGCTGGGCCTCTGACGCAAATATTTGTCTCCTCTTTGGACACAGGTGAGGTCTCAGAGGACTGGAGGATAGCAAATGTAGTACTGTTGTTTAAAAAGGGTCAGAGGGATAACCCAGGGAACTATAGGCCGGTGAGCTTGACTTCAGTTATAGGTAAGCTAATGGAGAGGATCCTCAGGGACAGGATGTATGAGCATCTGGAGCGCTGCGATCTGATCAGGGGTACGCAGCATGGCTTCGTTAAGGGGAGGTCGTGCCTTACGAATCTAGTGGAATTTTTTGAAGAGGTGACAAAAACGGTTGATGAAGGACAAGCCGTTGATGTCGTCTACATGGATTTCAGTAAGGCGTTTGACAAGGTTCCTCATGGTAGGCTGATAGAAAAGGTGAAGGCGCATGGGATACAGGGCCAGGTATGTAGATGGGTTGAGAACTGGCTTGGGAGGAGGAGACAGTGGGTAGTAGTGGAAGGTTCTTTTTCCAACTGGAGGTCTGTCACTAGTGGTGTGCCACAGGGCTCAGTACTAGGACCTCTTCTATTTGTGTATATAAATGACTTGGAAGAGGGGGTAGGTGGTGTGATCAGCAAATTTGCTGATGACACTAAGATGCTTGGATTGGCGGGTACTGAGGAGCAGTGCCAGGCAATACAACAGGACATAGATAGGCTGGTAGATTGGGCAGATAGATGGCAAATGGAATTTAATCCGGATAAATGCGAGGTGATGCATTTTGGCTGGAATAATGTAGAGGGGAGTTATAGGATAAAAGGTAAAACTATCCGGAGTATAGAGACGCAGAGAGACCTGGGGGTGCAGGTTCACAAGTCTCTGAAGGTGTCAGTACAGGTGGAGAAAGTGATAAAGAAAGCGTATGGTATGTTAGCCTTCATAGGAAGGGGTATAGAATACAAGAGTTGAGTCTGATGTTGCAAGTGTAAGAACGTTGGTTAGGCCTCACTTGGAGTACTGCGTCCAGTTCTGGTCGCCGTACTACCGGAAGGATGTGGAGGCCCTGGAGAGAGTGCAGAGGAGATTTACCAGGATGCTGCCTGGTATGGAAGGGCTGTCTTACGAGGAAAGATTGAACACACTGGGGTTGTTTTCCCTTGAAAGACGTCGGCTGAGAGGGGATCTATTAGAGGTATATAAGATTATAAGCGGTATAGACAGAGTAAATGGTGGTAAGCTTTTTCCACCATTAGAAATGGATAAAACGAGGGGTCATGGCCTTAGGGTGAGGGGGGCTATGTATAATACGAATATTAGAGGGCAGTTTTTCACACAAAGGGTAGTGGGGGTGTGGAATGCACTGCCGAGTAAGGTGGTGGGAGCAGGCACGCTAGGGTTGTTTAAGGGTCTCTTGGACAGCCACATGAGCGGTCTGCAGATAGAGGGATATATAAGGACTGTTTAAATACTTTAATTGTTTCCACAGGCTATTTGGTCCACCTTGTTGACAAACAAGGTGCATGCATTCGGCAGGTCGTGCGAGGGCTGCTCTTGGATGTTGCTTCAGGAGTGGCCTAGTGCTTCAAGTCGTTAGTGTATGCTTAAACTGGACCATCTGATGGGCAACATGACAGCTCAGAGACTATCGCTGTTGCTGTGCAGACACATAGATTTGGGCCTGTGTCTGCGGGAGTTTGCGCGTTCTCCCCGTGGTTGCGTGGGTTTTCTCCGGGTGCTCCGGTTTCCTCACACATCCCAAAAATGTGCTCTTAGGCTGATTGGGTAACAAATTGTCCCTATATTGGTCCCTATATGGGAATCTTCCACAATAGGCATAGCCTAAAGTCATGGATATGTCATTAAGACGTTAGGACGGCGGCGCGGGCTCGTTGGGCTGAAGGGCCTGTTTCTCGTGCTGTGTTGCTCTTTGTTCTTGTTCTTTGTTGTTATCTCTATCTCTCACAAGTCTGTCTCGCAAACACACTTACCTCTCTCACAACTCACACACACATGTATCTTTCTTACACCCATGCACACACTCATCTAATACGCACACATACTCATCTTACACACATGCATCTCTCTTATGTGTACACATCTGTCATTCTGATACACATTTCTCTCACACTTGTATCTCTCACACACTTCTTCCCCATGCACAAACTCATCTCTCCCATGTATATACACACACACTCATTACTCCCATGCATATGCACACATACTCACTCATCTCTCCCACACATATATACACACATTCATCTCTCGCATGTGTATATATATATATATATATATATACACACTCATCTCTCTCACAAACACGCACACACTCATTTCACATATACATCATTCTGCCACAGACACATAGATCTCTCTCACACACACACACACACACACACACACACACACACACACACACACACACACACACACGCACTCATGACTCTCTCACAGATTTTCTCACACTCACCTTTCTCAGACACTCTGATCTTCGACATGCGCGTACACACTCATATCTCTCTCACACATATTCATATCTCTCTCTCGCATGCACAGTCATCTCTGTCACACATATTTGGATCTCTCTGACACCTCACGCACATATACCCTTTTCATACTCAATGTGATGATACTGTGCTTTTAAATAATGTATTTGCCATGTTTTTTTATGCAGAATCTTGTGCAACAGATTGTTTTTATTATCTGAACCATTCTGTAACCAGCATCCTCTTTTGTTTCTGTAGCAGCATCATTGATCTTAATTGATACAATAGTTGTTTTAATCTGTACTAATGCAAGATTCTATTACCTTGTGTTTTCCCTGGGATCTTGCAGAGTAGGGTTTGATTAGGTTGATTGGGTGGGGCTAGGCTTTCACATGTCAAGACAGTCTGCTTTTGGGGGTCTTTAGAGAGAAGTCATTTTCTCTGTATTGCCTGCTTCTGTCTGAAGTGGAAACTGGAATCTGCCAAGAAATAAGTCTCTTTGAGATTTAGTTGTTGGGAGTGGAGCTTTCTCTGGAAGTTGCTGCATGAGAATTAGAAGACAGGTGTCTGTCTGGATCACTCTACTAAGGTGTTAAAAGGCCAGGAATCTTGCAGCCACATAAGCATTTTTGTCTTCTGTGCCAACTGCTTCCAAAGAAGAGATTTATGCCTATATGGGAATACTGCTAAATTGGAACAAAAGAGATGTGCTGTGAAGTTGCATCTGTAGTGTTAGAAATGTGGTGTTTGATAAATATAAATAGTGAAAAAAAATGCTAAATTGGAACAAAAGAGATGTGCTGTGAAGTTGTATCTGTAGTGTTAGAAATGTGGTGTTTGATAAATATAAATAGTGAAAAAAAATGCTAAAACCAAAAAAAGAAATCATATTGCATTGTGTCTTTATAAGTGGATTTTAAAGTGCAGAGAGCAAGCTGCAGAAGTTGATTTTTGCAACATTGTATCAAAGTCAATGTTCAAACCTAACCAAAACAGGCTTTTGAATTGGCCCAATGAGTTTAAAGCAAGCAGCAGAGACACGGAACCAATGGAATCCAAATGTGAGTGTTGTTGACAACCTCAAACCACTCATAAATACTGTGAGTAAATCTGAACAAAGGGGGAAAACTGTCAGATTATGCTTGCCACCTCTTGAGTCGGAAGAACGAAAGATGAGGCTCTCATGTAAATCCTGCAGTTTCATGTATGTCTTCATCAAATCATCATCTAAATGAGAGAGAGAGACCAACTCAAGGTATTTCAGATTAGAGCATCACCGAAGAAAGTTTATACTTCCAAAAGACGCCTGGTTATATAATAGTTGAGGGTGACTGAATTCTTTAATGATTTATTTTGTTGTTGCTGAAGGAATCTTGTAATATTTCAACAGCATTTTATTGGGATCTTATTCAGTTTGTTCATTGTTTCAATAAGGTTGTCACCACTTTTAAAATAAAGACCTGTTAATTGTTCATGACAGAGTGTGTCAGATCCTGCTTTAATTTACCAAAACCAATAACTTCCTATTACTTCACAAACATTCACATAAGGTTACAAGATGAGTATATCCAAAATCAAGCAGAGGGAAAAATCACCCAGCATCGTAACAATAACTGGCTGTTAAGAATTATATTTTGTCATATTTAAATATTTGAATTGCTGAAAGTTATGCTAATTATTTTTGTTCTCTTCTAACTGTGCTCGTAAATAAAATTTGTTTTTAAAAAAGCTTCCTAGTATGTTACTTGAAGCATACCTGGAGTGAAATATGTCAAAACTCTCTCCCATTTGTCTTTCCCTTTCACAGACATGCATGCATATCCCTCTCTCACACACACACTGATATCCCCTTCTCACACAAACTCGTATCCCTCTCTCACACACATTCGTATCCCTCTCTCACACACACTGATATCCCCTTCTCACACACACTCGTATCCCTCTCTCACACACATTCGTATCCCTCTCTCACACACACTCGTATCCCTCTCTCACACACACTCATATCCCTCTCTCACACACATTCGTAACTCTCTCTCACACACACTGATATCCCCTTCTCACACACACTCGTATCCCTCTCTCACACACATTCGTATCCCTCTCTCACACACACTTGTATCCCTCTCTCACACACACTCATATCCCTCTCTCACACAAATTCGTAACCCTCTCTCACACACACTCGTATCCCTCTCTCACACACACTCGTATCCCTCTCTCACACACACTCGTATCCCTCTCTCACACACACTCATATCCCTCTCTCACACACACTCGTAACCCTCTCTCACACACACTCGTATCCCTCTCTCACACACACTCGTATCCCTCTCTCACACACACTCGTATCCCTCTCTCACACACACTCGTATCCCTCTCTCACACACACTCGTATCCCCCTCTCACACACACTCGTATCCCTCTCTCACACACACTCGTATCCCCCTCTCACACACACTCGTATCCCCCTCTCACACACACTCGTATCCCTCTCTCACACACACTCGTAACCCTCTCACACACACACTCGTATCCCTCTCCCACACACACTCGTATCCCTCTCTCACACACACTCGTAACCCTCTCTCACACACACTCGTATCCCTCTCTCACACACACTCGTATCCCTCTCTCACACACACTCGTATCCCTCTCTCACACACACTCGTATCCCCCTCTCACACACACACGTATCCCTCTCTCACGCACACTCGTATCCCTCTCTCACACACACTCGTATCCCTCTCTCACACACACTCGTATCCCTCTCTCACACACACTCGTATCCTCTCTCACACACACTCGTATCCCTCTTTCACACACACTCGTATCCCCCTCTCACACACACACGTATCCCTCTCTCACACACACTCGTATCCCTCTCACACACACACTCGTATCCCTCTCTCACACACATTCGTATCCCTCTCTCACGCACACTCGTATCCCTCTCTCACACACATTCGTATCCCTCTCTCACACACACTCGTATCCCTCTCTCACACACACTCGTAAACCTCTCTCACACACACTCGTATCTTACTGACTTCTGGAATTATGGTTGCAATAGGTTTTGACATCAATCTGCTGTGTATCTTTGCCATAGAGTGTGTGGAAAGTGATGGTGAAGATCCAGAGCAAACAAAGGAGTTGCACTGCTTGCCAGTTAATAAGAAAGGGAGCAGAAATGAAATGACCTTTCTGAATGGCCCTGACCACACACATTTGGAGTGCTTGGTAGCACAGTGGTTAGCACTGCTGCTTCACAGCTCCAGGAACCTGGGTTCGATTCCCGGCTTGGTCACTGTCTGTGTGGAGTTTGCATGTTCTTCTTGTGTCTGTGTTTGTTTCCTCAGGGTGCTCTAGTTTCCTCCCACAGTCCATAAATGAGTAGGCTAGGTTGATTAACCATGCTAAAATTGCCCCTTGTGTCCTGAAATATGTAGATCAGAGGGATTAGTGGGTAAAATATGTAGGGATATGGGGGGTGGGGCCGGTGGGCATTGTGACTGATGCAGACTTGATGAGCCAAATGGCCTCTTTCTACCCTGAGGGTTTCTATGATTTCTATGATTCTATGTGAAGTTGAGAGATTATGCAAAGGAACATGATCTGACAAAGTTTGTGGACAGATCAGTCTTTTGTAAGAAGATTATTCATTTTGACATTTTGGGACTTCAAAAACAACATACTCACATCTATATCTCTCTCTCACATGCTCACATCTCTCTTTCAAACATACAGAAGAATCCTTTTTGCACACACACACACAAACACACACACAGACACACACACACACGCACATACACACACACACAAACACACACACACACAGACACACATACACACACACACACACACACACACACACACACACACACACACACACACACACACACACAACCACAAACACACACACACACACACACACACACACACACACACACACACACACACACACACACACACACACACACACAAACACACAAACACAAACACACACACACAAACACACACACACACAAAAACACACACACAAAAACAAACACACACCACAACACACACACACAAAACCACACACACAACACACACACACACACAAACACAAACACACACACACAACACACACACACAGAACACACACAAACACACACCACACACAACACACCACACAAAACACACACAACACACACACAAACACATACACACACACACACACACACACAAACACATACACACACACACACATCTTTCTGTCACACATCTCTCTCACACACAATAAAAACACTCACAAATATACAAAAATCCCATTCACACACAAATCTGTCACACATATTCATTTCTCTCACACACACGTATATTTATATCACTTTCACAAACACAGAGCTCTCATCGACAAACACACATCTCACGTGCTCATTTGTATCTCTTATGCACACAATCATACCTTTCACACACACTTGTACCTCTCTCTCACACACACTCATATCTCACACACACTCATATCTCACACACACTCATATCTCACACACAAACATACACATACACTCATATTTTCTTTCACACATTCATATCTTTCACGCGCAGGCCACACTCTTACACAAAAATATATCACTCTCCTGCACAGCGCACTCATCTTCTCACTCACATACACCCACACATCTCCCTCGCATGCATATCTTGCACACATACACATATCTGTCACAAACAACACATTCATATCATTCACACACACAGATCTCACAAACTAGTATATTCCCCCCACCACACACATTCAAAATTCTCACATATGCCCACACTTATCTCACACACATCTCTCACAAATACACATATTTTCTCACATTACTCAATCGCACACATTACTCTATTGTACACATTACCCTATTGCATACTTATCTCTATCACACACTCACATCTCTATCACACACATACGTACTCAAATTTCTTTCACACACACTCAAAACTCTCACAAACAAACGAATATCTCTCTCACACGATACCTCTCATAGACTGATATCACACACACACAATCACTCCCACATACACACACTCAAATCACTCTTTCACACATGAGCCATTTATATCTAGTAGATACACTCAAATCTGTCTCACATATTTCTGTCACACACACACATCTCTCTCTCTTTCAAACATACAAATATCTTGCACACAAACATATATATATCTTTTACATGCACACACTCATCTCCTATGTACACACACTTACCTCTCTTACCCGCACACATCCTTCTCTCTCAAACACAGACACAGACACACACACACACTCGTACTTATTTCTCACACACACACTTCTCTCTGTCTCACACACACAGTCAAAGTTCTATCCCCACACACATCTCTCTCACATGCAGATGCATCTCTTCATACACACTCTTCTTTCTCTCACATGCACACTCATCTCAGGCACTAACAAATCAACTCTACTTCTATTTCTGATGTTAAAAGTTATCTTTTTCCACTTTGTTGCTTCCACATTGAATGGATAAAAATTATGCTGCTCAGACAACCCGCTATATGTTGGTATTTCAATGTTATTAATTTATCATTAGACAGCAATGTCATTAGGAATAATATGGCTTTCGTTTTTGAACAATAATGGCTGACAGGTAGATGATTCTATCAGTATTCCAAAATTTAAACCTCAGAGAAAGGACTCCTTGATCCAACTTTTCCTGACAATGAATCGTTTTAACAGCAAGTTTTTGCTCAGATGGCACATCTTCCATGTCTTTAAGATTTTAGGTAATAACACGTGGATGATTTGTCTAGAGCTACCAGAAGCATAAATAGCATTTTCCCAAGAACATTTAACACAATGATGCTCAGTTTGATAAAACACAAGCAGTGGAAAAAAAATCAGTTGATTGTTCATTTGTTCTTTTCCTTTGAATTCTTAGAAGCATTGGTCAAGGCTTTACTTATGAAGCAAACAGCACCCTATCTTTAAAATAATATTTTTGGTGTGCTAACATTGCTCATAAAATGAACTGTAAGAAGTGAAGTTGGATAGCTGCTATCCAGCAATTCACTACATATTGTGGCCTTGGATTTGAACTGTGCATGACGCTGGTCTTCATCTCAGATACTGCTATAAAACTGTTCAATATTCATCAAGTGTATGTAGAAAGGGTGTGGAATATTGTTTAGTATCCTGGTCTCCTGAACATTAATAATTTATTTGTGCTGTCTCAGGGCTGAATTTTCATCTCCTCATTTAGAGGTGTGTGGGACCATGATTTTCAATTTCCCTGATGGTTCCCGTTACCTGCCACTTTTTCATTCCCTCCATGGTGGGTTTAATGGCGGGTGGAGAAGAGACACCATAGCGGGAGCTGTAAAGCTGGTTAACTGATGACAGAAAATGATGGCAGGGTCTTGTGCTCCCACCCATCATGGGAGTTGCAATTCCTAGCAGAGGCTGGAGTGAAACTCATTTGCATCTGGCCAATGGGATGAAAACCCAACCACGATTAACTATCCTGTCCACTCCTTATTGATCTTCTGCACTACCAATGGGAAATGCCAGTTACCATCATGACCAACGTAGCAAATACACTTTTTGGCATGTAGTATAGATCAATGGAGGATACTGGGGGCAGACTGAGAGTACTGATGACAGGATTGGATGGTGATGGTTAAGGGGAGCGGTGCAAGCCTGTAGGGTAGGCTGGTGAGGCTACAATCATGTCAAGTGAACAGGTGCTCCGGGCTGTTCAAGGAGAAGCAGAATGTTATGCAGTTTTGGGGAGTGACAGCAGGATGAAGGGGCATATCTATCATAATGAGGGTGGGCTGCTCAGGAAAGAAGAGGCATTGATCTGAATGGGATGCAAGATGATAGAGTGGGTTGAAGTGTGACCATGGGGAAGTCAGATGTGCTTCTTAGGTTGTCAATGGTGTGGTAATGCTGTGCCTTTAAGCAATATGTTGTCATGTTCCTTGTGCAGGATCTGTTTTAGCAGGGTTTTTTTTATTATTGATGACATTCTGTCTATAACTGACATACTGTATTGTTACTGCAGCTGCATAATTGCTTCTAATTGCTAGAATATTTATTTTAATTTGGGCTAATGTTGTTCTTTCGTCTTTAGTGGTTCCTCCATAGAGAGACCTCTGCTGCCAGACAGCAACAAGGAATGCCCAAGGCATGTCTAAGTGTGAGGGCACGGAAGTGAAAGGTGTGCGTCAGCTGCCCGTACAGGAAATCCCTCTGCACAGTGGCAAAGAGCACAGAGGGCATTTGGGGGAGTGGTTCAAACTGTGGGGCTCCAGGCCTGAGTAAGTGGGTGTGGGCTTGGGGCAAATGTGAAATTCTGTCCGAACAGGGATACACACAGATGGTATTCCACCATACAGATGTGCCTTCTTGAGACTGTGCGATGTGGGATCTGAGAAATTGATGTCGTTGATGGCTGAATCTTGCTGCTGCACATTGAGCCAACTCATTGGGTGCCATCCAGCCCAGTCCACTGCCACCCAGCACATCCCTGACATTTTAAAGAAAAGGTCACTGGTTGGGGGCATCCAGTGGGTTCACTGCCTGGAAAGTCCTGTCCATGTCAGCCTCTTTTCAAGGGCTCTCTGGACCAGTCACTTGGCTGCCAATAAAAGATGACTTTGCTGTATTTCTTCAAGGCTGTGAGAATGGCCGAGGACCACCAACCATAACCATTGCCTTTATGCAAGCCTCAATGATCATGGTGAGTGTAGCGCTTTGCCTCCAGGCATCCATGATTAATATTTGAAAAGGCGACAGAGCTGTGGGAGCAACACGGTCTTGGGAAGCCCAAGATCTCCCACATAAATAGCCTGGATGGTCCTGCCAACAGTGAAGATGGTGCTGTCTCTATGTAGATGGTGCTACACCCATTCCAAGTGATGTTGTAACTCTTGTGTATATGTAATGGCGGTGGGGAAAGAGTAATGTGAGCTGAGGTGTTTTGCCCATTCCCCTGGGTGTTGAATGAATAGGTGCTTTGCAGGGAGAGAGAAGTTGATAGGGAAAAGCAGGAAGCACAGGAGGGAAGATGAGGGATGGAGTTCTAAGATGGCCAGGTGCCCTAGCTCAAGAAGACAGGAGAAGGTGGCGAGGGAAAGGGGAACCTGACAGTGGTGAGCGGGAAGACTTGACGAGTTCAGACCGGGAGGGTTTTGGCTTTATGGCCAACATCTCCCAAACCTGTTGCTGGAAAAAAACAAGCCTTCTCCCCTCTCCCAGCAGCAAGAACCAATGTTTACTTAATGGGGCAGCAAGCCCAGACTCAGTCCATATGCCCTCCTGTTCTTTCCTCTGGTTGTGAGCTTCCAAGTCCATGCCCGTGTGGTCTGAGCCTCTCTCCCTTTAAGCAGCACCTCTTCTTTGTGACTTCTCCCAGCTCCAGAGCAACTCCTAAATGATGTGGTTCAACAGCAGTAACTGATAGAGAACAGCTGCATGTATCCAGCTGTCCAATCTCCTGAACCATAAGTCCCGATATTTATCCAAATACAATATAATTTATCCAAATACATTACAGTTTATGCAAATACATTACAATTTATCCAAATAACATTACAATTGATTCAAATACATTATAAATTAAATCTGAATACATTACAATTTCAGTCCCCGTTAGCAATCTTTTCAAAATAGATGGTACTGAAATATCATTTCGAATTAAATACTAATAGGCTGGCAGGATTGGCCAGTCACCTTATCGACGAAGTTGAGAAGGTGGCCAATTCCTCACAGTCAATCTTACACAAAACCATGACAACCCCAATTACATAATGTGGTAGACAGCCAACACCAGCCTCCTTTCTACAATGGTTAGCAGCTTGAATGTTGTACCTTAATGACTATCGTGCAATGGCTCTGGTATCCATCATTATAGCACTACAATCCGTCGTGGTGAGGATCAATTCTAGCCTCTTTGAACAGTCTTCATGAACCTTTTAATAGCAATAGAAAAACTTTGAAGTGAATTCTAAAAATAATGAATCACTTTCGGACTCCTAACACTGTCAATCAAACACACAACTATCCATGTTCCACTGAAAAAATAAAAATAGTCCTACTGAAAAGAATGAAATTCACCGAGGTGGTCTTAAACTTATGAAAATAAACATTTATTCAAAAACACATCATAGAACTATATAATCCCGACACTGCACAAGGAGGCTATTCAGCCTATTGAGTCTGCACTGACTCTCCTACAGCACATATTACCCAGCCTTATCTCTATAACCCTAAGCATTCAGCATGGCCAATCCACCTAACCTACATATCTTTGGACAAACACAGAGAGAATCTGATAATTGAGTAAAACTATTAATCGTATAATATCCTCTGTTCCCTGTAAGCAATCCCATCCTGTACTCAGACAAATGTTTAGTTTTTGAAACTCAACCAAACATCTCTAATGGCCCCAGCTATGACAGCAAGCCATGAACTCCATGCAATGGATCTTCTTGAAATTGAAGGACCAGCCAGCTATTTTATTTCTGAGAAATGATGGTCTTTCATTCCAAAGAAGTTCAGGCACAGATGGTTAGTTCTTTTCTAACTTTCTTTTATATCATTGTTCAGATGTTGATAGCAGGATTTGTCTTGATTGTATAAGAGCACTTATTGCAATGTTAGAAGTACTCTGATGCATCTCAATATATAGACAATACTGGTCAATGTAAGGGTCAATTAAAATTTCAGCACAGAGCCCAGTGATTAATCATTACGTTAGAAATGCATCTAATTGTTAGATAGCATCCAACATTGATATTTGGAGTTGTCAAGACCTTGTAAATTTACTTGTCAGAATGTTTCTGATTCCTTTGCAGGCTTCTCCCAAGGTTTACAAATTAACTTATCTGGTGCATTTCCACAAACTTTCAAATCCCTCCTGTCACAATCAAAATGGTAAGAGGTCTTCAATTCAAATTTCCCCAAAGTCTTTAGAATGCTCACCCTGATGTCCCATCAAGTGGAAGGTAGCATGTGTCAAGAATGGAATGGAAATTTTGAAATTGGAACGTCACACCTATCATTTCACCAAAACCCAGACCATTTGCAGGCAGGAGGAGAAAATCTGGTCCTTTCCCTTAACATTTCAATTATATATTGTTGCTCGCTGTGCAACATTGCACCTTCAGTTATAACATGACTATTTAAATATGTAACAGCATCAATAATCCCTATTGATCAGGATGTTAAACAATTGAATACCATGGGTGCTATTTTCCCAGCCCAATGCACTACTTGAGCAGCACAGTGGGCTAGGAATTGTCAGTGGAGAGTGTACAGGGAAGTTGTATGTTGGGGGCGAGGGGAGGATGTCACGGGTTTAGCAGGGTCTGCTATAGCAGATGTCTAGCTGGTTGCAACTTTCCCGGGCCCTGTTTTACAATGTAATCAGCCCCACGCTGGAAATCAGCATGAGGCAGATTGCAATATTGAGATTCCAATTTCCATGACATTAATGATCTCTGGATGGTAGTGTCCAGGTTTGCTAGTGTTTCCCGCACCTCTTCCCACCGGGTCAGATTCCCACCAGTGGGGATTAAAGCTGGTCCCCAACAATGTGAACCAGGTGTGATGACCTCTTGAATGGGGACAAAGGGCATTGAGGTCCCCTTAGGAGGTTGGGAGAAGGGATGGGTGCCATCAAGTGGGGCAGTCATGGCACCCCAGTACTGCCCATTGGGCACCCTGGCGCTGTCCACTGGCCAATGTCAAGGAGGAGAGGCCTGAAAAGGGGGAGGGACCTTCTGCACTTTGCATTAGTGTTTGGTGGGAGAGGGAGGGAGGAGGGTGATTAGATTGCCCATGAGGAGGGAATTGTTGGTCTAGCCATGGGAGAGTGTGTGTTGGACTGACTTTGGGTGGAGGGGTCAGGCCTGACCATGGGGAGCTGGAGATTAGGGCAGGCCTGGTGGATTGGTGGGCGGGGTGGGTCACGGATGTTGGCGATCAAGAGGAATCAGAGCGATTGGGAAAACTGGCGATTTTGGGGGGGAGGGAACAGTGCACATACTCTGATCTTCCCATTTACAGATTTGTGCAAGCATAGTGCCCACTGAACACTATGCTATTGGCCTCTCACCCCCTTTACTGCTTGAATATGGTGGTGGATTCTGTAAAGCACAGAGTGCCGGAAATCCATCCCACTAAGTACACCCAAAAAAAGGTGAGAAAATCTCCCATTTTCCTTCTTGTTGGGCACTTTGCTTTTTTTTTGAGGGGAGGGGTTGGGAATCAGCACCTAAATCTAGAATTTTAAGCAGGAGTAACTGAAATTGTCCCTATATTTTATGAAAACATCAGTGAGCTCTTGAACATAAATACAGTTGATTTAGTTGATAAGTATATGGAAGAGAAGGGAATGGTTTAGTTTGGAGGGGCATTGCTTTTTATATTGGTCGGCGCAACATCGAAGGCCGAAGGGCCTGTTCTGTGCTGTAATGTTCTATGTTCTATGTACAGTTTACTATGAGTTGTTCGGTGAATGCTTGATAATCAGTTTGTTCTATTTTCATAACAATATGTTGTTGGTGAATGTAAATTAATAGGGATAAATCTGACCCTAATCAAATAGGGAAAGAATTACAATATTTCTAGTAAAACTCTAATGACTTGGTTGATCTTGCATTGTTATATATCTATTCATTGTAGTCATAGGATCCCTAAGGCACAAAAGGCTATTCAGTCTATCGAGTCTGCTCCCATCTTTTGACAGAGCATCTTACCCAGGCCTAGCCCCTGCCCTATCCTCATAATTGTGCACATTTATCATGGCTAATCCCCATAACCTTAACATCTTGGTACACTAAGGGACAATTTATCATAGCCAATCCACTTAACCTGCTCATCTTTGGACAGTGGGAGGAAATTGGGACACCAGAAGAAACCCATACAGACACAGGAAGAATGTGCAAACTCCTTGCAGTCACCCAAGGCTGGAATCGAACCTGAGCCTCTGGCACTATGAGGCAGCAGTGTTAAACTCTGTGCCTCCATGCTGGTGTGCTAAATGATGGTTAGCTCTGTGTTTGAATTTCTACATTCAGTTTGACATAGAAAAACAATGCATGAGGTTTCCCAACTGTAGTATTTGTTTCCTTTCCAATTCAGAATATCTGTGTGGACTTTGCACATTTCCTCCTGGTGATCTGGTTTCCTCCCAGATGTGCAGGTTAGCTGTGCTACATTGCTCCTTAGTGTCAGGGGGATCTTCAGAGTAAATAAGTGGGGTTACAAGGTGTTATCAGGGTTTTTGACAAGGTGGAATTAAGCTCAGGATATCAATGTCACAGTACAAAAGGTAAAAATTTATTAAAGACCAGTGATCAAAGGGAGAAGTTATCTCAATAGTCACAGATACAGAATATTTGGACCTTTCAGTCAAGTTTTGAAGTTATCAGTAAAGAAACAGAACAGTTATACATTTTCTTCATCAGATTTCCTGCCCTTCATTAGTTTAAAATTAATTTCATTTAGTACACATGCATTGATACAAATCTCTGACAAGTATCTGAGCCAACTGTATTATGCCTTCTAGCACAATCGTATCTCATTCATCCATTAAATCTGGATGCTAATTCATTTCTTGACTAAAGCTACTTTCCTGCTTCCAGGTTACACTAGATGCTACTGTAAAGTCAAAGTGGATGTTCCCATTGGCTCACTGCCAAGCTGAATAAACATGGGTTCCTGTGACCAGGAGCATATCTAATTACTGTCTGTGTAGTGACTGAACCTATTCATTATTGTTGCAATGTGTTTTCCCTCACCAGGAACATTCTGATATGAATTCTGCTAATTAAAGGATCCCTGATTTTTGGCCCTGAACTATTCATCTTTCTGGCCTTTTGGTAACTTGCTTTGCCCAAAGTGAACAATGATTCATACAATACTTAAAATACATTTAAAATATCCACCTTTATTTATTAGAATCATACTTACTTAATTAATTCTCTTTCTGCATTCACATACGTGCAAATTATTCTCTTGTTTTAGAAATCATTTAACTATTTACTGTTAACACTGTCAGTATCTTGTGTGTATTGTCTCAAACTAAGAAAGATTTAAAATAATCGCTTTCACGGGGATTGGGCTGGAATGGGATTGTTATCGGTTCAGGATTGTTGAGCCGGATGGTCTTCTGCACTGCAGCAATTCTATAATTCTATAATTGTGGAATATTGAAATTGTGGAATAACTGCAGCTCTGGCAGAACTACTTCCCTATGGAATTCTGAAGCTTGATTTAACAACTTGGTCAAATCTGACTGCTGCAATATGCCTTCCTCATCCAGTTACTGGGTTTAAAGTCTTTGTTTGGTGGCACTAATTCTGGGGAGAAGCAATCATGGATCCTGATTAAGGATGAACTCTGTGGCTCAGGTTCAGCTTCCCAGAAGAGCACCATTGTAGAATTAAGTAACAAGAGCAAAGTGAAGAAAAATTAAAAAGAACAAGATGGAAACCAATTTTAATTCCCATTTGGATATTCTTCATATGGTGGATAAAAATGGCTTCTGCTTGATCCTTGACTCACAAAAGAGCTCACAAAACAAGCATTTGTCCAAACATAACGCATTTCAGAAGAAGAAAAAAAAAGCACATTGTACTATCATTTGCAGTTGCAAGGTACCCAGATGCATGGTTTATGAAGAAAATTATTACAGAAAACTATTCATTCCAATCTGTCCAACTTTAATCTTTCTTTCCACACTCATCACACATATATCAGGCCAAAACTTTAAAGAAATGTCAATCCTAGTTAGATGCAGTCACACCTTTTTCACCTAACAGTCTGACTCCGATTTGCTGAGGACAATATGCAGGGCAGAGGGTTCCTGAGATCTTAATTTGAGTGCAGAATTGCAGGAAAGGAAGCCACACGTTTTTCTACAGCACCTGCTGCCATAAAGCAGGCAGGTTTAAAGGTCCCACCCACTTTGAGAAACCAGGGAAAATATACATGTGTCGGATGGTGGGGATGTAGTACAGCTTGGGATGGTCAAGTGGTCACTATGTGGCAGGTTGGATAACTATTGAAAGGGTCAGGCGGAGGGGGTCAGGAGTAGGGTGGGTGTGGCGGTTAGTCAGGGTATCAGGTGGTCAGGTGGGGGTGTATTTGGGAAGGGGTTCCTGGGGGTTTAGGGATCAGTACTATAATTACCCAGGAGTTAGATGTGTTTTTAATTTTTCTATCTTTTCCTAAGAAGTATTTTGCTAAGACAGTGAAAACCATCTGAAGTTTCCAATTTAAATCAAAGTGTTGGATAATTCCCAGTGCAGGGTAATAGCCCACTGGAGGCTTGAACTTGTCGGGAAATTCCCATGGAGTCCTTGTGTGGGGACTTATGGGGTGTCTCCCAGTGCATGTTTTGAGGTGCCTCCTGAGTATAATTCTTCAGAGATTGGAAGTTATGAGCCATAATGTAAAATCAGATGCTGTGCCTCTGTGTGTTGTTATTCGTTGCTTAACTGATGTCTGAGGGTTCTTGCAGTGACTTTACCTCTCTGGGGAATGTTTTAGCTACACTATGTGTTTCTGTCTCTCTGGGGAATGTTTTAGCCACATTATGTATCTCTGCCTCTCTGGGGAATGTTTTAGCCACACTGTGTGGCTCTGTCTCTCTGGGGAATGTTTTTGCCTGCCATGTGTTTCTGCCTGTCTGGGGAATGTTTTAGCCACATTATGTATCTCTGCCTCTCTGGGGAATGTTTTAGCCACACTGTGTGGCTCTGTCTCTCTGGGGAATGTTTTTGCCTGCCATGTGTTTCTGCCTGTCTGGGGAATGTTTTAGCCATACTGTGATTCTGCTTTTCTGATTGTTTTTGCTTGCCATGTGTTCCGCTGATCATTGCATTTGTTGGGGAGCAGTTGATCTCTGAGAAGGATGGTCATTTGCTTTCTTGTTCAGTTGGAGAAATCAACTCTTCATCATCACAGCTATCCACTGTGAAACAACTTCTTCTCAAGTTGCATGTATGCGTCTGTATACACATTTGATGACAGCTACTTTACGACAACTATTTTACATAGTAAGACGTTGTTGAGAGGTTGAATGTTTGTTCCCAACTCAACTCTGGCAATAATTTAGCCACTTTATCAAAGTGAAATTTGACTTTCTGTTGTTTCATTTTGATTTTGTCACTCACTCCTGTTACGTAATCCTGACTTGATAATCTTTTAGCTTTTGGAAGGGTAGTTTGGATATAGCATGACAATAGTCACTGGACTAGACTATTTTCCTAGCCTTTAGTAGGTGCGTTTTCCCATTCTAAGATTACATACCTGTGCTGTATCTACTCAATATTTTAATAATCCTTTGACAATTTCCACCACTGCCTTAGCCTTTCCGCTTGACTGGAGATAGTGTAGAAATGATATGTAGTGCTGAATTTCCCAATGATTCATTTGTTAACTGAAGGATTTGGGTAAACGTGTCAAGCACTTCACTGCCATGATGTCATGTATAGTGAGGCAGGGTAATTTGCTAAGGGGGATGTATAATTTTACATCAGCTGTCACTCGTCGTGGGAATGCCACAATGACTGAAGTGTGCCTTTACATCTTTTACATTCTCCAGCTCCACTGCTCTGTTTTCTCTCCAGATCTTGACAAATTAATATCGAAACAAAAAGTGGGCAGGGTTTGCAGCATCACTCTGGATGTGGGGACTCTTAGAACCGGGAATCAGCTCCACAGAGATCAGGGTGCTATTTTGACAAATAAGAATAAATTCCCCCTCTCTCCCAAACCACGAAGGTATCTAGGATCTCCCCCTCCCCTGACATGATTATGCCTGACATCCCCATCCATTCCCACCTCTCCCATCATTCCTGGCACCTTCATTGACCTTACTGTCTGCTCCCACCCTCTCACCACCACAAACAGATGAGGATCCCCTTAGGGCCCACCCCAGCACTGCAGTGCCACTCTGGTAATGCCAACCTGTGCCATGTCCTTCTCCCCCAGGGACTAAATTGACCTTTGCACCTAGAAGGATCCCCTGTAATGAGTTTATATTTGGATAAATGTGACAAACACCTCACCAACACCATGTCATGTATAGTGAGGCAGGATAATTTGGCAAGGGGTGTGTATAATTTTATGTATGTTTATTTAAATATATTAAAATCAGATTCATTCTCATTATGGGTGCAAAGCTAATTATCTTATGGATGATGGTGGGATAATTGGAGATTGAAATCTCCCTGGCGAGATTTGCAATTTCTGGTTTTCACTGAATTTTGAACCTCCTCCACAGCAGTCTTGTGCAGAAAGTGGGCTCAAGATCCCACCCTTTGTGTCATCCTCACCACTTGCCTTCCCATCAATTTGTGTGTCATCAGTAAACTTGGCAATAGTACATTCACTTCCCTCGTCCTAGTCATTAATATATATGGTAAATAATTGTGGCCCCAACCTGTTACAGATTTCTACCCTGCAAAGGCACCTCTTATTCCAACACTCTGTCTTCTATCAGTTAGCCAATCTTCTGTCCATGCTAATTAACTACTCTAACATCATGGACTTTTATTAAGTAGCTTTTTGTGCGGTACTTTATTGATCACGTTTTGAAAATCCAAACATATTACATCTACCAGTTCCCCTTTACCCACCCTGCTCATTATGACCTCAAAGAATTCTAATCAATTTGTCAGGCATGATTTCCTCTTCATGAAGTCATGTTGACTTTGCGTGATGATGTTGGCTGGGATTTTCAACCGTGCTCGACCCAAAACCGAAGATTCCGCCCGCAGTCAAAATGGACTTTTGCATGGTCCACCCCCTGCCCACTGCATTCCCATGGCAGACAGAAGGAAATTTCTGCACATCATATTGCTGTTACATCCTTTATAATAAACTCTAACATTTTTCCAAAGACAGAAGTTAAACTAATTGATCTATAGTTACTTGTTTATTGCCTCTCTCCTCTTTTGAATAAAATTACATTAGCAGTTTTCTGATCCTGTGGAACTTTTCCAGCATTTAAGAATTCTTGGAAGATTGCTACCAGCATCCAGTATCTCTGTCATCATTTCCTTTAACATCCTGCGATGTAATCCATCAGGCCTAGGGGATTGATTGGCCTTTAACCCCATTACTTTCCTTAGTACTTTTTCTTTAGAAGTTAAAAGTACTTTAACAATTATAGCTATTGTATTTATTTCTTTCACTCCTTCTGTCCCTTGATTCAATATTTTTGAAATGTTATTAGTGTCCTCTATTGTGAACAGTGATGCAAACTATTTTTAATTCCTCTGCTATTTCCTAATTCCCATTATTATTTTCCCAGTCTCAGCGCCTAAGGGGCCTATGTTCACTTTGGCTTCTCTCTTGTTATCCACTATTATATTATTTGCTACTTTATCATGATACTTTATCTTCTTTATTATTATCTTGGTCATTTTTTGTTGTTTTTTTAAACTTTTCCCAAATCTCTGACTTATTATTAATATTATATGTATTTTCTTTCTGTTTAATATTATCCTTGACTTCTGCCATTAACCGTAGTTGATTTAACCCCTTCTTTAAATCTTTTATCCTTGTTGGGATATATCTTTATTGTGAATCATGAACTATTTTCAGAAACACCTACTCCTTTCTCAGTTCACTCCAGCCAACTCTGCCCTCATTCCATCATAATTATCCTTATTTAAATTTAGCACAGTTGTTTCTGACCCAAGTTTCTTACTGTCAAACTGAATGCAAAATCTTGCTGTCTTACTGTCACTGTTTCCGAGGAGATCTTTTACTCTGAGGTTGTTTATTAAACTTGCCTCATTACAGAATAAAATAGCCTGATCCCTTATTGGATCTACAACATGTTGTTATAGAAAGTTGACCTGAATACAGTTTGTGAATTCTTTCTCATGGGCTACCTCTGCCAATTTGATTTTCCAATCCACATGATTAAAGTCAGCCATGTTTAGAATATAAAAAACAAAGAACAAAGAAAATTACTAGACAAAAACAGGCCCTCCAAGCCTGCACCAACCATACTGACTGACTGAACTAAAACCCCCTATCCTCCTGTGCACCATATTCCTCTATTCCCACCCTATTTGTGTATTTGTCAAGTCACCCCTTAAAAGTCACTGTTGTATCTGCTTCTACTATTTCCCCTGATGGTGAGGTCCAGCAACCCATCACTCTCTGTGTAAAAAACTTGCCTTGTAGATCACCTTTAAACCTTGCCCCTCGCATCTTAAACTTATGCCCCTAGTAATTGATCCTTCCACCCTGGAAAAAGTTTCTGACTATCTACTCTGTCCATGCTCATCATAATCTTTAGACTTCTATTAGGTAAACACTTCACGCTCAAATTTAATACCAATTTGAGTCCATTTTTGGGCATGAAAACTTCGTAAAGTCGGGCGTGTAGTGAGTAGCATGATCCATGTCTGCCTTTGTACTGGTTCCCTCTTTATCAAGGCCTGAAAATGGCTACGATTGGGACTGCATCTGAAATGGGCACAACGGGCATTGAAATGAATTTGCATGCATTTAAATTGACTTAATGGGCTGCACGCCCAACCTTACCAGCACTTTTCCCTTTACTGCCACATTCGCCCATCCAGAATCAGTGTGAAATCGACATGCTCCACAAAAGTCCGATTCGGGTGCTCCAGTTAGTGAGGAGGTAAGTGCCGAGCATCTGATAGCTCTGTGCTTGGGATCAGTGGGGGAGAGAAAGTGGGTCCGCTGGCTCTCTGCTCAAGATCAGTGTGGGGGGAAGGAGGGGGTGCTGCTGCTACTCTGCCTGAGATCTGTGAGGGGGGAAAGGGCCCACAATTAGTCTGGATGGCCTGAAGGGATAAGGGGGTCAGTAATGTTGGAGGGATTGGCGGGTCAGGGCGAGACATTATCTGGCACAGGAGCAATGTGGCAGAGGAGCAGCATGCTATCTTTTTTTTGCACATGTGCAGTTGGAGGTGCCGATTGGAGCTGCAGGATTTCGGGTGTTCCCCCACGCCCACAGGCTTTTGCAGCGCGATTCAGAATCGCTGATATTTTTGCAGACAGAGTGCATATGGGGGTGCCTGAGAATGGGTCTAAAAGTCGGATCTGAAACATTCCCAGTTTCAAGTCCACCTAGCACTTAGAATCAAAGTGGTAAAATAGGGCCCTTAATGTGTCTTAGAAAGTAAGTCCAGAAGGATGATGATGGAAACAAATTAAGAGTCATCATTAGGTTATTAAATGCTTCCACTTCCATTTATACCCTTTGCAGTTTTTCTATGGCAGTCACCGTGAGCAAGCCTCTCCCGCACTATGTGCGAATTACCCGACAGCTCACTGGGAGATTGGTTCGATATGATTACGAGTGAATGTGATTAATGCGTCTGTCAGTGGGTCATTCTGATTCTCTGAGAACAGTATTCGTCTTTTACAGCAGCTTCATAGATCATGGGATAAAATGAGCACAATACATTTTTTAACCTTATAATCCTCAGTTCCCTCTCTGTTGTGGCACAAGATGATGAAGGTGATTGAAGAACACCACTAGGCTTTTTGCTCAGTTGGAAGATTTTCACCAAGGACAAAAGTTCAAACACTGCAGGGAGTATTTCTTTGCTTTTACTCTTTTGAATTAGACACCATGAACTATTGTAAGCAGGCTCAGAGCATCGCAATATGTTTTTTTGCCAGCCATCCTCTTTAGAGATTCCTATCTTATGTGTGTCCTCTTCCCGAGATATACATACCACTTGGGCCATGTCAGAAAATAAGCAATAACAAATCGACAAAGCTTTTTGGCTGATTTTCCATTAATTGAGGTCTTGTGGTGCAATGGTTAGTGCCCCTGCTTTTGAGCCAAAAGCACTGGGTTCAAGTCCCACTCCAGGGCTTGATGGCCAAGGAAGACGTATTCATAATGCAGCCAAACAGATTTAGTATCAACCTGTAAATTCTTTCAGTGCACATCAATGGCTGACAGTAAGAGCGAGAGAAACTTCTGGTCAGCCATGCTTGATGTGGCGTGCCATCTGTCAAGCTATAAGCTACATGCCTTTCTCATCTCCTGATTTATTCTCTGTCCTACAATATAGTTACTGTTAAGAGGGCCTATAGACCATTTCCCCCAGTGTCTTCCTCTCCTTGTTATTTCTTACTTTCTTATGGATTCTTCATCTTCCAAAGACCATTTCTTCCTGTCGTATTTATTCCATCTCGTACTAATAAAGCTTCTGCTTCCTGCTTCCTGCCTGTCCTTACGAGATATCACATATCCCTAAACAGTTAGTTCCCAGTTTTGATCTCCTTGTAATCATGTCTCTGTAATGACTGTAAGATCATACCCATTAACCTCAATTTGTGCCGTTAATTTATTTATTTTGTTCTTAATTCTACATGCATTTAAGTAAAGGGCTATTAATTTTGCCTCGTTAGCCCTTTTGACCCTATTTGCTGATTTTTAAAAAATGTATACTCTATCCCTTCCTATCACATTCTGGGTACCTTTACCTTGTGAAACAGAGCTTTTCTCTCAGTTGGTAAGTATTGAGCTGAATCCAGCTAAACACAAGGATTTGCAAACAACAGTATGCTAGTTAAAGATGTATTTATTGACAAACATGTGCTGGAAGAAAGGCGGCCAGACATGCTAACTCCTTTCTGAAATTTACAATGCAATGGCAAAATGATCATACATTTTCAAATCCTAACTTCTTCCGTCTACCTTGTCATCCTAACTGGATGCTCCAATCACATTAGTACACATCATTTACCTTGGCCAATTATTATCTACCTTCGAGCAGAATTAGGAATTCATTGGTCTAGAAGATCTAGAAGTTCCTACTCTGTTGCTAAGCAACCTCACTTATGTAAATTTGTAAGGTTCAAAGATTGCTTTCTCACCATAAGCCACAGAGTTGAAGCAGTGACATTCCCATCGCCTCATTCTGCCATATTATCAATAAGAATTGAATATTTTAATCATCAGAATTGAATACTTTATACATTTTGTGAATATTGTAGGTAAAATAATACCTCAAAGGCTGTTAATGAGTCAAAATACAATGGTTTTTATTGCAAAGCTTTAGGAGAAACTGGTTCAAGCCTGGACTACCAGACTTCTCATAGAACATAAACACAAGCGGGCATTTATACACTATGAGCTCCAGCAGTAATCACAAATCAAAGTTCCAATTTTGGCCAGACCAATTCGGATCTTCCTTCCTGGGTCACGATGCATCTCTACATCATGATGCAGCCCCAGAATTAATCAGGAATTACAGTCCTGCAGTCAGGACAGAGACTTAATCTGCTCATGATTCAAACCCCTTCTGCAGCAGTACCGGCATCCCTGTTTTTGAAGTTACTTGTGTGATCGCGGCTGTCCCAGGAGGATTCTTCCTGTTAAAAGCCGGTATCACAATCTGCCATCAGCAGCTGTCAAAAGGCAATATTGTAAACTACCATCTGTGTAATGATGACTACGAACACAAATCAGTAAGATTTATAAAGTCTACAAAATAACAGCCACATTAGACTATCTGTCTTTATAAAAATGAGAGTTAAAGCATGTAAGACATGAACAAATAATTTATATTACTGCCAGGAGCAGTATAAGCTAAAGGAGATCAGCTATAATGAAAGGTTATGTTTGTGACATATTCTAGGTACAAAATTCATTAACCCTTTCTCTTCAGGTACAAAATCCGTTAACCCTTTCCCTACTTCAGTGAATATTTCTACTCATTTTCTAGAGTATGAGAATTTGAACTCTCCATAACTTTTCTGATAATATAACTATACTCTGTGGCTTATTGTTTCCAAAGAATGTGGTCTGTTTAGTTTACACTTCAGGACAATTTGCATTTTGGCCAGAGTGCACAATAGATTTAAACAAGTATTTTTGAATGTATATATTTAATTTCCATAGCAGTAATTATGTGAGTGTCCATGCAAATAGTACTTTAGTTTACTTGTTCAGTAATCTTATTAGTTTTTAAAATCTCAGGGATTCCTGAACCCCTCTAACACTTTGTAATGCTGTCATATCCTTTTGCTTTTTAAGCCTACATATCCCCTCTACAGAACCAGCCCTTTCTCTATTTAATTCAAAGCCCTCACTATGTCCCTACAGCAGCTGGAAATGATTTGAAAAAGATACTTTGAAGTAGCATCTACTATCCCTTTGTCTCTCCCAAACACTGATTAAAATATTCCCAAGCAAAGACAAGAGCCATTCACTCTTTCTCGGTCTGGATATAGTGTCAGTTAATTTGCAGGATGCATCGAGTCTGGGTGCAAATACAGTTGGTTGTCCTTGCTGCATGAGGGATGTTCCAAGTCCTGTTTCTTGGCATCACATTGCTGCATAACTTTGTCATATTGTAGCTCAGCATTGGTGTTTCATCATTAGTTGTTTGATGTGAGTAAAAGCTGCTGTTTGTTCTGTGTGCAGTACCACTGAACATTCATTGCAATGAGTTTGCCTAGAGGCTCACATTCTGATGACAAACTTAGTAAGAACTTTGCTTGATAGTTAACAAATAATCGAATTACCTTCACATCTGTTGCTAGATCTCTGCCATATCTTATCAGGACCAGTGTGTAATCCTTTCTCTGTCAGCACATGACCTGTGTATTTGACTTTAGTCAGCTTTAGTTGCAATCTTTTCTTTTTCAGCTTTCAGTTCATTTGGCGAGTCCTCCCTAGCAGTCTCACTGGATTCTGATCAATGTCTGCAATGCTCTGTATTATCATATCTCCCCATTTATAGACTACCAGATCATCCATAATCGCTTCCACTCTGGAAGATCATTGACTTTCTCATTCTTTTCGCATTGATACTCTTCTTGAGCAGTAAAAATGCCAAATTGCATGCACAACCCATCTGTATCTATTCCAAATACTGTCAGACAACTGTGGCTTTCCTCCACTTTTAATTGCCAGTACACATCCTTTGCACTAGAGTGATGAAGATCTTCATAAGTTGTGGCAAAATTTCTTCAATGGTTGGCATGGGATAGTAAGATCTCTTCAAGTGTTATTGAAATTTTTTGGATCTAGGCAAAATCTCATCTTTGCTGTTTTTTTTCTCTAAGATCACGCTGCTAATTCATTTTGTAGAACTATCACTTTCCTGATTACTCCCTTATTATCAAACTCCTCTGTATCTTGTCTTGCAGTTTGGATTTGGAGGGTAACTGGAACTCTCCTTGGAAGATGCTGAATTACTTTCACACTCCCATCTACTGCAAGATGATATGCACTAGGAACACATCTAAGACGTGTGAAAACATCTTTGTAATTTTTCAAGATCTGTTCAGCAGTCAATGGCTTGACATGATGTGAAGAACTGCAAATCTCTTCGAGTACATGGAGGATTATTGATCCAAGCTTTTGACTTGTTTTAGCTGAGATGAAGAGATTTTGTTTAGTTTCTATTGTCTGGAACTGTGGACCTTCTTTCTTCCCCTTGCATTGAGCTTTCAGATTAATTTGCCCTCCTGGGTTGAGCACTACTTCTCAATTTTAAGTCTGACAGCTTCATTTTTGGGTCACCATCTTGAACAACTTCAATAGGTTTAAGAAACATACAGTGTTGCATAAAGCATCAGTGCCTGTCTGACATTTCACATTAACTTGATGTTCTCCATCTGCAATCATCCTTTTGATAATCACACACATTTTTTGTGTGTGTGATTGACTTGACCATGCCAGTTCTATCTACATTGTAGCATGTAGACTGTACTGTCAGAACATTGCTGGAGAGGTGATAGGCAATCATCTTTCTAGGGTTGCTTTTCTTCTTTCCAGCAAAATAATTGCATGCAAAGTGATTCAGATTCTTGCAATTAGAGCATTGCTTAAACCATGCTGGACACGTTTTCTGTTTTTGTGTGGTATCCTCCACATTATTTACATCCAGTATTCAGGCATTGATCTTTCTGCTAGCCTTCTGTAAATAGTTCTTCCTTGTCTCTATTGTCCTGTGCTTGGAAGGCCTGAACTGCCTTTCTGCAATTTACAAATTCTCTCATCAATATTCTTCAGCTGATGACTAATCATTTAAAAGCTTCTCCAAATGTCAATAGCATACTTGAGAGTAAGTTTCTCTTCTACCATCCAATATGCTCTCATGGTCGAATCCTTCAGTTTCTCAAACTTACAAGATTCAGCTGGATATCTCATGCAGTCATAGAACTGATCAATATTCTCCCCTTCTCCCTGAGCTCTAGTGTTGAACATGTAGCATTCATAAATGACGTTAGTAGAGGGTAAGAACTTGTCTCCAAAATTTCACAGGACTAGTTGTCTTAACTTCAGACGCAACACCACTTGTAGCACTCTTCATCCAATACTGACAACAAAGTTGCTAATCTTGTTCATGTTTCTTGTTTAATTCTGTGGCAATTTTATAGTTCTGCCATTCAGACCGGGAGAATTTCCAATTCATTCTCAAATCTACCTTTATCTTCATAGGAACCAGTACTGGAATATTCAAAGCCATAGTGACTCACTCACCAGCTAATGTCTGGTCCAAAGTTGCAGACTGAAATTTCAATCATTCTCTGCTGTTTTTTTACAGCAGCCGACTCTTCTCCAGCTTTCAAATTTCACTCAAATTCACATTCCTGATGTCACATTCTATGTGGTGGGTAAAATAGCTTCTGCCTTGATTCTTAACTCCCAAATAAATTACATCAGAGGTCACATGACTCAGAGGTCACATGATTACTGCATGCCACAATACTGTGCACAAAGGCATTTCTCCAAACAGCACTGGCAATAAAGAAAGGCACCATTGTGCCCAAGATGACAATAGAAATTGCAAAATTCTCCAGAAGTTCCTTTTCTTTTGACTCTCTGAAACTTCATAAAATTTCGGCAAATAGTTTCAAATGTCAGAGTTCATAATTTGGGATGGTCCGTAATTGCTCCTGCTGCCAAAGGTCACCATTGTGCAGGTCCTTCTGCTTTCAGTAAAGCTGTAGCTACGCAGAATATAAATAGTGACCTCATTAATCCTATTAACAGCCTGGGACAATACCAGTGATGCTTGCCTCGACTGACTAGCGTTGGGCAGTATTATTCCAGCAATCAAAAAATCAGGCAGTTGGTGAATAGTAATCAACTGTGTTTATACTGCTAACTCACTAACCCCCCACAATAGTCAATCAATGTGGTGAATTCTCCTAATTGGGTACCTTCTGTGTCCAGCGGAGGCTGCAATAGGAAACAAAAGGGTCTAAAATTACTGTTTGCTGCAATTACTTTCCATCTAGTAGTACAGCCAGTACATGGCAGCCATCATTCAATCACTGCTCAGAGGACTTCAATGGCAACAAAACAAATCTGACTCATTATGGTCAGCCTTGCTACTAAACTAAAAAAAACATTCTATATACATATTAATTAAAAATAAATAAAAAGAGCAACTCCACTTTGCTTGTCTGCACAAATGTAAACCACCCTATATTTTTATTTTTTCTAAGTGAATTTATGATTTTTAGGTTAGCAATTTCATTGCTAGAAACCCATTGCCCTGGCTTTTATCATTATGGGTTCCCTGCTGTAGCTTTTGAAAGGGTGAATTAGTAGCAGCACAATCCTACTGACCTTTTCACCTCCATTACAAAGCATCAGCTGCAATGTCTTGTTTTGTTAGACCTCTCCATATGTTAGGACAGGATCATTACAATGGAAGACACATCTCACTGAGGGAATAGGGTGGAAAATCAGAGGAAGAATCTTGCCGAAATAATTTTATTTTCCTATTATCTTTAGATATGCTGCTTGCACTAATTTTACAGTGGCAGTGGGGGGCTTTAGTGATATGACCCTTAGCAAGCACTTAGAATTTCAAAACTGTAAGCCATCTGAATGAGAAATACATAATTGTCACAAAACACTTATTTTTAAATGCCTTTAAAACTGCACTTTAATGAGATATGCTTAAAAGAACCCAAACTTTATGTAATGTAAATCTATTTTCTCATTTGTTGGTATGCACTTAAATACAACTTGGAATGGCTCATTGGATTAAACTGAAAATAAGTTTATTTTTAAAATATACAAAGCAAAACAAAATATTGAATTGAAATAATCTTTAATAACTTTAAAGTGCATATACACATTATACTTTAAGGGGGCTGCAGTGTGCACTACTGTTATCACTGGATTTGTAGCTCAGAAACCCATGGTAAAATCTGAAGATTCAGGTTCAAATCCCACCACTGCAGATGGTGAAATTTGAATTCAATAAAAATCTGGAATTAAAATGATTAAAATTGACCATGAAAACAATTGTCATAAGAACCCATTTGTATCACCAATGTCCTTTAGAGGAGAAAATCTGCCATCCTTACCTGGTCTGACCTGCATTTGACTCCAGATCCAAAGCAATGGAGTAGACTCTCAAATGCCCTTTAAAATGGAGGGCAATACATGGAGCCACAATACTGGTAAAATAAAATATATACTTTTTAAATCACTTGTGCAGCAAATCAATAGCCAAAAGTATAGGACAGATTTCTTCACAAATTTTCCAAATGCTGTATTAACCTGATAAAAGAGTCAGCAAAATGGAAATAATTGTCTTTTGGTAAGCAAAACACTCAAACAAACACTCAGGTGCTTAGAGTTACATTCAGCCACAGATTAATGTGTAAATGACTAACTTCACAAAATTCACCGAAGTTAAAGCAAATAAAAGAACTTCTATTTCATTTGATGCATATAAAATCTGTTGTAGCAGTGCTTTCATTACATCTTTCAACTGAATTTATCTAACTAAAAAGCTTTGCAACAAAAACTGAGTTAGTATAATGTAATCTTTATTTTCTAGAACCAGATTATTAAGGTAAAATCTATCAGTTTGTATTTCTTACAATTTTGACTTGGAGCAAAGTACAATTTAATTAAAACAGATTTAATAAAACAGTCCTCTTGCCTCCACTGCCCCACCATGAAATTTCTGTTCTCCTTATGGTCAATATCACCTTTCTAGATTAGAAGGAGATTTTTCTTTAATTCAATTTATTATTCATGCAGCTTTCTCTGTAGATCCCAGATTTCCTTGAGATTTCTTTTAGCAAAGGTCACTTTCTTATACACTGTAAGATAAACAAGCTGCAGTTATGGAAAAAAAAATCAACAACCTAATTGAGTATTTAGATCTGAAAGCCAGTCAGAAAGTCAGAACTAAACATTTAATAATTGGACTTGATTATGAATTTTAAAAGGTTTCCACTGCCAGATTATGGGATAACTGTGTATACATTGGAAACACTACCACTCTGAATGTACTCTTCATTCTTTCCATGAACTTTCAGTGAACCAGGGCCTTTAGTTCAAAATTATTGTCCTAGATCCAGATCCATGAGTATTTGAATGGGAACATCAAATTGCATTTTTTCTTACCTTTAATAGTTAATAGTTGGTGGCAGCTTTTATCTAGCAGCTTGGGTTCACAAACGATTCATTAACTCAGAACTGATAATCCCCAGTGATTGATAACACTTGTTCTCCAACAATCAAACATCATTCAAAAATCAATTATGCTGGCACATAGCAGAGCCTAAATAGCAATTAATTACAATCTATATATACACATGCCATCAAATTGACTTTACTTTGTCCTGATCTTTCTAACAGCCGAGTTGCTCTAGTTCAGTGATTTTACCTCCGTCCTAGTTTTTAAAACAATTCAGTTGAAAAGCCTGGTCAGTTTTATCACACTGGGTTGGATTTTTCTGTAGGCTTTGGGACCAGATGTAAGGTCCAAATAAGGGAGGAGGGGGAAGGGGGGGGCGATTCTCCCAAGTGTTGAATTTGCATGAAAACTGGAATAAATCATATTGGCTTCTTCAGCGGGAGTTTATAAATGAATTTCTCACATTCTGCACATTGTTGAGTTCTCAGGAGGTGAAGTACTTTCAGGTTCTGCTGGGTGCAGCTCTACGATATTCTCCTGGTCTCAACACTTCCAACCCAGTCTCTGGTGTCCAGAAAATCCAGCTCTGTGTTGGTGTGATCATCATATGTGATCATCAACAGTGTAGGCAAAGCATGATCTGTGCCGAATGCTCTTCTGTTTCAAAAAGCCACTTACATCCACTTTGCAATAGTGAAGAGATTTCAGGACAAAAATGTTACCGCACTACAAATCATTAAGGACAACAGAGGCACATACATTTTACTTGTAATATTATGTGGCAGTCTGATAAATGGCAAGACCAGACAAGCACATCAGTGTGTGCAACTACGAGTGTGTCAATAAAATTTAATTCAGTTAAAAAAAAACTCAATGAGACCTGAAGTTAATGTCATTTATTTTTGATTCACCTGCAGTTTCTGATCACTACTAGGTCCAGGTACAACTATAATTAGTCATTGTTCAGTTGATAGTTGAGCCAGAAGTCTGTGAATCTGAGCCCCATTCACAGCTCGAGCCCAGAATCCAGACCGACACTTGCAATGCAATGCTGAGAGAGTGCTACATTGTTAGATATGAAAGATATTCTTTCAAGGAAACGTTAAATTTTGACTTTGTTTGTCCTCTTAGGGCTTTAAAAATTGAAAACCAGAATCTAGCACCTAGACACCAATGACCAGAACAAAACTAATCTTCACAAACTGAAGCCGAAATCTTCTGATTGCGGCTGGGATTTTCCGATGCTGCTGAAAGCAAATGGAGTTTTGCTGGAAAGCCAAATTTTTTATTCTTGCTCACAGTGGGCTCTGAGACAGACGAGGGTAGAGAATCTTGCCCTGATAATCCTGTGACAAAAAGATAGAGACCGCAAAAGCTATTTAGTAAGGCAGACACCACCATAGATAAAATATATAAGAAAATGTTGTTAATATCATCAATATCAGTCAGTAAAAAAGAGAAAGGAAGACTTGCATTTATATAGCACTCTTCACAACTTCAGAACATATCCAAATACATTATGGTCAATGAAGTACTTATTTAGCTACTGTTGCAGGGAAAACAGCAAGCTCGCGTGCACAGGAGTGACCGGCTAATCTGTTTTGGTAAAATTGGTTATTATTTTGAAGAGCAGGAGAATTATCACAAGTATCCTGGCCAATATTTATCCCCCATTCAACACTACTCAAGACCAGTTGCAATGGTGAAAATATGTTGGTCATGCCAGCATCGCAGTTAGAACAAAGATGAATCATTTAAACTAAATTTCCATTATTGAATTGTCAATGTTATTCATTGAAGAAAGGGTGTTCTTCTACTAATAATATTTTTCTACAGAGCAGAAAATTCAGACTTGGACTAAAAGCAACAGCAGGCGCTATGCTATTTCCCTGGCTTTCTGCCAGCTGAACACAAACCATCATTGGCACCATCATTGGAAATAAAAACCATTGTCAGCTCCTGCAACTGTATTATATGTTTTAATTATAGTTTTGTTTACTTTCTTATTGAGAAATTTTACTTTTGAATGATTTTGTTTTGAAGAACGGAGAGCAACTATAAACAATGTAAAATAGAGTGATTTGGCAAGTTTGATCTGCAGAGGACCAGTAATGGTTTTAATAAAATGCTTCATTTCGGAACAGATGTGTATCTGTGTGTATGTGCACAGAATAAAATGAATGAATTTGATACAGGCTTGTACAATATACTCAAATGTACTTCCTTGTTACCATTGTGATTTTTAATATTTCAACTTGACCACTTTTATACCAGTAATCTCATTTCTAACAAATTTAATATGCTACTGAACCAAAATACGCAAAAATGAATTTCAGACAAAATAAACATGAGGTAGGCAAATTAGAAAAACAAAACTGATCTAGCATTAGCCTTCTGCTATGTGAGTGCCAGTCATTCTAATTCTCTTGAGTATTTATTTAATGTATTCTTTTTTTCAGCTTTTTCTAAAAGATAAAACACCTTTATTATTTGCTATGGATTTATTTCTCCTGTTTTCTCCAAATCTGAGGTTGATGGCATGATCTTTGAGTTGGCCACTAGGCGGTGTGTGACAGCAGCTTTGGGAAGATACTCCAGCTTAATTTCTCTTCTTCAATGTGCTGCAGTGCATTGCTTCCACACGGCTCTCCTGCCTCATGTCCATGGTTAGTTTTCTTCTGGTTCTTAATAAACATTTCTTCTCCCATTTTAAATGTTAATGCACCTCTGTTCCTTTCCATCTGTCCCTATAACCCCTACAGGCCTTGGTACAGTTCACTAACACATTCAGATACTCAGCAATAAAAACAAAAAGCTGTAAAAGCAGGAAATCTGAAATGAAAACTGAGAATGCTGGAAGTAACCTGTGGGCCAGTCAGCAGGTGGTGGGGGAAGAAACAGGTTTTGATATTTGAATTATGCATCCTTCATTAGAGATTCTCTATTTGGATGCTGACTGGCTGCGGACATTTTACCGTGTTAAAGGTGCCATATAAATGCAAATTGTGAGTGGATTTTATGGTCTCACTCAACCTGAGACCGAAAAATCTTGCCCGAGGTTAATGACCTTCCCGTTGTCCGCCTCTCGCCCGCTCTGATTCCATGCGGGTGGGGCAGTAGAATTCCAGCATGTATATTTTCAGTTTTCTTTGCAGATAGGCACGTGTTTTTGTTATTATGACTACACTCACAGTACAAGCTTACTTAAAAAAAAGGTATGTTTAATATAACCCCATCAAAAATAATTGGTTATAAGGAATATCCATCTGTAAACTACACTGAGGTAGATGGACAATGCAACCTTTTCTAAAATTGAAATTAAAGTAATATGGAGATTTTGTACATTGCTTTTCTTTGTTTTTCATTGTTTTTCTTTCTTTCACTCACAGTTCATTTGGCAGCATTTTCACCTTTTCGTTGGAAGGTGTAAGTTGAGAGTGACGACAAAAAGGTCCAGTTGGTCATTCCAGTGGACTACTGAGGAGGTATTGCTGTATCAGAGGTGACATTGATGTGAAGCTTTACTTTCTCTCACAGGTAGATGTAAAAGATTCCATATCACTGCTTTGAAAGCCAAAGGAACTCTTCCCGGTATCCTGACCAATAATTATCACTCAGCCTATGGGCTGAATCTTCCTGGTCTCATAGATTCAGGACTGGGAGTTAAGTTGGCCAAGAGCGTGTGAGGTCATTGGGCCACCTATTTGACACATTCCCCCTTCTCAGCAATTTTGCCAAAGGAGGGGTGAATATGGCAGAGTCTATACCCCACATCAGCAGAACTGGATAGCCCATTAGGCACATTATTGAGCCAATTGTGGGAAAGATGCAACTGCTACCAGAGTCATCATGTAAGTAGCCAGGTCCCCACTGAGGCTGGAACTGAGACTCCAGGCCTGGAGTTGAACTGGAGCTGGCTTCCATGTGGCAGATGCCTCCTCTCTATCATCTCACCGTGGAATAACTGGGAGCAATGGCCATACCTATGCCCACAAGCCATCCTGTGGAGGGATTCCTCCTTGACAATGATAGCTACAACCACAAGAAAATTTTAACTTTTTTACAATCCGCAAAAGAGAGAGTCTGTATTTGGAGGTGGCTGCTCTTTTCAGTTTCTGCAGTGCCCATGCCTCTGGGTGGAGATTCCAGTTGGGATCTTGCAGTAGGCCCTCTGATTGGATATCTCATTTCCATTTCATCCATCATCCTTAAGCTCTTGGTTAACAGAGATGCTGAGTTTTTAATTGACCACCTCTGGGAAGTTCATAGAATCATAGAAACCTACAGTGCAGAAAAAGGTCTTTCGGCCTATTGAGTCTGCACTGAATACAACCCACCCAGGCATTACCCCCATATTATACCCACTAACCCCTCTAACCTACACATCCCTGGTCTCTAAGGGGCAATTTCTTAGCATGGCCAATCAACCTAACCCGCACATCTTTGGACTGTGGGAGGAAACTGTACTACCTGGAGGAAACCCACGCAGACACGAGAAGAATGTGCAAACTCCACACAAATAGTGACTTGAGCCAGGAATTGAACCCAGGACCCTAGAGTTGTGAAGCAGCAGTGCTAACCACTGTGCTACCCTGCCACCCCATTCATGACAATATTTTGTCATGGCCACTTCCAGGCCAAGACTGACTTTGAGAGACATGACACATTCAAAAAATCCAACCTTATATTACCAAAACAGATTATTTGCTCATTATCACGTTGCTTTTGGTTGGATTTTACTGTATGCAAATTTGCTGCTTTGTATCCTCCATGCAACAATATCTACGCTTATTGTCTGTAAACTGCTTTGTGAACTTCATGAACTACAAGTTCATGAATAGTGCTACATAAATGAAAATCATTCTTTTTCTACTTAAGTCATCATGCAGTGCGAAAAATTTATAACATAGTACGCATTTAAATATTACACCATTTTACATTATGTAATGCTGTAAATCTACATAAATAGATCTTTATACTAAATATATGCAAATTATATGGCTAAGTTTCACAAATGTGATATGAATCAAATATCTTTCTATAATGTACAAAACACTAAACTTGAAAATGCTTAGGCATGACTTATGGTGGGAGAATAAAGAAAACCCATAGGTTTTGACTTATTTCTTTTTACTTTTAAAATACCAACATCTTCAAAATACAGAGGATTCTAATAGTCGATGCGTTATTAATTCCTTTTCAGTGCTCTGCCAATTGATCTATTGCAGTTGGGAATTCATTGTAGTTGGGAGATTTCAATGTTCTCAAGATGCAGCTAATGAGTTGCTCAAACCACTGAGCTGGGATATTCAAATCTTCCGCAGATATACATTCACTAAGGTAAAGTCAGAAAATTACTAAGCTGCAGGATTCAACCAAAAGGCTAAATCTTCCCATCCTATGCCTGCTGTCACACGCAGGGTACATGGACAGATTTATAATCAGTGATGAATTTTGGATGTGCAGTTTACAACACATTTGGTTGGGACAAATTATGGAATGATGGAATAAAGATAAAATTTAACAAATGGCGTCAACAAAATTTATGAATCATTTATTGACACAAAATAAACGAACTTACTAAATGAGATGGGTTAATTATATTTCATATTTGCAAATTTGGGGGAGGTGGGGAATATTGGTAATGTCACTGGACTACTAATCTAGAGGCTCAAGCTATTGCTCTGGGGACACAGGTTCAAATCCCATCACAGCAACTAGTGGAATCTAAGTTCAATTAATAAACCTGGAATTAAAATTCTAATGATGAGCATGAAACCATTGTCATAAAAAAATCCATCTGGCTAATTAGGGAAGGAAATCTGCTGTCCTTACCTGATCTGGCCTACGTGTGACTCCCGATCCACAGAAATGTGGTTGGTTTTTAAATGCCCTCTGAAATGGCCCATCAAACTGCGACAAAGTCTAAAAGGAATAAAAGCAGATGGGGATCACATAACATCTACTTAAGTACTGGGAATGGCAATGAAAAATTTACTAATTTTTACTAAATTTTAAAAAAATTTACTAGTATCGCAAGTAGGCTTACACTGCAATGAATTTACTGTGAAAATCCCTTAGTCACCACACTGCAGTGTTTGTTCAGGGACACTGAAGGTGAATTTAGCTTTGACCAATGCACCAAACCAGTACGTTTTGGACTGTGGGAAGAAATCAGAGCACCCTAATGAAATTTATGTAGACATGGGGAGACTCCGCACAGCCAAAGACCCAAGCCAGGAATTGAACCTGGGTCTCTAGCACTGTGAGACGTCAGTGCTAATCACTATGATATCTTGCTGCCCTATCCTCCCCAGTCAACTGTCCTTGTGGGGACTAAGTCTCATCTTCATATTGAAGATAACCTCCATTGTGTTGTGTTATACTGCCATCATGTTAAATGAGATAAACTTTGAGTAGATCTAGCAAAGCTAAGTGTTGGTGAGGAGATATGGGTCAAAAGCAAAACTGTACATAACCACAATTATATCCCCACGCAACCGATTTCACCAAGACAGGGATCAACGCTGATTCAATGAAGCGTGCAGGAGGGCATGCTGGGAGTAGCAGCAGACATATTTAAAATTAAGGTGGCAACCTGATAAAGTTACAGAGCAGTGCTATTTCAGTCTTAGCTTTTCTCTCAATGCCCCCAAAGGGCCTGATTGCATCCTCAAAGCAAGAAGCTCATAATACAACTGGACTTTGCAATGTGGCCTAAGCATTTTGTAGAGAAGGGCTATGATTTGGTTGTTGATTTCAATCTCTCGATATAAACATGCAAGTTCGAATTACTTTCAGAATTTTCTTTTGGTATTGCTTGTTTAACCTGCTTGTTTACAGCAGTTTGTTGAAAAATCCTTCTGATCCTTGACTGTAAAAAAATCTACCATTTGTAATATTTCCATTTTTCCCCCAAACTATTTTCACTCATGTTTTCTATATTAAGATTTATCTACTACAGCCCATCTTCCAAAACTGTCTCCATACTTAATGCTGCTTTCTCCTGGCAGTTTTCTACCTGTTGCACATGCTAACACTTTAGTTAAGGAAGTCGACCAATTCCTCTGTTTGAGAAGACCAAGAAAATTTGGCATGTAAGCTGACTCTAACCCATCAACTTTTACAGATGCGCCATAGAAATAATTCTTTTTGGTTGTGTGGCTTGGTGTGGCTCCTGCTCTGTCCATGACTTCTCACTTTCTTGAAAAGATGAAAGGGCATGGGATCCAAGGGGCTTTGGCCTTGTGGATCCAGAACTGACTTGCCTGTAGATAGCAGAGAGTAGTTGTGGATGGGTCTTTTTCTGCATGGAGGTCGATCACCAGTGGAGTGCCCCAGGGATCTGTTCTAAGATCCTTGCTCTTCGTGATTTTTATAAATGACCTGGATGAGGATGTGGAGGGATGGGTTAGTAAGTTCACTAACGACATAAAGATTGATGTTGTGGATAGTCCGGAGAGATGTCAGAAGTTGTAGTGAGATATAGGATGCAAGACTGGGTGGAGAAGTGGCAGATGGATATCAATGCAAATAAATGTGTAGTGGTCCATTTTGGCAGGTCCAATGGGATGAAGTACAATATCAAGGATAGGACTCTTGGTGGTGTTGAGAAACAAAGGACCTTGGGGTCCGGGTCCATAGGACTCTTAAATCGGCCTCGCAGGTGGAGGATGTGGTTAATAAGGCGTATGGTCTACTGGCCTTCGTTAATCAAGGGATTGAGTTTAGGAGTTGAGAGGTAATGCTGCAACTTTACAAGACCCCTTGTCAGACCCCACTTGGAATACTGTGCGTACTTCTGATTGCCTGTCTACAGAAAGGTTGTGAAGCTATTGAGAGAGTGCAGAGGAGATTTACAAGGATGTTGCCTGGATTGGGAGGCCTGCCTTGGGTTGAGGGAGCTAGGTCTCTTCTCCTTGGAGAGATGAAGGTTGAGAGGCGACCTGGTAGAGGTGTATAAGAGGTTGAGAGGTATAAATAGGGTGGATTCTCAGAGGCTATTTCCCAGGGCTGAAATGATCACTGCAAGAGAACACAGGTTTAAGGTTCTGGGGAGCAGATACAGAGGAGATGTCAGGGGTAAGTTTTTCACTGAGGGTGTGGAATCAGCTGCCTTCAGTGGTGGTAGAGGTGAACTCACTGGGGTCGTGTAAAAGACTTCTGGATGAGTATACAGGAATTAATGGGATTGAGAGTTATAGATAGTTCTATGGCCTGGTCGGTATGGATATGATCGGCGCAACTTGTGGGCCGAAGGGCCCATTTGTGCTGCAGTGTTCTATGTTCTATGTTCTATTGGCATGCTAAACAGCAGAAGCAGCAAGTGATAGACAAACATAATCAATCCCTCAACCATCAGGTAAGATCTAAGCTCTCAGGCTTGCCAGATTCAGTCGTGAATGGTGCTGACAATTAGTCAACTAAAGAAGGACGATCCACAAATATCTCTGTCCTCAGCGATGGAGGAGCCAAGTACATTAGTGCAAAAGAGAAAGCTGAAACATTTGCAGCCATCTTTAGCCAGAAGTGCTGGTGAATGATTTAATTCTGTATCTGTGGATTATGATAGAATAAAGAAAACCATTCTTCATGTGAATGTGTCAGTTCCTGAGGCATACAGGAAGAAATTTTGGAATGTAAGGTTTTCACATGGACAAACTAACAGTGAATTAGAGAGATAATTTTGACCATTGGATACAAGCATTACAGATAGATAAAATATATAACATTCCAGAGAAGTTGTTCTTTTAGAATAATTTGAAGAGTCACTTCCCCTAATTTTTTTACATAAGATGTTGAGGAACAAAAAGTTAAAACTGCTAGACAGACAGCAGAACTAATTGATGATTACAAACTAGTCCATAGACAAAATATTTTTTCTGTAATTCTTTTAAGGAAGAGAAGGAATGGAAGTAGGAAGGAAAAAAAAAACAAATGGTGAAAAAAAGGGATGGAATAGTTGGGAAGAATAATGAAATTTCACCTCAAATCAAAAGGTTAGGTGCTGAGGGTGGAAGTAACATTTGGAGGTCTAAGTGATTCCATTGTTACAAAATGGCTATATTGAGGCAGATTGTTGGAAATTAAATGAAAGGCCAGTTGTAGCAGTGCGAAAAAAAGCATCAGTAAAACTGTAGCAGTGGTACAGATAAAATGTGTTATTTTAGAATCAGCGAGAAAATGGGATCAACCTCAAGGCAGTTCAAAGAATTATCTGAGTACAGGTGAATTGGAGTTCTGAATGTTTTGTTTCAAAGAGCAAAGCTTTCCGATACTGGTCAAATAAAATTAAACTTCTGAGAGATACAGGAGCAAATCGATCATTGATGAGAGCTGATGATCCAAATTGTATTCCAGGAAGATTTATGAAGGAAAAGTTATTAGTAAAAGGTATTAATGGAAGGGGTGAACCTATTTCTTTGTGTAAAGTTAACTTAAGAAGTGGAATCATTGGATCATACAGTGCAAAGGAAGCCCTTCAGTCCATTGAGTCAGCACCAACACATTAGTAATATTGTAAATGGAATTATTACAGTCGGAATTATTCCTAAACTATCAATTAGAAGAATAGATTTCATCCCAGATTACGATCTGACTTGTAGAGACAATTATGCAATGCTAACTGGATTGCAACAAGTAATTGATCATGGTGATCTTAAATATTTTAAAACTACTGTGGAAAAAAATAAGATACTTATTGCAGACACCAAGCCATTGAAGAAAAACCTGAGGAACACAGAAAATCCACTTTTACCATGACACAAGAGTTTGCAAATGAGAAAAGAGAACTGATAAGAACCATTGAAAATCTATCCCGAGAAATGGAATGTTTGTCTGAGGACTTGAAATGTCTAAATTATAAACTTGACAAAATAAACTTAACAAAGGTTGATCTTCAGTTAAAACCGGTGAACTTCAATTATCAGAAGTATTTATGAAGTATCCATGCCAAATGCTTTGAATAAGAAATGGAGCTTCTGGTGAATCAGAATAATTGGTTGACTGCCAAATCGAAAAAGCAGAACTAAGTTCTAACAATCTGTCTTGAGAAGAACAACAAGATTTTTGAACTTCAAAACAAAATGGAGGAAATGAAGAAGAAGGTGGATGGTATGTAGTATTGCAATTTAAAAGTTGTTCCCGTGACTACAAACTCATCATCAAATAGTGAATGAATTGAACAAAGAACTAGTCTAAGTAATATTGCCAATGTATCTAAGTCAATTATGGACAATAAGAAATCAACTGAAATACCTGTAAAATTGGAAGTTATGTGTTGTTAACCAGAAACGCTAACATTGCAAATTCTTTCTGAATCAGTGATCAAAGACTCTAGTAAATGATACTACACAAGGTGTAGCGGTTGGAAGAATGGTAACAGAACAGTTTGCCAAAGAGGATCAGAAATCCAGTGAGAAGTGGATAGAGATAGTTCAGACATTGTGCAAAAACATTGAAGGATTAGAGCGAATTATGAAACTTCAGAGAGAAGACATGATTGACATGGCTCAAACAGAGTTGAAAATAATTTGTTTGACATCAGTCTGGCAGGAACAGTAAGATCACAAAAAGTTAAGAACAAATCATGAAATGATACTACTCTGAAAAACATGAAAAGCATTTTAGCAGTACTCTTGAAACAGTAAAAAGAGATTTTGACAAGAGCTGACTTGAAATGGTAATGTACAAAAGTTATATTTTGACTGTGCTAAGTCAAAATGCTAATTTACCATGTGAGAATTTGAAAATGGGCTTAAGAATGGAACTGTGCCTACAGGAACTGAAAAGGACAATTGCATTGCAGACTTTTTTTGATATGTTTATTGAAAAATTTCTTAAATTTTACATAGCAAACAAATATAGATGCAGATCCACACAGTGCTCATGTGTATATTCCAATGTGACTGGGCATAGGGCTCCCTGTGGCCAGGGAATAAGCCCCTGGTACCCGGCACAACCATCAGCACCACTACCACCACTACCACCACCACCACCATCACCCATCCCAACACTACCACCACCCACCAGTCTCATCTGATTGTATTGGTAATGGCAGTAATAATATAAAACAAAAAGGCAGAGGAACGCTGCTGGAGAACCAATTAAGTGCCCAAACAGGCTATAAACTAGCACGCAAAAGAAGATATAAAGTGATGGAGAGAGAAGAAGGAGAGTGAGAGGGAAAAGAGAAAAGTTCTCCTGTTGACCCCCACACCTCAGCAGGGTGGGTGGGTGTAATGAAGTAAAGGGCCAGGAGGGATCCACCAATCGGGGGAAGGGAGTTATGTGGGAGCACCCAGGATCCTGAGGGCATTGCATATCTACTTACCCAGTTCTAACTGCTACTTTCCAACATGCACTATAAATGATTGCCAGGTCTTATAGAACCTTGCAGTGGACCCATTTTCTCCAGCTTAATGGTATCTACCACCTCCTTCACCCACTGAATGCACCGGGGATGCACCTGATTTCCGTACAAACAGGATGAGTTGTCTTGCCAGGAGTGCAATGAAAGCTACAAAATCCACCTGGAATTTCAGCAGTGGTGGATTGAAAAGCACAACCCCAAACGTGGAACCCTGTGGGGGGATATACTTATGACCTGATCTAGCATTGCCATAATCATCTCAAATATCGATATCCAGTAGCTGGTGATGGTCAAGACCAGAACATGTATAAGTGGGTGGCACAAGTTTGCCGACACCATTCACAAATGGGACTTGTGCCTGGGTACATTCTGGAATCGAACCCTAGTTAGATATGTTCTGTGAAGGAGTTTACATTGTATCACACCCAGCTTGGCACATTTTGAGGAGGAGTGTACTCAATGCAGCATCATGTCCCAGTCCTCCTCTGAAAACTCCTCCCCCAGATTCATTCCCATAAAAAATCCATTAATTTACCACTGATAGAGAATTTTGTTGGGACAAAGTTTGAGAATAAAGAACAGAAATGATACCACACATAGTAATAGAAGGCATAAAGATATCAATGGAGGCACAAGGTGGGAGCGTTGGAAATTGAGGGTTGGCCCTATGCACAAAGTTTCAAATTTGCAAATAACTGAAAAAGTACATTGCAGGTAAAGCAAACTTATTCACTACCTGTTGGAATGATGCAAACATGCCTTCCCCAATACAAATCCTGGAATTTTCAGATCCAGTGCTTGACCCTTATGCTGTAGGCACCATCCAAAACAGAGGGAGGAAAAGAATGGTTAGTCGATACTGGGGAGACCCAGCCTGAACCTCAATGTAGCATCTAAATTGCATCCAAATTCTAAGAGTTGACTTGACAAGTGCAGTCCTATTATACTGGGGGGCAGCAAAATATATCACGGAATATATCAAGGCAGCCAGGGAAGACGGAGCACAGGAGGAGGATTCTAACTGCAGCCAACAAGGAACCTCCTGTTGCCTCTCTCTCTGCACCCAACACACTACCGCTCTCATATTGGCTGCCCAATAATAAAACAGAAAGTTGGGAGGTCCCAAACCCCGCCTCCTGTTTAGTGCTTTGCAAGACTGTCCTCTACATTCTTGGGTTTTTCCTATCCCAGGCAAAGCTTGAAATGAGCCGATCATTTCTGTGAAAAAAAGATTTGGAGATGACATCAGGGTGCACTGAAAGAGATATAAAAACTTAGCTGGTATGTTCATCTTCACCGCATTGATACTGCCTTCTTAAGATAATGGGCAGATGGACCAACATTTGAGGTCCTGTTCCATCCACCCCATGAATGCAGTAAAGTTTGCTCCAAAGAGCCCAGTAAATTTGCTAGTCACTTGTATTCCCAAGTAAGTAAACTACTTGGTGACAAGCTTGAAAGGCATGGTGTGGAGCAGGAGGCTAGGACCCACTGCACTCAGATGAAGGGATTCACTCTTATTCAGGTTACCCCTGTACCCCAAAATAAGACCAAACCTCTCTAGTGTAGATAGGACTTCGGGAATCGAGTTGGAAGGGTCGCCAACATACAATAGTAGGTCATCAACGTACAGCAATACTCTCTGCTTGATTTCCTCCCGACCAATTCCCAACACTTGTTTGCTGTTGTGAAAAGCTGAAGCAGGAAGTTCAATAGCAATGAAAATAACAAGGGGGCGAGGGGGCATTCTTGCCTACTGCCTCAGGACAAAGGGAAAAAGGCTAACTGCACATTGTTTGTCCGGACCAAGGCTAGAGAGGCAGAGTACAATATTTTGATGCGCTCTGGGCTGAACCCGAACACCCTGACAGCACAAATAAATAATTCCATTTCACCCGATGAAATGCTTTCTCAGCATCCAGCAAGATTAACATCTCTGGTAGCTTGGAGTTGGTAGGCACATAAATAATGATAAACGGCTACTATATATTCGAGTATGTATGTCTATTGGTAATGAAATAAGAAGTCTCACAACATCAGGTTAAAGTCTAACCAATTTATTTGATAGTAAACTCACTTTTGAGGTTGGTCCCTTCGTCAGATGAATGGAGAGTTTTGCCTCAGAGCATATAACAGCACACACAGTTTATAGTAATCTGTAAACTGTCTGTGCTGTTATATGCTCTGTCTGAAGCCAGAACTCTCCATTCTCTTGATGAAGGGGCAAACCTCAAAAGCTTGTGAGTTTACTATCAAATAAATTAGTTGGACTTTAACCTAGTGTTGTGAGACTTCTTACTGTGTTTACCTCAATCCAACGCTGGCATCTCCACATCATGATTATTTTTAATGAGCCCAGTCTGGTCAGGTGAGATGATAGAAGGCAGAATGTCCTCCGAGCGAATGGCCAGAATCTTAGAGATCAGTTTGAGATTGATCTACAAGAGCTGCAGATTTGCGGGTCCTTATTTTTTTTAAGGATAAGTGTACTTGTTGCTAGCCTGAAAGTCTGCAAGAGAGGGCAGTTCTCATATGATTCATTGATCATGCGCAGTAGCAGAGGAGCCAACCTATCCATAAACCTTTTGTAGGTCCAAGACTACAATTGTTTCATAGGAGCATGAGCGCACAGCCAGGAGCAACTTATTATCAGCCAAAAAGTAACCTATAGGTGAATACATTTGGTGCACAGGGTGAGAAAAAAGAATATCCCCAACTAATGCTATAAAGAAACCTCTATGGATTCGGCACTGCGTATTGCGTGACAAATGATTTAATAATTTCTGCTGACTTGGAAGATACAGTGGTACTGCAGAAAGAGTGTTCCAAAGCAGGATTCAATCAACAGTTGAAATCTCTGCCCAGTATCAACAGATATGAATTCAAATCTGAAAGTAGCATGAAAAACAACCAGAAAAAGTTTTCACAGTCCCAGTTTGAGGCATTCACATTGCTAACACCAGGGGCGTCCCATATAGTAACCGTGACAATGATGTATCAGCCATTTGAGTCAGAAATGGCACTGGCTACTACCAAGGGTAAGGTCTTGTGGATGAGGATTGCCCCTCCCGCTCCATGCCTTGGTGTGAAAAGTTGAGCGGAAGCATTGACACTCCCAGTCTGTACAGAGCCTAAAATAATCCACTGGCCCGAGGTTGGTCTCTTGGAGGAATGCAGTTTGGGTACCCAGTTGTCGAAGATGTTGAAATATCTTACCGCAATTAACTGGATGATTTAATCCCCTGATGTTCTAGTCAGTGAACTTGATTGCTCAGAGGTCGGAGCATAAGGACTTCCTTGTCAGCATCCCACATTCTGAACAATAGCCTAGTATCCCTCCTCACTGGGGAATCTGCTGACATCAGCAGATGCCTCACCCCAGGGCCCCACCCCCTATCTCCCCACCGACCGCAGGGATCTAACCATGTGAAAGAGATGGTGGACTTGAAAGAAGCCAAACTACACCCACCTAGAAAAAAGACATAGCAAAGGCATAAAAACACCCACATGGATCAAACCTGCAAACACAGTGTCCCCCTCTTACTCCCTGCCCTGCACGTGCCCTCCCAAACATGGCACCTATGCTTCCAACTTCTCCTTATCGTGGCACCTTCACAGCGCTCTGCATGGGACACGATCTCCACTTCCATTCCCATCGCTGGTGCTATAAGCTGAAAAGCTCTGTAGAAATACCAAGCATTGAACACTTAATCTAACAGTCACAAAACCCATTACCCTTTCCTGGCTGACAATTCCATCTGGGTACAGCGTGCAGGTTCATAAAAAACAAATATCAGTTTACATCTGCCATCCGGTCACACGATTCAAAAGTCTGCTCCACAAATGTCATCACCGCTGCCAGATCCGTGAACTTGTGCTCACTTCCATTGCTGAGAGTAATCCTCAAGCAGGCTGGAAAGCGAAGCCTTAACCTGACCCTAGGACAGTCACGTAGAATTAATTTGATATCAATGAAGGCCGCCCTTCTCTTTGCTACCACCAGGACAAAATCTGGAAATATCAGCAGCTTATTTTCCTGCTGTCTCAGAGTGGTAGCCTGCGCTGCTTGCTGCAGGATTCAGTCTCGTACTGAGGTGTAATGTACTCATGCAATAATGGACCGAAGAGCTTCTCCTGGTCTAGGCTTTGCCCATAACACTCTGTGTGCGATCCAGAAGCGGCTCATCCTCAAATTCCAGCACATTTTTCAATAGACGGGTGACAAAGTCTGCGATATATGGGCCCTTGATTCTCTCCAGAAGGCCTATCAGACAGACATTACCTTGTCTTTCCTTCCATCTCATCACGTTTCTCCTTGGGGACTTAACCTCTGATGTCAAATGAAAAACTTGGCTCTTCAGCTCGGAGATAATGTCTCCGAATCCTGAAGCTCCTTCAGGTGGTTCTCATGGGTGATGGTGACACTTTGGAGAGATTTAACAAATGATCTGAGTTCCTTTCTCAGTTTGTCTCTCTTAGCCTGGAACTCAGTGGCCCACTTGTCCAACTTACTGTTAAATATAGGTTAAAAAGCTGGGACCAACAAAATAAAAGTTACTATCAAGTTTTTGGATTGAACTACTGTGCTTTCCAATCTGTATATGACTCCCATCACACACTGATGACTTTTCACTACCTGTTGAACTAGCCCAGAGTCCCAGTTGTATGTAAAACTCTGAGGAACTAAGACTAAAGTAGCTTGATAAGACCCATCACCACCTTGTCTGGCCAGTTGGGAAAGGGTCATAAATAGTGCAGAGTGAATCAACAATTAGCTGGGACTAATAGTTCCGAGTCCAAACCCCACCACACAAGCTTAGGAATTTAAATTCACTGAATTAAATAAATCTGGAATACCATTGTAGTTTCCGCTCTCCTTTCGCGCCTCACGACGCAGTTCTTCCCCATCAGGGGTAACGGCTCTCGGAGCAGTTGCTCAGGAATCCGCACCTCCAGTCGTATAATTTCAGGAGAGGGAGGCTGTGGACACCGGGATGACCAGGATAGGGGACATGCTGGATGGATGAGAAGCGGGCTGGATGGACCCTCAGGTGCTGGCTGAGTGCATGGGGGTGTCCATCTGGCGTGCAGCAAAAGCCATCCAAGACCTTAGGATGGTTGTGCTCAGTCCCGAAAGCGCACACGAGCTCGAGGCAGCTCAGGCATGCGGTAGCATCCTGTCCGAGCGTTCCCCCATTCGAACGGAATTTCACATTGGCCCGAAGCCTAAACACCCCCTCCCAGGGTCAGGTGACACACAGCATGAGCCATCTCGCGGAAATGTCCTCCGTGCCTTTTTCCAACACATGAAGGCATTTCCTTGATGGGCTGCTGCTGCACACCTTCCACTACCGCATCCTCGCCTGTCACCCCAGATACACCTTGGCGGGCCTTGTTGCTGCCGGGCGGCGGAGGTCCCCAATGGAGGTCACTCTATGGAGGGATCTCCCACATTACGTGGGGACCTGGGGTAGAGGCTGCTGCATGCAGCAGTTCCGCAAGCCATAGGATTCACTGGTTCACGGGCTCCCGAGACCGCCCTTCCTGTGGCCTCATGGAGTCTGTGGGCCACGCCTACGTTTCATGTTATAGATTGCTCACACTTTTTGTTTTTCTGAAGAACCTATTATTGATGTTTTGTTTGCACTTCAGTCCCCACACTCTTGATCTACGGGCAGCCGGTGCAGAGACAGGGGGTCGGGATGCCGATCTCCTCGTGAACCTGTTCCTGGGTCTGGCGAGACACGCCATCAATAGGTCCAGGCAGCGGGCGATCGTTGCAGAGGGGGGGTGTCCATCCCGACTGTCTGCCCTTCTACCACAGTTATGCTCGTGGCCAGGTGTCCCTGGAGAAGAAGCATGCGGCGTCCACGGGCACAGTCAACGCCTTCCGTGCCCGCTGGGCACCGCAGGGGCTGAGATGCGTTATAGACCCCGACAATCACATTTTGATTTGACCTGTCTTAAGCTTCCTTTGTACTTTTTGTTTCTGTTCAGGCTGTTCCCCCTTCCTTTTGCGGAGCCACCCCTTTTACTTTGTCCTAATGTAATTTGAGTTTGTTTAGTTGATTTGACCCAAAAGAACCACCCCTCCCCCCAACCACCCTGTCCTTTCACTCAGTGTGCTCTGTTCACGGATCCCTCCAGGAGAATGTGGTGAGGATCATCTTTCTGTCCCTGGGGTCCCATTCTTTGATTTTTGTTTGCCCCCTGCCATTTTGCTACTGCCAGTGAGCTTATCCATTTCCTCCAGCCTGGCACACAATTTCTTGGTCCTCATATCAAGCTGTCAATATGTGATCTATCAGAGTTCTTACATGGATTGCTTTCACCTTTACCCTTAACCAGGTGAACAGAAGCAGCAAAGGGTTCCCAGCCAAGCTGCAAGTTGCAACTCTTCTCCCTCATTTTAATTCACTCTTGGCTGGGTGAGAAATGAAATGGCACAGTGTCCCAGGTTGATCTTACCATTGCAGTTTTTATGATGCAGGAGTTCTTCCCAGGGTTGAGCCCCACCCTAAACCAATTCACACTTCACTGAGTGAAAAAAATACAACATGGTTCCAAGCTGAACTGCAAGTCCCGACATGCTCCCCACACCTCCCGCCCCATAGAGCTCTAGCTGCAGAAAAAAAAGCAATTAAAAATAGAAGCTTGCAATTTGCAGCAGGACCTCAATGACTCCTGCTTCCCACTTGAATTCACCCTTTCTTGGGTGAAAAGAGAGTTTGCAATCAGAGCTGCAATCCACAGCCCCTCTCCCACTGAGCACACGCAGTAAATTCCAACCAGCAGGAAGGAATCTAAAACCATCCCCTCCCAGCTAGATTAGAAGTTCTCTCCTTGCAACTGTCCTCCTGGTATGTTTAAAGCTTGCTTGATGTACATTAACCTCTCTCCAGACCTCAACAAACAGCCAGATTTCAAGAAGGATCTTGCCACCCTATACTTTCTCTCACACCAACATCATTTTTGATTCCCTGCTGCACTGCGGACTTAAATGAAACATTCTTTACTGAGTTAAAAACTGGAAATTGAAAGAAAAAGAAATACGAAACTTGAGTATGATTGCATTACTATGTTTTGATTATGATGATGATGATGTTTTTGCATGATTTTCCCATCCTGCTGTACCGGGCAAGTAGCAGAGCAGGGCAGGACATGTCAACGGGAAGCAATAACAGGAATTGCAACTGGCATCCAGCCTGTCCCTGAAGCAGATTTAAATACTTATGTTGTCATTTACATCTATTTAGTGAGCTCAGGATGCAATTGTGCCAGCTCACTCATGCTTCCAAATTCACCGGTGAAGGTTCACGGCAGCATGGATCATGGATGGATCCCACCAATGAGTACCTGATATTATGGTCTCACTAGTGAAACCGGAAGCCATTGACAATGTCGGGGGCAGGAGGTTGGAGGGAGGAAGGAAGTGCCCCTTGGGCAGTACCAGCCTGGCACGGCCAGCTTGTGTCACTGACTGCGCCCCATGGGGGCAGGGCCTCATGGAGGTGGTACTAACTGGAGATGGAGTCAGACCGGATGGGGAGAAGGGGGCAGGAGGTAGAAGAGACTTGTGGAACACTACATCAGTAGGGGGGGGGGGGGGGGGGGGTGGAGTCTATTGTGGGGAGCTTTCAATTGGGAGGCTGGACCCAGCCATCAGAGGTCAGGCCCAGTGATCAGGAAGATAGCAGGGTGTCAGGGTTGGCTATCAAGAGGGCAGAGATATCCGGACCACTGAGGGGTGGGAGCATGTCAACCGATTCCCAGTGTAGAGATCAATGCATGCACAATGGCCCCCTGAGCACTCTGCTGCTTGGCCTCTCGAGTGGAGTTAGGCTCTCTCCCCCCACACAACTGGCATCAATCACCTGATGGCCTCTGTAATGCACAGAATGCCAGAAATTATTAAAAGTCAGCTTGCCCAAAAAATAAGTGGGAAAGATTCCTGTTTTCCCACTTATTGGGAACTTGTTGGGAAAATTGCGCCTAGTGTCTTTGTTTTTGATAGATCATTGTCATTATCCATATTGACCTATGTTACTGTGACCTAAGAAAACAATACTTGTGTGATGTAACTAGTAATGTGGTTAGAGATTTGACCTGTTAAGTTTGTAACATTGATGCAACTCTAACATAAAGAAATCATCATGGTAATAAACTATTGTCCTCTAACTTATTGGCCCATTTTGACCCCAAAAGGGATCTTATCCTGATATACTCTGCCCTCACTTAGGGGGCGATATAGATACATCACTGGAGAGATGGAACAGAGTAACCAATTGCATACATATTAAGGCACTCTCGAACCTTGAGCAGAGGTATTCCCAGATCGCGCAAGAAGAATTGGCAGTAGACCTCAGCATTAAAAAAATCTATCAATGTATCTATGGTAGACACTTTATCATAGTAAATGATCATAAACCATTGCTGGGACTTTTAAAGTAATTGTGTCCAGCATTGGGCCTTGTTATAGGTGGCTCATAGATCCTTCCTAGAACATTAATCCAGGACTCAGAAAGCTAATGCTGATCACTGAATCGTCTGCCAGCTTCATTACCAGCTATGGAACAGGTGATGAGCTCAATTTTTCAAACATCTTGTCAGTGTCTGCAAGGTAAATCAAGGCCTGGGTGCAAAAGGATCCAGTCTTGTCTAAATTAAAACCTATAACATTATATAGGGAACTCAGAGACCAACCCTCACATTAAATGAAACACTACATGACGAAAGAAAATAAGTTCCATGTTAAGGATTATCCTTTGGCACTCTCAGGGTGACATCTGATACTTATGGAATTACACCATGACCATCCTGGAATTTCGAAGATGCTAACCAGGAGCTACGTATGATTGTTCAGTATTGATGCAGAAATTGCAGATTTGGTTAGACAGTGTCAAAAGAATCAAAAACCTCCCCCCTCAGCCTCCCTATATCCATGTGAGTGGCTTGATAGGCTCTGGGTGAGTATTTGTGGACTTTTCCAAGCCTTCTTTGGGTTCCATGTACTTAATTATGGTTGGTACACAGTCCAAATGGTTGGAGACACATTGCAGCACTTCCACCACTTCCCATGCTACCATTGAGAAACTGTGGCAAAGTTTCTGCACAGACAGGAAACTGAAGTCTTGTTCTCTGACAATGGCACTGCCTTTACCAGCGCCGAGTTTCAAACTTTTATGTTTTCCAATGGAATAAAACGCATTAGGATAGCACACTGTCACATGTCTCTCGCTGTCGAGAAACACTGGGAGGCCAGAGAATCCCACCCATCATCTTTCAAAGTCCATGATATATTCCTCCATGGATTGATTGGGCAGGATTTTCCAGTTGCGCTTGGAATGTCCTGCCCAAGCCAACAGATCTTTGATTGGTCTGCTCACTACAATTCCCGTCGCAGGTAAAATTCTCATGTTTGTTCTTAAATTTATCAATGGCTAATCAGGTTTCATCTGCTTCTTTTTGTAGAATTCACCCAAAAACTGCAACAGAAGATCTGGTCCAACTTAATTACATGAATTATTCACATTTCACTGTGTGAAAACATTTTTCTCCTCTTTGCTGATAATGATAAAGCCAAAGCTTCTTTTTGTGTAATGAAGTAATCCGTATCCACAAATCAACTTCAGATTCAATTGCTTATAATGGCTCTTTTTCTAAGAAAATTGGTGGGTAGTCAAAGCCTGACATTTTGCATCTTCCTGCTGCCAATCTGTAACTTAACTTTGTTAGCAGTAATATACTTTTCCTTCAGAGGGTGAAGACAAAAACTCTTTTGCAGCAACCAATCGCCTAGACATAATGTTCATCCTCTATTTTAAATGCGGAGTCCTCGCTGCCAGCGAGATAGATTTGAATTTGATAAACTGCTGCCTGATATTGAAAGGTAGCTCAGGCAAAGTACATACTCGAAGCTAACATTTCAGAGACTATCAACAAAATATAGGAAATATCGGCTGAAACTTTCCAGCTATTCATGCCAGGCGAATCTTCCAGTCCTGCTGATGATACAGTCCTGCTGCAGGTTCCATGGCAGCGAGGGCTGCAATCAATGAGAAATTCCATTGGCAACAATGGGACCAGAAGATCGAGCAGCCAGTGAATGGTAGCGGACTGCTTTCCACCATCACAAAACAAGCAGCTGCTTACGCAGTAAATCCCACCCATCGTATTGGTTGTCAACTACAAGTATTGTTGAGGCGCAAATGGGTTTCTTTTCTCTATTTTGAAAATAGACTTCATCTTTTTAAAAGTATTTCTTACCCAAGTCATCCATCACAATGATCTTGGCAGCTACGTTTTATTTCACATATTTAAAATATTACATTGTAAATTGCTGTTAAATCATGTATTGCCATGGCAGGTTCTCTGCTTCTCAGTTAGATTGGTATAATTATGTGGATCATTTTGCTAAATACATTTAACAAGCCTGCATTTCCCGTTTTAACACATACATTTTCTGCGAAGACGGTAGTTTATGAACCAGCTTATTTGACATTGGGACATTGCAGGGAGTAATGAATAATAGACAGGTGGAAGCACATGGGTGCAAACCAAAGCATCACCTCTCAGCCATAAAAGAGAACGGTGGCTTTTGAATAATCAAATTCAGTTTCATGGCCAAAACAGATCTGGGGAACAACACACAGTGGTTAACACTGCTGTCTCACAGCACCAGGGACCCAGGTTCAATTCCAGCCTTGGGTGACTATGTAGAGTTTGCATGCTCTCTCCACGTCTGTATGGGTTTCCTCTGTGTGCTCGGGTTTCCTTCCACAGTCCAAAGATGTGTCGGTTAGGTGAATTGGCCATAGTAATTTGCATTCAAACTTGGTATTCAAAGATATTCCGATTAGATGGATTGGCCATGACAAAAAACCCCTTAGTTTCAGACGAACTAGTGGGGTTACGGGAATAAGACTTGATTGAGATTGTTGTCTGTACAGGTTTGATGGGCCAAATGGCCTCCTTCTGCACTGTATGGATGCTATGATTCTAATTCCAACATGGATTTGAAGCCTGGGACCCATTGGCCAGTGCCTAGTAACACTCCCACAGGGGGGATACTTTTTTGTTTATTTTTATATTCCATAACTTAATGTCTTAAATGCTTTTCCTTTAGTAATAAATGCCCCATGGCACTTCATTGGTGTGTTATCAGATGGAAAAATAGACTCCAAGTTGAACAAGGGGGCATCTAAAATCCTGTTCAAAGTTATGGGCTTTAAGCAGAATGCAGAAGAATCCTGAAGAGGGTGATGTTTGCACTTAGTGAGTGAACTATGTTCTGTTACAGAGTCCAGGTATGAGTATAGATTTCAAAGTATATTTAATGTTATATAATTCATATTGATACAGTCTCTGGAAGTAGTGTGGAGGAAGGATGGAAAGATGAAAGGGTTGAAGGAATAAATATCAGAGCTTAGCTTAGCATCTAGCCAACAGAGACACAACCACCAATGGCGAGGCAAGAGAATTCAAAAGGACAGAATTGAAGCCATGCAGAGTTTGCTGGATTGAAGATATAGGGTGCAGATATAGGGAGGGACTTGGCTACATGTGGAATTTAAAAACAAAGATTAGAATTTTAAACCTTGGCTTTTCTGTAAATTTGTGGTAATCTATGAATTTTGCTAATATCAACTAACCTATGAAACACCCTGTTTACCTCCTATAACTGGATATGTCCTTTTCTGTCAGATAATTCACGACTGCAGGGAATCCTGACCTACTGCATGCTTTGCTGATCTGTTCTAATAGGCAATGATTCTCCATGAAAAGTAATACCACTCAGCATTGAACCTAAATCATTAGCGATGTAATTTATACACATTCACCCGAGTTTTCCAATCTCTATCCCTAATTACAAGATTCTAACAATCAGATTGTAAATCATTTGCAAATGACAACAGGCTAATTGCATTGTAGTACAATGGTAACTGTATTAACCAAATATCAAGTTAAAGGCACTTGTAGTATATTAATGTTGCATTTGTGACTACATTTGCTGATTTTAGTTTGAACATATGCAGTTGCAGGCAAGGAAATCTGCTTTAGAGAATCATATCCCCCTTTAAATAGCTGAAACACTGATCACCAGCGAGGTAGAGAAAAACCTTAATTCCTAAGGATTTCATTAAATTATGTAAATAGTTGAGACTGGAGCTATTTTGTTCTCTTTTTATCCCAGCACAAATGGCAAAACCTCCTGCTCGTGGTCTGATAGAGGTTGCTGACATTTTCAACCCCTGTTTGTTCTAATTATCCTTAAGCTTGGTCCTTTGCTGTGGTAAGTACCAGCTGAGCAGGATGCATTAGATTCTGTAAGGCTGTGAGACAAATTCATTTCTTTGAGACAAATGTTTCTTTGAGAATGAAAACAAAGAGTCACAGACACACGTTTGGCAGAGTGCGAAACACTGTCCCTAATAATGGTGATCATGAGCCTGCATTTAATTTTTTATATGGGTGCTTCTAATTTTTGGATATCTTTGTTTTGTTTTGGATATCATGGATTTAACCATTTCTTGGTCAGCAAAGGGCTGTAGCTTCCAATGAAAGGGCAATTGAGTTGGATTGCCACTCAACTTGAAATTACTTATCTGTGCGATCCCGCCTCAACTTCCAACTCAGGCTGGATGAGATCTGTGTAGCGCAGCATGCTTGTGAGGCTTACAGTTGAGGGCAACTCAATCAAAGTAGATAAGCCACGTCTGATTTTTTTAATATAGTATTGGTGCCAAAATCCAGATAAGCATAAGGCTCCAGTGAAGTTTCCAGATCTTTGACAAACCCAAGGAGAAGCAAGCGTATAAGGTAAGTGGGTAAGATTTGAGGATGGGGCAGGGGTTGGGAGTGAGGCAGGGAAAGGGGGTCAGGATGTTCTGAAAGGGCCACTGAATATGTTTACACATTAGTATCATTTGCCTGACCTGCCTAAAGTTGAGTTGTCTCAAACAGAGGAATTTGTTATGTTATTACAATATGAAAATAACATGACCTGAGTTAAACAAAGGACTAAACTATCACTAGGTTGTATATTATTAAAATTACAACTTGCTGTCCATATGATTACACATTTCAATCAGGACATGGCATGTCAAGGACCTCGTTTCATTTCCAGCGTCGGGTGACTGTCTGTGTGGAGTTTGCACATTCTCTCTGTGTCTGTGTGGGTTTGCTCTGAGTGCTCCAGTTTCCTACTACACTCCAAAGGTGTGCACGTTGAGTGGGATCGGTCATGCCAAATTGCCCCTTAGTGTCAGATATTATGGGTATAGGGCCTGGGTAGGATTACTGTCGGTGCAGGCTCAATGGGCTGAATGGCCCCCTTCTGCACTGTAGGTATTCTATAATTCTATGATTCCTCCACCAGAGTGAACTAACCGGAGTCCTCAGACCCATCATGCTTGGTGCATGTTGTTGGTGCTGGTCACCCCATCACTCGTAGCTTGCCTAAAAGAAGATCTTAATATAGGGTGGCAGGGTCAAGTCAAGGTGGTCATGATTCCTTTGAAGGTGGCTGAACACTCTGCTGCTTATTGCTCCAACATGTGCTTTTTAACAAAAAAAGCCTTTCACAACAGTGGAGAATGCAGAAGAGTCCTGAAGAGGGCGAAGTTTGCACTTAGTGAGTGAACTATGTTCTGTTACCGTGTCCAGGTATGGGGATAGATTTCAAAGTATATTTCATGTTATAGAATTCATATTGATAGTCTCTGGAAGTAGTGTGGAGTGTTTCTGGGGGTGCTGCAGTGAGTTGCTGGGTTTGGGAGTGTTGCTGCATTCTCACAAGAAGAACTCAGTAAGAATCTAGCAACACCAATTTTAAATCCAACCAATTTATTTGATAGTAAATTTGCGAGCTTTCAACACTCTTGTGTCTTCGTCAGGCAAATGCAGTGTTCTGGTCTGCAATAGCACACATCAGCACAGACAGTCAGAGATTGCTGATGAGAATGCGAATCCTTCCATCTAACCTGCTATTCAAGTGTTAAAGTGGCTAACAATGTGTGTGAAGGGAATCCTGAGCATTGGTTAGAGAATTGTGTATTTTCTCCAGACAGTACAGTAAGTGAGGCTTTTTGCTAACCCAGGCAAGTTACGGGGGTTACAGATAGTGTGTCATGAAGCCAAAATCCCTATTAAGACCGTCCTCATGTGTGCGGAACTTGGCTATCAGTCTCTGCTCAGCGACTCTGCGCTGTTGTGTGTCACGAAGGCCCCCTTGAAGAACATTTACCTGCAGGTCAGAGGCCGAATGCCCATGACTGCTGAAGTGTTTGCCCACAGGAAGGGAACTGTTTTGCCTGGTGATTGTTGAGCGATGCTCATTCATCCGCTGTCATAGTGTCTGCATGGTCTCCCCAATGTACCATGCTTCGGGACATCCTTTCTTGCAACGTATTAGGTAGACAACGTTGGCCGAGTTGCAAGAGTATGTACCATGTACCTGGTGAATGGTATCCTCACGTTTGATGATGTCGTCCATGTATATGATCCGGCATGTCTTGCAGAGGTTGCTGTGGCAGGGTTGTGTGGTATTGTGGTCACTGTTCTCCTGAAGGTTGGGTAGTTTGCTGCGAACAATGATCTGTTTGAGGTTGTGCGGTTGTCTGAAAGCAAGAAGTGGGGGGGTGGGGATGGCCCTAGCGAGATGTTCATCATCATCAATGATATGTTGAAGACTCCGGAGAAGATGTCGTAGCTTCTCCGCTCAGGGGAAATACTGGACAACAAAGGGTACTCTGTCCACCGTGTCCCGTGTTCGTCTTCTGAGGAGGTCAGTGCGGTTTATCGTTGTGGCACGTCGGAACTGTCAATCGATGAGCCGAACGCCATATCCTGTTCTCACGAGGGCATCCTTCAGCGTCTGGAGGTGTCTATCATGATCCTCCTCATCTGAGCAAATTCTGTGTATACGGAGGGCTTGTCCATAGGGAATGGCTTCTTTAACGTGTCTAGGGTGGAAGCTGGAGAAGTGGAGCATTGTGAGGTTGTCTGTCGGTTTGCGGTACAGTGAGGTGCTGAGGTGACCGTCCTTGATGGAGATGCGTGTGTCCAAGAATGCAACTGATTCTGGAGAATAGTCCATGGTGAGTCTGATGGTGGGATGGAACTTGTTGATATCATTATACAGTTGTTTCAATGATTGTTCACCATGAGTCCAAAGGAAAAAGATGTCATCAATGTCTATATGACATCAAAGATGTCACTAGATGTCTAGTATACAACCTTGGCTGAAGATCTCGTGTGGTGAAGAAGTCTTGTTCGAACCTGTGCATGAAGATGTTGGCATACTGAGGTGCGAATTTGGTCCCCATGGCTGTTCCGTGTGTCTGGATGAAAAGCTGATTGTTGAAGGTGAAGACATTGTGGTCCAAGATGAAGCGGATGAGTTGTAAAATTGCATCTGGAAACTGGCAGTTGTTGGCATTGAGTACTGAGGCAGTTGCAGCAATACCATCGTCGTGGGGGATGTTGGTGTAGAGCGCCGAGACATCCATTGTGTCAAGGAGTGTCCCTGGTTCTACTGCTCCATGTGTGCTGAGTTTCTGTAGGAAGTCCGTAGTGTCAAGACAAAAGCTGGGGGTTCCTTGTATAATGGGTTTCAGGATGCCCTCGATATAGACGGAGAGGTTCTCACACAGGGTCCCATTGCCCGATACGATGGGACGGCCGGGTATGTTTGCCTTGTGTATCTTTGGGAGGCTGTAGAGATCTCCAATTCGGGGAGTACGTGGAATGAGAGCCCAGAGGGTGTTCTGAAGGTCCGGATCAAAGGTTTTGATCAGAGTGTTGAGTTGACGAGTGTGTTCTTTGGTCGGATCTGCTGGTAACTGTAAGTGTTTCTCATTGTTTAGTTGTCGGTACACTTCTTCACAGTAGTCCGTTCTGTTCAGTATGACGGTGGCGCCTCCTTTGTCTGCTGGTTTGATGACAATGTTGCGGTTGGTCTTGAGAGCACGGATGGCCTTGCTTTGTGCTTGGGTGATGTTCGGGACTGTCTTGTAAGTGCGGTTGATGAATCTGGTGTTCACGCACCTCCTGATGGCTTGGGCATACATGTCCAGTCGGGGGCAGCGGCCTTCCGGAGGAGTCCAATTGGATTCATTCCTCTTCGGTTGCTGCACTGCGGATCCCTCTGTCGGCTGTTCTGGTTCATTAGCTGTCTCATTGAGTCCGCTATTGGCCTCTTGGGGTTTGTGGAAGAACTCACGCAGCCTCATTCGCCTGATGAATTCCTCTGTGTCCGCTGCAAGACTGATGGGGTCCATTTTGGTGGTGGGACAGAAATTGAGCCCTCGGTTGAGAATTTCGATTTCCTCTGATTGAAGTGTGTAGTCCGACAGGTTAACAATGGACCTCCCTGTGGTAGTGTTGTTTTCTATTGTGGTGCCAAGGAAGGCTTGGTTGTTGCTGGTGGCGATGCCGAGTTTTTCAAGTTCCTGTTCTTGGTGTGCATGTAAATGGTGTAGTTTCTTTGTCTCATCTGCTTGGCAAAGCTTCGCAGCTGATGTGCATCCTGAGTGCAAGTTGAGAATATGTATTCCATTTTACTTTCCAGGGTGCAGCATTTGCTATAGAGCTGGTGTATGAGGTGATTGAGGAGTGTGAGAGAGGTGCGATGGCAAAGCCTCTCAGCGTAGTCCGTGTTATAGATTGACCTGAGTGGGTTCGTGATCTGTAGTCCCTTTGGTATCCCGTCCGCTTTCTTGCATCTCTGTAGAAACTTGATGTCTGTGTCGATATGTGCAATCCTCTTGGAGATCCTCTCCACTTGGATCCGGCAGTATGCAGTGTCGATAGTAGTCATGATAGTAGTCACAGCAATCTGTGACTGTCTGTGTTGATATGTGTGCTATTGCAGACCAGAACACTGCATTTGCCTAACGAAGACACAGAGTGTCGAAAGCTCGCAAATTTACTATCAAATAAATCGGTTGGATTTAAAATTGGTGTTGCTAGATTCTTACTGAGTTCTTACTACCCCAGTCCAACACCGACATTCTCACAAGAAGGGCAGAGGATTTGGTGATCTGTCCACACAAATGCTGCAACAATATGGGGGCTGCAGTTGCAGGGCCTCTGGGTCTGCAATGTTATTATAAGATGGAGCAGAGATTGTGGAAAGGGCAAACTTCGTGTAATGACCCCTGCCAAGTTGGATCTGGATATTACTCCCCATTCCCTGATGTCTTGCAGGCCTGACAATGTACTCAGAATCTCAGTGTGTATCACGAGGGGTACACACATGCATGTGTACATGCATGTACATGCAGGGGTACAAGCATGCTAGCACGAGGGGACACAGCTTTAAATTAAGGGGTATGAGTTATAGGACGGATATCAGAGGTAGGTTCTTTACTCAAAGAGTGATTAGGGAGTGGAATGCCCTGCCTGCAGCTGTTGTAGATGCGCCAAGTTTGGTGGCGTTTAAGAGGTTAATTGATAAGTATATGGAAGAGAAGGGAATGGTTTAGTTTGGAGGGGCATTGCTTTTTATTTTGGTCGGCACAACATCGAAGGCCGAAGGGCCTGTTCTGTGCTGTATTGTTCTATGTTCTATGTTATCTTCATCAGCGTCCTCCCGAAGCTGCGCCATCAAAAACCTCATCTTAGTCCTGTGCAGCAGAACTCAGCTCTGACACTGGCCTCCAGGGAGCTGGTACATAAACTATTCTTGTCCCCCTAATATGGTTGCAGCCCAATCATGACTCACCACATGTAGATCCCAAATCTATAATAATCGCTAAGCTATGTATAATGTCAGTCACTGAGCTGGTAGCTGTGAGTATCAGATCAAATGATGGTTCCCCTATGATGTTGTACTCATTCCTCCTGGTGGGGCAGCATGGTGGCAATGTTGCCTGCCATGTCTGAATAGCTGGAGATATGTGGAAGCTGTGGGAGGTGGATATAAAACTAGCAACATTGAGGGTGAGATGAAATATCTGGATGTTAGGTACGAGACTTAAGTGCCTGGGAATGAATTGAGTGATGGGAGAATTGTGCATTGAAAAACAAATGAGATGAGTGGAGTCTCATAGACGATGTCTTATGAACATGCATTCCCTGGCTTTGACACCCATGTGTAGTCAGGGAACTTCTTATGACATTGCACCCTGGCTCTCAGGACCAAGCCTTGGGAATTGACCTTGATGCTCATATGTTTCCAGTCTCTCCTCATGCTTGTTCCTGAGGACTCCTGAACCCTGAGGAAATGTTTTTCCTTTTGCTCACCTTAACCATTAAGACTTCCAGTGGTGTTTTTATGGTCCTATCAGTCCTGGTGTTTTAGTTTTCTTATCTGGAATTGCAGCAATAGCTCTCAGCAGCAGCCTCCTGTAATTCAGAGCAACTTCCTTTTTGAGATGGACTAATTATCTTACGAAAGGGAAGTTGTCTACACCATGTGTTTTCTGTAAATGTTACTTGGCTTTCTGCTAAGTGCTCAGACACCCAGTAGCCATTCCTCAGCCTGCCCAATCAGCTAAAGGAGGGGGCAGCACCAAATTTGTGGTCTATCCATATGCCCAAGAAACGGTGTGGGCCATTGTTTGACTCAGTTTCTTTTTGATTTTGCGAAGAATGACTGGGCAGCTTTTATATTTACATCAATATTTTCCCAAAGGAAAACCTACCCAAAAATAACTTCAAAAATGGACAGGAGAGATTTGTCTAAAATAATTTTTCCAAATAAACCCCGTAAACAATTAAATTTTATTTATCCCAAATGGGTTATTTTTAATGGCTAGTTTGGTTGGATGGCAATTGCAGCCATCTATTGAGGGATATAGTAGGTCTATTAAAAGCTTATATCAGCATGCACATGAAATGAGGTTGTTGCTCAGAATCGCAGGGTACAGTCCCTACAGTAAATATAAACTGAAAAGATTCCATTAAGAACTGGGTAAGAGTAATTGATGTTTGTTTTCTCAATCCCACACACTTGAATCTTGCCATTGGTGCCAATGCTGTGCATTTGCCCTATTGAAAGAGCCTAAAGGGAAAGAAAGAGGTTAAATATAGAAAATTATGGGAAGGAAAAGCAAGAATGAATGGAATGAATGCCTGATTTTTTTTGAATCTCATTCTTTCTATTTATTCTTTTTATCCTTCACTTTTAATCTATATATTAGAAAAAAAGAATTCAAAAAGAAACACTGAACATTTGGCAATTGTATCAAAGAAGTAAAGTAAAATTAATGTAAATAATGGCCTGAAATTCAATAAGAGACAATTTCATGTCTGATTCTTGCACATCGATAATGGCTATGTAATTGTAATTGCTTCCAAACATCTGCACATGGAAGTAGCTGCAGAGATCTTTGACTGTCACTGTGGGAATCACTGCTTGATACTTAGCCAAACTGGAAATAGCAATAAATTTCACTTTACTGACACCACAAAACACACTTGACATGCACAAAGCTTTTATCCTCTTTTTAAAAAAAAATGAGAATAAGTTGAATGAGAATAAGGTGATGTAAGAAGATTGGATTAGTACTTTTTCTGTTTACTAATTGTTAAAATGTACTTTATAACAAAATGATCTGATGAATTCAAATGATATTGCGATGCAAGGCAACCCATCATTTCTGTAACCCCACATTAAATATAATCTCTCTCTCTTCCTGAAGCATCCATGGTTAGTTCTAGGTTGCTAAATATTATCCTGCCCATATCTCTATCTCTAGCAGTTTTCCATGATGCCATGATATCATGGGGTAAGTGGAATTGGCAGGATCTCAGAACTACTCAGCTGCTACAAGGTCTAAAATTGTGATATTGGCATTATTAAGCAACATACTCTAACCAACTGAGCTAACTAACTTGTGGCAAGTGTAATACAACAGTTGTATGCTGCTCTTTAGATAACCCTTCATTGTTGACACATCGACTTAGATTTTCACCAGGTCAGTTTGACTTGCGAACCCTTTGAAAATGACAGGCAGGTCCAAATTCCAAGATTTGCAACCTCGTTCCCCGACTGTCTAATTTTTGAGAGTGTCTATAAAGGCTGTGGGCTGTTTTGTGTAAAAAGCTCACAATTAACACTCCCAAACTAACTGGCTCCATTGCAGAGATGGTATCTCCTACTCCTCTGCAATTTTCCCAGAATCTGGCCAGGTTTTTAAAGAGTCATGGTTCATGGAGCCTGAGAGGAGTCATAAACTCTTACTTGCATATCAGAAGACCTCTTAAAATGTAATTTTGAAAGGTCCCCCCACATGACCCTAATGCTATGCTCTGCCCTTTCAATCCCCTATGTCCTCTCATTTCCCCTATGCCAAATTCCACTTTTGCACACCCCACTCCTCCATGTTCACACATGTCCACTATGTTAAACTTTGGCACTTCCATACCCATTGACACTTCAGAGAGCCTGAGCTGCCAATCAAACAATGTTTCCTCTGGGGGTCAGATGTTCTTATATGTAACTAGCTCTCAGCCAAGCATAATCCCCTGTATTAGCCTCAAGGATGAAAATCTAGGCCATAAGGTGAAATTTTTCAGGCTCCATGGTGATGAACTTATACAACACATGTAAAATCTTTCAGTTACTGACCCAATGCTGTAGGTTACATATTGTCATTTACCAGAGAGCAGGACAAGACAACAAGCATTGCACTGATCAGGCCAGTCAGGTTCAGAGAGTAATTCAATTTGGGTCATTGCTGGATTCCGTTAGGCACAGAGGATAATCAACCGCCTGCATGTGGATATCAAGGCTTCATCCAAACTCCTGTTTCGTGAACAAGAAGGGATTTCTCTTACTGAATGTTCAAACCACTTGTGACCACTGCAAAAGGATTCTGCAGGTGTGGACAAAATTGCTGAGAGGTTCCCACAACTCAGACATCCGGAGACAGTCCCAGATGCCTCACCTCTTCAAGCCACCCAAATGCCTTTGTGAAGGGATCCTGGGTGACAAGGGGTACCCACTAAAGATATGGCTGCTTACACCTGACATAGAGGCAGAGGATACCTGTAACTGCTGCCACGTGGCTACAAGAGAGACTACTGGACTGGCCACTGGCCTCCAAATATGGGTTTCAGACATCTAATAGATCTAGGAAACCTCTGTGTTACTCTCCATCAAGGTTTTCAAGTTTTGTGGTGTATGCTGTCCTCTTCCCCGTCTGGCTCTCCAGAAGGAAGCCTCTCCAGAAATTGGACGACCACGTTGAGCACATTGTCTCCTCTTTCAAGGAGAGTGAGATAGCAGCACTTCCAGACTAGGCAGCTCATGGAAAAACACATATGGAACTAATCTCATTGGGTATTGACTTACATACCAAGAAAACAAGCGACTCACTCAGAGCTACATGTTTTTCCTGAGATGCCGTTGAACACCCCTGGAAATGATTTGGCCCCCTCTCCCTAATAGGTTTGGTGTCATTTTATTGAATGTCCTTCCCATCTCATTGGCTTCATTTTTACATCATTTACCATTGGCCCTTGTCCTGCACATATGTTTTTATGCTCTTCTACTCAAGCACTCAACATGTTGTAACAGCCAATAGGTGCAAAAATGAACTGTTAAGCTTTAAAAGTATGCATGTAGCAAATGACTATGACCCAGTCAACCCCAAAGTGCAACTAACTGCATTTGTGTGAACTGTTCTGAGTGCTCCTTGTATTTTCTAGTGCCTACCGTTGGTGTGGAGGCAGATTGCTGCCTTTTACTGAGATAGCTACAGCTGATGGCCTCGAGGTCTCTGAGACCTAGAGAATTCCAGCGCATTTGGGGCCACTCAAATCTATGCAAGGGTTGCCTCTGACATTTGGGCCACATGCAGAAGCTATGAACCAACATAACTGCAAGGAGCTCCTGGAGAAAGTCCCAAAGTGCTTTGTGCAGCTCATTCAGGGTCCATTTATCTTCCCTGCTCACCTAGAATAGTTCACTAGCAGGTGAAGTCCTTGTATCTTATGGTTGTCTTGCTTACATGGTGCGCAGCACTGCTCATGGATGAGGCTACACGATGGAGTTGGTATGTATTTCCTGCATACTGTGCCTAATAATGGTTCATGTGTCTCTCCATAAGGGCTGCCACTTCTCAATTGAGATGTCATGCTTACCCATGATGTAAAGATGCTGGCATTGGACTGGGGTGGTAAGAACTCAGTAAGAATTTAGCAACACCAATTTTAAATCCAACCGATTTATTTGAAAGTAAAATTGCAAGCTTTCAACACTCTTGTGTCTTCGTCAGGCAAATGCAGTGTTCTGGTCTGCAATAGCACACATCAGCACAAACAGTCAGAGATTGCTGATGAGAATGCGAATCCTTCCATCTAACCTGCTATTCAAGTGTTAAAGTGGCTAACAATGTGTGTGAAGGGAATCCTGAGCATTGGTTAGAGAATTGTGTATTTTCTCCAGACAGCACAGTAAGTGAGGTTTTTTGCTAACCCAGGCAAGTTACGGGGGTTACAGATAGTGTGTCATGAAGCCAAGATCCCTGTTAAGACCGTCCTCATGTGTGCGGAACTTGGCTATCAGTCTCTGCTCAGCGACTCTGCGCTGTCGTGTGTCACGAAGGCCCCCTTGAAGAACATTTACCCGCAGGTCGGAGGCCGAATGCCCATGACTGCTGAAGTGTTCGCCCACAGGAAGGGAACTGTTTTGCCTGGTGATTGTTGAGCGATGCTCATTCATCTGCTGTCGTAGTGTCTGCATGGTCTCCCCAATATACCATGCTTCGGGACATCCTTTCTTGCAACGTATTAGGTAGACAACGTTGGCCGAGTTGCAAGAGTATGTACCATGTACCTGGTGAATGGTATCCTCACGTTTGATGATGTCGTCCATGTCTATGATCCAGCATGTCTTGCAGAGGTTGCTGTGGCAGGGTTGTGTGGTATTGTGGTCACTGTTCTCCTGAAGGTTGGGTAGTTTGCTACGAACAATGATCTGTTTGAGGTTGTGCGGTTGTCTGAAAACAAGACGTGGGGAGGTGGGGATGGCCCTAGCGAGATTTTCATCGTCGTCAATGATATGTCGAAGACTCCGGAGAAGATGTCATAGCTTCTCCGCTCCGGGGAAGTACTGGACAACAAAGGGTACTCTGTCCACCGTGTCCCGTGTTCGTCTTCTGAGGAGGTCAGTGCGGTTTATCGTTGTGGAACGTCGGATCTGTCAATCGATGAGTCGAACGCCATATCCTGTTCTCACGAGGGCATCCTTCAGCGTTTGGAGGTGTCTGTCATGATCCTCCTCATCTGAGCAAATTCTGTGTATACGGAGGGCTTGTCCATAGGGAATGGCTTCTTTAACGTGTCTAGGGTGGAAGCTGGAGAAGTGGAGCATTGTGAGGTTGTCTGTCGGTTTGCGGTACAGTGAGGTGCTGAGGTGACCGTCCTTGATGGAGATGCGTGTGTCCAAGAATGCAACTGATTCTGGGGAATAGTCCATGGTGAGTCTGATGGTGGGATGGAACTTGTTAATATCATCATATAGTTGTTTCAATGATTGTTCACCATGAGTCCAAAGGAAAAAGATGTCATCAATGTATCTAGTATATAGCCTTGGTTGAAGATCTCGTGTGGTGAAGAAGTCTTGTTCGAACCTGTGCATGAAGATGTTGGCATACTGAGGTGCAAATTTGGTCCCCATGGCTGTTCCATGTGTCTGGATGAAAAGCTGATTGTTGAAGGTGAAGACATTGTGGTCCAAGATGAAGCGGATGAGTTGTAAAATTGTCCGGAAACTGGCAGTTGTTGGCGTATACTGAGTCTGCTGGTTTGATGACAATGTCGTGGGGGATGTTGGTGTAGAGCGCCGAGACATCCATTGTGACAAGGAGTGCCCCTGGTTCTACTGCTCCATGTGTGCTGAGTTTCTGTAGGAAGTCCGTAGTGTCAAGACAAAAGCGGCCTTCCGGAGGAACCAGAACAGCTGACAGAGGGATCCGCAGTGCAGCAACCGAAGAGGAATGAATCCAATTGGACTCCTCCGGAAGGCCGCTGCCCCTGACTGGACATGTATGCCCAAGCCATCAGGAGGTGCGTGAACACCAGATTCATCAACCGCACTTACAAGACAGTCCCGAACATCACCCAAGCACAACGCAAGGCCATCCGTGCTCTCAAGACCAACCGCAACATTGTCATCAAACCAGCAGACAAAGGAGGCGCCACCGTCATACTGAACAGAACGGACTACTGTGAAGAAGTGTACCGACAACTAAACAATGTGAAACACTACAGACAGTTACCAGCAGATCCGACCAAAGAACACACTCGTCAACTCGACACTCTGATCAAAACCTTTGATCCGGATCTTCAGAACACCCTCCGGGCTCTTGTTCCACGTACTCCCCGCGCTGGAGATCTCTACTGCCTCCCAAAGATACACAAGGCAAACATACCCGGCCGTCCCATCGTATCGGGCAATGGGACCCTGTGTGAGAACCTCTCCGGCTATATCGAGGGCATCCTGAAACCCATTATACAAAGAACCCCCAGCTTTTGTCTTGACACTACGGACTTCCTACAGAAACTCAGCACACATGGAGCAGTTGAACCAGGGACACTCCTTGTCACAATGGATGTCTCGGCGCTCTACACCAACATCCCCCACGACGATGGTATTGCTGCAACTGCCTCAGTACTCAATGCCAACAACTGCCAGTTTCCGGATGCAATTTTACAACTCATCCGCTTCATCTTGGACCACAATGTCTTCACCTTCAACAATCAGCTTTTCATCCAGACACACGGAACAGCCATGGGGACCAAATTCGCACCTCAGTATGCCAACATCTTCATGCACAGGTTCGAACAAGACTTCTTCACCACACGAGATCTCCAACCAAGGTTGTATACTAGATACATTGATGACATCTTTTTCCTTTGGACTCATGGTGAACAATCATTGAAACAACTGTATGATGATATCAACAAGTTCCATCCCACCATCAGACTCACCATGGACTATTCTCCAGAATCAGTTGCATTCTTGGACACACGCATCTCCATCAAGGACGGTCACCTCAGCACCTCACTGTACTGCAAACCGACAGACAACCTCACAATGCTCCACTTCTCCAGCTTCCACCCTAGGCACGTTAAAGAAGCCATTCCCTATGGACAAGCCCTCTGTATACACAGAATTTGCTCAGATGAGGAGGATCGTGACAGACACCTCCAAATGATGAAGGATGCCCTCGTGAGAACAGGATATGGCGTTCGGCTCATCGATTGACAGTTCCGACGTGCCACAACGATAAACCGCACTGACCTCCTCAGAAGACGAACACGGGACACGGTGGACAGAGTACCCTTTGTTGTCCAGTATTTCCCCTGAGCGGAGAAGCTACGACATCTTCTCCGGAGTCTTCAACATATCATTGATGACGATGAACATCTCGCTAGGGCCATCCCCACCCCCCCACTTCTTGCTTTCAGACAACCGCACAACCTCAAACAGATCATTGTTCGTAGCAAACTACCCAACCTTCAGGAGAACAGTGACCACAATACCACACAACCCTGCCACAGCAACCTCTGCAAGACATGCCGGATCATATACATGGACGACATCATCAAACGTGAGGATACCATTCACCAGGTACATGGTACATACTCTCGCAACTTGCCCAACGTTGTCTACCTAATACGTTGCAAGAAAGGATGTCCCGAAGCATGGTACATTGGGGAAACCATGCAGACACTATGACAGTGGATGAATGAGCATCGCTCAACAATCACCGGGCAAAACAGTTCCCTTCCTGTGGGCAAACACTTCAGCAGTCATGGGCATTCGGCCTCTGACCTGCAGGTAAATGTTCTTCAAGGGGGCCTTCGTGACACACGACAGCGCAGAGTTGCTGAGCAGAGACTGATAGCCAAGTTCCGCACACATGAGGACGGTCTTAACAGGGATCTTGGCTTCATGACACACTATCTGTAACCCCCGTAACTTGCCTGGGTTAGCAAAAAACCTCACTTACTGTGCTGTCTGGAGAAAATACACAATTCTCTAACCAATGCTCAGGATTCCCTTCACACACATTGTTAGCCACTTTAACACTTGAATAGCAGGTTAGATGGAAGGATTCGCATTCTCATCAGCAATCTCTGACTGTCTGTGCTGATGTGTGCTATTGCAGACCAGAACACTGCATTTGCCTGACGAAGACACAAGAGTGTTGAAAGCTCGCAATTTTACTATCAAATAAATCGGTTGGATTTAAAATTGATGCTGCTAAATTCTTACATGTTCACACATGCCAGAGGCATGGCCTGAATGGACTCATCCGTTATATGCACATGGAGTAAAGAGTTTCTGGGAAGTCTGACAAATGACTATGCATTTCATACTGAATACTGCTCCAATATGTTTTTCCATTTATTTGTGGGAAGGAAACATTGCTACCAAAGCCAGCATTTCTGTCTTGTTGTACTGTTACACTCCATGGAGCGTAAATATATCCTCAATGTTGTTAGGGAGTGAATTCTCCGATTTTGTTGTGTACTTTCTGCCTTTGTTGTTCTTCGCAGTAGAAATTATAGTTTTGGAAGGATCTATTGAAGAAGTCCTGGTCAGTTGCTACTTTGCTGGTGACTTCAAAGGCTTTCCATTGGTGTGAAGCTGAGCATTGATAAACCCTCTCCCACTCTGCCACTGGAAAGTGGTTGCAGCTGCCCCTGTCTCCATGACCTACTTGGTGCACATCTGTGCTGCCCACATCAGCTGGTGTCACTCTTTCTAAACATGTTTTAAATGCTCACAGGGCCTCTTCCTGCCTGGCATGTGTTTTTGGTCAATTTCCCGTCTGCTAGAAATTAATACAAGATGGGAAGATCAGTGAGGAAGTCCTGCTAACCACTGTTGTAGATATGCAATCCACATTCTGATCTGCTACTGGGACTGCCTCTCATTTGGCAAAATCCAACCCATATTATGTTGCACAATGATAGATTATCTGTTTGAAGGGAACATTTCATTTGTATCTTTGAAATAGTGCCATTTGTGATTTGTATGCAGAATGCACTTGCTTGATGCATGACTGTATTTCTGATTCTCGATGAACCAGAGGACTTAGGATAGACACTTGCTTACACACACGTGGGCTGGAATTTTCTGGTCTCGTATGCCCCACTGCTGCTGACAGCAAGAATGAAGAGTTTGGTGCTCAGCCAAGACTCCGTTCACTGCAGTGGGACTGGAGAATCCCAATCGTGGATGAGGTCAGAAAATCTGACCCATAATCTGCAATGCCCCAGGGCTGGATTTGGTAGAGTAAATTTTCAAAATGAAGTGACTACTAATTTGATCATATTAGTCTCAATTTATTGTTCAAATGAAACTTCACTTTGATGAGGCCTGACACTTTGCAGCAAGTTTTATTGACATTGGGAAATCGGCTTAACACTTAAAACTTTATCAAGTTTTCCAATGTTGTGAAAGCAGTGGATAATCTTTTCAAATATTCTTGTACTTTCTAATGATGCTGTTATGATCTAACCACATTTTCATAAATTCCAGATATGGCCAAAAGAAAATGAATTATTCCCAGCTTGTAAGTATAACCAAACTTTGGAAGATTGCAACAGCATTTTTGCACCAGGAGGCCAAAACTAATAATTTTCCTAAGATCATGCTGCAAATAATAAATTAACACTTGTCTATGTTAGTTGAAGTTAACAGATGGAAAGTGAACTCCTTAAAAAATAAGTCTTTAAGCTCTAAACATTTAATAGAAATGAAAGCAAGTGGCATTGACACTAAACCTTTGATGGGCTAGTTTGAAACTGCCTTGATCAAACTTTCTTTTGTGGGAACGAGGGTTCAAAAATCCAATGGTCTTTTTGAGGTCCAATCTGGGGTGTGGTTGAATGACTGACTGCCCAGTGAATGTTTCTCTGAATCCATTTTGTATTGCAGCTCAAGCATCTGATCATTTATACCATCAATGATGAGCCAACTTCAAGAGTTACTAGTGAGGAGGCGGGGGGATTAATATTGGTGCAATGCTTTGCCAGAGGGCATGTTGGCTCAGAAATCTTCTAGTCCCTTGACAACGAACCCCTGCTGTGGGTTTCCTGGAGGTTGGTGGTCCATATGACGGAAAATCCTTTGTCAATGACAGGATGAGAAGATCCTGTGCCACTGATCAGTAGCAGGCTGCCTTGGTCATTGTGAAAATGCCGCAGGGAGCATGGAAAATTCCATTCAACATTTTAACAAAATCTCTAAGGCGCCTCTTTGCAATGAGACCAGTTTCTTAGCTATGATCACTGGTGCTGCCATCATTTTTGAGCATCTAACAGTTGAAGTTTTAGATTGTCACAGAGAACCATCAACACTTGCTGCCTGGGTCACATAGGGGTGTCCATATGATCAGCATGATGAGATGAAAATGATATGAAATATATAATATGACGCATTTCCTTTCCTTATACAATGTCACTCTAAGCCAGTGAGCATGGACAGAATGTATATATACTCTTTCTGCCTATAACCAGTATTTTTTGATTAGAAAGACGTCTTTTTATTATCCTGTGCGAATGTGTAATCCAGTTAAGTAATTCAGCAGCAAAATATTTTGAGTAAAATAAATGTTATTTATTCTCATATATTCCTAAATTAAAGGCAACATAAAGTTCACTCGCTCACTCATACAAAGATTAGATACAGATAACGGTCATGTTGTTTTATAGATTGCAGTTATTTCAGTCTCTGCTTTGTGAAAACCCGTCTCCGAGATGATAGGCTGGTAGGTCTTTGAATGGATTGTAGGAGTTAAAGGTGAAGTGAGGATGCTATGAAGGGAACATTTCACAGCAGGTTGCAAGTTTCTTGCAGTTAAATTGTTTCTCAGGTAAACTTGAAATTGTAGTGAGTTATGTATTCCGATTGTCTGATGTTTTGCAACTTGTTTCTGGTCTGGTTCACTGACTGCTTGAACTGATCATTCAATGCCTTTGAGGAACTAATTGCAAACATCAATTAATTGTTCTTGTAAATACATAAACAATATGGCTGTCCCTGATTGCCTTTTCCCAAGTTTAAAGAGAGGTGTTCATGTTGATTATATCCTGTGTTGTGGGTTAACATCTCTGAAGGTTTGAGACAATCAGGGTGGGAGTTCATGATCTCCTTGTGCCTATTTTGGGCATAAAAATGTTTTAAAATCAAATGTGAAGCGTCTAGTGGGATGCTGCCCGCTTTGGCAGTGGTTCCCACTTTGCCATGATAAGAAAATGGCACAGTCAGAGCCTATCCAAATTGGGTGACACGTCAATTTATATATTTTTGCATTCTTCATTACGTCATTGACAGATCCTCATACCCAATCATTCCAGCTCTCCTGCCTATATCACCTCATTCGCCGAAACTAGATCAGTTTGGAAAATATCTCCTCTATGTAAGTTGGAATCTGGCGCTGCATTACTGCTGTGGGTGAGTGAGGAGGTAAATCTCTGCATTCAAACTGCTCTGTGCTGCTCAGAGGGAGCTATTTCATGGTGGCCATGTTGCATTTCAGTTTGGGAGGGCTGTGAGTGTCTGAGGGGTCGGGGGGGGGAGGGGGTCTCTTGTTACTCATGGAGTCCAACCTTGGACATTCAGCACGGACCTGGGTCAGAGTGCTGACCTCGGATCATGGGGATCACACTCATGGTTGTAGTGCACGCGGCTGGAAGCAGTTGGAAATTTGCCGAAAACTGTGAGAACTGTCAGTGATGCAATCTCAGGGTTTTAAAGCAGCACATGTGTGGCGCCTAATTCATGGGTCCTGGGTATCTGTCTGTGACTGGGGCAGAGGGATGGGAAGGCTGTGTTATTATTCTGGAACCTGCGAGGGTTACGGACAATGTGTGTTATTGGGGGACTGTGAAGGGGTGGGTGGGGAGCGTATGTTGCTGGGGGGTTGTGAGTGGTGGATAGCCAGTGTGTGTTACTGGGGTCAGGGGATGGTATGATGATGTGCATGTTAGGTGGATTGGCCATGGTAAATTGCCCCTACATGTCAAAGGAACGAGCACGATAAATATGGGAGGGTCGCAAGGATAGAGCCTGGGTGGGATTGGGATGGGCCAAATAGCCTGCTTCTGCACTGCAGGGATTCTATAATCCTATGATCACTCCATTTGTCAAGTGGCTGGTTCTGTCTTGGTGCTATTAGAACAGTTTAATTTGCAGAGTGCTTTAAATAGTGAAGCTTCAACAGGCAGCTATGGATTATCATCACACATATACATACATTCTAATTAATAGAGAAACTCAGAAATAGGTTGTAAATACTGTGGCTAACTTGAAAATCATTTGACAAAATCACTGCTTAAACTTTTGAGTTCTTGAGCTGTTTATGCTTCTTCGCAGGTAGAGCAGAAGGTTGAAATTTAGCTTTTATTCCTTGAGTGTGTATTTCTGGGATGATAGGTGCAAATAAGAGAACAAATAATGGAGCAGGGCGTGATTGGTTGCAATATCAGCTGATTTGATGAAACAGCAATCTTTCCTGCTTGAGATCCCAAGACAAAAGTGTGCCAAGTTCTCATTAGGGACCCACTGCTCAATTAGTCAAGGATTCGTACTAACTTGCTCTCCCTGACTACTGATCCACTTGCCCTGTCTCTGTTGTATGACAGTTTTTAACATTTTGGAGTCGTGCGATGGGTCTAATGCACTGTTGAATGCCTGAGGTATCTTCACTCAGTCCAGTTATCAGACTTGGTGACCAGTATGCTTCCTGTGCTGTCACTACTGAGTTTCTAGGTTGCTGCCACCATATTGTATTATCTACTCCTTTAATATGTGATTGATAGGAGGAGTCATAGGAATACCAACAATATGGGCAGTATTTTACGAGATTTTTTTCCAAGTGTCTAAGAAAATGGAAGATCAGTTTTTTGGCAAGTTTTCACACCCAATCTTATGCAGTCAGTCGTTGTAAATATGGTGCCAGACCATTTCCAGCCACCAGAGGCAGTGGGCGGGGCTTAACAGGCCAGACAGCCGGCAGCTCACATCAAAGCCACTAACAGCGCATGGACAGTAAGAGCACAAAAAACAGCAGCTCTCGCAATAGAACGCCAATGAGCCAGATACAACTTCTCTCTCTCCTCCTACAGTACCCTCCTCCCAACACAGGACACAAGATTAAATGCAACTTACTTGAGATATCGCCAACAAGTGGAGGATTGGCAGGTGTTCACTTCTATCTTCCAGCCCAACTATGCAGTTACTAACGGTCTGCATCCCCTATCTCTTGCCCGCTTTTGAAAGGGGGTGAGGATCTGAGTCTCAGGCACACTAGCCCCTGTTTTGCCCTCTCCTGGCCATTATAGGCATTCTTTTCATGTGGGGACAGAATGAGCCATGTAAAATCTGATGACACAGTCTCGCAGGGTATTACTGACCTCCTAACCACCCTCCCCCACACCCTCACCCAGGCCCCACTTGCACATGGCCCCCTCATCATTTCCTTGCCCCCAATTGCTCAGTGACATGAACCTTTTTCTCACCTGCCTCCAATCATTACAGAGGAAGATCCCCCCTCCCCCCCACCCCCCACCCCGTCTTCCCCCTGATCAGCACACCTACAAGTGCTGGCTTGGCTTCCCCTCCACGATAACAAGGCAAACTGATTTAACTCGCTGGAATGCTCTAAAACTGCCCCAACAAGACAAAGCTCCATGAAAACTTCAAGGATGGACAGACAGGCAGGCAGTGCTGGAAGAAATGGCCTTGAAGAAAAACAGTTCTCTGTTTTTCTGATCCTGATCTGACCAGGTTGCTGGAGGTGGTGGAAGCAAGGCAGAACACCCTCTTCCCCCACAGCAGGAAGCCACCCCACCCCAGGGGAAAGGATAGAAACATAGCCTGGGAGGTGGTGGCACCATGCTTTGGTGCCAGGATACTTACCAGGAGAACTGGGATGCAGTGCCACAAAAAACTGAATGACCTAATCTAGGCTGCAAGAGTGAGATTTAACCTCAACTAGCATCTTCCTCCTAAATGGTCAATAGATTCCCCCACCCCAGTACCCTGCATGCTTCCAGCCTCTGAACCCCAATCACCTCCTTCCTCTCTCCCAAAAGTGTCACAACCCTTGCCCTCTGAGGGCCACCTCCTAATACCCTGCAAGACTGTGCCATCTGTCCCCAAAAGGGGAGAATGCCTACAATGGCCAGGAGAGGGCAAAGACAGAGGGTTGGTGTCCCTGAGATTCAGATCCTCACTCCTTTGCGGAAGCGGGCACTGGACCTTGTGGGAGATGAGGGGATGCAGACCATTAGTAACAGCATAGTTGCGCTGGAGGATAGAAGTGAGCACCCGCCAATCCTCCACGTGTTGGATTACATGCAGCCCAGATTCCTTTCCCTTCCTTGCACTTAATCTTGTGTCTTGTGTTGTGGGAAGGGATCCTGATATGCTGGGGCCATTTGCTCCTACCCATTCTGCCTCAATAACTTGGAAGACTCCTCAGAGGAAGCGGATGAAGGGACCTCCGAGGCCGGCACCAGTTCTGCATCAGCTTCCACCTCACAACCCACCATCCCAGAGACTCTCACATCAGTGGGTCCAGTTAGTAGCAAGGCATCTGGATCACTCTCTGATGAACAAAACACATCTGCTGTGTACATCGGGTGGAAAAGGGAACACCTGGGGCCTCTGCAATGTAGGGGCCTGTGGAGGTGAGGATTCAGCTGGCCCCAGACTACACGCTGGGCCTCTGTGATCACTTCTCCTTCAGCTGCTGGAGTTGCAACAACAGAGCCAGGGAATGCAGGAAGGGCTGACAGCCACACTGGATTGACTGAGGGACTATTGGGAGGAGTCCCAAGTTTTCAAGTGAACCAGCTATTATCTTGCATGGTTCCCAGGCCAGCACTGCAACGGTGGTGTCTGCGGTGCAAAGTGCTGGGCAGGAAATCTTCACTATGAGTGGCAGGCTCCAAGCAATGGCCAAGTCACAGCAGTAAGAAGTTTGACAACACGAGGTTTAGTCCAACCGATTTATTTGATTGCAAACTCACTAGCTTTTGGAGTTTCTCCCTTTCCCAGGTGAATGGAGAGTTATGGTCTCAGACAGAGCATATAACAGCACAGACAATTTACATATTACTGATAAGAATGCGAGTCTTTACACCTGACCTGCTATTGAAGTCTTAAAGATGCCGACAATGTGAGTGGAAAGAACATTAAGTACAAGTTAAAAAGGTGTGTATTGTCTCCAGACAGCACAGTAAGTGAGGTTTAGCAAACCCAGGCAAGTCATGGGGGTTACAGAGAGTGTGACAGGAACCCAAGATCCCGGTTGAGGCCGTTCTCATGTGTGTAGAACTTGGCTATCAGTCTCTGCTCAGCGACTCTGCGCTGTTGTGTACGGTGAAGGCTGCCTTGGAGAACGTTTACCCGAAGGTTGGAGGCCGAATGCCTATGACCGCTGAAGTATTCGCCAACAGGAAAGGAACAGTCTCGCCTGGTGATTGTCGAGTGATATTCATTTGTCTGTTGTCATAGCGTCTGCATGTTCTCCCCAATGTACCATGCTTCGGTACATCCTCTCCTGCAGCATGTTAGGTAGACAATGTTGGCCGAGTTGCAAGAGTATGTACCATGTACCTGGTGGATGGTATTCTCATGTATGATGATGTCATCCATGTCGATGATCCGGCATGTCTTGCAGAGGTTGCTGTGGCAGGGTTGTGTGGTATTGTGGTCACTGTTCTCCTGAAGGTTGGGTAGTTTGATGCGAACAATGGTCTGTTGGAGGTTGTGTGGTTGTCTGAAGGCAAGAAGTGGGGGTGTGGGGATGGCCCTGGTGAGATGTTCACCCCCGCAAAACCCACAGAATGGCAACACAGCCCCCCCTCATTTCCCCCCCCCCCCCATGCATAGCCCCCCCGAATGGCAACAAAGCCCCCTCCCCCCAGCTCACTAAAATACACCCAGAACCATGCAGCAGTGGCCCCAGGCAGTGCTGCTTGACAAGTCCTGAGGCTTCAGTGCTGCCACTTCAGAGAGTTTCCAGGTCATCTGCCACCAGTAACTGTGCTTGCTGCTACCATCACTAGGACCCAGAGTCAGTGCTAAGACCCGAGGTCAGCGGTCTGATCCAGGTCCATGCTGAAAGTTTGAAACCAGAGCCCATGAGCAACAACAACACCCCCACACACACTTGCAGGCCCTCCCCGACCCCAAACGCAACAGAGCCACCATGAAACAACCCCCCTGAGCAGCATGGAGCACTTTCAAAGCAGAGACTTACTTCCTTGCTCATCCTCTCTGCTCCAGTGCCTGAAACCGATTTTTATACTTGAAATGTTTTCCTGACTGATTTTAGCAGCAACAAATGTGTTGTTAAGGCAGGTGAGCTGGGACGATTGGGAGTGATGCTCACTAATTACATTGTGATTAATGCATAAAAATTGCAAATTGATGTTTTGCCTGTTTTGGGCGGGGTTCCGATCATGCCAATTTAATCCATGGACAAATGAGAATGGGTGTGAAAATGGGTACTGTTCCCACAGTAACATCACGCCTAATTTTATGAATTTTTCCCGCTGCAAAACAGGCGCAATGAGGTTGAAAAATTCTGCCCTATATAATAAATATGTGGGTTCTTTGATGTAACTTGAACTGAAACATAGATACACACTATAAAGTACAGAAACACATTTACACATGTCTTACTCTCAGATTTTATCCACGACACTTTGGTCATATGAGACATGACATTACTTCCTTCAGTGTCTGTCTACTTACATTCTCTTAAAGTGATCCCATAACATTTGTAAGAGCAGTGACCGACTTCTTCATTGCTTGAATTCTACTATTAGTCCTCCAATTTCAGCTGCAGGCACATACTTCATTGGATGCCAAATCCAGCCTTTGGTCATTAATTTGTTAATTCAAATAATCTCACAGCTAAGTGAGTGTTCTGTATGGAGTGTTGGCTTCTGACCTCCATTTTATCATGATGGAGGATCCTGAAGAGTACTTGGAAATCCTGCCTGTAGTGTCCAAAAGCTTGTTCTTCTGAACACCAACTTAACCACATTTGAAAATTCTTCAGGAAGTGTGCACTAGAGACTAATGCCAATGTTATTGTTCTGTAATTCTCAAATAACACTGGTGTTCCATATGACGCCGGTAATAATTTGCAGTTTTGGAAGTGTTTGAAGTGCGTATCTGACAGGTAGGTGAAAACTCGGCTTCCTCGATTTCAATTTCTAGTGCAATAACAGTCCATTGCCTTTTAATAAGCCTGCCAGTGTGAAAGGTGTAACACTTTGATTGCCTCATCAGTCCAACTTGTCACTCATTTCCAAGGAGCAATATAAATAAAACTGGCTTTGCTTGTATGATGGAAATTGATGCACTACAAGAAGCACTTAATGCACTGTTTCAAAAGGCTGGGAGCAGCTAATTTATCCTGTAACTTGTTGTCATGAACATTTAATCTTCTAATTGCACAATTATTAAAGATAACTAATTAGCAATTACATTGGATACACCTCTTGATCATTTTGTTTGATAGTTTTGGCAGGAGGTTGAGTATACATCATCACGGTGGGGTATTGGATGTGAAAGTCTGCCACTGGAAAAATCAATGCAACAAATGGACTCATTTAAGGCTCAGGAAAACTTAAGATACCTGTTTCCATCCAACTTGGTGACCACTGGGAAATTTGCTTCTGCAGAATAAAAAAGTCCTGGCTGCTGTAAAATGGATTAATTCTAACAAACGCACCCAATCAGCTAACAGGATAGCAGGAAAGGAGACCAAATCAACATTTAACAACCAGACCCCTATTTACTCTGGGCAGGCCAATTCCAGCTGCCCTGATAGTTATACAATTTTTTACTATGTGTTCTGTCCTCATCTGTTTCATTTTAATTCAACAAACTGCAATTAAGCAAGTTAACAAAACATCGCCGCAATTCACAAAAACAGTTGGGGAGTAGAGAATAGAAATTAGTCACACTAACTAGCTACTGGGCACACTGACATCCTTGGAAGCCTTGTATTAAATGCTACAATACAGCATACTGTGTACCACAATAAACAATTAATCCCATGGTGATTATCTTTGACATGTTTCACTATAGAAGATTGCCCAGAGCCTCTAATGCTGTAATTTTCCTGTAAATATAATTTGTAAAAATGTAAAGCCAGTTAAACGCGTGAAGCTGGAAAATGCAGAGTCTGATAACAAATCAATGGTTTGGCACTGGTAATGATGACACGATTGTCAATCCTCTGGTAATTTCCTACGCAAACGCTCTTTTCTTTGTCACAAATAAAGGCACAGAGCCTGTTACTGTTCATCTTCCTTTGTGGGGTAATGGACATGGGTGCTAGTTGTGCCAAAGCAATTTATCTTACATGCAGCAGAAGCAAACTCAATGTGCCTGAATTGCTAGGAATGTCCTTGCATTTAGTTAGCTGAAAGGCCACTTTAAGGCGCAACAGACATTTCATTAGAGTTCACCATAAAGAAAATGGATAATGTGTCTGTCAAGCAGGGCTGAACGTTGGAACAATGACAACTCCTTCTCAGCACAATTATAGACTGGACCATTCATTTCGTTATTATTAGTAAATTCCCTGTTCTGGTTGGACAAAACACACGCATACATTCTAATAGTTCATATAACAATTTTGCTCCTATTAGCCGACCATTCAACAAATGTGTAACAAAGGCAAAAAGGAATCAATTGGCCTTCGGTCAAGAGTTCATACAAAATGTGTATGTTTGACATTAAAAGTTTTTCAAGGAAAGCCTCAAAAATATTTATGAGACATTTTTAAAATCTAGTGGCTGTTCCTTTCAGCTATTTAGTTTTTATCATCTTTTCAGTGGAATAAAAGATAATTTTAGGTAACGACACATCAGAATTAAATACCCACATGATATTTTGTAAAGCTTGATCATTTGCATAATTTTGAATGATTCCAAAGATAGGGCTAATGTTACATATTAACAGTATCCAAAGATGGAAGTAAGTTAAAAATACAATCAGGCTGAAATAATTATTAAAATTCAAAATCATTTTTAATGCTTACTATAAGTTCCAGTGTAGACCTATTAGGTCAAGGTTAAAACGCAATTTTGGAGGCAATTTTTGATGTAAAGATTGATAGAGATGGACAGAGACAGACAAAAACCACATAGTCTGCAGCAGTTCAACATCACCTTCTCAAAAGCAATTAGTGATGGGAAATATGTGCTAGCCTTGCCTGTAATACTCACATCCCAGAATGGTTTTACCAAAAGGGAGGCTGATTGAACAATCTGCTTGGTGGGAAACGGGTGGGCTTGGCTCAGTAGCCCATCTTACAGCTTGCATGAGTTTATTCTTCCCTGATGTTGACGGAAAATAAAAACCTATCCATTTCTGCCCCAGTCAATTAGGTTAAAGTTACCTCCATAGTCATGCAAAATTGCTATTTGTTTCAGTCTGTTCTCCTTCTGCCATTAGTGTGTACTATTTTGAAAGCAAATGATCAAATACTTCCATGCAGCTACCAGGGCAGATCAGATTTAGTTTGAACCCGTTGTTTCAAGTTGGGCAGGTTCTTCAGTTGGGCAGGTTGCATCTATCGCTTTGTTGACAAAGCGATAGATGCAACAGATGTATCAAGTTATCATCTGATGCAAGCACACTGCTCTTTTTGGGCACATGGGAGAGTGGCAGAAAAAAAGCCAGGGCACAAATCAGACTTCCTGAAGGGCACAGTCATTTAGATTTACAGGAACTTTCAAATCACCACGTTTAAAATTGAAATTCTTATTCTACTGCGAGAGCATTCTTACAGCTGCGTATTCGGTACCAAACTCAAGGCAGCAGCTACTGCACAGACAGCAAAAGTAATATTACTGGAAGTAGAATGTAAAAAAAACACAAACATATATAGTTCAAAACTTCTATAGGCTGCTATTCAAGAGCCCATAAAGTGGACTGCTGAGATTTATACACCATCTTCCTAAAGGCAAATAAAGATGGTGAATAAACACTGGCCATGTCAGCAGGGCTGACTTTCTGTAATTGAATAAAATAAAATTTCCAGGTATGGATGGGGAACGCAAAATGGACAGTGACGGTGCGTTAGCCAAATGAAAATGGTGACATCTATTACCATACCTTACAATTCCCATGTTATGAATAACATGCTCTTCTATCATGTTTATATGTTACAACCATATTGCTCAGAATCATACACATAATTTGAACATCGCGCCATATCAGCTTTTTGAAGGAACTGTCCATTTACTCTCTCTCCCCTATTTTTCTTTTTGAAGTATTTATCCAATTCCTTTTGAAAGTTACTATTGAATTCACTTCCACCACTCTTTCAAGTATTGCATCTAGGTCACAACTCCTTCCATGAGAGAAACATCTCATCAGTCCAAATCAGTTTAAACAACGCAGAAGTCTGAAACATCTCATCATCTTGTATCTACTGTCTTTTCTTATAAAAGGCATTCTTTTTGGATGGACATGGTATGTGGCCTACTGTATACACCACTCCTTTGTAGTAACTTTCAAGGTCACAAAACCATAGGGTGATTTAACTCAAAACCTGCCTAACTAGAAAGAATTCAAACTGCACCCAAAGTGAACTCAGGGTAAAAAGCAATTTTACACTGTAAAAATTTCCATGAACCAGCACAATTATTCAGCATTTTAAAATGATTAATAAAAATTGTTTTAATATATTTTCTTCATAGATTTGATGATTTTTGATTGAAGTAGCTGAAAATAAATTTATTATGATAAATAAGCAATTCAAACAATGTCAATCGACCACCTCTGCGTAACCCAATTTTAAATTACTGAAATTCACTTTGAAAATTATATAAAACTATTTTCTTGTTTTAATTAAAATAAAATTCATCACTTAAAAGCTTTTTAAACACACTTTTTAATTTCCTTCATCTGAAAAGAACTAAAAGAAGCCTTAAATGTTCAAGTCTTCAGAAGACCTGCAAACAAGAGAATTAGCAGGAACTCCCAATGGTGATTAATTTACCCAATTCAGAATTTAGCTTTTAAAACTGGCACAGATAATAACAGAAACTTGACTTGCATTGGACACAAATTACTCTAATAATTCCACAATCTTTTGGGTTATTTAGGTTGATTTTGGTTGATTTGCAGGAAAAAACCTATGCAATTGATACAATTATCTTAATGAAAGATAAGATTTTCTTCACAATTCAGAAGAAGATGGAGCACCTCCACTCATTTCCTTTTAGGTTGATGATGCTTTTCAGAACTTTCATTATTGCACTCGAACACATTTGAACTATAAGGCAAAAAACCCTTTGTCATTGTTCATCTAGTAGCAAATGCTTCTTACATTAATGGTCTTTTCTTTGAAAGAGTCCAGAAGGAGCTGTTGAATGTTGCTTTCTTCACTGAACAAAAGATAAATTAATTTGCCCATAAAGCACAAGAGATGAATGGTTATCATGGACTTTAGCAAACCAGTGCACTTTTGGAAATGAGGTGAACCAATGACTAAAATGAACAAGAATGTACTAAATAGAGATTTCCGGAATGTTCTCTTCATTAAAAAAATTGCCAGTTGATGCAATTAATTAATTGATTTGAATTTTAATTTTCTGGTAGAAACCACTCATTGTATCAATGAATATTCACTTTTTGTATATTGAGCAAGTTAAGGATAAAATCATGTTACCAGATTTGACAGTTAAAAGTATTCCAGGGCCACAATGTTCCAGCCTATTAGAATTGCCCATCATGAATATAATCTTGTCTTTACAACACATGCCCACAACTATTCCGACTACTTACTTGCTCAAGTTGACTCTTAATTTATTCAGTTGTATATGCTCACCTCTCTGAGAGCTAAAAACTAATACTGTCAAACTGGGAGATTAGTCAAACCTTGGTGAGTTTGTAAAATTAGTGGGTTTGTCTTACAAATTAACACAAAAAATTGATTTTTCTAAACAATGAAGCTGTGGGTGCAATTTCTAGTAGGATTTGTAGAACCTACTATTGATAAAATTACCACTCCACATGGTTCTATATATTCAGCAATGATGAATTGTCTGAACATGTCAAAATTCTTACATCAATGTGCAAAATATATACTTTCTTTATTTATCTGCATGTATCATTTTATCAATGACTTGGAGGAGGGAGCTGAAAGATGCATTAGTAAATTTGCTGATGACACCGAGATTGGTGGAATAGTGGATGAAATGGAGGGCTCTTGTAGACTGCAAAGAGACATTGATAGGATGCAGAGCTGGGCAGAAAAGTAGCAGATAGAGTTTAATCCTGATAAGTGCGAGGTGATTTCTTTTGGTAGGACAAACTTGAATGCAGGTTACGGGATCAATGACAAGGTCCTGAGGAATGTGGAGGAACAGAAAGATCTTGGGGTTCATATCCACAGATCTCTGAAGGTTGCCCCTCAAGTGGATAGAGCCATGAAGAAGGATTATAGTGTGTTAGCGTTTATTAACAGGGGGTTTGAGTTTAAGAGCTGTGGAGTTATATGCAACTATACTGGATGTTGGTGAGACAACATTTGGAATATTGTATTCGTTCTGTTCACCTCATTATAAGAAGGATATGGAAACATTGAAGAGAGTGCAGAGGAGATTTACCAGGATGCTGCCTGGTTTGAAAGGCAGGTCTTGTGAGGAAAGGTTGAGGGAGTTGGGGCTTTTCTCTTTGGAGCGGAGGAAGATGAAAAGTGACTTAATAGAGGTTTATAAGATGATGAAGGGGATAGATACAGTGGATGTGCAGAGACTATTTCCTTGGGTTGATGTAGCTGTTACTAGGGGGCATAACTATAAGGTTCACGATGGGAGATATAGGAGGGATGTCTGAGGTAGATTCTTCAGTCAGAGAGTGGTTTGGGTGTGGAATCGACTGCCTGCTGTGATAGTGGAGCCGGACACTTTAGGAACTTTTAAGCAGTTATTGGGTAGTCACATGGAATATACCAAAATTATAGGAAGTGGGAAAACTTGATCTTGGGATTGGACATAGCTTGGCACAACATTGAGGGCTGAAGGGTCTGTACTGCGTTGTACTGTTCTATGTTCTCTGTTCTATGTATCAGAATACATTTATTACATTTCATTTTGCACAATGCGACACTTAATTTTATTAATCTATTCATATTTTGCTTCATGAGGCTAGGGATATGATCAAATTGATAATTCTCTTGTATGTGCACACAGCTGATTTGAATTTAAAAAGTTAAATTGATTTTTTTTGATTGCCCATGAACAAATCTTAAAGCCCAATCAAAAAATGATGTTATTTTAAATATAACTTCAAGGTAAACATATGTCATTGCATTTATAAATGTCAAATGGTTCACAAGGGTAATTCTGGATTTAGTTGTTCAACAAAATCCGACCACTTTGGCAAAAAACGTGAGGAGCAAAGTCTTTGTCACCATTCTAGAAGTTTCCATGAAACCATTCAGTATCAATGTATCAAAGGCTGATATAAATGGTAAATTAGCTTTGCAGTAGTTTGGTTAGTGATTTTGAAATGTAATGAATGTCAGATAAGTAGTTGGGATACTCATAAAATATTTCACTGCTCTCCGAGATAAGTAATGTCTAGCAGGAAGCATTGTGGGAAGAGGCATCTATACTTGTTACTCCCAAGCATTGCAAGCTTAATATAAAAGGTATTAATTATGATCTCCCTTCAAGAAGAGCATATTTTCCATGTGTTAGCATGGATGTCTCAATATGGCCCTGACATCTGAAAAAAATAGTTAAAGGGAAAGGCATAAGTTCATTTTCCTTTTGGATGAGTATAACTGCTTAGGTGTACATTTGGTGGGAAGAATTACCCACTAACAACAGAATCAGCCATATCTTCCTTCCATGGAAATTAATTCATGAAATGAACATTTTCTGAGTCTGTAAGGGGAGTTTCTAAGCATTTTTGTTTCTGCACATGATTTGTATTGCTTTTGATGATGGTAAAAGGCAGTATATCAAACTCTCCTGATATTAACAAAGGATGTTCATATTCATATTCATAGGATTTAAATGTTTAGTATTAAAAATACGATAATCAATTGCCAATCCCAAAGTTGCAAAAATGTAGATTCAGGGAGGGACTATAACAGTGGAATGTTTAGCATTCATCACATTAAGCTTGCTGACTAACCCACACATATTGGATGGATTCATCACAGCATTTTATCAGTCTGGATTTGTGACTAGTACAGTATCAGGTGCCAAGCTCTGGTACTCTGGAGAGTAATCACCATGTGTCATTGTAAAACATTTGTAACTATAAATATAAGGAAAACATTTATATTCAGTTGAGCTGTGAGTCATTGGGCTAAATATTCCCATCCCACCTACTACAGGAATTGTAGCGGCAGAACGGAAAGTTCAGTGCAGCATACAACCTGTGATGGGAATTTTCACAAGGACAAACACGGCCAGGAAATCCTGCCCATTCTCTCTTTGTCTATTTTGCCCCTTTAAATCAATCAGCGCTCCTTGATGTGTATATTTAAATATTGATATCTAATTAAATATTTTATTTAATTAACTGTTGATATATTCAAATTGATATTTATATGAATAATTCAGAATATATGAAGAGGAGATAAGTGAGGATTTGGAAATGCTGAAACTTCAAGTACATCAAAATTGACTTGTGCATTTATTGATATTGTGCCCGAATTTAATAAAATTTCTGCGCTGGAATGGTACATTTATTGCATGTACCATTATTTTGCACAAGAAATGAAGGAAATCATAATGTGATATACATGATCCAAACCAAACCTTCCTGCACTACTGAAACCCTCACTGAAACAATCCCTTCCTATCAAAATTAATAGCATTCGTGACTTTGCTGAATTAACATTTTGTTTACTACTGACAGTGAATCCATTTCAGAATGATGCAGGGTGCGCAGGTAATGTTAGTGGGCATAAAATCACTAACACAATTGTTCAAATGGTGAGATAGAATGCTAGAAACATATGCAGGAGTAGAATCATTCATTGAGTCATAGAGGTTTACAGCATGGAAACAGGCTCTTTAGCCCAATTTGTCCATGCCGTCCAATTTTTTTTAAACCCCTAACCTAATCCTAAACACTCACATTTGGCCCAGATTCCTCTATACCCATCTTACCTATGTAACTATCTAAATGCTTTTTAAAAGATCAAATTGTACCTGCCTCTACTACTATCTCTGGCAGCTTGTTGCAGACTCACCCTACCCCATATAGAAAAATTGCCCCTCTGGACACTTCTGTATCTCTCCCCTCTCACCTTAAACCTATGCCGTTCTACTTTTGGGGAAAGATATTGGGTATCTACCTTGCCTATGCCCCTTATTATTTTATAAACCTCTATAAGGTCACCTCTCAGCTTCCTACACTCCAGAGAAAAAAGTCCTAGTCTTTTCAACCTCTTCTTATAACTCAATCCATCAAGTCCCAGTAGCATCCTATTAAATCTTTTTTGCACTCTTTTTAGTTTAGTAATATCCTTTCTATAATAGGATGACTAGAGTTGCACACAGTATTCCAAGTGTGACCTTATCAATGTCTTGTACAACTTCAAAAAGGCGTCCCAACTCCTGTATTCAATATTCTGATCGATGAAACCTAGAATGCAGAATGCCTTTTTCACAATCTGTTCACCGGTGACTCCACATCAAGGAGCTATGAACATCTACCCCTAGATCTCTTTGTTCTGTAACTCTCCCCAGTACCCTACCATTAACTGAGTAAGTCCTGCCCTGGTTCAAGCTACCAAAATGCATCACCTCACATTTGTCTAAATTTAACTCTATTTGACATTCATTAGCCCACTGGCCCAATTGAACAAGATCCCGTTGCAATTAGAGGTAACTTTCCTCACTGTCCACTATGCCACCAATCTTAGTGTCATCTGCAAACTTACTAACCGTACCCTATATATTCTCTCCGAATCATTAATGTAAATGACAAATAACAGTGGGCCCAGCACTCATCCCTGAGGTACACCACTGGTCACAGGCCTCCAGTTTAAAAAACTCTTACAACCAGTCTCTGGCTTCTATCAAGAAGCCAATTTTATATCCATTTAGATACCCACCCTGGATGCCGTAAGATTTAACCTTATGCAACAACCTACCTCGTGATACCTTGTCAAAGGACCTGCTAAAGTCCATGTAGACAACATCAACTGCACTGCCCACATCTACCTTCTTGGTTACCCCTTCAAAAAAGTTAATTAAATTTGTGAGACATGATTTTCCACTCACAAAGACATGCTGACTTGCATCTCTAAATGCCTGTAGATTCTGTCCCTCAAAATACTTTCCAACAATTTAACCACCACAGATGTGAGGCTCACTGGCCTGTAGTTCCCAGGCTTTTCACTGCAGCTCTTTGTAAACAAAGGCCCAACATTTGCCACTCTCACATTCTAAATTTCCCCAGCCAGTGAAAACAAATCCCTCAGTGTCCAAAATGAAAGTAAAATATCATGGATGCTGGAGATCTGTAGTAAAAGCAGAAAGTGCTAGGAAAAAACCCAGCATGTCTGGCAGCATCTGTGGAGAAAGAAACATTAACATTTTGACTCCAATATGTCTCTTCTTTGGAACTATCCATGATAATATATTTCTCCAACTCTACGAGCCCTTAAAAACTTTGGAGTGATGCCTTGTTAATGTCTTTTGGGGAATCCAGACATTTACTGGTTACCCTTTATCTAATTTACTCATTAGAACCTCAAAAAACTCTAATCAAATTGTCAAATATGATTTCTCTTTTTTAAATCCACATTGACTTTGGTTTTCTGAGTGCATCATTAAGGCTTCTTTAATAAAAGTTCTCAGCAATGTTCTGATGGCTGATGCCAGGTTAACTGGTCTGTAAATCCCAGCTTTCTCTGTTTTTTCCTGAACAGTGTTGTCACATTTGTTAACTTCCAATCTGCTAAGACCATTCCAGAAATTTAGGGATTTTTGAAAAATCATAGCTAACATTCACTATCTGTGTCATTATCCATTTAGAATCTTAGGATATAGACCATCAGGCCTTGAAGATTTAGTGAATTTCAATCTCTATATTTATCAAGTACTTTCTCTCTGCTATTATTAATAATCCTAATTTCCTCATTCTTTTTAGCATCTAGGTTATAATCTATTTTCCATCTGGAACTTGTGTCTTCTCTGTGGAGAAACAGATAAAAATATTTGTACAATGCCTCTGCCACTTTTTAATTCCCTATCTCTGCTGTCATTGTGTCCACATTTCTGTTGCAACAATTTCCATTCTGATATTCCCACACCCGTGCTTTCCTGTTTGTCTCCAATGAGCTGGGAAATTTCAGCCCACAGTGAGCACACAATTCCCAGCTGCACAAAATGCAATTGAAGAAATAATTTGGTCCAATGCCTTATTAAGTCATTTGTGCTCAGCACAGTAGTAAATAAAAAGTTCCTCAATTAACAAGCTTAAGATGTGAAGAATGTGATTTAAACAGGAAAGAAAGTAATTTGGATTGATTTTTGATTTGATTTGATTTATTATTGTCACATGTATTGTATACAGTGAAAAGTATTGTTTCTTGCACGCTATACTGGCAAAGCGTACTGTGCATAGTGAAGGAAAGGAGAGAGTGCAGAATGTAGTGTTACAGTTAAAGCTAGGGTGTAGAGAAAGATCAACTTGATGCAAGATAGTCCATTCAAAAGTCTGATGGCAGCAGGGAAGAAGCTGATCTTGAATTGGTTGGTACATGTCCTTTGGTTCTTCTTCCCGATGGAAGAAGGTGGAAAAGGTCCTTAATTATGCTGGCTGCTTTTCCAAGGCGGTGGGAAGTGTAAACAGTGTCAATAGATGGGAGGTTGGTTTGGGAGATGGACTGGACTTTGTTCACAACCCTTTCTAGTTTCTTGCGGTCTTGAGCAGAGCAGGAGTCCTATCAAGCCACGATACAGCCAGAAAGAATGCTTTCTGTGGCGCATCCGTAAAAACTGGTGAGAGTTGAAGTGTATTATCCCATCTACTTGTGAATTAGCTTCTCCCACTCAAGGGCAAGAAAGAATGGGCAACAATTGGTAACCTTGCCAGTGACATTCATGTTCTATTAACATATTTGAAAAAAGTCAGCAGACATTTCAGAACAAACAGCCCCATGCCAGGATTAAATATTTCTGTTCAATAATTGTCTATAACACATACAAGAGTATTGTCATTCAGATAAAAGTGCATTATTTTTCCCTTTCTCCCACTCGGCTGACTCTTACAATAATTTTCATTCGGTCAGTTTAGATATATTGTGTTTTCCTGTCATATGGTGAAAAATTGTAATGGTAGCAATAAATATTAATCACAGCTGGTTATAGACCCTTGCCTATAAATAAATGAATACCTTGGGAAAGTCATTAAGGCTTTAAGTTTGGGTTTGGATTTGATTTTTAAATTGGTCTGATCATGTTGATTTTGCTGATGATTATCTGAATGATATATATTCCAGGAGATCCTTTAATGCTGAACCAGAGGAACAAAGGCTTAGATCAGGATTAGTGTACTGCTGGATGTCTGGCTGCTTCCACTCTGGCTCACATGGCTGCCCCATGCTGGGGAAGGGCAATCATTGCAGCTGATTTGATGTATAATTTACAAAGATGGACCACACAGGTCTATTCATATATCACTCACTAAAGAACATATATACTGCTGCAAGAGTAATCCACCCCCAAAGTGTAAGGCAGCCAAGTCAGGTGATTTAGACTGACTTATATGATTGCAAGGTTTCTACAAGTAGTGTGGAGTGTTTCTGGAGGTGGTATTGTGAGCTGCATGATTTGGGGATGTTCCTGCATTCTCATAAGGAGGGCAGAAGATTCAGTGACCTATCTACACAAAGGCTACAACAAGTACGGAGCTGTAGTTGATGTGACTCCTGCTTTGAAAAATGATAGGAAGACCGAACAGACGTTCCTAAGAGGGCAAGTTCCGTTCAATCTCATTTGCCAATTTGGAATTGGATTCATCCATGTTCCTTGAAAGTGATAGGATTCTGTCTGCCAAGTCAGCCAATGCAACAAGTAAATCCAAACTGCTCAATTTTTCCTCATCTCAGGAGTTAGTCTTGTGAAGCTTCCATGAATACCTTTCCCTCCATATGTAAGATGACCAAATCTACACACTACTTTTGGTGTGGTCTCACCAGTGCCCCTGTACAGTTGTAGCAAGACTTTCCTACTTTTATCTCCCATTCCTATTGCAACAAAGGCCAACATTTCATTTGCCTTCTTAATTACTTGCTGTGTCTGCATGCATATAACTCAGGGCACAGCATTTCACAGTGAACTATAAAACAGGCAACATCATTTTTACTCACCTTATATACTCTTGCTGCCTCCAATCCATGGTTCAGGAAGGCTTCTAGATTGCAGCAGTTAGAAAACATACATGATTGGAATGATGCTGGCAATTTTGAACCAGCAACGTACGAATTCCTGACTTTCTCTCTGATGTCTGGAAATGGGCAGACACTTTGACCAGTTTGTGTTACCCTGGTCTCTTACTTGTGAGATGGACAAAGGACAAGACTCAGTTCACAGATCAACCCAAATTTTATTAACTAGTTCTTATTATACAAACTCTATTCAAAAACAACTTCTAATTCCCAAAATAACTTCATACTTTATGCTATCTATCTGAGATTTCTTATACTGCCCATATCAGTGAACTGGGCTGAGTTCTGCCATTTCTCGTCTTCAAACCCAGGGGCGTCTTCGCAAAGATTAGTCTTACTTGCCCTCTTCAGTTGTCACTGAGTCTTCATTGTATGTCGAGACTTCGTTATGAGTGGTGTCAAGTCTTCAATCTTGTGGCTTCCAAGTGTCTCATATATCCCCCTCTTTACGCTCTTCTGGAAGATTCTCTGGCTTTCAGCCAATGAGGTCATTGGGAAATGGTCAAAGCATCCAATGGGATTACCGATTCCATATACAGAGAAGACCAGAGCCCCCACAGTTCCATCCTTAGGTGCATGGAGTGCACCTAGCCCTTGCCATATAAGATAATGGCAGGACTCTGAGATGCCAGACAGTCTGGTCAAAATTGGGGAACACACAATTAATGTCCTTAAATGGCCAGGAGTGAGCACTGGTTCCAGCTTCCTGCTCTTGCATGCCTCTGACCTGCTTGTGTTTAAACTTGGCCTGTCTGAATTCCCATCAGGCCTGGCTGCAGAGGCTGTTAAGATTGCCTTTTAGTTAAGATTGTCTAACTCTGCGTGGGACCAGTTGCTCAGGCCTTGGACATCGCCTTCCCACTCTGCTGAAAACAGTTGAAGTCAGAGATGACTCAACCAGCCTCATCCAGGATCTTAGGCTCATGTCACACTATCTGTAACCCCCATGAGTTGCCTGGGCTTGTAAAATTTCACTTACTGTCCTGTCTGGAGACAATACACGTCTCTTTAACCTTTGCTAATGCTATCTCCACTTACATTGTCTGCACCTTTAAGACTTGAATAGCAGGTTAGCTGCAAAGACTTGCATTCTAATCAGTATTCTGTAAACTGTGTGTGACTTTATATGCCCTTCTCTGATCGGAACCTTCCACACACCTGATGAAGGAACAACATTTCCGAAAGCTTGTGAGATTAATATCAAATAAACTGGTTGGTCTCTAACCTGGTGTTATGAAACTTCTTACTGTGTCAGAGATAGAGGCAGAGCTTCCACCTACACTATTTTGAAGCCAAAGCTTTTTATTCCTAACACTGTGACCACATAATCTGCCCATTGTGTCTATTTTCTGGTTACAATTAAGGGGAAAGAACATAGAACATAGAACATAGAACAATACAGCACAGAACAGGCCCTTCGGCCTTCGATGTTGTGCCGACCAAAATAAAAAGCAATGCCCCTCCTAACTAAACCATTCCCTTCTCATCCATATACTTATCAACTAACCTCTTAAACGCCACCAAACTTGGCGCATCTACAACAGCTGCAGGCAGGGCATTCCACTCCCTAATCACTCTTTGAGTAAAGAACCTACCTCTGATATCCGTCCTATAACTCATACCCCTTAATTTAAAGTTGTGTCCCCTCGTGCTAGCTTTCTCCATCCTAGGAAAAAGGCTATCACTGTCCACCCTATCCAAACCTCTAATCATCTTATATGCTTCAATAAGATCCCCCTTAGCCGCCTCCTTTCTAACGAAAACAACCTCAAATCCTTCAACCTCTCTTCATAGGACCTGCCCTCCATACCAGGCAACATCCTAGTAAACCTCCTCTGTACCCTCTCCAATGCCTCCACATCTTTCTTATAATGTGGCGACCAGAACTTCACACAATACTCCAAGTGCGGCCGCACTAGAGTTTTATATAGTGAGAGATTATGGTATTACGTATTATAGTACTTAACATTCTTGAAAGTGAATAAATCACCAGACCTGAACAAAATGTACTCCAGGTCATTCAGGGAAGGAAAGAAATAATCGGAAGATCCGACCATAAATTTCCAAATCTTTCTGATTACAGGCTTAGTGCTGGAGAACTGCTAACATTGAACTATTGTTTAAAAACAAAGAGATAGTGAGTAATTATTGGTCAATCAGCCTAAATTCAGTAATGGACAAATTAATGAAAAAAATTCTGAGAATATGAATCATCGTTTAGAAAGGATGGATTAGTCAAGGACAGACAGCATAGATTTCTTAAGAGGTCAAGTCTGTCTAACTTGCTTCAAATTTTTGAGGAGTTAACAAGGAGGGTAAGTGCGATTTGATGTTTATATGGATTTATAGGGATTTAAGCAAGACATTTTAAGAGCTCCCACATGACTGACTGGTCAACAAATTAAAATTTCATGGGATTTACGGTAAATTGAACCAAAATTGACATGGTGCAGAAGATCAACAGGTGTTTTTCTGCCTGGAAGGCAGTTCCTCTGCAGGATCCCTTGTTGTTCATAGCAGAACCCATCCCCCCCGCAGGAGTGTTGACCTTGGGTGGGAATTTCCAGCCTTGGGGTGAGTCTGGCTGAAAAATCACACCCTTAGACTTAAATGAGAGCTTGCGATTAAGGTGTTTGCAGTTGAAACATGGAGGTTAAACTGGAACTGTACAAAACTAATTAGTTATAGCCGGAGCACTGCATCCAGTTCTGCTCACCACAGGCACAAACACAAAAAAAACTGAACTGAAGAGGTGTGCTGAGAGTGACTGCTCTGGACATCAAGATAACAGTTGACTGAGAGTGGCATCAAGGAGCCCTACAAACCTGTAATCAATGGAAATCAGAGGAACATTCTTCCTGGTTGGAGTCATACCTAGCACAAACAAAGATGGTTATTACTGTTGGAGGCTAATCATCTCAGTCCCAGGATATTGCTGCAGGAGTTGTTCAGAGTTGCGCACCGGACCTAACCACTTTCAGCTGTTTCATCAATGTCTTTCCCTTCAACATAAAGTTAGAAGTGGAAATGTTGCTGATGATTGCATAATGTTTAGCACCATTTGTGACTCCTCATACTGAAGTAGTCCATGTCCAAATGCAACAAGAACATGGACAATATTCAGATCCTCACACAGCACAATGCTAAGCAATGACTATTTCCAACAAGAGGGAATCTAAACTATTTCCCCTTGACATTTATTAGTATTATCATCACTAAATCTTCCACAATCAGTATCCTGGGAGTGACCATTGAGCAGAAACTGAACTGGACGAGACATATAGATACTGTGACTACAAGAGCAGATTAGAGGCTAGGAATTAGGCAGCAAGTAACTCAGCACTCAATCCCCAAAGCCTGACCACAAGTCAGGATGTGAAGGAAAACTTTCCAATTGCCTGGATAACACTCAAGAAGCTCAACATCATCAAAGAGAGAACAACTTGCTTGATTTACACCCCATCAACCAGGTTAAATATTTTCTCTTTCCACCGGTGCTACACAGCGGCAGCAGTATGTACCATCTGACAGACGCACTGCAGGAACTCATTGAGGCTCCTTAGGCAGCATCTTTCAAACTCACAACCTCTACCACTTCGAAGGATAAGGTTAACAAATACCTGTCAACATTACCACCAGCATGTTCCCCTCCAAGCCACTCACCATTCAACTTGGAAATAATTCGCTGTTCCTTCACTATCACTGGATAAAATTCCTGGAACTCCCTCTCTAACAGCACTGTGAATGTACCTAAAGCTCATGAACTGTCTCAATAAGACAGCTCAGCAGCACATTCACAAGGGCAATTAAGCATGGGCAATAAATGTTGTACATGTACAAATAGAAAATACACTAGAGAGGATAAAGAAGTGATTTACAAGGATGACACAAGAAATGGAAACTTTTAGCTGCAAGAAAAGATGTGAAAGGCTGGAGTTGTTTTCTGTACTCTAGAGGAAACTATGGGGAGGTTTAAGTGAGGTGTATGATAATGAGGGGCCTACATAGGGTAAATAAGATGAATATATTTGCTTTCACAGAGAAGTCAATACCCAGAGATCTAAGCCATTGATTTAAAATAACTGGTGAAAGAATGATGGGCTGCCTGAGGAGTACATTTATCACCTAAAGGATGGTAGAAATCTGAAGCTCACTGCCTGAAAGGATAATAGAGGCACAAACCTTCATAGCATTTAAAGAAGCACTTGGTACTGCATTAGATCTGGCAGGTGGGATTGGACAGGAGAGCTCTTTTCTGTGCTGGCATGGGTTTGGTAAACTGAATGACCTCCCTCTATGCTAGCTCTTTCTATATTTATGCTGTTACATCCCAGCTCTAACATTCTGAATGTAGAATAAACTAATCTTCTGGGTTAATTACAAAAAGAGTTTGCTGTGAGTTACTGAAAAATTGGACCACAGAAACTGAAGGCTTAGGGAAACCTACCACAGCCTTGTTTTAAAACAATAAAAAACACATTTACTTAAAGACAGACACTGAGAGGATAAAGAAATTCAGTTTGCTTCTCTCACCTGTGAATATAGCCCAGTGTTTTGCGCAAATCCTTCCTATCCATTGGAAAAGATACAAAAGTCTGAAATCACGTACCAACTGACTCAAGAACAGCTTCTTCCCTACTGCCATCAGATTTTCGAATGGACCCATCTCACATTAAGTTGATCTTTCTCTACATCCTATGTATGACAGTAACACTATAATCGGCACTCTCTCCTTTCCTTCTCTTCTATGTAATCTATGAAAGATATGTTTTGTTGCACAACAATACTTTTCACTGAATCCCAGTGCATGTGACTATAATCAAATCAAATCAAAAAGTGTAGCTAGGGAGATACAGGTTAAAACATCTAGTAAAGTTAAAACAAGTGAGTTACTTCAATTGCTCATAGAGCATTTGAACCCCATTTATGAACCAGAACAGATGAGGAATTAAAGCCTGATACTAAACCCTTTCCTGCAACTAAATTCAATGACTGATCTGTCTTGATTTCAATGAATATGAATTTTCAGAATGTACAGCCTTCTTTGTTCTTCTCAGCCCCCAGCCCCATATCCCTCTCTGTCAGTCTTACCCATATAACTGTCTAAATGCTTTTTTTAAAAGACAAAATTGTACCTGCTCTGGCCGCTTGTTTCAGACACTCATCACCCTCTGTATGAAAAAATTGTCCCTCTGCTGAAAGCAGTTTAGAAATTTTCATGAGTCCCATTTTCCGAGGGTGAAAAGAAATGGCATGACAGAAAGAAGAAATTGGTTAATTTTTTCAAAAACATTTAAGGCACTCAACTGTTACATTTGCAAGTTGTTTTCATAAGTTTAACAAGCAGTGAAGCCATGATTTGTGTATTTTTCTGTATTTTATTACTTACATTTTTGGAACTGTGGGTGGACATAGCCAGGAGGGCAATGATGACATTTGGTTTGTGGCTTGACATCACTGGTGTGAGAGGGAAGGGTGAATATGTATATGAGAGTTGTATAAGGGTGTGTGAATGTGAGAGAGGGTGAGTTTGTGTGAGAGAGGGTGAATGTGCAAGAGAGAAAGGGAGTATGCGTGAAAATGAGGGGTGTGTGTGTGAGAAAGTGAGATGATTGTGTGTGAGAGAGGGGTGAATGAGAGATGTGGGTCTGTGTGTGGGGTGGGGTGGAATATGTGAGAGAGATGGGTGGATGTGAGAGAGAGCGGTGAATGTGCGAGAGAATGAGGGGTGTGTGTGAGAACGTGAGGTGAGTGTGTGTGAGAGAGGGGTGAGTTTGTGCAAGAGAGAGGGGCAAGAGAGAGAGGTTTGTCTGAGTGCATATTTGAGGGAGTAAAATGAGTGTGGGTGTAATTATGTGAGAGAAAGGTGTTTGTATCCGATATGGGAATCAGCTTTTCAGCATTATTGCTCCCATTAAAAATGACAAAAAGTAAGAGAATGGTTTAGATTAACTGCTCCTAAAGTGGGTACTACTTCCAGGGATTTATGTTAAGAACCAAGGGATGGTGGCTTGGCTGGAGATTAATGTGAGGGGGCCATGTAGCCAGCAAATGTATTTATGATTGTGTACCTCTTCCTAGTTCCTAATGTAGGCAAAGATATAGCTAGAAAAGAGTAGCTTACATTTGATTTATTTTGCAATACTGATATTGTAGCAAAAAAGGGGCATCAACATGAGAATGTTTGGGGTTTCCTGGTTCTCATGGGGGTTTCAAGGTTTGAGAAGTTTGGGAAAGCCTGCATTCGGCTGCCCCCTTAATAGATGTCTTAAAACGGAGGTATTGTGCACAGAGTGTGCCAGAAGACATCTGAAGAAAATTGAAAGCCATCTTGACAAACAACCCTGTACTAGCTGCCTCAGTACACCTTTTTATTCATAGATGCCAGTTAATTGGGGAAGTGTCCAATTGGCTATTTTTCTAAACAACTCAACCAACACTGGAACATATGCACCCCAATCAGAAGGAAAGCTTGGATGTCCTTCTAGCTGTCCGACATTTTGAAATCAATATTCGTCATGGGCACCCAGAGAATCTGGTATGCCCAGACCACAACTTTCTAAAACATTTGGAAAATTTCAACGCAACCAATGCCAGCCTGTTCTGCTGGCCTGTTCTTACAGCCCTTTAACCTAAAAATTGCTCACGTCATGGGCAAAGACAATGTCATTGCTGAGTTTAATCACAGGTTTCAATACAGAAACACTGACATTGTCCTTCTTAGCTGTGTATTTGACTCTTCAGTGTGAATAAGAGAATGAATGGAAACCTCTTTACTCCTTTACTCCCTTTCATAAGACCATATGAAAAGAAAATGAAATAGAATTAATTTTCTACCCCAAGCATGAATGGACTGACGTATCAATAAGACACAAAAGAAATCAAACCTGTGTGTAGTAAACCTTATTTGCCTGCTATTTTAAGATGGACTTTGCTGAGCCAAAGGATGACTGTTAAAGGTCACATGATTCAAAGAATTGGTCATTTGTCTTGGAAACTTCCAACAGGAATTACAAACTAAAGATTTCCTCTCTCATCCTTGTAGAATTTCATGCTGCATTATAAGGACATTATAATGCTAAACCAGGAGACATGCAGGGATCAAAACCAGGTGTTAACTCATTCATCTTACACCTGGGACTCTTCTAGTCTATTTCAAAAGGGGGCTATTGAGGGGAAAATGGATATCATTTGTATTTTTATAAGCTTACATCTGAGTCATAGGACCAACTTCACCATCAGGTTGGGCGTGAAAATGTGGTAAAGTCGAGCATGAGATGAATAGTGCAATCTGCACCCATCTTTGTGCCAATTACCCCTTTACCAAGGCCTGAAAATGGCCTCAATTGAGACCGCAACTGAAATAGGCGCAGCGGCCATTTAAATGCATTTTCATTCATAACTTGGCTGCACACCCAACTTTACCAGCCCTTCTCCCTTTACCACTACGTTTGCCCATCCAGATTTGACATGAAACGGTCATGGTCCACAAAAGTCTGATTCAAGTGCTCCAGTTAGTGAGGAAGTTAGAACCGAGTGTTTGATGACTCTCTGATTGAGATCAGTGAGGGTGGGGGTGCGGGGGGGAGATAAGGGATGTCCGCTGCCACTCTGCCTGTGGTCAGTGAGAGGGAAAGTAAGGAGGAGCTCGCGATTGGTCTGGCTGGTGGAGGGGGTTGCGGGGTGGGGGGGGATGAGATGGTTAATAATGTTGTGGCGGTGTCTGGGGAGGCTGGGGAAGGCAATATCCAGCCCAGAGAAGAGCCGTATTCCATCATTCTTTTTCTGTGCATGTGCAGTTGGAGATGCTGATCGGAGCTGTAAGGTTTTGGGCGCATTAAGCTCCACCCACAGGCTTGTGAAGCGTGATTTGGAAATGCTGATATTTTTGCAGGCAAAGTGCGTATGGAAGGGCCTGAGAACGGGTCTAAAAGTCAGATCTGAAACACTCCCAGTTTCAAATCCACCCAGCACTTAGAATCAAAATGGTAAAAAGGGCGCATAGGGTCTGGGTCCCAAAACAAGTTTGTGAACCTTTATGGTAACTCTATAAAAGGCTAATGACTAGGACATGATACACCATAAAACAAAATCCAGATCCAGATATCAGATAAACATCCCTTTTGAAATCACTGTGGAGGACCAGAACATGAGCGACCATTTTGAAATCTCTATATTCAGCTGAGAATTGAGTCTGCTGGTTACCCCAGCCTGAAAAGAACAATAGCTGACCAAGTACTTTATTATCATCTCACAATTCTTCAAAGCATCCAGCCATCAAGAGCCATGCAGTTTATTGACACTAGCCTCACTGTTTTGCATCATATTTGCTTTAAAAGCATTTGTGCCGCTGTCTCCAACCAGGAATTCATCTGAACTGAAAACAACAATGAAAGGAATTCTTTCTGGACTTTGACTTTCTGGACTCTGGAAATCACATGAACTGATATTTATTTCTGTGGTTCTCTTACTGTTGTTATCCATAGTTGTAAAACTCCTTCTTTTCTATCCTCCTTTTGTATCTATGTGGTTCAAATATCACCTCCTTTCCGCATCACTCCCCAGGTTTAAATGAGGAATAAAATAACCTTCTGGTTTAATTTTACAGAGAGTTTACTGTGAGTTATTTATAAAACAGGACCACACAAGCTGAGAGTTTGGAAAAACCCGCAATGGCCCAATTTTAAAATATTTAAAACATCTCTGTTTATCGACAGGCAGTGAGAGAATAAAGATATAGGAACATAGAAGGTTAGTTTGCCTATCTTACCTGTCTAGACAGGTACAGAAATCATTCTCCTCCTCAAGTTTTCAAGCAATGAAATCTATTTTAAACTACATTTTGCACTGTTCATTGTTTTTTTAATGGTTTTTTATGATTTTAGCTTTCAGTTTTGAACTTGATCAATTAATGCTGGCTTGTGCTACTTGTGACTGGTGTTACTGAAGCTGAAGGGCTCTTCATGGTGCCACTCTGATATTATCAGGGCCAAAAGTTCCAAGCTTATACTAACACATCGAACTGGACCAGTGACTCTGGTGCTATAATTCACTTCTTAGTGCTTGGCAGCTCCTGATGTTGTTAGTTTTGCTGACTTTCCTGTTCCAATTCTTGATGCCATTTTCTGTGAAAAGCTTTGGAGGGAACAATATATGGATATTCTCTTCATGGTCTTTTTATTTAATGTTTTTAATTTTCAAATGTCTGTTTTCTTGGGACGGACAGCATAGTGGCACAATGGTTAACACTGCTGCCTCATAGCTCCAGGGACATGGATTTGATTCCAGCCTTGGGTGACCATCTGTGTAGAGTTTGCACCTTTTCCTCATGTATGCATGGGTTTCTTCTGCGTGCTCTGCTTTCTTCCCACAGTTAAAAGATGTGCGAGTTAGATGGATTTGCCACATTAAATTGCCCTTAATGTCCCAAGATATATAGGTTGGGAAGGGGGGGGGGGTAGTTAGAAGAGCAAATATGTGGAGTTACAGTGATAGGGTCTGGATAAGATACTCTATCAGAGAGTCAGTGCAGATATGATGGGCCAAATGGCCTGCTTCTGCGCTATAGGGGTGTGTATGATTGTTTGGGATGAAAGTGTACAGTGTTTGTGAACAGATATGACAAACTGCAGTTCTCCATTGGTACTTGGGTTTTTGAGCAATAGATCTGAAAGGATGGAATCCTGTAGAAGAAATAAAAATATATTATATATGTAGATGGAAGGGATTGAATCAAGCACATGGGATATTCCCAACACGTACAGGCAACAGTAGAGGAAGGGTCTTACAAAGGAATGTTCTACAATAATCTCTCAGCTTTCATTAAGGATCTTTACTCATACACAAATCCATCAAACTGCTCCTTTCTTCTATATAAATATAGCATGGAAATTTTATAATACGCACAAACCTATAATTGAATATAATCTGCTAACATTTCCCTCTTGGCTCCTTCCTGTGATAACCAGGCTGAGTCTAAGAGTAGACCAAATAGTGATATCAAAGTCACAAATCTTATCCATCCATAATGGATTGTTCACATGATTCCCCAAAAAATAATTATTCAACATTATGATCTTTCTAAAAGTATAAGTTTTACACAAAGAGTTCATGATAAAGACAAAACATAAGGCAAAAATTCAACACTTTGTTCAGAAAATTACCTGAAAGTTCAAGCATTAAAACTTCCTACAGATTTTACATCTGAATACAAGTGACTATTGATGCTATTCTGTTTTCAATAAACAATGCTGGAGGCCTTAATCACTGCCCAGCAGATGGCACACTCACACAAGTTGCAAAGGTATCAGCTGGCATATGAAATACACTTACTGTTAAAAAAAATGCAATGCTCAATAATCTTTTGATGATATTGATTTTATTTGCAATGTTAAATTATGAATTTTTTGTATAGTAATTATTATGGTCATATTCATAGTCATTGTTAGTAAACACTAAAAGACAAATTTTACTGTATTCAGACATTTGTTTAAAGTGAATAGACAAATGGCTCCTTTTAATAATTGCACTGAATGATTACAATGAAAAAAAGTGACTGCTGTTGCTCTCATACTATAGCCTTCCATCCACCCCTCCAAGCTACTGAACTGAACAACTGAAAATGTAATAAATTGTCGGTTCACCTGAAGACCTTGAGCTTTCCCCATCAGCCATTTTGATCTAGTATATCTCTGTAATAAGCTGGATTACTTCCAGTAATGGTGGTGTCTATGTGCAGTAACAGCACATCTGTGAGGAAGTGAACATAAGTTCAACCATAGAGATGTTGAATGGAAACTGTTGCCTTTAAACAAGAGAGTTGCCAGTCAAGCGTTGAAATCATCCTCAAATCAACTAAGGTACTTATAACGTCCAAATAGTTGGATAACCTGAAACTCTATGTTGATAGCACAATATCATTTTTTAATTAGCACTTTGGGAATTATTCACTTTTATGCCCTCTTTATGGGTAAATTAAGAAAGTAATTGCATTGGACTGACACTCAAAGACCATTCCTAGCTATTGATTGGGGTATGTTGTAGGACAACAAGCAGGTAAAGTTTTAAGCTACTTAATAATAAAAATACAATTTCCATGCAAATGAGACAGTTTTTTGAGGAAAGCTTATAAGTGGAAATGTTTAACTAGGCAGAGAGGTTGGGAGAAATCATTAAAATCAACAACAAAGAACAAATAAATCTATTGGTTAATTCTTTATTTTAATAGTGAAGTGATTCTCCAAACAACACTGTATGATTTCATTCAAAACATGTTAATTAGCCACATTACAAGTTATTTTCTTCTTTCAATTAAATTAAGTAAATTAAGTATATTTTTTAAGGATCATCTTAAGTCTTAAAAGGCAATCTTCAATTGGTATAAAGCACATAGGTTGCAATCTAAAGAACTGGGAAGTTAGAAGTAAGAAGGGAATTTTCACAAAGCTGTCACATTGCAGGGCAGGTTTTTACAAGGGCAATATCAAATGAGTTGTAAAACAATCTATTTCTAGATCAAAGGTGAATTGAAGGAAATGATGAGAAGATGGCTTGATGAGCCTTGGGGACTGTCCCTCAATTTGAATATGATGACTACTCAGAGTCTCAAGTTCCTGTCATGGATCGTATGACACATGGGGCAGGGCACCTCCCAAGGTAATTGGATCTGGAATGCAGGATTTGCTCCCTTTTCTTTTCTTCTCTGGTCCTGCTTTGCTTCATCATGAAGATTTAACTCAAAGTGTGATCAACCACATGGACAAGTTGTTGTTATTTTGAATATTGTTGTTATTATTTGCTAACAAGCTCCTCTCAATCATTAATGTCAATGTTGTGTTGCTGCAAGGATAGCTTCAGAATGTCTTTGCAGCATTTTCTTTGTTCTCCTCTGGAATATTGGCCAGTTGACAGATCGGAAAACAAGATTTGGTGTGAGAGTCTCTTTTCAGCCATGTGGATTCAGTATCCTGTCATTGAAGTTGATTTTGCAGAGGTTTTGCCTGAAGGTCTTCAAGAAGGTCATGAATGCTTGTTTGACTTGCATGGGTTGCCACTTTGACTTGATAGTGAGGCTTGCACACTTCAATGACCCTTTGAACAATGCCATAGAGCTCCTTGATCCTCTGACAGCAGTGTAGAACGGAGTTGTCAGATAAAGTCCAGCTCAATAAATTTCTCAATGATAGAACAGTCAAAGGAAGACCGTACATCTCACTGACAACAAAGGCAGAAGAAGACTACAGCAATAAAATGGTTCTGATCAATTTGGTGCAACAGCCATTGAAATAAGACAGAATATAAAACTGGGCTAAGAATGACCAAAAGATTGATAAGGAAGAAAAAATTAGTGTACAAGAGAAAAGTAGCTAGAAATAAAAAGACAAATAAGTTTCTAGAGATACTTTAAATAAATAAACTGATCCTCTGAAAAGTGAGTCTGGGGAATTAATAATGAAAAATAAATAGATAGTAAATGAACTGAACTGATATTTTGCATCAGTCTTCACTATAGATGATTCAAGTAATACCCCTGAAATATCTGCAGATCAGGAACTGGAAGGGAGGGAGGAACTCAGGAAAATTACAGTCAACAGGGAAATGGTACTGAGCAAATTGGATAGTTGCAGCCTGACAAGTTCTTGGAAACTGATGGAGTTCATCCGAGGATCATAAAAGAAATGGCCAGTGAGATAATTGGTACATTGATTTTAATTTTTCAAAATTCCCTGGATTTGGGGAAGGCTCCATTAGATTAGAGAATAATGAATATAAACCCTTTATTCAAAAAGGGAGGAAAATAGGGATAAGAAGATGATATTTTTTCTCTTTGAAATTCTCATCCTCAAAATGTGGTGGAAGAAGGATCTTTGAATATTTTTAAGGCAAAGATAAATAGATCCTTAATAAGCAATGGGGTGAAAGGTAATCTGGGAGTAAATGGGGATGTCGAGTTGAGATTACAACAGATCAGCCATGATCTTATTGAATAGCAGAGCAGGCTTGAAGCTGGCCGAAATATATACTCAGATTTACATTCATATAAATCTGAACTTCAACTTTTCCAAATTGTATGGACAATCACAATGTCATCAAACAAAGTTACACACAGGCTTCTCAGCAATATATAACAGTGCAACAGAAATCCCACCCAAAATGCCTTCACTACATCTTCCAATCTAATGAGAGTAGTCTATCCAGAAGGGATGGACTTACTAGGGAAATTTCCGGTTCTTGAAATAATATTCCTATATCACTTGCAAATAATTTGTCCATACTGAATATTATGCTGAATAGTGAAATATTACTGCACAGAAGATTCTAAATAGTCTAATTATTTTGTTTTTTTTAATGTTATCGCTGAAATTCTCCAACACTCAAATGGTGAATTGAAATGGTGGCTCTTGTAGCACTATGTAGATACCACCCAGAGACATAAGTAAGTGAGCTGTGAACAATTAGTGATATCTTTCATTTCTATCTCATGCGGAATTTTAAAAAATTAACTGACAACAAAAGTTGAGGTATTAATCATCTAAACTCACTGACTGCTTTCTTTCCATTTCCTAGACAATAAGCGTTGAGGGCAAATGTGATGTCAAAATTGCTGCTCGAGCTGTAATTAGCCAATACAGTGAAGACTGAGTTGAATTTAGAAACTTTTGGCTTACATGGTTTGAAGTTACCCCTCGTAATCTCTTTATCCACCACACCACCAGAGCATATAAAGAATTTTATGCACTTTCTATTCAATCTATATTTTCAAATTACTTATGTTGATCTACCTCAATTATTTGTAAAAAATAACATTTTGTAAATAGGAATGGTGTTAAAAATCTTTGTAAAAGTATATATAAAGAAAGGAAAATACCATTTTGATGATTTTGCCATTAAATAGGTTAGCTTAAGCATCAGTGCCTCGCTATGACAACATTGAGGCAACATACAGGGTCTTCATTTAGTGTTTTTTGTGTTAATGCTGAGTGTTTCTCTTTATATTACTTTACACAATATTAGATTACATCAAGACAGATCTGTTCAGCTTGGTATAAATTATTTATTAACATTCCTAGAAATTTTTATTATTAATTGTTATTATAAATATTAATTTTAAAAAAAATTCGAAGTGATTGAAATTTGAATAATTACTGCTACGTGCTTTATCTTCTCATATCCATAACAAATACTGAGAAGTAGGATTGAATTTCTTCTACCTTACTATAACCTGCTCTTATTCAAGCAAATATTATTCTAACAGTCTGATAACGTTATTAAACTCAAAGCTTCTGTTGAAAGATTACACTTGCATCTATTTTAACTGTCTACTTTTGTCTCAGTAATGAATGTGAGCTGCTTGGGTTATTTTGAGCTGATTGTGTCTACTTGCAGGGCTCAAGTGAAAAATAAAATTTGCATTTCTGAGAATTTTCGACAACACAGAACAAAGTACATTCATATCATTTTGAGTGTCTGTTCATTCCTGTTGTCACAGAGACGTCTCCCCATCAACATATTGTAAAATAAATATATAACAAACACAGTACTTGATAGCATATATCATGAAGCAACAGTTCTTTAGAAGAAATTTCTAGCCCCAGGAACATCTAGGATATACTTAAATAGTGTCAGAAGTTTAATATTTTAGATCAAATTAATGTCATGGTAGTTTATGTAGAAAAATTAGTTTATTAACTTTCTAAAGTATAACAATATTTTGAAAAGAGGTGCTTTTTACTGTTAAATGATAGGAATTAAAACATTCAAATGTTTTGCTTTGCATTATATTTATTGATATTTTCACTTAATGTAGCAGAATTTTTAACCTAATTGTGCATTCAACTTAATTTCAAAGTTAAGAAAGTGAAGGATTCCTGTAGATCTCATTTAGTTGGTTATATTACTATGGCTTTGGTTCAGTTTAGTTTCTTTTTAGTAATGTATTTGTCTATAAAGTCAGTTTTCAAATACGTATTGAAATTGAAGACCATTGTGATTCAAATTCTGATTTTAAACCAGATTCTGAGTTGCTTCTTATGTCCAACTAATTTGTTGCAATATATTTCAGGGATTGCAAAGGTAGTGGGTGAATCAGCAATGGTTTGTCTAGAATTTTGGGCCATTCAATGGTGATTTCTGACTATTATCTTAGATTATGTTACACTGCAGTAAATTTGTCTGGACTCTAATTGCACAAGGATATAATAGTCTTAATCATTTGAACTTTGAATACACTTAAAATGCCTCAGTTATGGAGATGTGCAAACTAATTCTGTACTGAAAGACAGTTGCAGAGATTGGAGCAATTACCAATCTGAAGAATTAGATTTACTCCCTTTCTCCTTTTCCATCTTGGTCTTAGTAGAAATATTTTATTGCAGTTTAGCTAGGAAAGATTTTAATTCCTGTAATAAATATGTGTTAACCCAGTCAACAGAAAGCTCAACAGTAGGTTTTACTCATAATTATCTTTTTGAAATTAAATATGTTTAAATACATGATCAGGAATTGAGATATACATGAATAAAATTTGTTTCACTGGAACACAAATTATAAAAAAGTTAAATCACCAGAAAGAAACACAGAAACAATATTTAAATACAAATACTGTACCATGGAAAATTAAATACAAAATGCATGATGTTATGTCTCACCAGGTGGTCAGGAAAATGTAGTCTTCCCTCATATAATTAATTCTTATTTACAGTAAAATAAATTTTGTAATTACAGCATATTTATTCATTAAATGTAATCAAGAGTTTAATGATGGCAGATGAGAGGACCAATCACAAGTTAATTTGGGAAATCCTTTTTTCTTACAACTAGGTTGATTTCTAAGACATCTTCTATCAAGCACAATGCATATACAGAAACAAGTAATTAAATCCTGCAACATAGCTTAAAACAGCCTTATAGATCACATGACATGTGGTTCTCAAATACAACTGATTATCTTAATTGACGCTTCGCCTTCCTACTTTGATCTGTTCATATCTGAATGAGAAATTTAGTTGATAACAAAAAATACTTTTTAAAAAACTCAGCAGAAATGTAAAATTATGTTAAAAACAAAATTGTCTGAGACTTTAAGGGTCATTGAAGTTCAAACCGTACAATAGAAAATAAATGACATTGTTGAAATTATCAAGATTTTAAAAAAAAGCACAGACTGAATATGACGAGCAGAACCAAAGAGAACTAATTGTTCAACTGTGATTGTTATGCTTCATTAGTGCAGAAATCTGTTGTTTCTTTGACCCCCTTCAACTGCAATACTTAGCTCTAAATGACCACAGCAGAGCTGATTTAAGAATGGGTAGAGAAAATCAGCTCAGTCATGCTTTCTGGCCTCCATTTAGCAGTATATCTAAATAAAAACCACTTAGTGTCTAATCCTGCATGATTGGAATCAGATATCCCTTGTGTGATGTAGCTTAAAGTAAAATAATTGTTATCACGAATGGGAATGAATGGGGAAAATTAATATTTTAAGAGAAACCATGACATAGGTAATTATAACTGTTCATCTCAGTCTGATTGTGTCAGTAATTAAGACTCGCAGTAATGTATTTGTGCGATTACGTAAAATTTTCTGCTAAAAAGTTACAGAATCCACATTCAAGATGTGAACCTATCAGTAGGCGGTAAAGTAACCTAACCAATTTTATTGTATGACTCTCTAATTTTGATTTTATTTTGCCCATGTGTGGGTGACATATGCAGATAGAAAACAAACAACTGTGAAAGTAAGGTCAGCATCCGCAGGTCACAAAGATCCACCTATTACAGAGCTACTTCTGGAAGCAATGGGAAGACTAAATGAACTGGGTGACTGCTTTGCAGAACACCTCTCCGTTCAGTCCACAAGCTTTTGCCAGACTTTCTGGTTTTAATTCACCACCTTGCTCTCATGTTCATATGTCTGTTCTTAGGCCTGCTGTAATGTTCCAATGAAAACTAATGCTGGCTTTAGGAACAGTACCTCATATTCCAATTAGACACTTCATTGCATTCCAAATTAAATATTGAGTTCAACGCCTAACCCCAACACTGTCTTCCATTGTGATTTTTTTTGTCAAAGCCAGATTGTATGATGTTTTCATGTCTTTGTTTAATTCAGACAGGGCTGTTCTTTATTCTACCATTCACTCTTAGTCCAGACCAACATTTTTTTCTTTATTACAACCATTACTGTTCCCTTTGCCTTTTGTTCCATAACATCTCCTAACGAGCTCTGACTTTCCTTTTAGTTCTATTTGACTCCCCTACTTCTTTCAATAACATAAACCTCATCACATTCCTATCTCTCTTCAGTTCTGAAGAATCAAATTGGATTCAAAACATTAACTTTGTTTCTCTCTCTGCAGATGCTACCAGATCTGTTGAGTTTTTCCAACACCTTTTGTTTTTAGTGCTTTTGGAAATATGCTATTAACGGAATAATTTATTAATGTGGATGCATACTTGGAGAAACAGGGGGTGGGGGGGTGGGGGTGCGGGGGAGGGGGGAATTAAAACCTGGAGGAGTGAGTGGATTTGATTATGGGAAGAGAGTTCAAGCAAACAGAAATGTGAGAATGTTGGGAAGAAGCTTCCAATTTGTCAGCTTTGGGTTTAGTTTGAGGACGTTAGTCTGAGGGGACATAGCTTTAAACTGAGGGGTGATAAATATAGGACAGATGTCAGAGGTAAGTTCTTTACTTAGAGGGTAGTAAGGGCATAGACTCGCCAACTTTAAGGGCGTTCAAATGGTCATTAGTGCAGAAATAGGCATATGGATAATATTGGAATAGTTTAGGTTAGAGGATCATTAGATTGGTTCCACTGGTCGGCGTGACATCGAGGGCCAAAGGGCCTGTACTATGTTCTATGTTTGTATGAAGCCCCATCTGGAGAGGTGGGTGGTCTATCAGTACATGCTAACACGCCTCCACATATTACGTGGCTTCTGAAATTCACCATTGAAAATAAATGGCAATTGAGCAAATTAATTTAAACTCATGAAAATAATGCAACAAATACTCAGTACTCACACTTTCTTTCTTAACTACTAGCAGGAAAGAGTTTGTTCAAAGTACTTTTGCTGAAAAGTTTCTTTCTACATCTTCAATCTCAGCAGATTTGTGGCAACTACTTTATCCCAGAGCTCAGACAAGGAACAGCCTACTCTTGAGAGACTGCAGAGAGGACAGCAGTGAACAGGAGACAATACCTGTGACACAGGATCTGAAGCCCCAGTTCACATGACTGTAGTGTTAGAAGGCCCCGTAGTCATTGCCAGGTGTTGATAGACATTAGCAGCACACTTAAGACCTACCCAGTTCAAAGTTGTTTGATGTTCTTCATCAGAATGCCAAATAATGAATCTCTACCATGGCATAATGAATGTTATATGACCACAGGATGTGCAATCAAACAAGCCATTGACAAGCTCTAAACCGATCTGGGGTGCCACCCAACACACACTAGCCAGAGTAACTGCAATGATGGATACTGCAGCGCAGCAGCATTTGGTTCCTAAAAAAAAACTCAGCCACTCTTTACACAATTCTAAGATCTAAAACCTAGGAACACTATGTTTTCTTACACATTCATACATAATCTTGTGCAACTGCAAAGATTTGTTCTTTCATTTCCTGTTCCTCCTCCTTACCCTCCTGTTGTTTCAGCAGAGATGGAGGCAAGCTGCTGAGTTCCCTGTTCTGGTTTTTGGTATGTGTTTGGCCTCTGTTTGGGAACAAAGGGCCCTGCTAAAGTTTCCTTCACCTGCACTAATGTGGGAACAAACTCAATCATCTTAAGTTGAGGCAAGATTAGATTACTGAAGGTAAGATAAAGGACAACAGTGGAAACATTGAAGCGTTTAGAGTGGGATTTCCATTTCTATGTTCCATTTGTCATTATCTGTCTCCTGGTCCTGCGCCATTTCACTGTTATCACTGTGCTGGAGAAGATCTTGGTGCAAATTAGTGCTGCTTGGTAAAGCCAAGGCTATGGTGCAAGCTAGCTTATTTAAGGCAGAGATGTTGGCAACTTCATAGAATAACCCTTGAAAATGGGCATGGGGTTGAAGACAGTGTGGTCTTGGAAAGAGTGTAGAATGGTACAATAGATGTCATGTTGAAATATTCATTGATGTGGTCACCCTGCATCTTAAGAGTGCGCAGGCAGAGCAAGAATGGGTGGCTGCCAGATAGTCAAGAAGAACCAGGTAGATCGTACTGAAGGCCCCTGGGTGCATCTCACTCTCCAGACGGCATTCCTTTCTGAATACTGGGAAATACAGCCAGGCACCAGGGCTGGATCAGCTGTATAGGGTATAGGGTAGAAAGGGCTTTTTGATAAACCTGAATAAAACACTGATTTGGCTGCAACTGGAGTACTGTGTCCAAATCTGGGACACAACACTTTAGGAAGGACATTTGAGAGAGTGTAGAAAAGATTCATGAGAATGATTCCAGGGATAAGAAACTTCAGTTAGCTGGATGAGTTGGAAGAGATGGTGCTGTTCTCACTGGCAAAGAGAAAATAATCAGGAGATTTGATAAAACTTTGCAAAACTATGAGAGGCTTGAACAGAGCAGGCAGGGAGAAACGGCTTTTATTGGTGGAAGGATCGAGAAGCAGATAATATTTAATTAAAGGGATTGGCAAAAAATAAAAAACAGTGACTTGGAGAAAAACTCTTTCACAGCAAGTGATCGGGATCTGGGATGTACTGTGTTACAATGAGTAGGAGATCGCTTTAAACAAGATCTTCAAAAGAGAACGGGTTAATTATTTGAAGAGAAAGGGATTGCAGGGCTGTGGGAGAAGTGGAAAAGTAGAACTAGATGAGTTGTGCTGACAGATAATCTGTGTTGATACAATGGGCTGAATGGCTTCTTTCCCTGCTATTACCTTTAATTATTCTATCATGACAGCCACATCAAACCAATGCAACACATGCTTTGGCAGGCTTCACTCCCTTGCAGGACAATATGGCACACAAACAGAGGTGGCAGGAGCTAACTATGTGTGTCTGAATTTCCTAAACCCCAGGGAGGAGGTCATGTGGAAGTTGGGATGCCCATTGCTGCAGTCTGGGCAGGACTGAAATCAGTGAAAATGACAGTATCCTCATACCAAATCCTCCTCCTCAGATCCCATGTCCTCCTTATATTTCTGACTTACAGGCTACAGGTGGTTTATGCATGCACCTTACTTCTCCCTCCACTGATCACAACCTTCCCCTTTTTTCTTTCAGGTTCCGGAGAGATGCAACTTAATTAGACAGTGGAGACACACCAAGTGTAAATGGTGATGAAGATGCTGCACCACCACATTTTAAATCAGTTCAGATATTAGCCCTAAATGTGTGTGCCCTAAAGCAACTACTCTCTCACAACGCGGGTGTGTTGTGAAGACCCCTTGCATGTTCCACAAAAAAAGATACAAAATAATTTCACATTTATGAAATTAAGTTAAAACTAAACTTTGTCTTCAGCTCTGTTTTTGACATCTCCAAGACCCAATGAATCTTGGGCATCCCATGCATGTGCTGGCTGGGAAACAACTACACTTGCATGGTTCCAATTCTTTATGTTGGCCAGGCCCATACACATGACCAACAGGACTTGGAGCTGAAAACAAAGGTTCCATAGACCTGAACAACTAGCAAAAACTCAAAAAGGGCATAAAAACCATAGGACAAATAAAAAGGCCAGAGAGAGGTAAAAATTACAGTACTGAAACCATGCTAATAACTTGTATCTGTAATTATGTTTAGCTAATGCCTAGATATGAGATCAGCATTATGCTGAGACTTCTGTATGCACTTCACCTTGCTCTTTCTTAACTAAATTACTGGTTTTGCCTCATACTTCATTTTTGTGCCTGAGATAATGGTACTCAAAATATTAATACAAAAACAAAATGCTGCAGCTACTGGAAATCTGACACAAGAAGAAAAAGTGTTGAAAACACTCAGATAATCAGGCACCATGTGTGGAGAGAAACATTCATGTTGATGACTCTTTCAAAATATTAAATCTTGTATGAACTGGATAAATAATCTATGTATTATGTTTTTAAGGAAATCAAGATTTCAGCAGTACAGAGGTATGCCGTGACATATAAAAGTTTGGGAACTACAGCCTCAAAGGATCAATTAGAGGCTGTTGAGACACTAGGGGTGATTGACTTAAAGCCAGGAGATGAGGAGACACAAGTGTCAGTTTACCAGAGGGCAGGTTTGCTCTGCAGAGGATCCAGATGAGGATTTCAATGGGGAAGCTGATAGAAGAACATCGATGAATATATATAACAAAATACCTAGTGCATTGGGAAGCCTGCTAGAAAACCAACGGTCAACATCAAGGCCCATGGAGGAGTCCAGTATCAATTTGACAAAGGCTTTGCACAAGTACATCTTTTCCAGCTTGGAAGTGTTGGCAAATTCCATTTACACATGTGATCCAAATCATGATGTAGCAATGATGGACAACATTTCAACTGCTGCTATATTGGCTGTGGATTGTAATGTGAAAAGAGGTTTCGTTATGGCACAGCCTGAAGGAACAATGAAGGCTTTATTGAACAGAAACCTGCTCTCTTCTCTCAGGAGTACACAATTATTCCTCTCAGATCTGGCACTGATGCCCTTTCTGATGCCAGTCAAGCACTGGATGTATTTCCAAGAAGACCCATGATAGTGGTCCCTAGTATCAGGGGATTTGAATTACGAAAGTAGAAAGTACTTGAGTATTCTGAGAGGGAATGGTATAGCTATGTATAACATAGCAATGTAAATTGTTAATCCATGTGGCTTTGTTAAATTAAACAATCAGAGTATATCAAAAGGTAAAGATTCAAAATCATACAATAATTTTTTTTGGCAATTTATCTGGAACACTCTGGAGAAATGCCTCATATTAAATGTCATAAGGTTTTGATTGGATGCAAACATAAAGGGTGGACTTTTCCTCAACCAATGGAAGTGGGATCATGGGCAGGGAAAGTGGGAAAATTGTAGGACATTATATTGGATCTGGTTTCCACATGATTCCACCACTTTGTAGCTTTCCCATTTGGGAGTGCAGTGGGGAATTCTGTGGCAAAAATGGGAAGCTAACTGAGTTACTTAGGAAAATAATTAAGAGTGATATTGTATGTTGCTTCCCTGTTTTCCAGAATTGAATGCAATGTTAGCAACTGGGCAGGATGGAGGAGACGGGTGTATCATAGGATGGATTTTCTCAGTGATAAGCAGGAAAGACTTTTCTCAGGTCCATGAAAGAGTGCCAGTCTGTGGGAGTATTTTGCACTCATCCCAAGGCAGGTTCTGAGATGGGATTTGAACAGATGGAATTCTCTCCAGGAACCCACCTGCCCAAACCCAGATATAATTTCTTGGAAGGGCAGGGCCTCAGGGCAGAAATCCATCCTTTCACCTCTTAGGGCCCAAATAGCCACTTAATGGTTACTGAAGGGCCTCAACACACACAGCCTCAATTTTTAGGCTGACAGCAATGGGTGTGTGTAGGGTCAGAAAGTGACATCTGCACTTTTCCCCTCTCTGGTGGGAAGCAAAGAGGGAGAGATGCCTCAGAGTTAGGATACCTTCTCCTGGGATTTTAAAACTCCAGGACCTCACCCACAATGGGCTACTCTCTGATGCTCTGATAGCGCCCCCCAACCCGACCCTTAAAATTCTATCCATGCTCAGGATATAAGAATTCCTCTTACAGGGAATGCTTTCACATCTTGACGTATGATTCTAACTTCTTGAAAGACAATTCACCAGCCACTTCCCTCACTTTCAGCTTCACTTCTCTGCTGACTGTCTTCACCACCACATGGAAGTAGCTTATGTTGCTGGAGGTCCAGGGCAAGGGCTCACCACTGCAGCAGTAACTACAAATATTTTCCCCTCAGCTCTCTCTCCTTCCAGAAGGTAGAGAGGATAGACAATGAGACACAGATGAAAAGAGCTAAGATCCCTCTCCCCTCCCACAGCTGAGGTTACAGGCAGTGGACATGCTTGAGCACCTGCCCCCCAAGGTGACATGTTTAGGGGAGGCCTAGTGATATTATTGTTGGACTGTTAATCCAGAAACTCAGCTAATGTTCCGGGGACTCGGGTTTGAATCCCATCACGTCAAATGGCGGAATTTGAATTCAATAAAAAATACCTGGAATTATGAATCTACTGGTGACCAAGAAACCATTGTTGAATATTGGAAAAACTCACCTGGTTCATGTGTCCTTTAGGCAATGAAATTGGCTGTTCTTACCTGTTTAGCCTACATGTGACTCCAGAGCCACAGCGATGTGGTTGACTCTCAACTGCCCTCCATGGGCAACTAGGGATGGGTAATAAATGCTGGCCAGCCAGCAACACTCATGTCCCACAAATGAATATTTTAAAAAGGTACCTAGAGAATAAGTATCGCAATTTCATACCCCTCGTGTTTAAATGTCTTGTTTCTTGGTGAGATACTGGTATGGCAAAGCTTGAGCAGAACACATCAACACTGCTTCCTCATTTCAAAGTTGAAGATTGCTCGTATGGATGCTGATAATAGTGATCACAAACTCAGACCTATTGACCCAGAGAAAATCTACATGAATCAGTGACTAGCAGAAAACATTTATGGTCACAGCTCCTTCAAGTGTTTCAAAAAATTCATTCAAGTGTACAAACATTCCCCGCAACTGATTAGATTTCTCATTCATTAATAGTGAATAGGTTGAGTTGTAGCTCGACGTTTATTTTCATAATTCTGAAGCAAGGCACTCATTTATATTCCTTATTTTCATAGCAGCCTGGTAGAAATATCTCCTCTCATTACACAGGAGTAGATTGAATAAATAGCACAGAAACAGGCCATTCAACTCAACCAGTATATGTCAGTTTCTGTGCTCCACTCAAGCCTCTTCCAATCTATTCTCACCCAAAGCTAACATTGTAATCATCTATTCCCTTCTCTCTCAAATACCTATCAATGAATATGTCAAATGGTGAATATATATGCAAATCTTTATTCCAGGAAATGCTGTACATGTTAAACAAGATCTTGAGCCCAGACTCTCCATGCAGGGGATCACTTCATGACTCAATCTAATTATCTAGCCCTCTTGCCAGATTCAACCCTCCTCACAAAATATTCATATCTCACTGACCTGAACCTGTCAAGGGGGTAGAGACAAGTATAGCCTTTGGGGAAAGGGATAAGGTCAGGCAGTGCATTGGCACTGCCCCTGACACAAGTCAGTGCTGCCAGGTTGGCACAATCTTGCAGTATCAACTTACGCCACGGTCCTATAGATGTTGTTCATTTAGATGTGTTGGGAGGGAACTAGGTCATTGAGGAGTTGAAACGCGGGTGATAATTGCCAAATGGAAAGTTTTGGGGGCAATGTCGCTGATGATTGCTGGGTGAACTCAGTAAAGTTTGACAACACCGATTTTAAATCCAACCTATTTATTTGATAGTAAATCCATGAGCTTTCAGCCTTTGTGGCCTTCGTCAGGCGAATGAGGTGTTCTGGTCTCCAAAAGCACACATATCAGCACAGACAGTTTACAGATTGCAGATTAGAATGTGAATCCTTACACCTAACCTGCTATTCAAGTCTTAAAGGGGCTAACAACAGAGGTTAGAGAGATGTGTATTGTCTCCAGACAGCACAGTAAGGGAGGTTTTTTGCTAACCCAGGCAAGTCATCGGGGTTACAGATAGTGTGACATGAAGCCAAGATCCCTGTTAAGACCGTCCTCATGTGTGTGGAACTTGGCTATCAGTCTCTGCTCAGCGACTCTGCGCTGTCGTGTGTCACGAAGGCCCCCTTGAAGAACATTTACCCGAAGGTCGGAGACCGAATGCCCGTGACTGCTGAAGTGTTCGCCCACAGGAAGGGAACTGTTTTGCCTGGTGATTGTTGAGCAATGTTCATTCATCCACTGTCGTAGTGTCTGCATGGTCTCCCCAATGTACCATGCTTCGGGACATCCTTTCTTGCAACGTATTAGGTAGACAATGTTGGCCAAGTTGCAAGAGTATGTACTGTGTACCTGGTGAATGGTATTCCCACGTTTGACGATGTTGTCCATGTCTATGATCTGGCATGTCTTGCAGAGGCTGCTGTGGCAGGGTTGTGTGGTATTGAGGTCGCTGTTCTCCTGAAGGTTGGGTAGTTTGCTGCAAACAATGATCTGTTTGAGGTTGTGCAGTTGTCTGAAAGCAAGAAGTGGGGGGGTGGGGATGGCTCTAGCGAGATGTTCATCGTCATCAATGATATGTTGAAGACTCCGGAGAAGATGTCGTAACTTCTCCACTCCGGGGAAGTACTGGACAACAAAGGGTACTCTGTCCACCGTGTCCCGTGTTCGTCTTCTGAGGAGGTCAGTGCAGTTTATCACTGTGGCACATCGGAACTGTTGATCTATCAGTCGAGCACCATATCCTGTTCTCACGAGGGCATCTTTCAGCGTCTGGAGGTGTCTGTCACGATCCTCCTCATCCGAGCAAATTCTGTGTATACGGAGGGCTTGTCCATAGGGAATGGCTTCTTTAACGTTTCTAGGGTGGAAGCTGGAGAAGTGGAGCATTGTGAGGTTGTCTGTCGGCTTGCGGTACAGAGAGGTGCTGAGGTGATTGTCCTTGATGGAGATGCGTGTGTCCAAGAATGCAACTGATTCTGGAGAATAGTCCATGGTGAGTCTGATGGTGGGATGGAATTTGTTGATATCATCATACAGTTGTTTCAATGATTGTTCACCATGAGTCCAAAGGAAAAAAATGTCATCAATGTATCTAGTATATAGCCTCGGTGTTGTCAAACTTTACTGAGTTTACCCCAGTCCAACGCCGGCATCTCTACATCATGATTGCTGGGTGGGAAGGGTTTAGGGGTGATTATTTCAGGGCAGGGAGGGCGGGATTTGGGGAAATATCGGTGATGATTGTGGGAGTGGAGGGGAGAGTCCTGATAATCTGGTATGGTGGTGGTGGTGATGGTGGAGGTGGGGTGGAGTGGAGGAATTTATTTTTATTTCTGATGAAGGTGCTCTTTAATGATGGTTCTGCAATCTCTTTGGAGCTTTTGCCGGCTATGAGAGTCCTCTCCTACCAGAGTAGTGGCATAAACCAGGCCAACTCATTCATTTTCTCAATACCTGGAGAATTACCAGTTTTCTGACTGACGGAGCCTAACACTTTGACAAATTCTAGTAAGATTGCCCCCACTGTATATTAATGGAAATGTGAGGTACTATGGTGCTTTGGCTCTGCAAGTAAGCCAAATTCCAATAGGTTTGATAAGGCTCTCTGCAGTGCAAGTACAGAGCTACAGTACATCAATCACAACAACACACTGACCAACTCTATCTCCATCAAGAATATAAACTGAGACTATCCGGTTTTAGTCCCGCAACAAGTTGTCTTCAAAGTGAAAGCAATTAACATTCCAAAGCTTTGACAGTACATTATTTAAAGGTAAATAACTTAAAGTATTAAAAAACATAAATCTCTAGGAAAACAAATGAAAAGCACATTAGAGCTCACAAAAAGTCCTTTTTATCCTGAAGGTGTTATCCATCAGTGTTTGAAATATCATATCATTTTCATTCTCACAAGAAATCATTTTCCCTGTAAAGCAGCATTTTGTAATAATCACTGGGTTCATGCAAATCTCAAAAGAATGGCTTATTACTTCAGCTACCTACTCTGAAACTCCTAATTATAGAAAGTAATTGCCATTTTCACTCCGGCCTAAGAGCCAACATGGATCCTGCCTCACCTATTCAAAGTAGTGTTCTGCAATGCACATAGGATCTTCATACATTTTTCTGTGTATAAGAGTGCGTGCCATGAATGCTGTACTCAGTAAGGCCTAGTGGGTAAGGAGAAGCAGCTCCAAAAGGTCAGGCCAAAGTTCTTTATGTGGGGCCCAGAGGAACAGGGTTGCTTTTTTGAGCTCCACAACAATAACATAGCTGCTCTGACTTCCGTTCTGTACAACGGGTCCTCCTGTGGCACCCTTCTCCCTTCTTGACCAGCCCATCCATTGGTTAGGTTGACATCCAGATTTCCTGATATTGTACCACCCCAGGGTCAGCAAAACTGCAGCAACTTGTGGTCAGCATGCTCATGAGGTGCCACCTTTACAATGAATCAGGCCATTCCACTGACCAGTTGGCCACCCATAACAAATTAATGTTGATCTTACATATGAAAAATAACCAATGGACAGGGGTTCAGAGCATGGAGCTGACATGAATCTATCTTGATATACAGATGCCAGCGTTGGACTATCTGTCTCCCAGCTCCGAGTCTGGAGAAATATGGCTGAGAGAAAATTCACAATTTGAAAAAGGCCCCTGGAGTTTCTCTTTAAGCCATTGTGAGATTTCTTTCTATATAATTCTCCAGACTTCATTCTAAAGGTGCCCCAGGGAGGAACTTTGGATACTTATTCATCTAAATGCCAGGGGAGCAAATGCTGGAAGCCCTTCCTTATTCCCAGCTGCCAGTTAGATAGAGAAGGAAGCACAAAGGTAACTCTGTTCCTGTACTCCTGAATAGTCATAGAACTAGCTGATTTTACACAATATACCTTTGCTTGACTTGTAATTTACAGCAGTGAGCGTTAATGTGAGAATGTCGTTGCTCAGGAGGTTTGAAATTAGACAATCTGGTCTCATTAGCCTAGCAGTCTGACCCAGTGTGAACTGCGGAGTAATTTACTGCAAGATTCTCATTTTGTAGTACTGTCGCTGGTTGTAAATGAAGCACAGCAATTTATTGTAGCACCTCAAGGAGTCAAGAATATAATGTGTGAAGCACATAAAAAGATCTTTCTTCACATTCATTAACACCCAGATCCTAGGGTTGTTCAGCTTCTCTCTAATGAAGGAGGGATCTTAAATCTAAAGCTTTCCACGGTGTGAAGAAGGCCTCTTCACGCCATTAGATAACAGATGAGCAAGATCGGTAAAGGTCAGTGACAAAACAGCAGATGGCAATGTGAAGAAAGAACAAAAAGGAACTTTAGAAATGAATCTTAGAAAATGAACAGCGCATTTTCAACAGCAATCAACAACTCCCCCTTGTCCATATGTACAGTTCAATTTGTCAACAAGAAAGGAATATCTGCCCTTTTCTATGTACAACCCACTTGGAAGTGCTCCAGTGCTCTGTCTTAACAAAATCAATTCTTATTTCTTCACCCTTGATCTGATCTAGCTACAGGCATTAAGGTGGGCTTATTTCTAGACAAAGTCATCTGCTGACTGTAAAACAAGGCTGAGGACTGATCTGTACGCAATGAGCTCATAAGGGCTGAAAAGGCTGCAGACACAAAAGCCAGGATATAAGACTAGAGTCCCCTCAGACATAGGCCTTGAAATGAGGCCCACTCATAACTGTGTCAATCTAATTTAATCAAACATTCTCTCTACTAGAGATATTAGAATTAATGGTAAATTTGATAAAATGTCACAGGTAATGTCTCCTCTTAAAATTTCAATGCTGAAAGTTTAAAATCCTGGACACTTCAGTTTTGTAATCAAATTCTAAGCGTTTTGTTCCCAATCATCAGTTCCACTGATAAAAGTCACTTGCCTGCGTGCTCAGATAACCTGTTCATTTTTGTTACGTCTGTTTTGGTTTGACCTTTATCCTTAAGATTTTTATCTTGTGTTTACACCAAGAAGTTAGATTCTATAAATAGTGTTTCAGATGATTCAAAACTTGTTCCATGTTAAATTCTATGGCGCTGTAATGGTCTATAACTTAATTTAGGCAAAACTGGCTTTGAGTATAAATATAATTTAATACAGAAATATAACAACATAGAAATGTAAAACGCAGACTGAGGAATGTTTATGGCGATGACCCATTTCCAGTGTGTTTGGTTTCTAGAAGCTGGTCTCTACATTTGGTTTCCTAATGGTATTAAAATATCAACCAACCCTGCACAACACCATTTAGGAAATGAAAATAACTCCCTCCAGTGGATCATTTGCACTGGAAATAATGGCAATATCTTACCAAAAAATAGCAGTTCCGGTGGGAAAAACAGAGTAATTCCTGCCAACAGTGTGATTTCAGATTGAATCTTATGTCTCATTAGTGAAAATTTTTATGCCCACGAGAGTCAAGCCGCACTTGTGGCAGTTTCCATCTGATTCACTTGTCCCCTCAACAAGCTATGGGAGCTCCATATAAACGGCTCCCTAACACTTCCCAGCACTGGCTCCAGATTGACTGCAGGAGTTGGCAGCCAGATAGTCAGTCCCACACTTTTTGAAGGGGACACTCAGTAGGATGTTGGCTGGAGTGGAGCAGAGGAGGGATACACTGTACCTTACTCCGGGAGATTGCCTTCCAACAGGATCACCACCTCCACCCGGGGTGCAGTGGCAGCCCTGGTCAATGCAAGTGCACTCCAGAAGAGGACAGGACAGCAGTGTTGGTAGAAGATGAGTGATCTTCTTCCCTCAGCCGGGGTAAGTGAACCACCCCCCCAAGTCTGCCTCTGGATTCTTTCGGACCCCTCTCACAATCCCAACTCTATCCTTCACCCAGCCACCTCAAGTGTTGCCAACACCAGGCACCAGTTCCGTTTCCCTCCCACAATCACCATGTTCCCATCAGTAGTTGAAATGCCCCTCACACTCCTGGTCCCATTCAAGCTCCATGTCTGCCACACGTCATCACCATATTCAATGTCAAAACGCCTACCTCTGCTTTCCTTATCTGTCATTGCAGAACAAACTCAACAGCAACAAGCATGAGTGGGCGCAATGAGCTAGAATCATGGCCGATTAGAGAACCTTCACGTGTTTTGAGGAGCAGGCCATTGAGCTGGCTGGGGAGGTGTGGGGGGGGAGCGTATATCTGCTGCTAGTGAAGTGTGGGAAGCAGACAAATATGAGGACCCCAAGATATGCTGCCATTTTCCAAGTCTCAAGCGAATAATCAATGTTTCCTCCATATCCCCTCAAATACACTAATGCCATCTCCCTTCTTTTTCAGGCCAATCAGCCAAGCAGCCCAGATCATCCTTGTGCTCCCTGGACCAACAGAAAACAAGCAGCACTGAGGGACCTTATCCAACCTCACCATTGAAGAGGCTTCACAGCTGCCACTCACACCCGACAGCAGCATAGATACTCACACCTCGGTGGGATCACGAAATAGACAGACTTCTGGCTCACTTACTGATGAGCACCTCACAGCTTAATATCCACAGCAAGTGGGGTTGGGACATCCCAGAGAATGGACACTTAGAGAGATGCCAGATGCCAGTTTGCTGTTGAGTCCCTGGGTCCGGTCACCCCAGAGCTGATAGAATTGAAAGACAGAATCATGAATATCAGTAGAGAATAATAACATCCCTCCTCAGAATTCCAGGCCGACTGGAGGAATTCTATTGCTTTCTGTCTGAGGAGATGATGCCTTCACCTGAGTGCAGCAAGGCCAACACGCAGTGGAGATTTGACAGAGGACATGCACTCCATGGCAGGAGATGTCTGCACCATGGTTAAACTCATGACCTCAATATCGGAGGGTGTTAGCTTCGACTGCATGGTGCAGGCACTGATTGGAATCCATGATTGCCAACACCAAAGGACAATGGAGCTTCTGTACTCACACTGCCTGTCCTTCTGTCACATGGATGAGCACAGGAGGTCTGGAGAATATGAAGGGAAGAGGATCAGGGGGAGTTCAGCCAGGGTAGTCTCAGTGTCTCCAGAATAAACCTTCTCCCTGTGAGCAACACTGAGGAGGGCAGCAGTCAAACATCCATGCTGCCTACAAGCAGGCCTGGATCCTCTGGGTCCAGGACACCCACCAAGGTCACCTCATGCCAAAGTGCGTGGAAATCAGCTGTGGATTCTTGGGGATACACCTAGATGTATTATGATTGTGAGGAAGATTAGGAAACCAGAGGTACTTTGTGGGCACAGGTGAATATAGGCGCTAGTGTAAATAGGTCCCTTGTATTGAAATGTATTGAAGGTTTGTTATTAAATGTCTCTTCATTTACCGACAGAGCCTCCACCCTGAATGTTAATGTCATCAAGCTTGGGGGAACCACTGCACTCACCCAGTGTCTCAAACTTATATGGAGTGTGAGAATGACAGTATTATGTCCCTCCCACACCAGTGATGCAGTAAGAGAACACTGTTGTTGGCATGCCAGACAGATTCTCCCCTTAGTCCTCACACTGTTGCCTGAGTGTGGGTTCCAATCACACAAAGAATCAAATTCCCCCTAGTGTGAGACCCTTCAGATTGCATGAAGGGAGACACAGCCCATTTCTTTAGCCCCCACTCTGCCCTTACACCCCGGTCTCTCATGGGACCCCACCCAGGCAACAGCCCTATGACCCCAATTCTGTACTTCTTCTTTTCAAGATCTCCCATCCTCTTGCCAGCCCTGTAAGAAAGGGCACTCCCTCAACTGCAAGCATGGACAGGAACCCAGGACAGTGGCCACAGGAAGTGCTGCCTGCATTCCAGCCTTCACAACCCCTTTGAAGCAAGGAGATATGAAAGAAAGGTAAGGCTTGCGAGTGACTCCTGTGGACCCCGCTCCCTGATATGGTGAATGTACGACCTGGCGCTGAGCTGAACTTATCCATCTTCCCTGCGTTCTCTCTGGCACTCCCTACTCAATGAATACTCCAGAGGGTGCCGATTGCCTGAGAACTCACTCCAAAATCCTCCTTGGAGACAAAGTCATGTTTATGTAGAGCTGTTGTAAATGGTGCTGATGTGAATGTCCAGTGAGTGGTAGAAATCCCAGACAGAATGTTCACTAATAACATGCTAATGTATTAAAATGAGTTCCTGGAGTTCACTACCATTGATGTTTGCACTTTTCCTAATGTTCTGTGCTCTATTGATTTTCCATGAAAGGCTCTAAAAATTACAATTAATTCTATTTGATAGGGATGTAGGGAAAGGTCTCAGTTGACAATACTCTGTTGGTGAGTGGGCTGGAAGATCAGAACTCAGAAACTCGCCAATGTGAATCGCATTTTCCAAGTATCTGGATTTTGAGCCTTTCTGCAGGCGGAGTGTGGGCTCAGAATCATCCCCAGTTAATTTAGTTAAGCATTGTTTGTATGTCAGTTGATACACCTTATGAAATTTCTGCATTTCAAAGGCAATGGAACCTTGCAATTTCTGCTTAGGAGCAAGAAAGGCTGAACTATGGGAATCAAGACAATCCAGCAGAATTGTAAAGACATTCAGGAATGTAAAGTGTCTCTTATTGCCGTTGGAGCAAAATGACATTTTGAGTGAGCATCCTTTTTACTGCTAGTGTGACATATAAACTTGTGTTATGTATATGTGTCTTACATTAATTTATGTGACTAAATCTACTTAGCTTATTCAGAATCTGAGCACAGTTCGAGTGTGTTATGTTGGTAATATTATCTTCTGGAGTGAATTGGAGAGGAACAAAGTGCCGTGGTACACATGATGGATGTATGAGTCCAAATGGTATGAGATCTCTGAAGCTGTGACCATAGGTTTACAGCTCCTCGTTCATAAGAGGTTCACACTGTGTCTGGAAGGTCTGACAAGACTGCTGCATGAGGAAGCTCATCAAAATACATTACAATCACATCATGCTAATAGCAGTATAAATCTGCTGTTGTGTAATGGCCAGGATCTTTTCGAGCAGATATGGTCTCATCTACCAGTCAGAGAGCCATTGGGAAACTCCTGTCCATCCATGGGGTTGGCCTGATGGAATCAAGCCACTTAAATGGCTGTTGTTAGTCCTTAGGTGCCAGTAGTGGAGCCGAAAGCAGTCAGACGATCAGAGGTTGGCAGCTTGTCATTGTCATCACCCCATTGGGAGTGATGGCTGCTAGCAGTACTGCATCCACTTCAGGCCCAGTATCATGGGCCACAGCTGAGTGAAGGCAGGATAGGGATCACAGCGAGATGGTTCTTCCTCTTGACCCAGATTGAACAGAATGCTTTGAGTTTTAAATCCATCTGGGCACTGTGGACTGAACACACCCAATGAATCACTTCTTCTTTCAGTGAAAGGTGTGAGAAATGTACTGAGGTAAATCCTCTGCTTCCAGGAGGTGTAATTCTTGTTCTATACTCGAATTGTCATAAAGCACACAGCATCATTAATACTAAACAGTAATTTTACTCCGCATGCACCAAATCTCAATGTAAGATATGAGATATATCCAATTGCTTGTAATAAGCCACAATTTGTTTCAAATCTCAGCTGCAAATTACAGCAATGCTGCAATTGAAGCAAAGCATTACAAATGGATGTTTACCAAATACACTTAGATTAAAAAAGCATATATTTGATTTCTACTGTCGGTATTTTCCATAATCAAAAATCGTAAGGGAGAGATGTGTTCATGTAGCTCCATTTCTTCAATGATATCAATGAGGAATATACACAGATCTGTCCACAAGGAATTGCTGTAAGTCTGCGCTAGCTACGCATATGAATGAACTTCTTCCCCTCTATTCCCAAACAGAGCTAATTACAATCTACAGAGCCTTTGGTGGAAAATCGATAGACCGCAGGCACAAGACATTAAGAAAGGTACAAACACTATCGATACAATCGTTGTAGGACGAGGTTTCAGTTAATGATAATTTAATTAAATAAACCATCATTAATAAATGAATTCATCAATACATCTTTGAGAGTTTCCACAGATGCTGTCAGACCTGATGAGATTTTCCAGCATTTTCTGTTTTTGAATCTTAAATTCACCTGAGGGAGACTGAATTAACCTATAAATGTTAGTGAAATACTTTTATTGCTAACACTCTCCTGTATTGCTCATTTATCAGCTCCTTCTCTCATCCATCACTCATATTGCTTCTATATTCTTTACACAAATTTGCTTAGGAAGAAAGACACCTGTGACTGTTTGAATATTTACTTCTGATTTTTGAAAAATGCAATGTATTTACAAATTTGTCTTTATTCTGGTATTCCTACTCATGTTAACTGATTAGTTTTATTTGTCTCTCTTTCTTTTCCAGTTTTTCTCTTCCTCTGGAATACATCTTTTCATATTTCTTTCGCTTTGTTTTGATGCCTGCTTCTAAAAATACTCAGTGATTGGGGCTCCTGGTTGTTACTGTGGTAATAGAGACGCTGTCCGTGACAGGAACGCTTTGTCTTTCCACCTCAATGGTCTGTAGCTTTTTCACCAGTTCAAGTTGGTTTACTGTGTCTGCATTGTGTAAACTTTGATCTCATCATCAGTACCCACGTTTCAGAAGTCGGTCACACATCAGGCAGGTTATCTAAATGGGCAAAATGAATAAATTACGAGCCAGGTACAAGCTAAGAGAGTTCAGGTAACATTACATTAGGAAACTAGGTTAATACTGTTTCCCTTACTAGGAGGAGAATGTGTCAGGTGACCTCTGTCATCGTGACCACCAGTAATAGCAGGGGAATTTCCCTGCTGTTGGCCACAAGGAAGATAATCACAAGACTTCACCTGAATCACTTTCTCCCTGTAGCTGAAGACCTCTTTGCAGAGCCACAGTTCGGATTCTACTCACTACGGGGCACAATGGACATGATCGTCACTACACAGTAGCTACAGTAGAATTGAAGGAACAACACCAACCCTTGTACATGGTCTTCTATGACCTCACAAAGGCTTTTAATACACTCAACCTAGAGGACTTATGGCTCTCCTCCTCCATTTCCACTGCCATCCTCCACCTCCTCCACGATGACATGCGAGCCACAATCCTGATCAATGGATCCATCACAGACCCAATTCACTTTTGGGCTGAGGTCAAGCAAGGCTATGTCACCACATCGATATTCTTCGTGATCTTCCTTGCTGCAATGTTCTATTTCACCCTCAGCAAGTTTCCCACTGAAGTGGTGCTAAACTATAAAACAAATGGGATTCTGTTTGTTTTCTGCCTCCTACAGGCCAGATTCAAAGGCATCCCATCCTCTGTCATTGAACTATAGTATGCAGGTGATGCTTGTTCTATGCACATTCCAAGTGTTCTATGCGCACTTGGAGCTCCAAGCCATCATCAACATCTTCATCGAGATGTATGAGAGTGTGGGATTCGTATTAATCATCTGTAAGACAAAGGCCCTCAACCAACCTGCTCCTACTGCATAGCATAACCCAACTTATCCAGGTTATCTAAAGGTGAGGCCTTGGAAACGTAGACTATGTTCCATACCTTGGGAGCCTATTGTCAACAACGTTGATGACAAAGTTCAACACCACCTTTGATGTGCCAATGTAGTTTTTTATCTCCTGAGGAACAGTGTTTGAAGACTAGGACCTCAAGATACGGCACTAAGTTCATGGTCTGTAGAACAGTAGAGACATTTGCCCTTCTATAAAGCTCTGAGACATGGCTTATGTACAGCATGCACCTCAAAACCCTGGAGAAATACAGTGCTGCTTCTGCAAGATGTTGTAAATCCGGTGGTAGGATAGATGCATCAAAGTCAGTGGTCACTTTCATGCCGTCATAGACTACATTCCTTCAGCTGCGCTGGATAGGGAACTATTTCTGTATGTTTTACATGAGACACCAAAAACAACCCAGAGCCTCGACACGAGGTGAGTGAGCCCCAGGAAAGCACAGGAAACACTTCAAGGATATCCTCAAAGCCTCCCTTAAAAGTGCACTATCCTCACTGACATCTCAGAATCCCTGGGCCATTCCGCCTGAAGTGGAGGAAATCTATCCCAGGAAGGAACTGAATGCCTCAAGTTTCATCACCGAGAGCAAGCTGAAGCCAAGCGTTGACAGTGAGAAGAGTGCTTGACAACCTGGGCACCCCACGCCTTGCTCCTCCAGCCGCTGTTTACTCTCCTGTGAGGGTTGTGCATTGGAGCTCTCAGTCACCTGAGGATTCAGTTTTATTGTCGATCATCTTCGACTCTGAGAGACTGCCTGCGAAGAAGATATAAATGCAAGTCTTTCTTTTCAAATAGCATTAACCTGGAGAAGCTTATGAATATGATCTGAAAATAAAGCAAATTCTCGACATATTTTCAACTTATCAGTCAGTGAATCATAGTCTATGTTTGACCCTTTAATACCAGCTATGACAGCACAGTGATTTGGCCCCTCTGTTATCACATGCATGAGCTGTGATAAGCTGTATCCCAGTGTTCATATCAGGAAGCATGTTGTACTTGCAGAAGGGGAATAATGTGACAGGGCTGCTTCTGTAAAGTTTCTTCCGCCAAGGAGACCAGCAAAGACTTGGCTGAAACATTCTGCTGCTCATCTAGACTGTGAGAGACACAAGAAAATGGGGATGAGAAGTCAGCTGACGGTGCAGAATGTCTCAACAGCCATTCATCAGGTGAGGTTAAGTTAAATGTCTCCCTGCTTTTCCAACTCCTCGACCGACCACAACAGCTTTGTTTTAAACAGATGTACTTGCCGATTCTGTAAGTGTTTAACTGTTCATATACTGTGGCCATAAGTGTCATGATCAGACAGGTTTTTTTGAGGGAATCATTTTTATTATACTTAACCTGATCTAAATTCAAATAATCTAAAAAAAACTTCAGTTTTCACATGCACTCACACACACACATACAGTTTCAAAGTTCACGCATGCAAGAATAGATTATTGAGTGAGGAGGGTAGATTAAATAATTTAGAGTCCAGGAAAATTAAAGGGATATTGAAATCTGGTAACTTGGCTGGTTACAGACTGAAGTTGACAATCTTGCAGTTTTTCAGCATCAAGACACTTTAAAGATGTAGACTGATTTCTTCTGGTGATGGCAGCGCTGGTTTGAGTTCTTTTTAAATATCTGCCCACAGCACCTGGTATGTCAAAATCATTGGACAGGCTCAAAATTTGGCAGCTAAATGGAGAGAGAGAGGGGGAGGGTGGAGGCAGGGCAGAGGGAATGAAGAAGCGGGGGTTTTGTTCCTTCAGTGTCCCAGTTTATCAGAAAACAAAAAGGGTTAGCTTGTCACGTGATCTCTTTCCGACTGCCCAGTGATCCAAATATGGTTCTGTTTAGTGTGTTCCAGCTAACTTGATTATCTTACGGCTGGGAATTGCTTTCCAGCCAGGATCCCATTGTCCAAGTCATAAAATCTAAGGGTTTGTCTCCAGTCAGTTGAGAACCCCTGTGAATATCTGATCCTGCTATTTTTCAGCATTGAGGTGGTTTAAATATGTGCATTGATAAATTATCTGTTGTTCTGGTGAAAGCAGTGCTGGGTTGAGTGCTTTCTAAAATATCTGTCTACAGCTTTACTAATAGGATAGATGATGGCATCCATTCATTTCCTTCAATGTAATTGCCCCTGGGGCAACTTTGCACTCAGGTTGTCTCTATTTCAATGATTTGGGAATGCAGAAGGTTCAGTGTTGAAACCGTGCAATCATCTTTATTTGTGATTCCAAGTCACTCTAATATGACTTTAATCTTTAAAAAATAATTACAGCTAATTAGGGGTTCCTAACTAGTAAATTCAAAAGTCATTTTTTGATAAAAAGCCTGGTTTCACAACAAGCCTTGTATCCACAGCAAGCATTGGGCAGGAGATTGAGCCAGTGAACAAAGCTGCTCTTGGTGACCAGTTTTATCATTAAAATTCACTCAAGGGATGTGGGCATTGCTGGCTGAGCCAGCATTTATTACCCATCCCTAAATGCCCTTGAGCCGAGTGACTTGTTATGTCATTTCAGAGTCAGACACATTTCTGTGGATCTGAAATCACATGGTAGGCCAGAGCAGGTAATGATGGCACTTTTTTCTTTAAAGGACATTAGCCAACTAGATGAGTGTTTTTACGACAATTGACAATGGTTTTATGATCATCATTAGACATTGAATTTCAGTTTGTTTTGTTTCATTGAATTGAAATTTCACCATCTGCTGCGGTAGGATTCAAACCCAGACTACCAGAACATTACCTCAGGACTCTCAATTACTAATCCAATGACAATACCATTAGGCCAATACCTCCCCTTTAACATGACCTTTACAATCTCCAGTGCTGCCTCCTCCATGGGGAATCACTGTGCGCAGCTGTGGCACACCACAACCCATCTAACACAAATTCCATCAGCTATATTCTCATCTCTTTCAGCATAAAGAGATATAGATCTTTATGACATTTACATAATATATTGTGTTCCACAAAATTGTCCCTGCTCAATTGTGTCCATGTATGAGGGTTGCTGATGTCTACCTGATCTGAAAATGTTAAGAAGAACTATGAACAATCTGTGACTCAGCCCTTGTGTGTGCAGCGTCAGAAGTCTGTTACTGGAGGTGTCACTTGCCACTCACCTTTTCAGACCTTATCAGATCAGCTTTCAATGCACCCATGTTCTCTTTGTGACTTCTCAGCTGTCAGCACCATGACCACCTTCATCCATGCCATCTTGGTCTGTCTTCTGGAAGGGGAAAGAAGAGCATTTCCCTCTCCTTGGAGACCGTGGTGGTTAATGCCTCAAAGAAGATACTCAAAAGGCTTGTAACTGCCTGGGAACTTGTGCCCAGGCTAGTACTGACCCACTGACCTCTTTACTGCTCCATAACTTCAGGCAATGGCAAACATAGTCAGGGCTGCTTTTGGCCTATTCAAATGGCCTTCCACTACTCAATGCCATTCCCAGGCTACTCGTAGTGCCACTAACTGGGCATCACACTCACCCCGAGTTATTTACTTCAAAATTCTGTCACATCACTAATACAATCTGAACACAAAAGTGATCCAGGCTTTGGATTCCTGATCCCAGATTGAAAATCCTGGCCTAGATTTAGGGTTTAGAACCGAATACATATTGCATCATTTCAGCCAAAAGCAAATACTACAAACAGGATGGCCTGAAGTATTGGTGCCAGTCATTCTTTAACCTGTGTTATATTTTGCATTGTTGATACCTCTCACTGAATCATAACTGTGTGGGGGTTCAGTGCCCGCAATCAAAAATTCTACATGATTACTTCTAAACTAAATTACACTCTTACTGAAGTGTAAGCAGTTCTCTATGTTGGGTAATATCTCTCTCAGCATGAACCTTCACTGTGTACACCCTGATCAATCATAGATGGTTGTTTATGCACATTCAAATGCTACGAAAGTAACCAGCAATGATGATTAGTGTAGTATCACTGAAATATACAGTATGTGTTATCAACACATGCACCAGACCTGCTCCAAGACTACTATACCTCTCATACTCACTGGTGAGGTAATTATATGGGTTACATCTCCCCTTATTTCTTTTTGTTAAGATTCAGGATGGATTCAGTGTCAAAGATTTCAACATCTTGGCTCTATTTTTACACTCATGCAAGTTTTCCCTCTGAATTTGGAGTTCTTATTTTGCGCAGCTTACCCCTTATGTTCCTACTTTGGTTCAGAAAGCAAAGCAGTAACATGAAAACTTGCATCTCTGTAGACAAAAATAAAAAAAAACTGCAGATGATGGGAATCTGAAATAAAAAGGTCACTGATCTGGGTCATTGAGCAGACTTTTCGTATCTCGTGTTTCACGGGAATTGGAGTGGGCGAGAGGGTGGACCATGGAAAGGTCCATTGATCTCAGATGAGATTTTCCAGTCTTAGGGAAAGCACAGCTGAACATTACCACCAATATCTCTGTTTTTCTTTTCATAGATGTTGCCTGACCTGCTGAATATTTCCAGCTTTCATCTAATTTTATTGCATTTATGCAGCAACTTTAATATCAGTAAGTTTTAGAATGTTTCACAGGAGCATTATCAGACAAAATTTAACACTGAGCCACACATAAGGGCAAGTGATCAAACAAGAGCAATTTAATGAAGGAGACAGAGCCACAGCGAGCGAATCCTAAAGTTTGTGGTCTCAGAAGCAATGGGAATGGCTAACAATGATGGAGCAGAGACAGTGGATAAGAACAACTTATTTTCATTTGGATTTGAATTTAACTAGAACTGTGATTTTCTCAACCACTTTTCCTTCACAGATCACAATCAGTAAGAAAAGGCAACAACATCTCCTCCATGATTATCTTCAACTCCACTGCCTCACTTACTTATACACCTTTGACTCTGTGGCCAAATTCCCCTTGATTTTCAACTTTGCTTAACACCACTGTAGTGGATTGGATCTCAAATAACGGCAAGACAGAGTGCAGGAAAGAGATAGAGAATCTGATGAACTAGTGTAACAACAATACTCTCTCTTCATGTCAACAAAATGAAGGAGATAGTCATCGGCTTCAAGAAATGTAGTGGAGGACATCCCCCTGTCTATATCACAGGGACAGAAAGGATATGGTTGAGAACTTTAAGTTTCTAGGTGTCCAGATCACCAACAACCTGTCCTGCAACCCTTTACACTGATGCTATAGTTAAAAAAATCATCAACACCTCTGCTGTCTCACGAGGATAAGGAAAAAATCCACAACAATTCTCACCAACCTTTACAGAGGCACCATAGAAAGTATTCTTTCTAGTTGTGCCACAGCTTGATATGGCTCCTGCTCTTTTCAAACAACAAGAAACTACAAAGGGTTGTGAAAAAAGCCCAGTACATCACTCAAACCAGCCTCCCATCCATTGATCCTGTCTACACTTCCCATTGCCTCAGAAAAGCAGCCAGCATAATCAAGGACTTAAAGCACCCCAGACATACTCTCTTCCACCTTATTCAGTCAGGAAAAAGATACAGAAGTCTGAGGTTGTGTACCAATTGACTCAAGAATAGCTTCTCCCCTGCTGCCTTGGACTTGGGAGAATCTCCACCACTGCCCCTGCTGCCAAAGATCCATCCGGCCAGTGGAAGGCCAGGAAGGTGCTGCAGGCTGTCCAACAAGTGCAGTAAGAAGTCTCACAACACCAGGTTACACTCCAACAAGACTTTAACCTGGTGTCATGAGACTTCTTACTGTATTCACCCCAGTCCAAGGCCAGCATCTCCATGTCAATGAGTGCAGGTCAGAAGGATGGTGTGCGTGGACAGCAGCAATCCAGGTGTGCTCTGCCGAGACGAGGCCTGCCTCCCGGAGGAGTCTGATCACAAGGGGGCGGGGGGGGTTGGGCTGCCTCCCATGGGGTGTCTGACTGTAGGGGGAGGACGGTCTGCCAGAGGGGCTTGCCTCCCGGTCCGATCACGGGGGGGGGTTGGGCTGCCTCCCAGGGGGGTCTGACTGTAGGGGGAGGACGGTCTGCCAGAGGGGCTTGCCTCCCGGTCCGATCACGGGGGGGTTGGGCTGCCTCCCAGGGGGGTCTGACTGTAGGGGGAGGACGGTCTGCCAGAGGGGCTTGCCTCCCGGTCCGATCCGGGGGGGGAGGTTGCTGCCTCCCAGGGGGTCTGATCGGTGAGGTGGGGGGGTGTCTGTCAGGGGGCCTGCCTCCAGGGGGTGGTCAGATCGCGGCTTATACACCCCCCCAACACGCCATCTCTGTCTCTGCTTTGTTTTTTGTTTTTCCGATTGTTCCAGCAGCAGTAAGGTCCGCCCACAGCGCAGACTGGATCAGAGCCAGCAAAAAGCATATGGGCGCACTGGAATGAGGATTCCAAACTCGGATCTGTTTTACGTCCGGATCTGGCCTTTAGCCTCCAGTTGGTAAAATCAGGCCCTAAGAACGGTGAACAAAATTATCTCCAATTGCAATGGGATCTTGATCAATTGGGCCAATGGGCTGACGAATGGCAGATAGAGTTTAATTTAGACAAGGATGCTGCCTGGATTGGGAGGCAGGCCTTATGAAGATAGGTTGAGGGAGCTGGGACTCTTCTCACTGGAGAGACATAGGTTGAGAGGCGACCTGATAGAGGTTTATAAAATGTTGAGAGGAATAGATAGGGTGGACTCTCAGAGACTATTTCCCCGAGCTGAAATGGTCACTACGAGAGGACACAGATTTAAGGTGCAGGGAAGCAAATACAAAGGAGATGTCAGGGGTAGGTTTTTCACTCAGAGGGTGGTGAGTGAATGGAACCGACTGATGTCGGAGGTTGTTGAGGCAAACTCACTGGGGTCTTTTAAGAGACTTCTGGATGGGAATATGGAAAAGAATAGGATAGGGGGTTATAGATAGGTCTGTGGATTGGTAGATGTGATCAGCGCAACTCGTGGGCTGAAGGGCCTGTTTGTGCTGTATTGTTCTATGTTCTAAATGCGAGGTGAGGCATTTTGGTAGATTGAACCAGAGCAGGATTTATTCAGTTAATAGTAGGGCACTGGGGATTGTTACAGAATAAAGAGATCTAAGGGCACATGTTTATAGCTCCTTGAAAGTGGAGTCACAGGTGGACAGAGTGGTGATGAAGGCATTCAGCATGCTTAGCTTCATCGGTCAGAACATGGAATACAGGAATTGGAACGCCTTGTTGAAGTTGTAAAGACATTGGTAAGGTCACACTTGGAATGCCATCTGCAATTCTAGTCTATTATAAAAAGAATATTATTAAACTAGAAAGAGAGCAGAAAAGATTTACTAGGATGCTACCAGAACTTGATGGATTGAGTTATAAGGAGGAGCTGGATTGACTGGGCCTTTTTTCTCTGAAGCGTAGGAGGCTGAGGGGTGATCTTATAGAAGGTCTATAAAATAATGAGGGGGACAAATCAGCTGGATAGTCAATATCTTTTCCCAAAGGTAGGGGAGTCTAAAACTAGAGGGCATAAGTTTGAAGTGAGAGGGGAGAGATACAAAAGTGTGCAGAGGGGGCAATTGTTTTATACAGAAGTTGGTGAGTGTCTGGAACAAGCTGCCAGAGGTAATAGTAGAAGCGGGTATAATTTTGTTTTTTAAGAAGCATTTAGTTGCATGGGTACGATGGGTATAGAGAGATATGGGCCAAAAGCAGGCAATTGGAATTAGCTTAGGGATTTTAAAAAGAAGGGTGACATGGACAAGTTGGACCGTAGAGCCTGTTTCTATGCATAAACCTCTATGACTCTATCTCATCTGGTTCTGGTGCCTTATCAATTTTAAGTAAAAATAACCTATCTGACACCTCTTCCTTCTCAGTTGTAAATTCCTCAAGTGTGTCAGTTACGTCCTCTCTCACCTTAACCTGGGTAGCATCTTCTTCACTTGTAAAGATAGGTGTCAAGTACTCAGCTAATATCTTTATTATTTCTCTTCACATATCTCTTGTTTTTTTTATCCCTACTTACCCCTGCTCCTTATTCTCCTTCTACATGCCTATAGAAGACCTTGGGATTCCCTTTTCTGTTAGCTGCCAGTCTCTTTTCCTGCTCTCTCTTTGCTTTTCTTATTAATTTTTTGCCTCTGCTCTGGTCCTTCTATATCTAGTCTGATATTTCATTGCATTTTCCATCTGACATCTGTCATATGCATTTCTTCCTTTTCATCTTCACCTCTCTATTGTCATTCAGGGTGTTCCAGATATATTTGTCCTACCTTGCCCCTTCAAGGCAATATACCTGAAATTACCTGCAATGTTATCTCTTTGAAGGTAGTCCATTGTTCACCCACCATCTTTTCCTTCAACATTTGATTCCAACTGTCTTGACTGAGATGTATTCTTATCTCATTGATGTTGGCTTCCCCCTGATTAATTATTCTTATTCTGGATTGTTCCTTGGCCTTTTCCATGGCCAACCTAAACCTTATGATACAATGGTCACCATCTCCAAATGCTCTTCCATTGTTGTTTTATCCACTTAGGTCAACTCATTCCTCAAAATTACATCCAAAAGTGCCTGTGCTCTTGTTGGATCAGAAACATACCGCTGTAGAAAATGATCTTGAACGCATTCCAGGAAATCTCACTCCTCTTATCCTTTTGGACTATTCCTATTCCAGTTGATATTTGAATAATTGAAGTCCCCCGTTGTAATTACTCTGTAATTATTGCACCTGTTTGTAATTTCTTTGCAAATTTTTTCTCTGCATCTCTTTCACTAGTTGGTGGTCTATATATCACGCTGATCAATATTATTGCAAGTTTTTCATTCTTTACCTTTAACTGGAAGGATTCGATCCTTAATTCTTCTGGGACATCCTCTCTCTCTAATACTACAATCTTTAATCAGCACGGCCACTCCATTCCCCTCTCCTCCATTTTTTCTTCTTTTCCTGTCTGTCCTCAATATCTTATACCCAGGAATATTTAATACCCTCCTTTGTGCCAGATCTCTGTTAAATCAATAATAAAGTTCCATTTGTCTACCTATATTTGTAGCTCACTAGTCTTCTTAGGCCTGATTTAGGATTTTTAGCTTTACCCCTTACGCTGACACCATCTAATGACTAATTATTGCTTACTCTAGTTCTATCAAACTCTCCAAGTATTCTTTTTCTTTGGTATTACATTTTGATATCTTCCTTACCAATTAATACTCTTGACTTCCTATTGCTAGTTTTTCTCCTCTCCACTCTGAATTTCCCCTCAGGTTCCCATCCCCTGTCATTCTGGGAGCATTTAAACTCTTCCCAGCAGCACGAACAAACCTCCCTGCAAGGATATATAAGTCTACTGCTCCAATTCTCCAATCATGAGTTGAACTGTTCAATCTTCCTATTCTTACACTCACTAACATGTGGCACTGGCCATTTGATAGTTGCAGTTAAAACACGCCAACTATGAATATATTGCCTGTATGAAATTAATATATTTCCAATGAATGATAAAACAACTTGAAAATGTTAACATTGGAAGGAATTTTCCTGTAATTTGGCAGAATGTCAGGTTCTAACTGAAAACCGGCATGTATCTCTTCAGATGCACAGCCAAATTTTCAGATCAGATCTTCAGCTGTTCTGACAAACAAAATCTGTAGGCCTGGATTAAGCCATTAGTCTAGTGGGACACCATATTTAAAAAGCACTCTTGTCAGTACAGAAGTTAACCATCTCCTCACACCTCCACAGCCATGGAGGAGCATCTCCCCACACCAATCCCTTCCATAAGCATCAGGATGAAATCTCCCCCCATCACAACAGTATTAGAGCTCACCTACCAGCCCCAATTGCACAAGTATTGGGAGTTCTCCTTCCTCCTCTCACCACTGTAGCTGTATCACAGGCACTCTCCCTCTTACAGGAAAGTTCCCTTCCCCTACACTGGCAAGGTAGCTCCCTACAAGGTATCAGCCCTTTCCCCTCCCCAACTTGTGCCAAGGCAGTGCCAATTTGTGTTTGGGGTAGTTCCAACCTGTGTTAGGAGCAGTGCCAACCTGTGTCATGGCAATACCATCCTGTTAGTGACAGCGCCAACCTGTGCTGGGGCAGTTCCAACCTGTGTCGAGGGCAGTGCAACTTGGGGTAGTGCCAACTTGTGATAGGGCAGTTCCAATCCATGTCAAGGGCAGTGCCAAACTCTGCCAAAGGCAGTGCCAACCCATATTGAGGCAGTGCTAACCTGTGCCATGGGTGCTGCGAATGTTGGAAGATTTGTACCAATTTGATGTCACCGGGATGGGGGAGGGAGATATGCCATAGGTCGACATTGCGGCATCAGCCCAGTAATTATATGATAATATATTAAAATGTGGTGGGGGAATCCAGAACCAGGATAAAGTTTAAAAATGAAAACCTTTCCCACTTAAGACTAAAAGGAGAAGAATTATTTTCCTGTGAGGATTGTTAGTCTCTGGGATTCTCTTTTTCAGAGAGTAGTGGAGGGTAGGTCATTGAATATATTCAAGGTGGAGTTAGACAAATTTTAACTTGACATGTGTATCAATATTTTCTTAAATTTTATATTTGTTGGTCTCTAACTTGAAAAACACCATTGAAATAATAGCATCCCAGTTAAAGTGGTGCATTCTTTCTGAGAGCTGTTTAGAGATTTATTTATTGATGTAACTTTGTTGTGTGAGGAATTAAATTTGTATACTGTCTACAGAGAATAAGAAAAAAAACCTTTATTTTCCAGGAGTTAATCAAAAACTATTTACTTCATTGCCTCTTACACTTCTTACAAAACTTCTTTCCAAATGCCTTTAATAAGATGTACAACTTTGTTTCATTCACGTACTTCAACACCGGGCCCGACTTTACCGTTTTCATTCTAAGTGCCAAGTCTGGACATAGTACAGCTTCGACTCAGAAATCCGCTTTCACTCTCAGCCATCTCCAGCCCGATTCGCGCTGTGGACGGGGCTTAGTCTTGCCAGAACAATCTGAGATCTGGAAAAAGCGCAGCATTGTCAGATTGCTCCCAAGCCACAGAAAGAGGAGAAAGCTGCCCGGGAGTGAAAAGCAGGAGCGAGGTGTATCTCAGGGTTGAGAGGTGGGGAGGGGGGGGGGGTAGTGGTAATATATATAGGGTGGGGGGAGATGGACCTCTGGTGGAGCAGCATGGGGAGTCTGCTGCCACTCTGTGGGCGATCAATGGACGAAGGGAGCAGGGTGGCGATTTGCCTGAGCAGAGAAGGGGTGGATAAGGGGGGCATTGATGTGGGTAGTGGGTGGCCCCCCCTTATCCACCCCCCACTACCCAGACTGATTGCCACCCCTGCCCACCTCCCCACCACCGATTGCGTGTAGAGTGGCAACGGATCTCCCTGCCCCTCCCACCAGAGATCCTTCTGACCCAACTCCCTCCTCCTCCTTCCCCACCAGAGATCCATTGATCTCACTCACTCCCAACCAGACAGCAATCTCACCTCACTCCCTTTTGCCCCAACCAGATAGTAATCTGACCTCACTCCCCTCCTCCCACCCTCAACCAGACAGCAATCTGACCTCACTCCCCTCCCCCTCAACCAGACAGCAATCTGACCTCACTCCCTCCCCCCTCAACCAGACAGCATCTGACCCACTCCCTCCCTCCCGTCAACCAGACAGCAATCTGACCTCACCCCCCTCCTCCCCCCCAACCAGACAGCAATCTGACTCACTCCCTCCTCTCACCCTACCAGACAGCATCTGACCTCACTCCCCTCCTCTCACCCTCAACCAGACAGCAATCTGACCTCAACCCCCTCCCTCCCCTCAACCAACAGCAATCTGACCTCACTTCCCTCCTCCCATCCCCAAACCAGCAATCTGACCTCACTCTGACCTCACTCCCCTCACTCCCCTCCTCAACCAGACAGCAATCTGACCTCACTCCCCTCCCCACCCCCAACCAGACAGCAATCTGACTTCACTTCCCTCCCTACCCTCAACCAGACAGCAATCTGACCTCACTCCCCTCCCCTCAACCAGACGCAATCTGACCTCACTCCCCTCCCTCCCCTCAACCAGACAGCAATCTGACCTCACTCCCCTCCCCCCTCAACCAGACAGCAATCTGACCTCACTTCCCTCCTCCCTCAACCAGACAGCGACCTACCTCCCCCCCCACCCCCAACCAGACAGCAATCTGCTTCCTTCCCTCCCTCCTCACCCTCCCCTAACCAGACAGCAATCTGACCTCACTCCCCTCCCTCCCCTCAACCAGACAGCAATCTGACCTCACTCCCCTCCCTCCCACCAGACAGCAATCTGACCTCACTCCCTTACCCCCACCAGACTCTGCCCTCTCCTCCCTTTCACTCCCCTCCCTCCCCTCAACCAGACAGCAATGTGACCTCACTCCCTCACTCCTCAACCAGACAGCAATCTGACCTCACTTCCTCCCTCCCCTCACCAGACAGCAATCTGACCTCACCCCCCTCCCCCTCAACCAGACAGCAATCTGACCTCACTCCCCTCCCCCTTAAGCAGATAGCAATCTGATCTTTCTCTCCTCCCCACTCCCCACCTCCCGCAACCATACAACAATCTGACCTCACTTTAAATGTATTTAAATCATCATTGCCCCAATTTGGGCACGGAATGGATCTGCACCATTCGAGGGTCTCAGTAAAGTTGCAATCTGCTTGGACTCAGGTGCAGATTGCGATAAAGGCCTCACACCTGATTTTACCAGATTTCGCACCTGAAAACGGGTGCAAATTGTTGGTAAAATTGGGCCCACTGTCTTTTCCTATCGCGTAACTCCTGGCTCACATAAGGTGCTGCAAGAGATGTACCAGTATATGTTTTAAAAGTGTGAGCAAAAATACTTTTCTTCAAGATGTGTACTCATATTTCAGGAGGAAACTCACTTCCAAACAACTGAGCAAGAGACAAAGACCAGTGTTTGTAATCAGATGGTCAATAGTTGCTATTGGCAGGAAGGATGTTAAATCCAACTTTAAAAATAATGCTGGATGTATATTTCTAGTGGGTTAATGTGTGGGGTTATGGGGAGAGGGCCTGGGTGGGATTGTTGCCAGTACAGTTGGATGGGCCAAACAGCCTCCTTCTGCACTATAGGATTCTATGATTCTTTCCTTTTGGAACTGCCAACTGACCAGCTCTGGTTACTTTGAATTGTTTATCACATGATTATTAATTTTTAATACATCAATTGTATTTGGCCACGTCTGCAGTTTTTGTACTATTGGCTATAACAAGAATAAATAACAAGTGAATGCATTATTAGTAGCTTTTGTCTATCTAACTGCTTGCTGACATATTTATATTGCCAATTGGAATATTGCCAGGTTGCCGTTCAATTTATGAGGTAGGTTATCCAAAAAAGCACAGCACCAACCTATTAATTGCCCCTGCCACCACTTTAATTTAGGGCCAAGCAATATTTACTGAATGAATAAATTATTGAAAATTACATAATAAAGGATAATTCATTCATTGCATTACATAATATAAAAATCAAAAGAACAATTTCAATACCTGTGCTTCAGAAAATCTTCCACAAATTAATGGATATGTACTGGATGGCCTTCATTACATTGAAAAAAAGGATTAATTCCCTAATTATATCCATTTATGTCTGCTCTAACCAAGATCTAATCATTATGGTTGCCATGGAACATTCTGCATGTAATTGTTCAGAAGTATTCATTAATTTAATATGAAATGTATGACAATAAGGATCTTAGCCACTGAGGAATATTTGGTAACAGTAATCGTTTACTAGTGGTGAAGAGTTAGTCTTCTGGTTTAGATTCTCTATTGTGAAATTGTTACACAATTCTGTTTTCGAATTTTGAATCTTTTTTATCTGATACTACATTTAACAGGTAGGGTTTTATACAATACAAGTATATGTGCTTCTTTGGCTTCTAAATCCTGTCACATTGTATCTTGATTTTATTAAATCAGCATGATCATCAGGTATTCCATTGTTAGTTTAAGCTTTAGTTCAGCAATTTCCTGTTTTATTTGGACAAAAACACAATCCTGTGTGCCAGAGAATGTATTAAACCAAGACAGCTGTAATTAATTCCATGTACTAAATATAGGTAAATATCACAAGAGTATGAGATAAGCAGCTGATCACAAATACAGTTGGGATAGCATTTAACAAATAACCTTGCTGGTTTTAAAAACTTTAAAGTACCATTGTGTTGGTACACCAAGAATTGTTTTAATAACTTCATTTATGATGCCTAATTCTTTGAGATTATTTCTGTTTTGTTGCTGTTGGCCACTTCAATAGGCTATTGCCTGCACTCTCCATCACAAACTTCATTCCCTGGCCATCAAACTCCATCCATTCCCCTGGTAATTGAGGCCTAACCAGATTTGCAAGTTTGGTGTTATAATTAACCCCAAGATGAGCTCCCAACCATATCATGTTATCGCTAACACCTCCATAACATCACTTAAGCTCACCCTACCTCGGATTATCTGCTGCTGAAAACCCCCTGCATATCTTTGTTACCTCTTAAGTATGGGATTTGATTATTCTGACACACTCCTACCTGGCTCCCATGTTCTATCCTCCATAAATGTGAGGTCATACAAACTCTATTTCCTATGTCCTAACTTCCATCATATGCTATTCACCCATCACCTTGTGTCATTGACATCTGGTTAAGCAACACATCAACTTTAAAATTTTCATCTCAAATCAGTTCAAGTCCTAATCCATCCTGTGCTACTTTTTCTAATGTCACAATCCACTGAGATATCTACACTTCTCCAATTCTGGCCTCTTTCAGTACCAAGTTACTGATTGGAACTTAGGGCAAACAGCTTCGTAGTCTCCTATATAAGTGGAACCTTGAAATGGATGCAATATCTTCTCTCTTGGTTGGAATGGTAAGATTTGCCACAACATGTTTTTTATGTATTTATATTGATTAACTGCAATAAGCACTGTGCATTAACATATGCATGTCATTCCCTGAAATGAAGTCACTGGAAGTGAGGTCACAGGTCGCTCATGCGGGAACCTGCAGAGTGAAGAAGCAGCCGATAGCGAACACCATCCTGCAAATAAAACTCTGCTAGTTTTTAACTCTCTGTGCTTCCTAGCATCAATACCATAATATGCAACATACAAACTAGCAATGAGAATGGCAACCAGTATTTATGTGCCACCATGGAAGAAAAGAAATTAACGAAAGGTATGAAAGAATTTAAAAGAAAAGTTCTTGCATTTGTTCTGCGCATCCCAGGTGAGGTGGATGTGAATGATAATCCTCTGCAGAGGAATTGTAGAGCTGATGGTGTTTAAACAAGAGGCTGAAGTTTGAGCTGTTGTTTTGCTTAAACAGGAAAAGCAAGATATCTGCTGGAAATATTTTGCAAAGTGTGGATATGGGGAAGCTTAGGAAAAAAATTGTGGGAGTTTTCATCATTGGAAGACTTTTATAAAAATGTGGAGCGATAGGACTCCTATGCTGAGCACTCTGACTATTTTGCACAAACAAAGGTAATAGCAGAAGATATTCTGGTTCCCACATCCCTCAACATGATGGGGAGGAAAACATTCAATTTTCTCAGAAATTTAATGCAAGTGGAGAAACCGGGCAGTAACATATGAATAAATCGTAGCGATTCTGCAAGCAGACTATTCATCAAAGCCTTTGGCGATTGCAGGGCACCTCAGATTCCTCAGAATACATCAGGAAGATGGGGGATCAATTGTGCAATTCATGGCTGTGAGTGATGTGCTAAATGATACAATTCATAGAATTTCCACAGAGCAGGAGGAGGACATTTGAGTCTGTATCGACCACAATCCTACACAGACCATATTCCCATAACCCCACATACTTACCGTGCTAATCCCCCCGACACTAGGGTCAATTTAGCATGGCCAATCAACCTAACCCATACATTTTTGGAGTGTGGGAAGAAACTGGAGCACCCGGAGGAAACCCATGCAGACACAAGAAGAATGTGCAAACTCCACACAGACAGTGATCCGAGAACAGAATTAAATTTGAGTCCCTAGCCTGTGAGGCAGCAGTGCTAACCACTGTGCCACTATGCTGTCCCAGTGCCACCATGCCACCCCTAGGACAGATTGGTCTGCAAAGTGAGGCAATCGAAAAATGATTGCTAACCGAGTACAGTTAGCAAGCCCTTCGAACCACAATGTTGTGCCAAACATGAAGCCAAATTAAACTAATTCCTTCTTTCTGCCCTTGGTCCACATCCCTCTATTCTTTACATATTCATGTACTTATCTAAAAGCTCCTTAAACACCCCTATTATATCTGCCTAGACCACCACCCCTGCCAGCATGTTCCAGATATGTACACTCCCTGTGTAAAAAAACATGCCCCTCACATCCCCTTTGAACTTCCCCTTCTCACCTTAAGTGCATGCCCCCAGTATTAAACATTTCAATTCTGGGAAAAAGGTTCTGATTGTCAACCCTATCTATGCTGCTTATAATTTTATAAACTCCTATCAGGTCTCCCCTCAGCCTCTGCTGCTCCAAAGAAAACAACTCTAGTTTGTCCAGCCTGTCTTTATAGTTCATATCCTCTAATCCAAGCAGCATCCTGATAAACCTCTTCTGTACCCTCTCCAAAATCTCTAGATCCTTCTTGTATTGTGGCGATCAGAATTGAACATAATACTCTAAATGCGACCTAATCAAAGTTTTATAATGTTGTAACATGACATCCTGGCTCTTGTACTGAATGTCCTGACTAATAAAGGCAAGTATCCTAATGTGCCTTCTTTACTCCCCTTGTATGGCCACTTTTGGGGAGCTACGGACTTGAACCCCAACCTCAATTCATCAATGCTGTTCGGAGTCCTGCCATTAACTGTATACTTACTCTTGACCTTTGATCTCCCAAAGTGCAGCATCTCATACTTATCTAGATTAAACTTCATCTACCATTTCTCTGCCCATATCTGCAACTGATTTAGATCCTGCTGTATCCTTTGACAATCTTCGACAATATTCACAACTCTACCAATTTTTGTGTCATCTGCAAACATACTAACCCACCCATCTACATTTTCACATATATAATAAACAACAGGGGTCCCAACATAGATCCCTGTAGCACTATGTTTTTTTATTTGGAAGTCATGGACTTCCAAACAGAAGAACACCCTTCCACCACTATCTCTGAGTGCCATGAGCAAATCAATTCTGAAACCAAGCAGCCAGACCTCTGTGGATCCCATTCATCTTAGCCTTCTGGATGAGCCTATCATGAGACACCTTGTCGAAAACCTTACTAAAATCCATTTAGACAACATCCATTGCTCTACCCTCATCGATCACTTTCATCATCCCGAAAATATCAATCAAGTTAGTCAGATTTGATCTGCCTCACACAAAGTCATGCTGACTTTCCCTAATTAGGTCATGCTTTTCCAAATGTGTGCAAACTCTATCCTAAAGAATCCTCTCAAATAGCTTCCCAAACACCAATGTGAGACTCATCATTCTATGATTTTCTGGATTCTCTCTTTTTCCTTTCTTGTACTGAGGAACAGCAATACCTACCCACGAATCCTCTGGGTCTCCTCCAGGTCTAGCAAGGATCTTTGTCAGGGCCCCAACAATCTCATCTCCTGTTTCTCTCAATAACCTGGGTGTATCCCATCAGGCCTGGAGACTTACCCACCTTAATGCTCTTCAAGAGACCCAGTATCATTTCTTTCTTGATCTCAAAATGCCCTAGCATATTAGTATGCTCCTCATTAATCTCACTATCCTCCATTTCCTTCTCCTTGGTGAAGTACTCATTTCTCATTGGCCAGACTCAATTTACCAATACAAAAGTATGGCACCTCCTCTAGTTGGATCATTCAGATTCTGCTTCAAGAAACACTCTTGAAAGCACCTACAAATTCTGCCCCTTCTAAGCTTTTTGCTCTAAAGGATTCCCAGTCAATATTGGGGAAGTTTAAGTCACCCAACTGACAAGCCTGTTATTATTGCATATTTCTATAATCTGCATACATATTTATTTCCTCAATGCCGCATTGGGAGGCCTATAGTATAATCCCATCAGAGTGATTGCACCTTCCTTATTGTTGAGCTCTAACCATATTGCTTCAGTGGATGAGTCCTCCATTGCGTCCTCTCTGAGTGCAGATATGACATTCTCCCAGATTAGTATTGAAACTCCTCCATCTCTTTTACCTCCCTCTCCATCTCGTCTAAAACATTGAAACCCTGGAACTTTGAGTAGCCAGTACTGTCCCTCTCTCAGCCATGTCTCTATAATGGCCACAAAATCTTAGTCCCATGTGCTGATCCAGAGTCTAAGCTTATCTGCTTACCTTTAATATTCCTTGCATTGAAATAAACACACTTCAAAACCATCAGGTCTATCATGTTTACTAACCTGCCCATCCTTCCTTTCTACTTGCTGGTCCTTTGCCTTCCTAAATATCACTAATGAACCACCCTGATGGATATTTGTTCCCTTCCAGTTTAGGTGCAACCCGCACCTTCGTACAGGTCACCCCTGTCCCAGAAGAGGTCCCAATGATCCAAGAACCTAAACGCCCACACTCCCACCAGCTCCTTAGCCATGCATTCATCCATCTTATCTTACTATTCCTTGCTTCACTAGCACGTGTCACTGACAGTAATCCTGAGATTACTAATCTTGAGGTCCTGCTTTTTAGCCTTTTTCCTAACTCCGTATACTCATTATGCAGGACCTCCTCCCTCTTTCTACCTATGTCATTGGTACCAACGTTCACAAGTTTTGGCTCTTCACCTTCCCCCTTAAGAACTTCATGCAACAGCTGAGAGATGCCCTTGACCCTGGCTTAAGAGAGACACAGCACTCTCTTACCACTGTTGCTGGCTTGGACTTTGCCCAACCTTGCTCTACAGCGGAGTCAGTTATGAAGCCACAGACCTGGCTGCTGCTGTTAGGCCTGTCTGAGAGGCTATCCTCCCTAACAGTATCCAAACTGGTATACCTGGTACAACCATAGGAGACTCCTGCACTACTAGCCTGCCTGTCCTAGCAATCATCTGGCTGAACCTATGATGTGACCATCTTCCTGTAACTAGTGTCTATTTCACTCTTTGCCCCCTGTATGTAGCTCAGTGTGTTCAGCTGCCGTTCAACTGAACCACATGGTCTATGAGCAGCTGCAGCTGGTCATACTTGCTGTAGACATAGTCACCAGTAAACTGCTTGCTAATCTATGTCTGGCAGGAGGAATATACCACTGCCCTAATTCTCACAACTGACATTTAAGGGTTTTTCTGCACAAATCTTTGAAGATGGCAGGAAAGGCTAGAAAAACAATTAGCAAAGCATATAGGATCCTGGATTTATAAATAGAGATACATAGTACAAAACCAGCAAGTTACATTAGACTTAGATAAAACATAGAATGCTAATTTGATCCCAGCTGGAATATTGTGTTGAATTTTGTCACCACTCTTGAGGAAGAATGGTGAAGATTTTGGAAAGAGCGTAGAAGGGGAACGCTAAAATGATTCCATGAATAAGGTTGTAGGATGTTATTAAATTTATCTTAAACAACTGATGAATTTAGTAAAGGAGAAATCAAAGATCATTTGAAGACTTTTGTACCTGGATGTAGGGATAATAAGCTTGAAGAAAAGGTAAGTCTCAGAGGTTTCTGTATCATTTTATTACATGATTGCAATATACAGAATAGATAGGCTGGGAAAGCTGAGTTAATTCTCCTTAGAACAGGGAAGGCTAGGAGGAGATTTAAGAACAGTGTTAAATCATGAAGGAATTAGAGAGAATAAATAAAGAGGAACTGTGTCCAATGGCTGACATCCAGAAGGCACAGATTTAACATGAAAGCCAGAATATGAAAGAACAAGAAGTATGACTAGAATTTTTCACTATCAGTCGATTAGGCCAAAGTTGTGTCTCATGACAAACCAAACCAGGAAGTGATTAACCTTCCACTCTCCACTGAATATTGGGAAACCTCATTATAATAAATTTGCCTATAATTATCAAACCCATTTGCTGGACTCATCTCCTACATCAAAAAAATCTATCCTTGGTGAATTCAGAATGTGAAGGTCTCAGGTGGTATGCACCTGGTGAACAGCAGTTCCAGAGAAGCTCGAAGGTGTGCACAGCATTCAGAGAGGAGAGGCTATTTCTTGGGTCCTGCTAGTGTAGTTAATGCCTGTGTAGGCCTGGGTAGTGCCTGTCTAGTGCCCAGGTGGTGTTAGAGTAGTGTCCGAGTAGTGCCAGGCTAGTATCTGAGTAGTGTCAATGTCTGGGTACTGCCAGGATTGTGCAGGTGTAGGCCTGGGTAGTGCTCAGGTACAGCCCATGTAGTGCCAGGGGAGAAGTGCAAGGGCAGTGTTAGGGGAATACCCATGTAGTGCCAGGATGGTGCCAAGATAGTGTGAGAGTGGTGCCATCACCTGGGTGAAGATTGTTTTCTATTTTGCAAGCTGAGCGCTAGGGCTGCTTTTTAAATGTCTCCCAGATCATTGAGTGAGCAGAAGCCACCCACCCACAGTATTTTGTTATTGAATCCATGACTTTAAGCTTTTTTCTAAGTGCGACACCACATGGTGGAGTAACTACTATTGTCATTGGCAGCTTCAATGCCACTTATGCCGCTTGACATTGGCCTTCGCTGACATCGGTGAAAATCCCATCCTGTATAAAAACACAGTAAATGATTGGAATCCCCACTACCCTGCTAAATAGAGATTTAATAGTGCCTTTCACAGGTAACTGAATAAATACGTTAAGGAGGGAACATTTTAAGGATGTGGAGGAAGAGCAGAGCAGTGGGAGTAAATGGATGGCTCTTCAAAAGAACTGATTCAGACCTGGTGGATCGAATAGTCTCTTTCTGTGCTGTACTATCTTGTGAATCTATGATTACTATCTTATATATTGAGATATAGACCATTAGGGCGAGACTTGTAAAATCCCACCTGGGGCCAATGGTGAACTCCATTTTGCCAGCTACCCCCATCCCGGTAAAATTCTGGCAATAAAATTTTGTGGTGGACATTTAAATGGAAAAGTGGAACATTTTGAGAAGCTGAACTTTTAGAGGGGTTGATAAAACGTTTTCATCTGACTATGGAACTGAAACCAATAGTAAACTCCTGTACCAGGAAATGTTAGGCCTTGAGTATATTCAGTATAATAGGCAAGGAGGTTTACTTAATTTCCTTTCAGGATTTGAAAAGAAAATAATGATTATGAATACAAGTGTGTTGTTGAAAAACAACATTTCCAGAAGGCATTCAACAAGGTGCCACACAAAAAGCTGCGCCATAAGATAAAGGTGTACAACATTATGGGTAATGTATTAGCATGGATAGAGGATTGATTAACTACCAGAGAGCAAAGAGTGGGGATAAATGGGTAATTTTCTGGTTGGTGATCAGTGACTAGTGGCGAGCCTCAGGGATCAGTGTTGGGACCACAATTGTTTACAATTTGCATAAATGATTTGGATTTGGGGACCAAGTGTAGTGTGTCAAAATTCACAGATGACACAAAGATGAGTGGTAGAGCAAAGTGTGCAGAGGATGCTGAATGTCTGCAAAGGGATATAGATAGTTTAAGTGAGTGGGCAAGGGTCTGGCAGATGGAACACGATGTTGGTAAATGTGAGGTTATCTTTTTGGTAGGAATAACAACATGGACCATTATTTAAATGGTAAAAAAATTGCTGCATGATGCTGTGCAGAGGGTCCTGGGTGTCCTTGTACATGAATCGAAAAAAGTTGGTTTGCAGGTACACTAGGTAATTAAGAAGACAAATGAAATGTTGTCCTTCGTTTCTATGGGGATGGAGTTTAAAAACAGGGAGATTATGTTGCCCTGTATAAGGTGCTGGTGAAGCCACACCCAGAGTACCATGTACAGCTTTGAGGAAAGCTATACTGGTGTTGGAGGAAGGGAGACAGAGAAGATTCACTAGATTGATTCTGGAATTCAGAGAGTTGGCTTATGAGAAGAGACTGAGTAAACTGGAGCTATATTCATTGGAATTCAGAAGAATGACAAGAGATCTTATAGAAACATATAAGGTTATGAAGGGAATAGAAAAGATAAAAGCAGGAAAGTTGTTTCCAGTAGCGGGTGAAACTAGAACTAGGAGACATAGCCTCAAAATAGGGGGGAGCAGATTTAGGACTGAGTTGAGGATGAACTTCTTCACTCAAAGGATTGTGAATCTGTGGAATTCCCTGCCCAGTGAAGCAGTTGAGGCTGCTTCACTGGGTGTTTTTAAGGCAAAGATAAATAGATTTTTGAACAGCAAAAGAATTATGGTGAGCAGACGGATGAGTGGAGCTGAGTCCATGAAAAGATCAGCCATGATCTTACTGAATGGTGGAGCCGACTCGACAGACCAGATGGCCTACTCCTGCTTCTAGTTCTTAAGTTCTTATAGTGGATTTATTATACTTGTGTCTTATTTACTTAGGGACTGTGAACAATTGATTAGGTGTTGAATAAATTTTATCTAATATCAATAACGCCAGTGGTGCTGTCGAATCCTAGACACTATCTGATTTCAGATTTATTTTTGCATCTCCAGATCTCTGAGATGAAGTTACCACGGTGTTTCATTTCATCCAATCTCTAATAGCTTTCACATTCCCTGATCTCTACTTAAGCTGTTGATGATAATGTAAAACCCCTGGGTTGCAAGAAGAAGACTGAATGAATGAAATGTGAAATGAAATTCAGCCATATACAGTACATAATTATAAGTTGCAAAGACATTCTAATTAGTGTCTATGTGCTGGCTAGTCGATAAACTGAGGGAAAGAGCAGTATTACAATGAGAGTTGAAGATCCTGAAGACAAAATCAGAAGTACAAATTCCTAATCAAATACTCCAATCAGAAAGGAAAGATATGGGAGGTTATTAAATTTATCTTAATCCACTGATGAATTTAATAAAGAAGTAATCAAAGATCATTTGAAGACTTTTGTGCCTGGATGTAGGGATGACAAGCTTGAATAAAAGGCAAGTCTCAGAGGCTTGTGCATCATTCTATTACATGACACATTCAGATTCATATTTAAAAAGGAATGCAAATGAGAGAAAAATGCTTCATGGAAAATAATCATTTGCTTCCTTTGTACGTATTCATAAATAAAATCACGCTAACAATAGCGTTTTTTAGGGTCATATAATTTCTGCTGTAGGAGCTGTATCTCATTACTGCTGCCAAACTTTCTTGGAACTTGTTCATCTATTTCAGTTTCTAATATTTACAAGCTCTATCGCAAATGGTGAAGATAAGAAATAGAAGGAGGCTATTCAGCCCTTTGAGTCTGTTCTGTCAATCAATATAGTAAGAAGTCTCACAACATCAGGTTAAAGTCCAACAAGCTTATTTGATAGTAAACCCACAAGCTTTCAGAATGCTGTTCCTTCGTCAGGTGAATATATACTTGATGAAGGAACAGCATTCCGAAAGCTTGTGGGTTTACTATCAAATAAGCTTATTGGACTTTAACCTGGTGTTGTGAATCTTCTTACCATGTTTACCCCAGTCCAACGCTGGCATCTCCATACCATCCAATTGATACCATTGCTAATCTATTTTCCAGCACAATCCCTATACCCCTTGCTTCACTCAGTATGCAAAGGTCTATCCATCTCCATCTTGAACACACTTAACGAATGAGCATCCACAATTGTTTCGGTTAGAAAATTCCACAGATTCACAGATCTTTGAGTGAAGACATCTGTCCTCATCTCAGTGCTAAATAATTCCTTATTCTGAGACTTTGACCATTCTTACACACTTGTGGATCAGGAAACATTTCACCCGCATCAAGCCTGTTTCAATAGGATCCCCTTTTATTCCTCTAATTCTAAGAATATAGGCCCATTTTAATAATTTCTCCTCATAGAACTATCCCCCAAGAATTAGACTTGTAACTTCTGAACTCCCTCTAAAGCAAGAATATCTTCCTTAGATAATAAGATCAAAATTAGACACTATCTAGATCATTAACCTTGCTTCCAATTCCCCCTCTTCTCTAACCTTTGAATCATCCATCTAAGATTCTTCTTTTCCTTTCTTAGTTTTTCTGTCTCCATTTCGGGAGATAGGCTATCAGCTATTATTCACTATAAACACACTGACTCCCACAGACCCTAATTCCTATGAGGACTCCATTCTTCCAATTTTTTCACTTCTCTCATATCAGTTTCAATGATGCATCCTTCCATTACAATTCTTCCAATATTTCTTCCTTTTTCTTCAGTTGAAACATCTTACCAATATTGACTTTACCTGTTCAATTTGATGATTTCTGATCTCACCCTTTCTCCTCCCTTCCTGACCAGAATAAGATCCCCTGTATCCTCATATTACACTGAATAAACTCCATATTCATGGATCATCATCTACTTTTTTTCGACAACTCTAGCATAAAGCAACATCCGTTCTCTTTTCCATTCTCTCACTTCCTCAGGCACCATGAACTGCTTCAGGATTTCACAAGGATGACAAGAAAGATCAGGGTCACAATTCTCCCATACCAGTGAGAAACTAGAGAGCTGCCCACTGGCATTAGGATATCAAGGTGGGATTCTCCCATCTGATAAGTGTTACTTTAGGCACAGTGGACAAACTGCTGGCCAACTGCATTGTTCTGAGATGGAGCTGTGATTTTTAAAGGATGACTCAATCTCTGCACTCGGAGTCAGACCCTCACCACATCGACTCCTCAACCCCTCAACAAAAACAGGCATCCTCCCCCCTCACCCACAAATAATGAGTAATACACCCACCACACCACCCAGGCATGAGGTTGACCCGACTTTCCCTCTGCCCCACTCAGCTTCCCTCCCCCTCAGACCACACACTCAACCCCTCTCAGACCCTGCACTCAGCCTCCCCACCCTTCATCTCCAGACCTGCATTCAGTCCTTTTCTCCCTTTGGACCATGTACCTTGGCAGTGCAAACAGTACATTGCACCCTGGCTTGGTGCCTTGAGCTCCAAATGGGTGAAAGAGGTAGGTCAGTGGTCATTTGTCCCTCTGCTGCTACCAGCTGCAGAGAAAGGATCTCTCAAGTGGTCTAGGGGCTGGGTTGGCTCAGGCTTGGGGCAAGGAATTGACCTCGCCACTCTTTGCCAGGCTGCGAGCATCAGGGCTGCACTGTCCCTTCTAGCCCTGGCAGATTTGTGGATGATCCATGGCCGATGCTGTGATCAATTTCTGCATTCCTGCCTGTCAGCTATGCAAATTCTGAAGTGGCCAGGTCACTTCAATCTCCATGCCCTCTGGTCAGCTGGTAAGATTTTAAATCATTGCAGCATTCCATTCTGGAGCAGAAATTTTCCTTTCTCTCTGTCGGAAGCTGCAGATGAGGTCAGACCATTTTGATGCCCTCCGAAAGATAGAATATTTCAGTTTGACTTGGGGAGAGGGGGGCAGTGGCATGGGTAGAGAGGTGGAATGGTTCTAATCTGCTCAGCTATGCACTCAGTCCCAGTGTAGGCACACAACTTTGATTTGAAGTTGCTGAGGCTTCCCAGCAAGTAGCCAACTTTGAAACTCTTTCCATTGCACTTGAGGCTTTTGATTTGTAACAAGTTCAAAATGCAATGCCTTGTAAAAGATTTAGCCATCAGATCAATGAATTTCTGTCATCCTCCAGCCTCCTGTGTTTATTTTGATTTCCCTTCACACTTCATACAAGTTCATCACAGAGTATGTGCAAAGATAATGTCAAACAACAGTAGACACAATGTCATGAGTATCATCTAAATAAACTGAACAAGTTGATTTAGATTTCATATACATTCTTAATTACTCAGCACTTACCAGTTACTATAAGAAAATTGCAGGAAAAAAGCAAGCCAAGAGTTGAGATGAAGAAATGTCTTCACCAGAAATAAATTAATTTAAATAGTATTTTGCACGTGTTTAGCAAGCTCAGTGCTCAATCGTCCAGGCGCACTTGCTTTGTGCCTCCGCTGGGAGAGCTTCTCTCTGGTAAGGAGCACACTTGCTTCTCATGAACAGGGAACAGAGAGTGTTTGTCTCTTCGGTGGAACCGAAGGCCATTGAGACCCTCAGGGAGGCCGGGTGAAAGGCAGGAGTGCCCCATGGGCAGTACCAGACTGGCAGTGCCATTCTGGCATCTTGGACGGCCAATCTGGTCTGTGGGCACCTTGGTACCATCCATTGGGGAGTGCCAGGGGCAGGGTCAATGGAGGTATGTTGGGTGAGGCCAATAGAGGCCATGCCAATGGAGGTAGGCCAATGCCAAAAGCTAACTCTGCCTACGAAGAAGGGAACAGGAGTCGTAATTGGGCTGGGCGGCTGGGGAGAGGGACTGTGGTGGAGGCTGCATCTCAGGCCACAGGCCTGCATGACAGTAGCATAAACCTGACAGCTCTCTCTGTCTGTCAAACACCTATTATTGCTAATGTGTATGTGCAGCGTCAGAGGTCTGCACATGCGCAATACCTCCCTCTGCAGGATGTCTGGTGAATTAAGCTCAGCCCACAGTCTCTCTGGTTAGAAATGGACAAGTCCATCTTTTCAGAGACAGAGTGCACGAGATTGGCTGTGAAAACCCGTCCAAAGAGCAGGTTAGCAACTCTTCCATTTTCATACTAGCTGCAACTTATCTCATAAAATTCCATCTGGTATGTTTCACATCTGGTAAGCACTGGAATAAATGTGACAATTGGAACCATTTTACAAAATACTGCAGATTGAAACCAATACAGCCTTCCTCTGTCACCAGCCTAATTACAGGTCTCTTAGAGAAGGAGTGAGTATCAGTGGGAAGGACAATCTGGAGATCAGTCAAAACAGCAAGACCATTGTGCCCCCAACAGTATGGTGAGTGTCAGTACCATCATTGAAAAAGGTGAGATCTTCACCACCCTTAAAACATGACCTCCAACAATGCAAGAATAAAGGTAAAGATTGGCACTGGAGCAAAGTGTAACCGTACGGTAACTTGAAATGATGTAGAACATCCAATTTGAACAGCCTTCTCTTTGACATGGTAATCATATCCCATCTTCTGCTCCTTTTGCATCCTGTCCACTTTTGCTCTGAGATCTGGATAAAGCAAATCCAGGTGAAACTTCAGCCTTCTATTGAGTAAGAATTTCACTGGAGAGAATTGGAGTGTGGATTGGGTGTGATATACTACTGGAATCACCTCACATCCTTTTAAATCCCTCCTTCAGAGTTTAAACAATTCTCTCTGCTAAGCAATTTGAAGCTGGATGAAATGGTGCAGTATGCGCATGGCATTTTCTTCTTTTGCATGAATTCTTGAATTAACTTATCTGTAAACACAGTACCATTATCCAAAATGAGCGAATCTGGTAGACCGTGAATTGCAAACATTGTCATATTCATGGTATTTACTTCCAACCATTTTGAATATGCATCTATGACAACAAAAAACATGTGATTCATGAAAGGTCCTGTAAAGTCCACATGAAGTCTGGACCATGGACAATGCAACCATGCCCAAGGATAAAGTGATGCTAGTGGCACCATCTTCTGGTTTAACTGACAACAACTGGACTTAGAGAACAAGGCTTCACCTTGTTCTCTAAGTCCAGATCCATATTAGGCCACCAAACATGTGACCTGGCTAAACTTTTCATTCTAGAGGCACCTGGATGAGCTTCATAAAGTTCGCCCATGACTTGCAAATGACTAGAGGCAGAACAACCACTCTAAACACCGCACCCCCACCCTCATCCCCCAACTCACGCACCCACTGGATGCATCCATCCTGGCTACAAATAAAATCGCAACTCATCATCTTTAATAATAGTTGGTGATCTTTGCCTCAGAAATTTCTTGATCTGAGATAGCCATCACATATATGGAGACGAAAATAAATGGCATTTCGGCCATCAAATCCTGGTACTTGAACCTGGAGATATTGGACCAGAAACACTACCACTGCATCACTAGACTTTCCATTGATCTAGGTATTCAGTTCTAACTAAAATTCTTCATTTGCATTCTTGAGAAACATTTCCAGATTACTATGCCTCTTAGTGTGGGAGAAATATTTCCTGATTTCACTCCTAAATGTGTGTGTGTGTGCCAACACTGAGCTAAGCTAACAAGATGAGATCAGGCAAATATATTTTGACAATGTGGAGAGGAGTTATAGCCGCAGATGAGAACCGAATTTATTGTGGTTGTTTATGGCTGAAATTAAATTTTCACATGAATGAAGCTTCCAAAATTTGAATATAAGGTTGTTTTACTCCCAAATAAATTGAATCTGTTAATCCAGCTTTCGATTAGAACATAGAACATAGAACATTACAGCGCAGAACAGGCCCTTCGGCCTTCGATGTTGCGCCGACCATTATAAAAAGCAATGACCCTCCAAACTAAACCATTCCCTTCTCTTCCATAAACTTATCAACTAACCTCTTAAACGCCACAAAACTTGGCGCATCTACAACTGCCGCAGGCAGGGCATTCCACTCCCTAACCACCCTCTGGGTAAAGAACCTACCTCTGATATCCGTCCTATAACTATCACCCCTTAATTTAAAGCTGTGTCCCCTCGTGCTAGCTTTCTCCATCCTAGGAAAAAGGCTATCACTGTCCACCCTATCTAAACCTCTACTCATCTTATATGTTTCGATAAGGTCCCCTCTTAGCCGCCTCCTTTCTAACAAAAACAACCTCAAATCCCTCAGCCTCTCTTCATAAGACCTGCCCTCCATACCAGGCAACATCCTGGTAAACCTCCTCTGTACCCTCTCCAATGCCTCCACATCTTGCTTATAATGTGGGGACCAGAACTGCACACAATACTCCAAGCGCGGCCGCACTAGAGTTTTGTACAGTTGCAACATGACATTGCGGTTCCGAAATTCAATTCCCCCTACCAATAAAAGCTAAGACTCCGTATGCCTTCTTAACAACCTTATCGACTTGACTGCTTACTTTGATTGGCCAATAATGTCAGTTGGTATCCTTGGAACTGTAGTATGCAGTGAAGCAGTGCCTTCAGGTGAAAAAGGGAACAAAATCACCAGCTCAGAGTAGTAGTTTTCCTGAAACAAGGGATTCTAGTCTCTTCTCATAGCTGGCAGAAAATAATTCCAATTTCCAAAATGCACAATTTTATCAGAATTTCAGAAACATTTCAAATCCTGAGTGGTCAGAAATATCAGTCTTTTGACAAGTTCATATTTGACATTTAAAAAGAAAGACAGTGTTGGCACACACACGCACATCATAGACTGTTTTAGCTCAAATTTCAAGATTATGGCTTATGTTCTTAGTGCCCTTATTACGGGATAGAGATTTCCCCCTATTTATTATATTGAAGCACTTCTAGGATTGGGATCATTCTAAAATCTTCTAGGCTCAAACCGATACAAGTCCATGCAACATCACCTCATAATTTAACTCTTTCAGCCCTAGGAACATTCTGCTTGAATTGCACTGCACCCTCTGCAAAGCCCAAGTAGTACTGCCCAGAACCAAACACACCAATGATATCTGACTAGAGTTTTAAACTGTAATTGAACTTCTATTGCTGTGCAACACAAAGTCACTGGCGAGAAAGGCTAAGATTTCATTAGCCTCTTTAGTTGCTTTTTGAACCTGTCCACTCGAGTCTAAGTGGATACACTGTGGAAAATGTACTGTGTTACTGAAAAGTTGGGGACTTCTGAGAGAAATCTGTCCGGAATCATCCAGATTGCTATACTGCACTCCTCAGCCTCTGAGATCTACCTTGACAGAGCCTGCCCTCATCAGCATAATGACTCTTTTGCACGCGCACCAATAATTCTGACAGGCTCTGCTGCAGCCCAATCTTGAAACCAACATGAATGATTCCCTCATGCAATGCTGATCAAGAAACAAAACGCACTATGATCAAAATGCCCACAGGCTCAGCTTGCAACCTCTGTCACCTCCTACAGTTATCAGAACCAGAACTAACAAATGCACAGCATTCCAGTCCTCCGGCTTACAATACAAGCCCCTACACCAGTGGACATGCAGACTCCTCCAGAAGCCTACACAGCGAGCCCTGCACCCACTGAGTACACAGACGGAATGCCCCAGCTCATTCACTTCGAGGACACCAGCCTGAGAAAAACTACACCATGACCAATTGGCATATCCACATGGTCAGGGTGAGTGATCAAACTAAACACAAGGTTCCAGGATCATGTCACCATCTAGTCTACAACTGGCCTTCAAATCTCATCTCTGCACAGGGGCAGGTGAAAGGAGATAGAATGGGCTATGCACTAGCTACAGCAGTTTTATAATCCAGTCTCACCAGATGCAAATAGTTATGCATTGTTGGCTTGTTTGATCTGTATTTTATATGAAGGTTCATAGTTACTGCTCACAAGCACAGTTCATATCTCAACACTGCCAGTTGTCCCAACTTAATGGGGAAAATATAGATTGAGTGGTCACGTGATGATGTGGCTACAAAAAGTGTCACATGATGGGAGCTTGAGGGTTCTCCCAGGACCGTGGGTAGAGCTCAAACATGGAGTAGCTGCTCAGCTAATGGATAAAATATTGCTTGTTACAAATCCTCATTGTCAGTTTTTGTGAATCCAGCACTTCTACAAGGATTAGCTCGTCTTTAATGAGAGGTTAGTCATAATGAGAATTCATCAGCTTGATAGAATCATACAGTGCAGAAAGAGGCCCTTCGGCCCATCGAGTCTCCACTGAACACAATCCCACCCAAGCCCTACCCCCATATCCCTACATATTATACACACTAATCCCTTTAACCTACACATCCCTGGATACGAAGGGACAATTTCTTAGCATGGCCAATCAACCTAATCCGTACATCTTTGGACTGTGGGAGGAAACCAGAGCACCCAGAGGAGACCCATGCAGACACGAGGAGAATGTGCAAACTCCACACAGACAGTGACCCAGGACCCTGGAGCTGTGAAGCAGCAGCGCTAACCACTGTGCTACTATGCTGCCACAATACCGTACCGTTCTTTGATATCCTTCAAAGAACTTACCAAGGGTTTTTTGGAACCACCAACTGTGCGTGCAATATCTGGTGGCCTTGCTCCATGGGAGAAATTATTTTCAACTTGTGCCATAAAAACATAAGAACAAAAAAAAATCACTATCACCTTCTTCTTTCCATCAAAGTCATGGGAGTGCCTGGGAATGGATTGATTTGACTTTAAGGGGAAAACCTTCCTTAGCCTTATTGATTATGAGTCACTATGGATTGAAGTAAACTGATTGCAGAGCAGAGGAAGTCATTTAATCCCTCAAGAGATTCTATTCAAGGCATTACATTCCAGGCAGCATACCATCTGACAATGGCCGCAAATTGCAAATGAGCTATTCCAAGATTTTGCAAATGAAATGGCTTTGTTCATGTAACCTTGTTATCCTCAAGCAAATGGAAAGGTGCAGAGAGGGTCTGAACCACTGAGGCATTATTTGATTTGATTTAATTTGTTAATGTCACAAGTATTAGCATAAAGTGAAAAGTATCTTTTCTTGTGCCCTATATAGACAAAACACATCGTTCATAAAGAAGGAAACAAGAGTGTGCAGAATGTAGTATTAGAGTCAAAGCTAGGGGGAAAAGATCAATTTAGTGTGAGGAGGCCCATTTAAAAGTCTGACAGCAGCAGGGAAGAAGCTGTTTTTGAGTCATTTGGTACATGATCTGAGGCTTTTGTATCTTTTTCCTGATGGAAGAAGGTGGAAGAGAGAATGCCTGGATTGCTTTGGATCCATAATTACGTTGGCTACTTTGCCAAGGCAGTGGGAAGTGTTGACAGAGTCAAGGAATGAGAAGCTGGTTTGTGACATGGATTGTGCTATATTCATAATCTTTTGTAGTTTCTTGTGGTCTTGGGTACAGTAGGAGCTATACCAAGCTGTGATACAACCAGAAAGAATGCTTTCTATGGTGCACCTGTAAACGTTGGTGAGAGTCATAGCTGAATATCAAATTTCCTTAGTCTTTTAGAAAGTAGAGATATTGGTGGTTATTAAGGGAAAAGAAAGACCTTAGTCTAACTCTCTGAGTTGTTGATCTTCACCACTACAGAATGGCTTCTCACCATCAGAGTCACTAATTGATAGGGGATTGAGAACACAGCTCCATATCTGACACTAATGTTGAAACCCAACTCCACCAAAAAAAATCATGATAGGTTCAAACAGCATGAGAAAGACCAGAGAAATAACTAGGCTCAGGACTTTAATCACAGGCAGAGAGCACAGGAGTCACTAGTGTTCCTTCCTGGAGAGAAAGTAAGGGTCGGAGAGCCAGAGAGACGAAGCTCCATCATTGAAAATATTTGACAACCAAGATCGTACAGGGCTGAGACAGGCTAGCATATTATAAAGAGAAAAATACAGCGCCATAATATCCAGGACAGCAAGCTAATAGAAACCTGGGGTTCATGTTCAGATCATGAACCAGTGCAAAGAGTCATTAAAATCTTAGTGAAGAAGATCACTCACACTGACAGACAAGAGAAGATCCTTGCCCTGAAAAGATCAGAACAAATTCAAGGCAGTTGGTCAAATACTGACCCTGTGAAGTGATGCAGGAGGATGATAGGGAAAGAAACTATGTGGGGGTGGGGGGAGGGCGCGTGGGGAGGGAGGCAGATGTAGAGTAAGATATTAACATCAGCAAGTGTAAGTGATGCTAATGTAACAGCGAATTAACATGACTGAGAAGTAAGAGAAATCTTGACACAAACAAAATCTCTTACCTCGCGCAGCAGTCCAAATATGTAAAGACTTGCTGCAAACAAATAGTTCTGGCTAAAAAAAACAATGGACTCAAGCAACGTGCCTTTGGGAGAGTAGACAATCCCCAAAACCCACTCTATACACTTACAACAGAGCAAAACAGTGCAAACAGAGACTTACAATGATTTCAAAAAGGAATCGGTTGGGCATTTAAGGAAATAACCTCAAAAGTTATGGGGAAAGATCAGTGGAATGGGATAGACTGGATTTCTCCACAGGAGCTGGCTTGGTGTTGATGGGCCAAATTGACGACTTCTTCTCTACAACTGTGAATTGCCTTGGGACGTTCTGCTACAATTAGAAGCAACGGCCATTGCTGCTCTTACAATAGCCTGACAGCAAAACACGTAAATCAAAAAAAACTGAGGTAAACATCTGAGAAGTTTTTGCTGTAATTGTGTAGCAATTAATTTCAGTTGAAATGAAATATTGGGACAATTTGAACCCATCCAGCAGGAAGAGGATAGCAACATAATTAAAATTATCTCAGAAAGCTTGATGCCCTGTTCCTGCTTGATTCCCATCCATCCCACATAGTTTGTTTGTTGCAGTGGCTGAGGATTTGAACGTCCCAATTGCAAACTCCATGCCATTCATAATTCATGATCAGGCAAGTTGTCAAGGGATAACTGTTTTCAAAATATTTTTAGAAATGATTTTTCTCAGTAACTTGCTCAAACAAGTTGCTGCCCGCAGATCCATGGATAGGATGGTGAATGAGGGATGACTCTACCCAAATCTGATTTTTGAAGTATATATACAAAAAATATTAACATTTCAGCCTACATTACAGTTATTTTGATTAAATATTGAATAAGAAGAAATAATTACTCCATTCCTGCTTGGAAAAGCCTACCACTGCAAACGTGGGCTGCCAACTATGTGGGTAGCCAACTTCTGAGTGCATTTATTCTCAGCTCCCACTTCAATCTGGTTTGAAAAGCTGGTCGTCAGCCAGCAGCCTGTGCACAGGCCTGTATGAACAAGACTCTGGGCAGATCAGAGTGAATAAGTCATCACAGTCAAAAAGGAAATTAGATATTCTCCAATTTGTCATGGAATTTCAAAGCTCTATTCTGTGTGACTTCTAACTTAATCAGAACATGTACAAAATGGTCAGTGTGGACTATTTGTGGGGTTAGTACTCCATATGGCAGATCTTACAAATATGTGTTTTCAGAATGGAACTGTGTGCATTCCAGAATTTGCGCAGATAGGTCCATAGTCCTGCAGGACCTTTTGTCTTAATTTTCAAGTCAACTCCTCCCTTCCCCCTCACTCCCCAGAATTCCCTCAGTGTGCTTCCAGCTTATAAAGCTTAACTCTGAAAATTCAGCTTCTTAATAGTCAATGCTTATAGCTTGAGACCTGCCCCTAATTACAATGATATAGAAAGTCTCAAATGCACCAGTCTCTGACCTGGCACAGTAGGCACCTGTGAACATGTTGACATACTTGCAAAAAGATCAATTCATTGGCACATATTTTTTTAATGGTAGCAAAAAGCTCCCAGGACAAATTGATCTTTGCTGAAATTCAATAATCAACTATAAAATGTTTCCAAATAATCCAAATTATCACCTACAAATTTTCTATAAGCCAGCTCTGAATAAAATGTATTTCTGGAGTTTACACCATATAACCTGGTCCCAAGCTTCAGCCATTAATCAGCTAACACAATTATTTTTCTAACACACTGCCTTCCTACACCAGTTGGGAATCAAAAAGACTTATTACCCAATCGGATGACACTTGGCTATGAGATAAAAACATTTTTCCCATTTTCAGACATTTTTATTTCTGATAAAAAGAAATATTCAAAGAAAATGATCTAAAGAAATTCTCCGACCCTTTCAGATAGTTATAAAGGAATCCCAATGACTGGTGAATGGAGTGTTGGCCAAAACTCAGGATCCTTCATGAGTGTGAGTGGTCTTGGAATTCATTCAACTCGCCCCACTGGTCCCATTGGGTTCTTGCTCAGAGTGAGAGGCAACCTGATAATTATGCAATCATTGGAGAGTTTGACAGGCAAATCACATCTTACCACCATTCACACAGCCTACTAACAGGAACAGCACCGGTTGGCTAAATTGACTTGGCCACTTCAAAGTTCTTGTAGTACACAGACAAGAATTTTGTTTGGAGAGCTGCCAGAAAGGACCACACCAAGAGACCAGCCATGAGATTCCCATATGTGGGGGGACGAGAAGAGGGAAGTCCTGAGCCTTTGGGAAGTCCCTTTGCCCCCAGCCCAGACTCCCAATCTCCCAGTCCCATGAGGAAACATTCCCCTGCAGAGTTGCAGGAGCAGAGCAATACCTAGTCAGAGCACTTACCTCCTTAACCTTCAGAGTCCAACGAACAAGGTCAGAATGTGACTGCCAAGGTGCCGGGTTTGCAAGTTTGGCACTACACAAGGGCAGGATCTGAAGGAGGAGGTTCTGGTGTTGGGTAACTGGGGGCAGGATGTCCTTCAGAAGACTCTATATTGGAGTCTTTGCCTGGTAGGGAGGGGGGGGCAACCAGGCCTTGGTATGGAAATAGGTGGCCATTCTCTTGGTGGTGGGGAGGATATAGGGGTTGGAGGTGCTCCACCATTCTGTCAGGGTGGAAGGGGGGGTCACTTTTTCCATTGTGAAGGGGAAGGAAGCCTGTCTTTGACCACTGAGATCAGTGCCCCCATTAAAAATGGTCCTTCATGCTCTAAGATGCTGGGCTGATCAGCATGTTTTTTTCATGATGCATAAATTTGCATCAGGTGAGTGGATCCTATCGGACAGGCGTTGCCAATGAGAGATGTTCCAGTTCTCCCGCTGATGGGAACACTAAGGGGTGAATCGCACCTATAATTTTAAGAATGCTGATGGCATACAAATATTTGCTAAGTAACACGTGAGTTTCAATATGCCGCAAAACACTCTGGACTTTATTCTGCATCTCGCCCACCATTTTGCAATTGAAATTTCATAACCAGCTTCATTTAGTCACCCTGTATCCACATCTCCCACACTGTGGGCTCCATAAAATCCTCTCCAAAATGTCTGTAAAGAGATAGAGATAAGTTACCTTGAGTGGGTAAGAATTTGACAGTTCGAGCATAATGTAGGAAAATGTGATGTTATCCATTTTGGCAGGAAGAATGGAGAAACAGAAAATCATTTAAATGGAGAGAGATTGCAGAATGTTGCAGTACAGAGAGAGTTGAACAAAAGACCTTGTACATGAATCACATTAGCATGCAGATACAGTAAGTAATTAGGAAGGCAAATGGAATGTTTGTGTTTATTGGGGTATGAAAGTCGGGAAGTCTGGCTGTAACTATACATCTTTTTGGTCTCCTTACTTAAGGAGGAACACACTCACTTTGGAAGAAATTTCTTAAATGACTAATTCCTGGAATGGAGGGGTTGTCTTATGAAAAAGCTTGGATCTATACTCATGGAATTTAGGTGAAGTGATTTTACTCAAACATATAGAATTTGGAGGGGACTTGATAGAGTGGATGCCTTGAGAGTGTTTCCACTCTTTGGGGAAATCTAAAATTATGGAGCACAATAAAAAATAAATGGTCTTCCATTTAAGATAGAGATGAGGATTTTTTTGACTCTTGGTAGACGGGAGTGGGAGATGTCTTTGTTTTTTGGAATTGTCTTCTACAAAGAGCAATGGAGACTGAGTCATTGAATATATTTAAAACTGAGCTAAACAGATTTTTGATCTTCCAAGAAGTAAAGGGGTATGGAGCAACAAGCAGGAAAGTGGAGATAAGGTCACAGTCAGATCAGCCATGATCTCATTGAATGACAGAGCAAACTCAGTGGGCTGAATAGTCTACTCCCAGTCCCATTTCTTATGATCTTACGAATTTGCATCATTGCAGAATTATGTTCCAGTGTGCGATCTGTTCTACTTTGGTTCTGCCTAACTCAAATTGTTTACACTGTTCCATTTTCCCATTCATTTTCTGCATTTTGGTTTATTCAATCAATGCATCATATGGACAGGCAAAATCTCACAATTCTGTTATGCACAGATCATCGGGATGTTTATGACTATAGTCCAGGGATGATTCTTCCTTCAGTTGCCCCTGTCTACACCATTCATCACAAGATTGGAAACAATGTGAATTAGGGGAACCATCCTAAAATTCCATTATGCTTCAAAGCTCTGCTTCATTTCTCTGCCTCTGCCAGGATCACTCTAATGCTGACAAACAAAGAATCTTTATTAAGCCAAGCTGATTTTCAAAATGAACTGCATACTATGGAAAACAACTGATTGAAATGTAATTCTGTATTGTGACCACAGTTCAGTTCCAATATGCACACAGCCATTCTGTAGGTAATTCCTGGCAGTAATTTGCAATAAAGAAATAAATCAGCCAAAATTATGTGAAAATTGCAAACAGAAAAAAGCTAAGTAACTCTGATATGGTAACACACTAATACATCAAAATGTGGCTGCATAAAAGCTGGATGTGAAGTTGATCTATTTAAAGGAACTGGCAAAGTACTACTGTGGCTTCCTTGCTTTTAGCTGTGATCATGTAGCAATTTCAAGCTGGAAGAGATGGAAAGGTTACTGAGTGTAAATGAATCGGCTGCAAAATGTGTGTGTCACAATAACTGTGCAAGTTGTCTGTTTTCAGCTTCTATTGCTCTTCCTGTGATTGTTATTTATGTGTAGTCATGAGCAATTACGGCTTTTCAATACATGCTTGCTTTTAAACCAACCGTGCTCTTAAATAGGCATCTCCTTTTCTTAGTTAATTTTTAATCAAAATATAGCTAATTATTGCTAATCGCCTTTCAGAGGAAATGAGACCAATTTTACACCACAATTAACAGCAATTCTGCAATGATACAAATTCCTGCACCTACCTCACATCACCCCACCCTTGTCAAGCAGACAACATATTCTCTCTGGCCTGTACGCCGATAAGATCAAATTCTGATCTAAAGTAGCGCTTGACCTGATTCACATCTCTACACAAAATGTGATGATGATAGAGCTGGCTCTTTATATTGGAGATCTAGACTGATCTGGGTCACACCAATACAAGTGACCCACTAATTACACTCTTGTAACAAACTAAATAGCAATCTCATTGGTGCTAACAATTCTTAGTGGTCAATTTTTCACTTCCATTCTCTCAGGAAATAGTCAGCTTCCTCGGGAACTATCAGCTTTCGAGGTGCAGTGCAGAGATTAAGGGACTAGGTTTGGCTGCACCATGATAATGATGATGCGAGACCTGAGGTAACTCTCATCTCAGGGAAGCAACCTTTCTTCTACCATATCAAGCATTTCTGGACCTTGTTTAAAGCTCTCTCTTGTTTAGGTTTGGAGACACCCTTAGACTTAATGCCACTCTTCAGAAAGGCACTCGCTAAGATTAGGTACTGACCAGATCCAAGCTGGTTTTCAAAACAGGAAATATGACCTGTAGCAGCATTGTTAGCTGTCATTCTTGAAGCCATCAATGCCCAGACTTCATAGATTGTAAAATCATAGGGAGGGATTTTCCAGCTGCATTTGGCCTGAAACTGGAAAATCCCACCTGGATCAATCGACCTTTGTACGGTCCATGCCCCCACTATCCCCAGCCCGCTCCAATTCCCGTGGAGGACAGGATGAGAAAATTCCCCTATAGAATCCCGACAGTGCAGATGAAGACCATTAATCTGATCAAGTCTGCACCAATAACAATCCCACCCAGCCCCTATCCCCTTAACTCACATATTTACCCTGCTAGCCCCCCCAACTCTACAGAGCAATTTAGTGTGGCCAATCCACCTAACCAGCACATTTTTGGACCGTGGAAGGAAATTGGAGCTCCAGGACAAGCCCACACAGACACAGGGAAAATGAGCAAACTCCACATAGACAGTCAACTAAGGCCAAAATTAAACCACTGTGGCATTTGTGACTCTTCGCTTGTATGCTTCCCTTGTGACTCAGTGAGCAGACTGGGCACAGTACTCAAAGTGTGGTCATACCAGAACAATATACAGATTGATCGTAACATCCTTTGACTAGTATTCTGCTGTTTTGGTTGTATAATTCCAGGTTGAATTGGAATAGTTGATTGATCCTCTGTATTGATCGGGCATGTTGAATATCGGTCTAATAGGACTCCTTGATCTTTTACAACTTCATCATAACCATTTCATGGAGTTAATTTTTCAATTCTATTTCGGGAACATTACACTCAACTCTACTGAATTTTGTCTATCAAGGTTCTTACCACTTCACATGTTAGCCTGCTTTGTGCCTCCTATTTGTAGGTTAGCAGAAGAATGGGAAAAATACTGATTAATGTGAATGCATTGCTGATGTGCTGCAATTGCCTGCTAAGCAGCTTGTTTGCTATACAGGATAGATTTGCAGTGCTAATGCCAATCCTGATAGATATACATACCCCTCTGGGGAAAAGGGAAATACAGTCCTGATGCACACTTGAAAAAGCTGCAGCAACACTAACAGAATCTGCAGGATGCTTTGGATGGAGACTTTGAAATCTCAGGAGTATTGACAATCCCCAAAATCCGGTTTTGGGGCAAGAGCGGCCAGAAAATCCTGTCCTTGGTTCCATGATTTATGAAGTCTGAACCCTAGTAACAGGGATGCGAATCATGAGGAAAGGCTGGAATAATTTGAGATTTTTTTGCTTTGAACAAAAAATTTTTATTGTTAAAGGTGGAGTATCAAACGGTATCAGAAGCCGGCAATCCTGTCCATTGGATCCACAATCACAGCTGCATGAAACCCCACCCTATCCCCTCCTTCCCCGCCCTCTCCCCAAAAGGTTCCCACTGGAGGCTGCCCCTAGGCACAAGCAGTGCCAGCCTGAGTCAAGAGGCAGAGCCAGGGGGTCTTTCCAGGGCACTGTCTGACCATGTCCCTCATCCCCCCAGTGTTATATGTACCTTTGCTTCCTTGGGGGATGAGAGACATGTGTGAACCTGTTGTAAAGTGTAATATTGTGAAGTTATATCAGTACAGCTTGAAGATATGACAAGCGGCCAGGTTATGGCAGGTGGGCTGTACATTTTAGAATACATGCAACTGCATGCAAATCAGGTTCATACCCATTATGGGCTGGCAAGGGGCAGGGAAGATCCGAAGTTGCATTCTTGCCAGCAAGAACTGCGACTTGGGAACCTTAAACCCACGTTGGCACCTGCATGGACGGCAAATGCTCACTCAAGACACCACTCCTAATGTTTAATAAATGACTTCATATTCAGTTTGAGGGTGAGAAATTTGGGTGAAAAACTATTATCTTAAACGTAAATGAAACCAATTATAAAGGTATGATGATAGAGTTGGCTAAAATGTTCCAGCGATAAAGATAAAATGGAAGATGATCAATAAGCAGTGGCATGCATTTAATAATAGAGATATTTCATAATTCTCAACAAAGATATATTCCATTGATAAAGAATCTGTGAGACGAATAAAATACCTGTGGCTAACAAAAGAAGTTAAGGACAGTATAAAATTGAAAGGAAAAGCATCTGAGGCTCTGAAGATTAATCGGAGGCCAGAAGATTGAAAGATGTTACAAAACCAGAAATATCTGACTAAGGAAAAAGGAGAAATTAGCATATGAAAGCCAGTAAAAAAAATTTAAAAAGATGGTAAGGGTTTCTTTAAATATATAAAAAGGAAGACAGTAGCTAGATTAAACAGTGTTCCTTTCATTGATGAGACTGGGGAATTAACAATAGATAACAAGGAAATGGTACAGACTTTGAACAAGTATTTTGTTTGCATCTTCTTTGTAGAAGACACAAAAAGCATTCTAATAATGGTGGAAAATCAAAGGGAAAAAAGGAGCTTAAAACAATCACTACTGCAAAAGAAAACCTGCTGGAACAACAAAGTGGCTAAAAGCTGCCAAGTCCTCTGCGCCTGCATCCTAGAGTGTTAAATGAGAGATGGACAGTGGTTGTTATATTCTAAAATTTCCTAGATTTTGCAAAGGTCCTGGAGGATTGGAAAGCAGAAAATGTAGCATCTCTGTTCAAGAAAGAAAGAAGACAGAAAGCAGAAAACTGTAGGCCCATTAGTGCAATAGCTGTCATTGGGAAAAAGCTGGAACCAGTTATGAAGGAAATAGTAACAAGTCATCTCGAGAATTCTAATATAATCAGGCAGAGTCAAGATGCTTTTTATGAAAAAGAAGTTACATTTGACAAATTTATTAGAATTCTTTGAGGACGTAACAAGCACAGCAGTTAAGGAGAACCAGTAGATCCAGTGTCAAATGCCCTGTTACCATTGCCAGCCAGAATAGAGAATTTGACGCTCAGCTAAATCTGCGTTCACTGCAGGGAGATCAGCCAAGGATGAGTTCGGAGAATCCCAGCCATAACGTATTTAGATTTTCAAAAGGATTTTCAATAAGGGCATTGCTTTTCTGAGAAATTCTGACCAAAGAGCTTGCAAAGATGTGGTGAGTGGGATAAAAGTTGGCAGATGGAGTGTAAAATGCAACTAAGTGAGGTTCATCACATTAGTAGAAAAGCATAGAAATACAGAATATAAATTAAATAGAGAGAGAGTAGAGAATGCTGCATTACAGAGAGATTCTTGTATATAAATCACAGAATGTTACCATGCAGGTACAGCAGGTAATTACGAAGGCAAATAGGATGTTTTTTTTTATTGTAAGGGTGATGGAATATAAAATAAGGGAAATTTTGCTGCAACTGTACAGAGCATTGATGAGATCACACTAAGAGTACTACATCCAGTTTTGGTTTCTTAAGTAAGGGGACATATAAATGCATTGGAGGCAGTTCAGAGTTAAGATTCGGTAGATTGATTACCAGATCTCTGAGTTTGGAATGGTTGAGAAAGTTACAGCAGCATTCATTGGAGTTTAAAAATATGAGATTGCTGAAACATATAAAAATCTGAAGGGGCTTGACAAGGAAGGGAAGGAGGAGGAAGATAGGTACAATGGGTGGGGGTGATATCTATGGAGGACAAAAGCACTGGTGTGTATTGCATGGAACCTATTATATCGTGAAACTAGTTTAATCTGGTTTGACTTATATACATTTATGCACATATTACCTCAAGAAACAACTTTTACATTTCTCCCTCCAATGCAATAATTGCCCCTTATGGTCATTTGACATTTAATATCATTTTTTAAAATTTGTTCGTGGGACATGGGTGCCCCTGACTGGCCATCATTTATTGCACTTGAGAAGGTGGTGGTGAGCTGCCTTCTTGAAATGCTCAATCCATGTTCTCTGGGTTGACCTTCTGGGAGGGTATTCCAGGATTTTCACCCATCGACTGTGAAGGAATGGTAATATATCGGCAATATCAGGATAGAGGGTGGCTTGGAGGGGAACTGGCAGATGGTGGCATTCCCATGTATCTGTTGCCCTCAGCCTTTGAGATGGAAGTGGCCGTGGGTTTGAGAGTTCGTGCCTAAGGAACTTTAGTAAATTGCTGCATTTATTTTATTGATAGTACACACTGCTTCTACTGAGTGCCAGCGATGAGGGGAATGGATGTTTCTAGATGTGGTGACAACAAAGTGGTTGCTTTATCCTTGAAAGTGTCAGACTTCTTCAGTATTGTTAGAGCTGCACCCATTCAGGCAAGTGGGGAGCATTCCATCACATTCCTGCCTTGTACCTTGTAGATGGTGGAAAGCCGTTGGGGAATCAGGAGGTGAGTTATTTATCACAATATTCCTAGCTTCTGACCTGCTCTTATAGCCACTGTGTTTATTTGATGAGTCCAGTACAGTTTCTGGCCAATGGTAATCCCAAGGATATTGACAGTGGGGGATTCAGTGATTGAATGTCAAAGGGTGGTGGTTAGAGTGGCTTTTATTGGTGATGGTCATTGCCTGGCAATTTGTGTGGCACAAATGTTACTTGCCACTTGCCAGACATTGTCCAGATCTTGCTGCATTTGAACGTGGACTGCTTCAGTATCTGAGGAACTGCAAATGGTGCTGAACCATTACCATCACTGAATCCCCAACTATCAGGATCCTGGAGGAGTTATCATTGACTGGAAACTGACTTGGACCAGCCATGTAAATACTGTGGCTAAAAGAGCAGGTCAATGTCTGGATATCCTGCATATGGTGACACATACTTCCCAACTCCCCAAAACCTACCCAGCAATTACAAGGCCAAGTCAGGAGTGCGATGGAACATACTCCACTTGCCTGAGGTGCAAGGAGGTGATGGAGACCAGGTGGTATATGTCAGTGGCATGGTGGCAGAGTGGTTAGCACTGGCTCCCTCACAGCGCAAGGCACCCAGGTTCAATTCTGGCTTCCGGTGACTGTCTGTGTGGAGATTGCACATTCTCCCATATCTCCATGGGTTTCCTCTAGGTGCCCTGGTTTCCTCCCACAGTCCAAAGATGTGCAGGTAGATGGATTGGCCATGCTAAATTACACATCTTTGGACTGTGGGAAGAAATCAGAGCATGCAAAGGAAACCCATGCTGACACAGGGAGAACATGTAATCTTTGCTTAGTCACACAAGGCTGGATTTGAACCGAGGTCCCTGGCACTGTGAATGCTAACCACCGTGCTACTCTTAAAGCTCACTTCTATTTCAGTACTCAGTGAAGCCGAGTTATTGGAACTCTGAGAACAGATTTTAATACGAAGAAGTTCACGTAAATTGTGAGGAGGGAATTCCCAAAGGCAAAATTGCTTTAAATAATGAGGTGATTGCTCTGATGGCTGTAAGCAGAGGATTCGGAAGCTACATTCCAGACATTATTGATCTGTTAACCGTTCTTTTGAAGGCATGTCCAGAAGTAACAATTATGTCATTTAATTCACTAGAAGGGTTACAGAAAACAGTGCCTGCTGTACTCCGAATCATGTGGGCATGATTCTGGGACAGTAATAATTTAATTTCACAAACTCGGGTTTGTAACAAAACTGTTCAAATGTTATTAGGATGTAGAAATACTGGCGTTGGACTGGGGTAAACACAGTAAGAAGCCTCATAACCCTAGGTTAGAGTTCAACCAGTTTATTTGATAGTAATCTCACAAGCTTTCGGAAACACTGTTCCTTCATCAAGTGAGAATCTTCCACACACCTGACGAAGGAACACCATTTTTGAAAGCTTGTGAGATTACGATCAAATAAACTGGTTGGACTCGAACCTGGTGTTGTGAGACTTCTTACAAATGTTATTAAAGCAGCAGAATAAAACATTGACAAAAGCAGGCAATCTTTGAAGCAATCATGTAATATTTGTATCTTTGTGTTTTGCAAATTCAAATATTGCTTGAGATACAGCATGAAGGATTTATTTTGTTCCAACAGTCGCAAACTTACACACTGTAATTGATATTTGAAATGGCTCATCCTGGCTCTGCCAAAGTTTGCATCAGTCCAGAGTTCAAAGCAACACAACCCAAAGTGCTCAGTGTTTGCTTTGTTCAGATTTTCGTAGAGAATAAGTGCACTGACCTGTTGAGGCCATCCTCATGCGTGGACAACCAAGGGTTTGAAACACAAACTGGATGCACTAATTGTCATTGTACATTAATGTTTAAAGCCTCGCAGTTCTTTTTGATCATTGCGTATGCGGCTGATGTGTTTTGCCGGCTGTTTTCTTTGTTACACAATAGAGTTCTATTTCAACTTTCCTTCAGGTAAACGGACATCTCCATAATAGCACACTGAACGTTTGCAATTATCAGAGAAAAGCAAGCTGGTATGAAATCCATTGTCCATTACTAACTCATTCAGCACAGCTCAATCAACCGTATGTATCACCTACATTCACCAAAAAACTATTTGCCGTTTAAATTCTGGTGAAAGTATCTAAAGACTTCTTTTTATGCTACTATCAGTTGTTCAATGTGCATTTTTATGCAGAAATTACCTGAGCTCTCTCCCTTAAGGCTTTGATGTGCTGCACTATCAATTGTTGGCTGAGATTACATGAGACTGCAGAGTACACAAGGCTGTCTGCTCTTGACTCAAATGGAAAAGAGAGCTGTTTATACTCAGCAACTGATTAGCCAACTCAGTCAATATTTGCCTGATGGGAAGATAATCAGTTCTTTATGTGAAACTGGTTTTAATTTATCCAGGAAGAAAGTTCCTGATTTGATAAGCTGTCTTGTCACAAAGAGTCAATCTGACAACAGTATGGGGTGGAAATCCCTTCAGGCCTAATTGAGGCCTGAATTGGGCACCCACACACATGGAAGAGCATGGCAGTTCGAGGTAAGTGCGGACTTAGTTTCATTAACATGACTTGAAAATTCCACTGGGACTTGCTGCAGGATTGCCTATCTTCAGAAAAAGAACGTGTGGCTCTTGCATCACTGGTAGAGAGGACAGAGCAGCAGTAAGAGGGTGAGGGTTGTGCCTCCTTCAGATTGAAAGAGCTTTTCTTGTCGGAAGCTGTGCAGGTTGCAATGATTAGTGAAGAATCCTTGAGAATACCAGACCTGGCTCCTGTACCATTTGTCATCACCCACTTTCAGCAAAACAGAAAAAACAGGGCCGAAATTCTCTGACTTACACGCCCCACTACTCCTGCTGCCGAGAATGAAAAATTTGGCACCTGTGTTATGTTGCTGAGTGCGCTTTCTTTTTATATTCTTGGTGGGCTACAGATATTACTGTGCTTTACAAAGGCCACCCCCTCAGAGGGGAGGAGGATCCTTACTGTTGCAGGTCAGAAGGGATCTGATAATAACAAGAGCAAAATGCTGTGGTTGTTGGAAGTCTGGAATAACAATAAAAAATAGTAGAAACACTCTGCAGATTAAACAGCAGCTGGAATTCTCTGATTGTTCACACTGGCAGGATCTTCTGGTCCTGCTGTGAGTTTCCTAACTATGGGCAATCCCATTGGCAGTGGCAAGGTCAGAAGATCTGGCGATTGGCACACTGACTCTCACCACGAGAAACACGCCACAGGGAGGCCAAAGAATCAATCCCTCCAGTCCCCAACTCAGAGGAGAGTGAAAGGGAGACAGAGACTAACTAAGTTAACAGGGAGCTATATTATCCTAATCTACCAATTAGGAAACAGATGGGATTGGGGTACAGATCAGGCCCACTATTATTCTATAATACTGTCAATGGAGAGTTCAATTGGACAGCATGTCAAACTCTATCATAACCAATCCCGTCAGTTTTCTGACAGTGTCAGGTTAAAATTGCCTCTTTATGTTTCAGATCGATGACACAGCAAGAAAATGTTACATATGAATAGTTTTTAAGTGAGTACAAAACCAGGAAGCAGGGTGGGGAACAGGGACAGAACAAAAGGTTGTGACAGGATGGAGGGCAGGACTCTTTAAATGACAAGGGATTCCTGTTGAAGATTTGAGACAAAAGGTTGGAGAATGATTCACCACTATCTGATGCCCATACGCCTCTGCTTACATACCTAACCAAAATAATGTATGAAAATGAGGTTGTGACATTGTTGTGCTGACCTTGTTGTAAATGGAATGATCAGCGTATTTAAATATTGAGAGATCTGCAGTGTCTGTAAAGCCAGCTTGCAATGCATCATAAAGGCAGGAGGGGGTGATGGAAAACTAGTAATGGGGCAGAGTTAGAGTCAGGTAGCTGGAGTCAAGGCCAAGCGGCATGTTAAAAGTGGCATTGTGGAAAGAGGCATAAGCAATGCAATAAATAGGCAATCTAGGAGAAGATGTCTCTTTATTGAGATATAACGCAGAGGAATGATCTTATTTGGAATTTGATCTTGTAGGCTATTTAAACATGTAGGCTCTGTAGAAGTATGTTGCCATAGTGACTGCCATCTATTTTGACCCTCCAGACTTCTTAACAGGCAAAAATAAGTTTTGATGCTTTATCAGTTCAAACAAGATAAATTACCTGCTGCCTCCAATCCTTCCCTGCAGTTTCTTTAAATGTAGCTATTCAATCCTCCTGTAGTACTCTAACAGTGTGCACTGAATCTTTGATCCCATCCCTTGTCACCTACCACATTAAAATGGACACACTCACTGTTTACAAATATTTGAGCAAACTTCCTTTACGTATTAGGCTAAGATCCTCAGGCCTTCCCTCAGTGTTTTGTGATATGTTGTTTGCTGGTGATGGGATCGTTTGGTCTCATTGGAATACCCATGGAAGCCTCCCCAGAGACTTCATGAGAATTAGGAGCAGGAGAAGGCCATTCAGCCCCTCAAGTCTGCCCCATGGTTCAGTAAGATAATGGCTGATCTGACTATGGCCTCAATACTGCCATCCTGCCCATCCCTCCCACTATATTCTTTGACTCTACTGGCCATCAAAAAAATTTGCCTCTGGCTTCATAAGCAGTGAGGGGAGGGTGTCTTTAATAATATGTACCTATATTTAAATATATTGAAATCAAGTTCATGCTCATTGTGGGCGTGAACCTGATTATGTCACTGGCCAGGGGTGGCAAAAATTGAAAGTCATGATCTCTCCGGTGAGATTGACAAGTTCCAGTTTTATAAGATATTGAACCCTCGCCGCTGATCCCATGGATGGTGGACATGGGTTCACAATCGCACCCCGCCCTCCCCCACCTCACCCTGTTCTCTGCTAGCTAATCAATCCTCTATCCATGCCACTATGTCACCACATTCAGTATGAGCTCTTACATATAACCGATCAGTGAATCTTCCAAAGTGCCAGGCCTGCTGTCCAACTTCATAAACCTGCTTGTATGCTGATAACAACTCCCTTGGACCCTCTACTCTTGTAGATGTAAGGATGCAGGTCTAGGCTGCTGATGCACCTACAGATCTGAAGAATCATTCCAGAATTCAAAAGCATTGAGACAAGCTACTTCTGTTCCAAGAGGCTCATGATACCACAACGTAGCCTAGTGCCATTGACAGTCCCGGTCCCAACACTGTGGCATTAGGATAGATTCGATGCATTGCAGGCAAGTAAAATAATTATTATTTTATTCAAGAAACACACATAGCCTGAATATCGAATTTCAGAGCAGCTTACATTGAAAAATTCATATCAAGATTATTTAACTAGTGAAAAACATGCAAACATATATCAATAAAAATAGACAAACAAACTCAGTTAGATATTAAAAGAAGGGCAATGTTTAAAGTTATATTAACATTACAAATCAATACACAATTCAAATATTACAGGCACAGAGATACATATAAATTTTATTATTAAATTTTATTCATAAAAATGAATCCTTCATTGAGGACTGAAATCGTGTAAGGACTAGGGCTACATTAATATCGTCCCACCTTGCATCTTATAGGTTGAATGTACACAAACCTTTAAGCTGCCTGAGCATGGTGTGGGGGGGGGAACGGTATCGGATTCTGAAACTGGATAAGCTGCAGAAAGGATTTTCAGAACTTTGTGTAAATATTAATTCGACATGTGGGAATAATTTCCTTGATAAAACAGGCAGTCATGGTTAAATTGTATGTAATGGCAGTAAAAAAAGTCAACGTGGAACTCTATTGATTTATAAGATCAGCAGCTTCAATAAGTGGAAATTCATGTCTCATACACATTTTCTTTTAATTACCATTAATTAGGAAATAACAAGGTGAAATACATTTACCAGCAGATCCAAGTTGGGAAACAATTATTGAAATGTAGTTTACTAATGGTGTTAATTATATTGTCAAGATACACAGGGGAAGGGCATTGTTGAATTAAGTACCTAAAGCATTTAGAAACAGAGATTGCTGGGGTACTGGGGAATGGGGAGCAGGTAGACATAAGTGAAGCTATATTCTTTTAATAAAAACTATTACCAAGAAAAGCTTTGGTGTTTAGTTTCATACTTCACTAACTGGCTTGTGATCAAATTAACACGTAATTTAAAGAGATGATGAAAATTATATGATCAGTGTATTCGCAATAACACACAAAGTTACTCATCAATAATAGTTACTTTGAACATTCCAAACTTGCGTGAAACAATGAGGGGGGGGGGTGTTCTGCACCCACATTTGCTGCAAGTGCAAATGACAACATAGGCACAAAATCCTGCGAGAGCTGGAAAAGCAGAATCTTGCCAGCGAGATCTGATTGTTTTGTCCCCTCCCTCCCCAGCCATCAGTGACATAACGAGGTTCCTCTCCAGGAACATCAGAAACACTATTTCAATATATTAATGCCTCATTATCCCCTGCATTATCTCCCGACCACATTAGGAATTCTGGTCACATTGTCAAGTTTTACATCTGATTGTTAAAAATGGAAACCAGGCAAATGGAACCTATTGCGGTAAGGATAGTCCTAGAGAGAGAGAGAGACATTGCCAACCTGTACCTTGGCACTGTGCCCTGACAAACTGGCACTGCTCTTAGCACTGTCCCCAGTGCCAGTGTTCCCAGGGTAGTGATGGGTAACAGTGATGGGGCAGGATGCAGTGCCAAGGTGTCTGACGGCAATGCCAAAATTAGTACCAGGGAAGGGTTGCTTCAACTGGGAGGTGAGTGCAGGATGTTCCCCACATGGGTTGCGGGTTGTCCCCTTGTCCTGAGGGGTCCTATGTTCAGAATTGGTCCCTTGGGAGAGGGAGATCAATCACCGTTTGGGGGAAGGGTTTTTTTTAATTTTAACTTTTTTAAGATTAAAGTATCCTTTAAAAAGCAATTTCTGGAGAGCAAATGTTGCTGGCTCTATCAGGCCCCACCCTGCCTCACAGCATAACGGTGTGTAAGACACACTTCCAGCATGAGAGTGTGAGACACTTCCAGCATTTTATTTTACTAAGTGTTGTGAAATATGGAGAGAAACACTGGCTGTGCTATTGGTGAGCTACACATTGGTTTTCTCACCAGCTTCAACACTTTTGAAAAAATTGGAAAATTTCATCCAATATTTCTTTATTTCAATCTTTAATGATCAGGCCCTGATGTTTACTGGGTGCCTTTTTGTTGTGGATTCCCCCATCTGAGGTAATCATTTCTGCATAACTTTTCAATTGGACCATTTTATTGCATTACATACTTCGATTCGATCGCCCTTCAACCACCTATATTCATAGAAATACAAAGCAAGTTTATCTAAATTAATTTCGAAGTGCAGGAATTCCCTGCACTAAAAGACAATCGATGCTGGTTCAAGTGAAATGTTCAAGGCTGAGGTTGACAGATTGCTATTATGTATGAGTAACAAGTTGAATGAAATAAAGGTGGATAAATGAAATTGAGATACAAATCCTTAAGGGGTCTGAATGACTACTTAGCTACAATATTCCATAGCAAGGTACCACAAAAAGTAATGTAGATAAATTGATGTATTTTACTGGTGTTGGACGTGGGGTACAGTGGCACAGTAGATAGCATTTTTTACCTTAAGTCAGAAGCTGTGGTTTCAAGTCCCACTCCAACATTTGATGAGCGGTAATGCTGGTAATGGAGGTAATACTGCAACTTTATAAGACTCTTGTCAGACCCCACTTGGAGTACTGTGCGCAGTTCTGGTCGCCTCACTACAGGAAGGATGTGGAAGCTATTGAGAGGGTGCAGAGGAGATTTACAAGGATGTTGCCAGGATTGGGAGGCATGCCTTATGAAGATACATTGGGGGAGCCAGGTCTCTTCTCCCTGAAGAGACGAAGGTTGAGAGGTGACCTGATAGAAGTTTATAAAATGTTGAGAGGCAGAGATAGGGTGGATTCTCAGAGGTTATTTTCCAGGGCTGAAACAAGAGGACACAGGTTTAATGTGCTGGGGAGCAAGTACAAATGAGATGTTAGGGGTAAGTTTTTCATTCAGAGAGTGGTGAGTGAATGGAATTGGCTACCGTCGGTGGTGATAGAGGCGAACTCACTGGGGTCTTTTAAAAGACTTCTGGATGAGTACATGGGATTTAATGGGATTGGGAATTACGGATAGTTCCATGGCCTGGTATGTATGGATATGATCAGTGCAACTTGTGGGCTGAAGGACCTGTTTGTGCTGTAGTGTTCTATATTCTATGTTCTACGACCGAGGAAAGTGTGTTCGTAAAGTGGCAAAACAGAGTATCAACTTGTAAATCCTTCCAACGCACACCAAAAGCAGGTGATAAGAGTGGGAGAGATTCCATGTGATGGAAGGAAATTGAAACCTCAACCGTTATCATCCCTAGTGCAATACTGCAACATGCATGTAAAAGTATATGTTGTCACAGTAACCTAGATTCCTTGGGCTGGTAGGGATCAGATTGGTGGCATTAGCATAGGGTTAATCCCATTCTAAGAGGTGGATTTGACTTCTTTGGCCTACCTATTGTGGAAGTTGTGGTGCTGGCGGTCAGATTTCCCTTTAGGCAGAGAACTGAAGAAGAAGTGGCGTTGGTTGAGAAATAAATGTTGACCAGGAAACTAAAAGATTTGCTTTGAAGAGTGCAATAGCAGCCTTCTGTCAGGCGTTTTCTTGGCAGTGGGAGACAGTTCGCAACTCACTGGCAGTTGGATTGTCTGGTCCTGCCACTCTAACTGAGAATTCCCATAGAAGCTACCCTTAGCTGCCACGAAACCTGTAACAGGAGATGTGGCAAGACCAGAGAATCCTGCTGACAAGAATGGCCAGGTAATTCTGGCCAGCATCTATTGCATCCACTTGGACAGGCAAACATGACCTCAAAAGATAACAATGATTCTAATTAGAATTGCAATTTATATTGGGAAAATCAGTTTAGTTTTTTAAGGGGATTACAATATCAACATGGAACAATAATAGAATTCTTCAAAACAGCACCATTAAATATTACAGAAATATTTAGACAATCATTTTGAACAGTTATTTTAATCTTTAGGAAAGAGAGTTTGGCAATAAAATTATAGAAAATATCAACAATTGATTCTTTTAACCGTTTTCTCTCTTGTGGCTATTTAAGTTCACTTTGTTGCTGGAACCCCAGGACTAATATTTAATCCTGGAATCCTGATGCAATCTCTTTATCATTGACTGATTAATGCACTGCAGAGCACAGTCTCCCTGAGCCTCATAAATAAAGGAACAATGAGGTTATCTTATCTCGAGTCTTTTCTTAATGTTATTCCCAGCAATAATTTAGTTTCTTTCTTCCCTGCTTGTAACTCCATGCAGTGGATTTAAAAGGGATGACCTTAAATACAGTTCTGTTTGCACTCTACCTCCTAAGCAGCTGCAATGGAGAACAAGGCAAATAGTGGATTAACAGTGGTACCTTTTGTAAGACTGACTAGTCTGTAAAATATGCTCATGGGAGACAAAACAAAGCCTGTAATTAGTACAGAAATATAGGCTTTCAGCATACTGTTTTGACTATTATATATTTCCTCAGCAAACCAACGATAATGAGATATTATTCCTTTGATTGAAAGTTTTGCAAATACAGTGCTGTGAAATTGATCAGATGCTGGATACAAATTTCCTCAGTCAACAGCAGCTCAGTTCCTGAAAAAAAGAGGTTAATAATGGGGTGATTTAGGTGGCACTGATTAAACTGAGCAATAGTTTTCTTTTAAATTATTCTAAATATGGATAAACTAATGTATTTAAAGTGTCATTCAACTTATTCTCACTGCACTGCCAGAACAAATCAGTGCCACAACATGAGTCAATAAGGTTCTTTTCATGAGAAGATTTTATCTACACCAAATAATTAATCAGAGGATCAGTATGCACCATGAGGGAATGGATCTTTCTCTGGCTGGCAGGATGTGACAAGTGGTATGCCAAAGGGATCAGTGCAATGGCCTCAGCTTTTCATAATTTGTAGAAATGACTTAGATGAAGGGACTAAAGATCTGGTTGCTAAATTTGCTAATGATACAAAGGTAGTTGGAAAGTAAATTGTGAAGAGGAATTAAGAAGGCTACAAAGGAATGAAGATAGGTTAAATGAGTGGGCAGAGCTCTCAGCAAATGGAGTACAATTTGGGCAAATGTGAAAAGGTCCATTTTGACAGGGAGAACAAAAAAGATTATTATTTAAATGGTGAGTATTTGTTTCCTTGTTTAAGGAAAGACATAAATGCATTAGAAGCAATTCAGAGACTCTTTATTAGATTAATACAAGGAATGAGAAGTTTGCATTATGAGAAAAGTCTATGCTTATATCCACTGAAGTTTAGAAGAATAAGAGATGACTTGATTGAGACCCTATGATCCTGAAGGGTATTGACAGGGTGGATATGGAGAGGATGTTTCCTCTTGTGGAAGAATCATTGCTTAAAAATAAAGAGATGAGAAGATTTTTTTTGTCTCTGATGGCTGTCTTCCTCAAAATGCAATGGAATCAGAGTCTTTGAATGTTTTTAAGGCAAAGCTAGATAGACTCTTGAGTAACAAGGGATGAAAGATTACAGGGTTAGGCAGGAATGTGGGGTTGTGGTTACAATCAAATCAGCCAAGATCTTGATGAATGGTAGAGCAGGCTTGAAGGCTGAGTGGCCTACTGCTGCTCTTAGTTCACATCCTCATAGGCAATGCATTTTTTTTTGCCATGTGCTTTTTAAATTGTCATCCTGTCATGATATCCATTACTGACATTAGTGAAATACAGTTGATTATTGCTACCACAGGAATGTGACCCATGAAGCTTAATTGTGGATCTTATACTGTGCTTCTGAATTAACATTAGATGAACGTTAACAATAAAGTCCTGTTGTCCTACATGTGTTCTTAATTGGCAGTATTGGCATATACCAGCGGTATCAGTACTTCCCTGTGGAATAAGTTAGAAAGTGTTTCAAAATTAATCAGGCAAAGGAACAAAACTTTGCCAGTACACCAGTAATAATTTTAGCTAAAGCTTTATTTTGAAAGTTTCCCTATGCATGATTTAAAAATAATTACATTTTGATGGTTTCTGAGGGTTGATTTTAACTAGTAGCATGTTTGGAGCAGGCGGAAGTGTGGGGTGTATTGCTAATTATAAAAGAGAGCATGGTGTGAAGTCAAACAATTATTACCTCCTGACCAACTTATTTGAATAACGTTCCAGCAAAAACCATCAGGAATAAAGTCAGGGCTGGAGATTAGGAGCCAATGTGTTTTTAAGGCCTATTCCCCTTTACTGCTTATTTCAACAACATGAAGTATGCACAGTGAACACATTTTCCAATTGTCCTTTGAAGTTTCACTGTGAGTCCTACATACATGATAAAATCTTGATTTTCGTATATTAGTCATTCAGCTATCCAAAGTAAGACCCCCAATAAATATGGTGGCAGAGTAGTAAAGAAGCAGGTGAAGTGATGCACAGTGATTTTAACTCCTTTAATATCCTGTCACCATCAGCTGGAAATGTCACACCACCAGATTAAAGTCCAACCAGTTTATTTGATAGTAAACCCACAAACTTTTGGAAATGGTGTTCCTTCGTCAGGTGTGTGAAAAGTTCCACACAGCTGACATAGGAACAGCATTTCCGAAAACTTGTGGGTTTTCTATCAAATAAACTGGTTGGACTTTAACCTGGTGTTGTGAGACTTATGACTGTGTTTACCCCAGTCCAGTGCTGGCATTTCACATCATGACTACAGCTAGGCTAAGTTAAAATTGTTTCTTTGAGCTCCTGGGCACATAGAAAGTAAAACTCACTATCATCATGTTAACAAGAAAGTGTGGTTCACAATTTTTTTGTCAATTTGTGACATTAATAAAATAATTGTTTATTTGGCAAGCAAAATTGTTCCCAAAAAAAAGTCCCTAATTTGAAATTGTTCTTAACTTCTGACCAGAATTTTGTCTTTCAGCTACAAACTTGATGTGAAAACTGGTAGATAGGAAAGAAATCTTATATACAAACAAATAATAGTTGCCAGTAAAACATCTCAGTTAAACAGAGGCTAGAAAACTTTAAACTAATTTAACATATGATTAGCAGTATGTTTATAAGGATTTTGTTGTATGAATATTAACACAGCAATAAAGATAATAGCCTATAACTTATCCAAAACAAGTTAAAGCTCCCAGGAATGTGCTGAAGCTATCACCATTAGTAGTTTTAGGCTCATGTATGTTATGCTACAATGTAGAACAGAGTTCATTATTAGATATAAAGTTTACAAATGAATTCTTAAAATGTAACTACGTACACATTGGTGAATGATTTTGTACAGTACAGCTTTTGATCTCTATGCTCTTTTAGGAATGCAGGCTTCAACCATGCATTAGTGCTACCCATCCAACTGTATGATTTATTTCCATTAGCCACTTTACTAATGGATGACTAATGGGCTGCGGGGTGCAAGAGTGAAAGGTCACATTAGATTTTTCGAGAATATTACAGCTCAAAATGTACTTCTCACTCATGAATCTGTTTGTGGATGACTTAAATTGAGTCCGATAGGTAAAAGGCAAAACATTCCTGAAGCAAACAAATCCTTCAGCAGAACTCTTTTCTTTCTATTTCATAAGAGTACGGTACATGATGTAATGTCCTTTTATAAACTAACTACATGTTAGTAGTTTTCAAGCGTTATTTCTTGTTCAGTATTGAAGTGAAAACCTGTAAAATATCTTCTTCAGCATTAAGTGTTCTGGTGATATTATTTATATAATAATTGGTGTTTACTGAAACATTATAGTTTATATATTTATCCTTCATGTAACAAGAATTTGTGAACATTCCTATAGTGTTAACTATTTTAAAAATATCTTTTTAAAAATTGTCCTTTTAAACAGCTCACTATTTAATTTAGAACAACAACTTGCATTTTTTGAACGCTGTGGTACATACATACCAAACAACATGGGAAAAGAACCATCAGCTGTTTCTATATAATAACATATTTCACCATTTTATTGTAGGGACTAACATTTTCTGTTCAGGTAATATTGACTGGCAAATTGGTAATGAGTATATTGGCCTTTACTGCAAGAGGATTGGAGTACAGGAATGAAGAAGTCCTGCTACAATTGTACAGGGTTTTAGTGAGTCCACATCTGGAATATTGGGCCTGATTCTCCTGCAACTTTTCTGGAGGATCTGGTCAGGAGAATTGCATCATCAGCCTTTTTCCGGGATTTGAGCATGCGCCGGGAATGCATACACATCTCCCAGAGCCAGAGAACAGTCAGAGTCCAAAACATGCTGGAAACAGGTGGGAGAACTGGAAAGTCATTTGAATCTTTTTAAAATATGCTTTGCATGTGATTTTCGGGAAATTGCTGGGCATGACTGAATCTCCCACTCCACCAGGAGTGCTTAATTCTGGCGGGGTTCAGACTTGTGCCCCACGTTTGAGGAATGAGGGGGTAATCTGGGCCCTCGAGAATGTCAGACGGTCAGGGGAGTGGTGCCCCCTGGATATGGGCATCCTAGCAGTGCCAGTCTGTGCCTCCTGCAACTGCCCAAAGAGCAAAGTGCCCATGCCCAGAGGACACTTTGGTATTGCCAACCAGGCACTGGGAATTGCCAAGGAGATGGGTTCTACTTTGCGTGGTGCCTAGGGGCAATCACTGGGCATGGGGAGCCCCACTGTCACTTTACATGGCGATCAATCTAAGTTGGAGGGAGGCCAGCAATTGGGGTGGGCTGGGGGTGGGGTGGTGTTTGCCACGAGTGGAATCTGCCTCCTGTGGGAGGGGGGGTGTCTGACCCCGGGGATATCAGCAGGGTGGAGTCTGCCAGGGTGAGGGGATAGGGGGAATCACCAGTGCTGAGTACAGGGGGCTCGACATCGGGACGTGTTCCGGGACTGGGGAAAGGTGAAGGCTTGCCTGGGAATTGTGGGCCATGGCGGGCCCTCGAGAAGCAGCTCTGCAGGGGTTCTGGGCTGGCCAGTGATCGAGCTGGCCAGCAAACTGGGAGACTGCCAAATCAGAACCACTGCGCATGCAGAGAGCTCCGGAGCTAACAGACTCCAGGGCGAATCGGCCCAACCTCCTGGTTTTTAATGAGATTCCTGCCTGGGACCTGTGCAGTGCACTGAGTAGGGACAGGTTTGAATCTGCAATGCTAAAACAATTGTGATCTAGGAGAGTTTTCCCACCAATTCAGCACCGTTGGGAGAATTGCCCTCATTGTGTGCAGTTTTGTGGTCTCCACATATAAGAAGGAATAGACTTGCAATGGAAGCAGTACAGTGAAGACTCTCTAAATTGGATCCTGGGATGAAGGGATTGTCCTTTAATGAGAGACTGATAAATTGTATTCATATTCAGAAGAATGAGAGGTGATCTCATTGAAACATATAAGACTCTGAAAGGGTTTTAAAGGGAAGACACTGAGAGATTGCTTCTGCTGTTCGGGGAGTCTAAAACACAAGAGGAGAGTTTCAGGAAAATGGGCTGATCATTTAGGACTGAGATGAGGAGAAATTACTTCACTTAAAGGGTCGTAAGTCTTTGGAATTCTTCATCCCTAGGAGAATTGAATACTTTTAAGTTTGGGAGGGATAGATTTTTTTGGTCTGTTAGGGAATTATAAGAAGGAAAGTGGACAGGAAAATGGAGCTGAAACCCAAGATCCAGCATTGAGAGATAGAGGGTCATGTGGTCTCCTACTAAAAGAGAAAATGCTGGAAAATTTCAGCAGCTCTGGCAGCATTAACAAAGAACAAAGAACAAAGATCTGTACAGAGAGAAAAGAGTTGACATTTTGAGTCCAGATGACCTTTTGTCAAAGATATGGGCTATGTGATCGACTTCTGCTCTTATTTCTTGTGTTCTTGTAACTGGATCCTGCTCCGCCTTCCACTCACTTATCTGGCATTTTACTGTTCTCCAAATGGGAAATCTCTCTTATTTTATTATCAGGGCACCCTATCCAAAATTGATAAATTTATGGCTTGGCCTTCTGTAATTAAACATTTGCCGGAGTTTTACAGCGTCAGAGTTTCCCAGTTTGTGAGATGACCTACTATCTGTAAAAAGAAAATTTTGCCTCTACATGGCTCAGCTGATAGCACTCGAGTCAGAGGAGATCAAGCCTCAGTTTAGAGACTTTTTAAATTATTTATTACTGTCTCAAATAGGCTTGCAATTAAGTTAGTGTGAAAATCCCCTACTTGCCACTCTCTGACACCTGTTTGGGTAGACTGAGGAAGAATTTAGCATAACAAATGCAGCCAACCAGCAAGTCTTTCAGACTGTGGGAGGAAACCAGATTACCTGGAGGAAACCCATGCAGATACAGGGGGAACTTGCAGATTCTGCACAGACACTGACCAAGCTGGAAATCAAACCCGGGTCTCTGGCGCTGTGAGGCAAGAGTAATTACCACTGTGTCACAGTGCTGCCCTAAACATAACATTTTGGGTGACACCTTAGTGGAGGCTGAGGGAATGCTGGACCACCAGAGGTGTCACCTTTTGGATGAAATAGTAAAAATAACTGCCCTGTCCAGTTGATGTGAAAGATTTCATGGCACCATTTCAAAAAAGGGCAAGGGGACTTCTACATGGGGCCTGGTGAATATTTAATGCCTCAACCAACACCATGAAAAAAAGTTATCAGCTTCACATCGCTGTTTGTAGGACGTTGCTGTGAAAAGATTTGGCTGCCGTATTTACTACATTGCAACAGTGACTTCATTTCAAATGCACTTTATTACTTGTAAAGCGTTCTGGGAAATCCTACAGTTGTGAAAGGTGCCATTTCTGTTTTTTTTTATTGCTTGGTAATGTTGTGGTGCATATTCTACTGCCTTTTATTCCACTTCATCTGGCCACACTCACATAGCTATTTGCCCAGTCCCTTGGCTCTAATATTGCCATCATTCATTCTGAATGAATGAATGATAAGTTGTGGCACCTTTGTGCTGTTTGAAATTCAAACATTATAAATAAGCAAAATATTTTTAGATGAAGGAAAATAAAGACTGAAGCAATGGTAGAATGCTTCAACAAACTGTGTCATGGATGTCAGATCGCCTGTTAATAGAAAGAAAGCCCATATAGATGTTATTTTTAGGCTGTGACTTGTGCTAGTTTTCCATGTTCACATTGACTTGGCCCACCACATGTGGAGGAAATAAAAATCTTGTATGGGAAGGAAATGAAGACAAGAGTAACTCAACCATGGGCCCTTTTTATATGTCTCTTTGCAACCAATTTAAGTATTGGCTAAGGGCCAGATCCCCTGCCTACCACTTTAATGGATGGTTATTGTATGCTGGGAAAGGAAAGAATTGTAATGCGTTCCTACTTTAGGAAGGAGAACAACAGCTTATCCAGCCAACCTTTGCAAGCCATATATTGATCTCCCTACTGTTCTTTGAAACTGGTAACACCATATTTCCTCTTCTAGTATAAAACCGCCAAGACTTTCTGTTCCATCATTCTCTGCTGCACAATTATATTTTGATCTTACCAAATATTGTTTGCTAACTTCTTTGGACACCACAGTTTAAATTTGCCCTTTGCCTGACTGTGGAACAGCCCTGGACCCAAATGCTTAATATCTGTGAAAATCATTAATTCTTCCTACACACTCTGCCAAATAGAACAACAGAAAAATTAAGCCAATATAAATAACCAGTGGAAACAGCTATTCCAGCTCTCACAACTGAACCATAACAAGCCTTCACCTTATATTTCCAAAGTAAAATCAAAATAATTTGAAGTGAAGTTAATTTAATAAACCTATAAGTCGTTATAGTACATATTTCAAAGAATCGCCTATTGTGAGCATATCATTAACAGAGATTTGTTTGCACATTAGTATTTGGATATTGTAAAATGTTTAATTTGTAACATTTTAAAAAATTATCGTCATTTTAAAAGACAGACTAGTCCTAAGGACCTTATTTTAAAATAATACTGTGATATTTTAATTTTATATGATTGAAATTACAAATTAGTACAATATTTAGATGGAAAAGCTTTGTCCTTGAAGCACGAAGCTTGAGGCAGTCCAAGTACTTTACGAAAAATGTATGCTCCATAAGCAAAGAAGTTTTTAATAATGGTTGCATACTTCACCATTAGCACTATTTTCTACATATATAATACTGTCACTTTCTTTTGAGAACATTTTAACCCCAGGGTTACTTCTCTGGCTGCAGCCTATTGATTCCTTTTGTGTTAGATTGTCAATACTATGAAATGATTTTGAGGGGAAAAAGCCCATCCACTTCAGATGTGATGCCTCCTGCATTACCTAAACTACAGCAGAACAATGATGGACAACAGAGCTTTTCTCCTCTCTGCCAATTCATTCCCCATGGCAACAAGGATAAGAACGCTTGTCTGGAAGAGCTTCAAGCTGAGGTCTGGGATAATAAAAAATGGAATAACATCACAACAATTACACTGATGAGTGAGAGAGGCCACAGATGCATTCAGACACCCACAACACTGTAGGTTTGATGCATTTAGTGTTTTGCTCAGTGTCTCTTGTATGTTGAGAGCAGGTAAATAGAGATTTTCAAGTGAAACGTGTAAGAGATATAATGTGAGTGGCAGCATGCAACCTTGGTTGGTTGATAAGTATACAGGCAGTTTTCAAATATATTGTCGCCCACTTCTCCTAATTTAAGACAACCTTTGCTTTGCACTTCATCATCATCTGAACCTTACTGTGATTACCACTGTAGATAAGAATATGTCCAATACAAGTTGTCAATCTAAATGTATCAATTTCCGTAAATGGGAATAATATCCCCTTTTTACCTTAAAGTTTGCTAAAGCTTTGTCATCTGGAGTTGACATTTATGAAGAAGCTATTTAAAATGTATAATAATAATTGAAAAATGATGTATTTCATTTTCATGGGCTGGAAAAATAACTTATTTTACAATATTAGAGCTCCTAACAGGAAGTTTCATGAGTTAGAATTCTTATCATGAAAGGCTATTCACTATTGTGCCTGCTCAGAACAGTCAGGTCTAATCACTTTGTATTGTTTCACAATATTGTTATCAAGCATAGATACTGGTGCTAGATTAATTTGTGATCTGGTTATAGATTGTATTTTCTCTGATAATCTGATCTGTAAACACATTTCATTTCATGCCAGTTGCATCTATTCTGCCCCTTATTCTCCCTTAAAGAACATATTTCATATGCACCCAAACTCCCACAGTACCAAAATTAGGTACAGTATTCTAGATGTGGTCTAACCAAGAAATCTGCATATGGATAGAATGGTCTCCTGTACATCTGCTGAATGGTGCTGTTAATGCAACCCAATACAGTGTTTTCTTGGCTCTATTATGATGTTTTCCTCTTCTCTCCATGTAACCATGAGGGGGTTGTGATGTACTGGCCTTGAGAAAGTTGCAAAAAAAGCTACAAGCTCCTAGCTTAAGTTTACCTAATTACTCAGGCTGGTCTTATTTAACAGATCATAGAACATAGAACATTACAGCGCAGAACAGGCCCTTCAGCCTTCGATGTTGTGCCGACCAATTAAGAAAAAGCAATGATCTTCTAACCTAAACCACTCCCTTTTCCTCCATAAACTTATCTACTAACCTCTTAAACGCCCCCAAACTTGGCGCATCTACAACTGCAGCAAGCAGGGCATTCCATACCCTTACCACCCTCTGGGTAAAGAACCTATCTCTGACATCCGTCCTATAACTATCACCCCTTAATTTAAAGCTATGTCCCCTCGTGCTAGCTTTCTCCATCCTAGGAAAAAGGCTATCACTGTCCACCCTATCTAAACCTCTAATCATCTTATATGTTTCAATAAGGTCTCCTCTTAGCCGCCTTCTTTCTAACGAAAACAACCTCAAATCCCTCAGCCTCTCTTCATAAGACCTGCCCTCCATACCAGGCAACATCCTGGTAAACCTCCTCTGTACCCTCTTCAATGCCTCCACATCTTTCTTATAATGTGGGGACCAGAACTGTACACAATAGTCCAAGTGCGGCCGCACTAGAATTTTGTACAGTTGCAACATGACGTTGTGGCTCCGAAATTCAATCCCCCTACCAATAAAAGCTAAGACTCCGTATGCCTTCTTAACAACCTTATCGACTTGATTGCCAACTTTCAGGGATAAACTTAGACTTAGAGGTGAACTGACAAAAGATATATTAAATAATGAAAGAGCTAGATTATGTACCAATCGCTAAATTATTTCTAGTTGACAGTTTGGGGAATAATCAAAGGACCTATGTTTTAATTACTCCTAAGAGTTTTCCCAGAGAATAGTGAGCCTCAAGTGACATTTCAGCTTATGCAGTGAGTGCAATTTCTCAACACACTTCCAAAGTGTGAGCTGGTTGTTGGTGGGAGAGATCGCATCATATTAAAAGGCAAATGGATTAACAGTTAACTTACGCATGGTCAATCTGAACTTTTGCTCCAGGTTCAATCATCTGAAAGAGTTGGAAGGGAAGTTACCAAGTATTTACTTGCTTATTCATGCTGTTTTTTTTAATATCTGGTTTGTTAGCTTCTCTGAGAGATGACATGGCTATGAGGTGTTGGAAGTGTCCAGACATGAGGCTGCAGTAGCCAGGCACCAATAGCATCGCTTGCTCTGGAATCTAAACCTTGGGATAGGAGAGGAAGATACAGTTAAGCAAGCTTCTGGGTGAAACGGACGAATAGAACAGAGGAAGAAACCAATACAGTCCCATCTGCTTCTTATCTATATGTTGACTTTCATATAACTTACATACATAACTGCAGATCCAGGAGTGATTACAGTAATAAGGGGACTCTTCAACTCAGTTGCAATGTTAAGTAGGAATAAGTTCCCTGAATGTCAGAATTAGCATTATTTAGTTCATAGCAGCATGCTGGGACACATTAAATTATGTCACCAAATGCTTTTGATGTTTACTAAGGCATAAGCAGCTGAAGAGATGGTGGAATAATGGTAATGTCACTGGACTGGTAATCCAGAAAACGAGGCAACAGAATCATAGAATCCTGCTGTACAAAAGGAGGCCATTTGGCCCATTGAGTGTGCACCAACCACAATCCCACCCAGGCCCTATCCCCATAACCCTTTGCGCTTATGCCATCTAATCCCCCTGACACTAAGGGAGAATTTAGCTTGGCCAATTCCACCTAACCAACATAGCTTTAGACAATGGGAGGAAACCGGAACACCCAGAGGAAACCCATTCAGATACGCAGAGAATGTGCAAACTCCACACAAGACAGTGAACCAAGCCAAGAATCAAACTCAGATCCCTGGTGCTGTGAGGCAGCAGTGCTGACTACTGTGGCATGTGCCTCAAATAGGAAACTTAAAATTTAATTAATAAAATTTGAAATCGAAAGCTAGTCTTTATAATGGTGACCGTGAAACTATCAATTGTCATAAAAACCAATCTGGTTCACTACAGACTAATGTTCTGTAGGGAAGGAAATTTGCCACCTTACCTGGTCAGACCCATATGTGACTTCAGACCCATGGCAATATGGCTGACTCTAACTGCCCTTGGTAAATTATTCTGCTGAAGGGAAATTAGTAATGGATGATTGCCCACAACCCAAGTAAGAAATAAAAAAACTACATATTTTACATTGGTCCACTAGTTTATTAAAACTCAGTTTTTGTACAATGTAAGAAAAACTAAATAACAAGACTTGTGAAATAAGTTCTATCCACGTAATTTAACACAAAACAAAATATTGGGATTCTGAAAATCTGGAACAAACTGAAAAAGTTCTGAAAAGGCTTAGCAGGTCTAGCAGCATCTGTGGAGAGAGAATCAGAGTTAACGTGAGCAACTTGGTTTAGATATTTATTTACTGCATAATAGTAATAATAATATTATTATTGGCTACTAGTATGGCAACAAAGGAGCTAGATATGATGTAACTAATCAATCCAAGAGAATATATGAAACTTTTTGTGTAACGTTCAGAATTCCAACCCTACGTAAAACCCTACATAAGGCCTACTTAAAATCCTACATAAAAATTTGGCCATTAAATGAACAATTGAAATGTTTACAAACAGGTTATATACTTCTTAACTTGCCATTCCAATCTAACATGTGCAAAATTTTATAGAAGTGGCCTTGAGTGTAAGATGATTGTGATTGATACAATTGGTTTGCAGCTTCTGGAAAACTAGAATGTAATGTTAAATTATGGTTGCCAAAACACGGCAAATCCCACACCATTTAATAAAGAAACAGAACTTGATACATTCCAAAACCATTAACTAATGATCCTAATCATAAATAGACTGAATCATGGAATGTGATTCTCAAAACACTTGTAAAGATCCTCACATCTGAAAGTAAAGATTAAATTTGAGTTAGTCAGTCACAGTGGCTCTGACAACATTATGTAACACATTCCTTTTCTGTTAAAAGTTGTCAACATCCAGTACAACATTATCTTTCTCTTTTATCCTCTCCACACATCAATAAAAAGGAGTTGTAAAAGTTAGTTGATTGATTATTCCTCAGAGTCTTTGTAATATTGAAGATAGGGCAATGGAATGAATCCCATGATCTGCACATGTTGTGTAAAGTTTATTATAATTAGTACTATGGAGCTTGGATAGGAGCTGTCTTAATTTAGATTCTGACAGCTACTGAAAAGAGGGCTGATTTGAGCAATGAGTTTGGATAGTTCATTGATAATATGTAGCAAATTGGTTCAGAAATAAAAACTAGTTTGTTCTCTATATCATTCAATGGTTCACCGGTCTTCAACTATCAAATCTTTCATATTTATTTCAAAAATTTCCCTATAATAAATGTTACATTTAATGATCTATTGTTTTCAGGCAGATCTCATGATAAAGATTATTGTTAAGTCACTAGATTGCCAATATTCAGCGAATTTCTACTGATTGCATCAAGCTGACAAAAATATTGGCTGGAGTTCTTCAACCCCACCCATGCCAGGATTCTCTGGTCCCGCTGCAGTGAATGAGAGATTTGGCTGAGCACAAATTCTCTGTTTATGCAGACAGCGGTAGCAGGGAATGAATGGCTGGAGAATTCCAGTTGTTACTAAAGCCTCACTAATTTCAGTTCCCATCGTAAATTGTCTGTGAGGGATAGTATGAAGTGAAAAGATACCAGGACAAATGCAATTGAATTTGAACATTTCCTGCTCAAAGCTGTTTATCAAATTTTATTCTTCCCTCAAGCTTTTCAAATGCATGCAGTAAATAAAAACTGAATATTCCAGCATGTTTAAAAATGATGGTATAGTGCGAGAACCTGAGGACAAGAAATTGCACAATTATTAAACAGATACTTTATGTTTTACTTCATGGGGAAAGAGATGAGAAAGTTTCTTAAATTCGATATTTGAGGAGCCATGGAAACTCCATAGGTCTTTCAATTAAAGATCTGAGGTCAGTAATAGGAGCAGGATTGCAACAATGTCATTAGCTCTGCCTCTCAATTCCCACTTCCAACATGAAAATCTGGTCACTGGAAATTCCTCAGCTCTCTGCACCTGCCCTGGGAGAAACTCCTTCAAATTGCAAGATCTTCATTCTGAGGGAAAGGGTCAGGATGGATCAGGTTCTGCCCCAGGTACAGATTGGAGGTGACAACTGGGGCTGACAAATGCCAATGCAAGCTATTTAAAAGAGTCTCTGGGACTCTGTCCCCGTTATTTGCTCAGATTTTAGGCTATGTGGGCATCACATCCCCTTATCTCCGAGGACGGGCTTGGATCAAAAAGTCATTTTTTCATTGCTAACAAATCCCACTTTCACCACGAGTGGGGTATGACACATACATAAAGGAAATCCTAACTTAGTGCTGATGACACAAACTTTCCATATTTTCACTAGAGTAAGATCCTTAACTCAAGTGGGGAGTTAGAAATTTTTAGAGTAGATGTAAATGCTCTTGAAGGTCAGAGAAGATCTCTGGAACTGTTAAGCTATGAAGTTATTTAAATCTCCAGCTTTTTAAAAAAAATTAAATTGGCTACCTGTGTCAGAGGTAAAAAAAATCTAGCAGTTACATGAGTTGTTGATGATATTACTCTAAGGGTTATTATCATGTCCTTTTAATGTTTGTCTGCTTTCTACAACCTATAATTGTTCCAGCAAGGGGTCCCAAGTTCAGAGTTTGAAGCTCAAAGAGGTTGTTGTAGGATTATCTGTCTCTAATGTGGGGTTATGAATGCAAGTTTATTTGTCTTTTTCTAAGGGTTTAAATTTTTGTGGAGATATAAATGTCTTTGAATTTCCTTTTATAAATGGGAGTATTTTTTGAGCATAATGAAGACTATAATGGATATTCAGAACTTTATTGTGTTTCATTTTAACATAGCTTTTGATATCTGCCTGGAATGAATACTGGATGAGGTATGTAGATCATGCAAGCGAAAATGGTACATTGGGTACATTGGCATGAGTTGGCATAAATGTTGTCAGTGGGGCCGAGAATGGACCATGGAAGTGTGGAAGATGGGGCCATGCATAGGCAACATTGGGACATGGGGAGTGGAGGAGGGTGAGGAGCTGTGATGATTGAACACTAGAGGACCTAAATTTGAACACACAACTTGGACAGTCTCAGCAAAATCCGGTGGGCCTTTTAAACAGCCTCATCACCGCCTGTAATCTGAATCTATCCCTTGGAATCAAGATGTTTCTCCCAACGAGAGTACAGAGAATTTCCAAGGATTGGAAATCAAGAGGTGAGACTATCCACACCACTACATTGCTTCCTGTGTTGCTAGGCCAACAGAGAGCAAAATGTTGCTGTTCCCTGAGCTGTATTTGATATGGAGGCAGCTCTGCTGTCTGTATTGGGAACAGAGGCAGGCAGATTTGGGACAGGCAGGTTAAAGGAATCATCTCTATTCTACCCATGTGGGATGGGAGGAGAATCTTTCACAGAGATTTTGATTATTTGAGACCCACCAACAAATATGAAACTTGTCATTAAATATCACCGTATTATACCTACCAAACAACTCAAATCACTACACAAACAGCTGCCTTTTAATGTTATCACTTTAATTTTTGGAATGAGCCCTAATGGTGAATGGTCCATTTTCCTCTCTGATTGACACTTCCCATGGAGTGAAGGAGGGCACTCTTACCAGGATTTGGCAGGGTGTTGGTTCTGGTGGGAAAAAGGACAGATTGGTTTTCTCTGCAGATCTTCCCACACTGTCACAAAAACACTATCATAAGGGGAGCGGGGCCTAAACACGCTGGCAAAGCCTGCCTGCACTGAGATCAGGGTACCATCTTAAACAGTGCTCCGATCAGAACATGAAAAAACCTCTCCCTTCCCCCTCCCCCCAACAGTTCATCCCATCTTGAACAGAAGCAGCATAACGCCCCCATCAACCCAGTCCTAATTGAAGCCAGCATTCACACCCCCCGCTTCCGCCCCCACCCCCACTACCCTAATTGGAGTCAGCACTCATCCCGCTACATCCCTGATCAGAGTCCGCACTCAAAGCACTCAATCATCGCCACCCCCCCCCCAACCAATACCCGCCCCAATTAGAGTCAACATTCATCTGGCCCCCCCCCCCGCCCCCCCCCCCCCCCCCCCCCCCCCCACCTTGACTGAATCAGCACTCACTCCCCACCACCCCTGTGATTGGAGTTGGCACTCACACAGTCTCAATGCCGCGCCGCACCCTTCCCCCTTCTCCATTCCCCAGATCGAAGCCAGCATTCACCCTGCCCTCCACATCCCTGATTAGAATCAGACTCAAAACACTCAACCGCACATCCCCCCCCCCCCCTCACAACGCAACACAGAGCAGAATCAGCAGTCACCCTGCCCGCTCACCTGGTTATGGTCATTCTCCACCGCTCCCGTGATCGGAGTCGGCACTCAACCCCACCACCCCCCCGCCACACCCTCCATCAGAATCAACACACAATCCCATACCCCACTGATCAAAATCAGCACTCAAATCCCCCCAATAATTCCTCCAAATATTGGACCCCTTTCCCCCTAACCTCCCACCCACACAGTCAGTGCCACCCCTCCTTTCCCTGAACACCTGACCAATTCCCCACCGACCTCCACCCACAGAATCAAAGCTGGACATCCCCACTTCCCGTCTGTTTTAAACTGCGAATATCTGTCAGAGGGTCAATGTCTGCTGGGGTGGCGGGGGGGGGGGGGGGGGGGGGGGGGAGATTGTTTAAAATATGGAAATCTATTAAAATGTGTGTAAATCAGGTTCACACCCAATGTGTCACCAGCAAGGGGTAGTGAGATCCGTAACTTCCAGATTTGCTACACCTTGAGTTCATGCCAGGAATCTTGCAGATGAGCAAAGTGGGCTCAAGATTCTGGCCATTGTCTTTCTGATATGATCTCAACACCCGTATCTTTCAGTATGATCTGCCTGCTTTGCTGAGTAGACAGTGTGCATTGAACACAAAGCAGTGGCAACAGCATAATATTAATTACTGCAGGAGTGACAGAGGTGTAGAGACATTGTCGCTGGGCTAGTCAGGGACAGTGTTCTGGGGATCCAGATTCAAATCCCACCATGGCAGATGGTGAAATTTGAAATCAATTGAAAGGAATTCTGGAATTAGAAGTCAAATGACGAAGCCATTGTTGATTGTTGTAAAAATCCATCTTTTTCACTAATGCCCTTTAGGGAGGGGAATGCCCTCAGGGATGGACAATAAATAGATATATTTCATATTTTAGTGGAATTCTCAGCTGTTACCATTTGAGGGATAGTTATTTTTAGCAGCTGCTACATTGACAATAAGGTGGCAATATCATTATGGCTGTGGTTTCCCAGCATGCAATGTCTGAATGCAAGATTGTGAATATTGTAAGTGAGCTGAGTAAACATGGAACTCAAGCCTTCCTCAAAGAGGCAAGGCAGGGCTCCCATACGGATCTCGAGTCAGTGGACAAGACCCCTATCACTTGCTAATTATCTCTCTACCTAACCTGAGCATTTCCAGCATTTTTTAATATCCTTCTGATTTAACAAATCTGCTCATGTAGGTAAAATATTCATCGTTATATGAAAATCCATAAAGCAAAACTGGAGTCATGTAGCTCTTCGAGAGGAGAAACAAAACAGTACTGCCAAGAGTAGATTGAAAGCAGCCTCTATAAAACAACTCTACATACTACATGCATCCTTCAGTTCCATCTGTCTGGATAATGGGATGATGTTAGCTGCTGTTTCCCAGAATGACCAATGTAATTGTACAGTAAGAAGTCTCAGGTTAAAATTCAACAGATTTATTTGGAATCATGAGCTTTTGGAGTGCTGCTCCTTATGCCAGGTGAGTGCTCTGAAAGCTCATGATTCCAAATGCAGAGCCACATGTGGGGACATGAGGCAGAGCATTATTCTGCAGCAGAGCAGTTGTGGGGCCACTGTTGTGGTGTGAAATGTTCTGGCTGTAATGCCCCATGACATGTCAACAGCTTTCAAGAACAGATTGATGATAGCTGACATGCAGGGCCATGATTTAGCTTTTGTGGGGAGGGACTCATAAATGGTTGGAGAAGAGATGGAACCCCACATCATTTCTACATGGGAGACCTGATGCAATTTAAGTGCACTCAGGCACTTCACCGACATGCATTGAGGCTCCCACATGATCAAGCCCCCTTTTGTTGCAAAGTCCATCCCTCTAAGAGCTGTTAATCACTCAGAGGCTGAAAATGGCCCCCCAACATCAACAACCTGAGAGTGTGGCTGCCGTGTGAATCCCATCAAATCCCCGAGCTACCATTGAATTTTGGTGGACTCAGTGTTAAGTGATATCCAGTGATTCCAGGCATCTTATGGCCAGCAGTTGGGATCCCTAAATGGTGCACTTCCTGCTCTCTACTTAATTGAAGATAGTTTTCCTGATTTGGGTGCTTCCACCTGATTCTCCTGCATCCACCCCTGCCCCCGCCCCACCCGGCCACTGCCCCAGATAATGCAGTTTATCAGGGTCCCAGACCAGAACCCCAAGATATGTTATGAAGCCAGACTAGACCCCAATAATTTTTCTATTTTGACATAAAGGTGAGGAAAGTATGCTTCACTCCAGAAGTAATTCTACTGACAAATTATGGATCTTTTAAAATCAAAACAAGCCTTATTCTCTGCCTTGGAAGGCCTGGAAATCTATGTTGTCCTGTTGGGTTCCTGGTTGGCATTGAATTGTGTCGGAGTTCCTCTGCAAAGACCCACTGTTGTGAACATCAGGATTCAGCCCTGAATATGGCATTGAATTAATTGATAATGATATAGCACGTCATCAGGACATCTACAATGCACTGCAATTAACTTTAATTTTTTTCCCTGAAAAGCCCATTCATGTAGAGGGATTTCACTATATTGAATATTCCATGATTTATTTATTACATAAATAAAATACTTACAGCAGTAAAGCTGCATTGCCAATGCACACATTTGTTACCTTTTTGAGTAACATGTAAATACATTCAATTGCTGACACATTCATGTCGAATTCAATTCAGTGATATTCACTTATATTTCCATTGACAATGCAGCATCACTGCTATTCTGCAGTAATAGTATTAAATTCCAAGTATTTGGCAACTTCAGTTTACCTAATGTGGAATTTTACTGTTAATCATATTTATGTTAATAAGGGATATGATATATTTTCTAAATAATAATTGAGATACATCTAGAATTATTTTACTTGGATAATAATTGGCTAAGAAGAAAGTGTATATCTATTACTGTCCAGGATAAGAAATTTCATTAGCTGTCCGACATCATCAGAACCGTTATAGAGATACCAGCATCTCATCCTAAATGCTATTTATTGGAATAATTCCAGCAGCAATGAGAGGAAGTCACTTCTTGTCACCACATAAAAAGGTTAAACACCTTTGCCCTTAGATTATTATTGATATTATTTTGGTAAATCATGTTAACTGTTTGCTCAGCTGTCAAGGGAGTGAGAACGTGTCATTTTCTTTTCTTCTCAGAAACAATTTTATTCCAGGATCCTTATATTTCCTGATTAAGGCAAATTACTATCCTTAAATTGTAGGTAAATTGATCTGTCTTAATCACAATGGCTAGTGGTTTGCACTGTTGCCTTACAGTGCCAGGCGCTGAATTCAATTCTGGCCTCAGGTGACTGCCTGTGTGGAGTTAGCGCATTCTCCCTGTGTCTGTGGGGGTTTCCTCCACTGTCCAAAGATGCACATTTTGAGATGATTGGCCATGCTAAATTGCTCTATACTGTCAGGAGGAGTAGCTAGGGTAAATATGCAGGCTTAGGAGCATAGGGCCTGGGTGGGATTTTGGTTGCTGTTTACTTGATGGGCCAAATGGCCTTCTTCTACATTATAGGATTTTGATTCTGATCCTATGTTACTGCCCCAATAGTTTTGTTCTGTAATCACATTTCCGATCTTAACAAATCTCAATTCATTCTAACTATTCCAGCTGGTCTTCTACAACAATTTTTTTTTTCTGAGCAACTTGGTGGATAATAAACCCTTCCTGCTATCCATCTTGTCAAGTATTTCCCTACTTTGAATCCTGCTTTTATGAATGAGAGGCTGAAACCTTGGGTTTCGATTCTACAACAAAACTGTACCCATCAAGTAATTTTTCAGAATATTAAAGCTGAGCGGTCTTTTCCTTTATGTGGAGAGATTTGTTCCTCTTCAAAGCATTTATCAATGCAGCTGGACCTAAGCTTCTGACTAGGGGAACTGATTTGGTGCCTTATCCATCTACCACCAGAATGGGGTTCTTGTACACCAATATAAAAACATGGCAATACAGAAAAATGACCAACAATTCTTTTAAAACTGATATAGAATCCAAAATCTAATGCAGTACCCTCAAATCTCCAACTCCTAATCCTCCTAACCTCTAAAACAATTGCTCTGAAAATGCAATGGAGCATAATTGTAACTAAAGATAAGGACAGGATGTTAAAGAGGAAGATTGGGGCAGTTTCTGGATATTGGACATACCTTTGGGCGTAACTTTCACTCAATGCGGATTCTATAGAATGTCAGTTGGCATGGAGATGGACTGGTTATCCAATTAAGGATGGTGGGTAAGCTTTCAAAACTGAAAGACCAATCAAGACCTCCCAACTTGAACACAAAAACTAATGGAAGCCATTTGATACCTCAAAACTGCCCACCATTTAATTAGATCAATCCTGATTGTAAGTCCACCTTCCTCCCAATCCCCATATCCAGAAACTCCTTTGTAGATCAGAAATCTGTCCAACGCTTTCATTGAATACATTCAATGACCCAAGTTCACTGCTCTCTGGACTGGATCTTTGTAATGAGACAGAAGCAGGAGAGGCTGAAATCCAGAGGTCCCATCCCTGAACATGGCACTTCCTGTTCTTATACTGATGGAAATGGGAACGGGTTGAGATTTCACAGGGATGGGAATTGGAGTGGATTGGGATTTCACAAGGATGGGAAAGGGAGAAGGCTGGGATTTCACAGGAATGGGAAAGAGAGCAGGTTGGGATTTGTATATGAATGTTTTGCAGAAGCACCGGCCCATGTAAAATAGCAGCTGCCTGCAGGCATGTCTGATTCTCATTAGCCAGGAATGGATAACACAAATGGAATTCTCCCATGGTCCCATTGGCAGGTTCAATACCAGACAAGGGGGGAGAATTTTCTGGGAATACAAAAATCAGTTTCATTTCAATGTGAATTTCCCAGGATATATTCCACTGCTGCCTACCAAAGGGAAACCTGCCAAAAGCTGGCATCAAACTGATATGCATACTGCTAATGAGATACAGATAAAGGCCAAATCTCCCACACAGATACTGCCAGCAGGAAAACATGTGAAACACATCTGGAATAATATGGCATGCAGGTATTATGACTCACCTGAACAATGCCTGGGCTGCCTCTTAAGTTTGGAATAAAGGCTGACAACAAGCCTGAACCCTGGAACACCACAGCAGTGGGTGTGAGGAGCATCTATCAGATGGATCTTCCAGATACAGTGCCATCTAGGTGGCAAATCTTCCAGCTTCAGAATGTTCCTGGAGATCCAACTTCACTCTCAGGATCCTCCAGCCTCCGAGTGCTCCCAGAGATTGCTCTTCATCTTCTGAAGGTCCATCCTCTTCCTTCAGTAGTGGGTCAATGATGTTGGGCGCCTTTTCAATATGTTGCCCAGATACACCAGTAGATTACGTGCCATCAAGTCTACTCAACCATGGGTTAAGGCATAAAACATCTGGCTATATAATTTATGAGATCAGCACCAGAAGATGTGGCGAGGTTTCCCGTCATCTACAACAGCAGGAAACATTTCATGTTCCTATCCTACCACAGGACCTATGCCTAGATTAGACCTCTTAGGAATTGGTCTAACCTTTGCAGAGCCATTTGAAAAATTTGGATACCCTGGGAAATCTTTGGGGGAGGTCAGGTACTTTTTGGGAGAGGTAAAGTACTATGTGGAATTGTTAAAAGTGAACATGAATTTGCATCAAAAGTACCAGAAGAGTCAAAAGCAACTGTCTATCTGTCATGGATTTTAAAACTACTGCCCTTTAAATCTTTGAAAAAACTGTGTAGCGTGTTAAACAAAATTATTTCTTACTATTTCACTCTATTACATAAGCCTGATGGTTATCATTCCAGGATAGAGATAGGGAACCAGCTTGCCAGCTGGCCAGTTTTTATCTCCTGCTCTCTCTCTCTATCTCCTGGTAGAAGCTCAAATTCCTGCCCCAAACGTTTAGTCAACAAAAAGTTCATAAATTACTGAATACCCGAGAAAGGATACAAATGTTAAAAGCACAAAATTTATCCTCTAAGATAGCTTTGCAACATGTTTCCCTCCCCACACCTAATTTTCAGCAATGCATTTGTGACGTCTCTAATGGTCACAGGCATTGCATTTTCTTTTATCTAAAAGGTAAGAAATATTTTCTCAATTCTCATTTGCTAATTTGTTTCTCAACTTTATATTTTGCAACTACTTTCTCCCAGTGGTTAGCAACTTTTATTTCCGGCAGGGAAAATAATACCTCATTAATTTGTGATATGATTCTACAATAGCAAAAAGGGGATTTGTACCTGATCTTCCCAAATATTGCAGTTGCAGAAAAATGCAATCCAGGCAGATAAACAGGGAAAGCAAGATTAGACCAGAAAAGAAACAAATGATCAACATACTTAGACAGGTGGTTCACAAATTGCTCAACTTCTTTTAAAAGCGAGAGCTTTGGATGATCGACATACAAGGAATAACATAGTTAAAGATCTATTTTGAGAAAAAAATATTCTTTGAAGAGGATAATGATGATAAACACATGATGAATCAATTTGTGATCACAATATTTCAGACCTTATCATCATGTAGCAGCTCCAAACTACTGCAGAAAATAATAAACAGACATCTGGCCCAGGCAGTTCCACTAAGCATATGTTTCTTCCAGCAAATTATTTGAAAAACCTGAGTTTTTTCTGCAAAATATTGACATTACACACCATTAGGAAGGGTAGTATGTTCAGAGTCTGATCATAGAGATTCTAGAAGGAAAACCTTACTTCCACACTGCTCCTGAAAACAGACTGGAAATCCTTCAGCTGAAAAAAAAACTGAAGAATGGAGTCACACAGAAGTCATGAAAAGGTCACTCAGCTAACTTCTAGAAATTATAATACTGGATAGAATTAATATTCACTGAGATAGACATGGGAAAGTGAGAAATTGGACTCATTAACACCCAGCTGGAAAGGGCTATCTGTTCCCTGAGGAGCAGGAGAATGAGGAGGAGGACGGAAAAAAGTAGACCAGACAGCTCCTATCTGACCACTTGACCATGAAGAACATCCAAGCATGTTACTGATAACATCTATCTCAATTCACCAACTTTCCCATACTTCGTGTTCCCTCAGTTACTTATCATCATGACGTCCTCTTGGCCTCAATGCAGAAGTAGAAACAACCACAAAATTAACAAATCAAACTAAATTAATGAATGAAATCAATCCAAAAAATCAATGCATCATTCATGTGCATTCCTCATTGCTTGTCTTTTGTATACTTTGCCTGTCCTGGTTCTCCTAAGTACGCCCTGTGTTATCTTGCGATTGTAGCATGGCTGATGGATGGCTATTGACTTTCACTGGAGGAGACCACATGTGACCTAAAGATCCTGACTGTGTGCTGCACCAATTTGACTTAGGCAGCAGCAATGTGGGCTGGTTAGCTGGCCAGCAAGAGCAAGAACACTGGCTCTATTCTTGATCCCTCCTCTTGTGTGTGGTGAGTTGTGTGTAGATCCTACTGACAGTTTCTTAGAGTCAAAGGGAAGTTCTCCCCAGCAAGGAAAACACCTACTCCCAATAAATAGTGAACAGTTGCGTTGCACTTAACAGTGGAACCAGAGGTCACTGAGGGCTCCTTGGAAGACCAAGTGCAAGGCAGGAGTGTCCCTTGGATCAGCCTGGCACCTGGACAATGCCTACAGGGCACCTGAATAGGGCTCACTAGGCAGTGCCAGGAGTTGGGGCCAGTGGGGGTGGGGCCTGTGGGGACAGTATCAAGGCTATGGGGCCAATGGGATGGGACCTGTAGAAGCAATGCCAGAGCGAGGGCCAATGGGGAAGGGCCAGAAGAGAAGATGTGGGTCGGGGGGGGCCTGCTGCCACTCTGCATGGAATCGGGGGGGAAGGGAGGAAGGGGGGTTGCGATCAGTTTAAGCAGCAGAGCCACAACCAGTCTGGGCAGCGGAGCCAGGTTGGACTAGGTGGCAGGGGGCTGAGGCAGGGGCTGCAAGCCCCCATGATTGCGGGGAGATAGTGGGTGGTGAGCTGTTTCAAGTTGCCTGCAGTAGCAGGGGCCTGATCGCGCTCTCTTTGTCTGTCAGACCCCTGCTAATGTTAATGCATGTGTGCAGCATCAGAAGTTTGCACATTCGCAATATGTGCTCGACAGGCTGTTTGGCAAGTTAAGCTCCATCCATGTTTTCTCTGACTAGAAACTGACTAGCCCATCTTTTTAGAGACAGAGTGCATAAGGAAACTCAGCCAAAAATGGATCTGGGACTCTCCAATTTTCAGACTAGATGGACACTTAGAAAAAAGTCTTGTAAAATTCCACCCTTTGTGTCCAAATCTGCATCCTGTACAGCAAAACTTCAATGTACAGCTTCCAGTAGCCAGGTACCTGTCTCATCATATCCTTACACTGCAGTATATTAAGCTCCTCGTGGCACTTATTACACTTTCATGCACAGTTTTGAATAGTGCCAATTTGTGCTTTGTAGGTTTTCTGTACCTCTTTCAGTAGGATCTCATTGTTAGCAGCGATTATTTTTATTTATTTGTTCATGGATTGAGTGCTGCTGACAAGGCCAACATCTTTTATTGATTCCGAATTGCTCTTCAGAAGGTGTTCATATCATCTAGCAGATAACCATGTCTCTCCTAGCATGAATCTTCGCCTGCCTGCAATGGCCACCTCAGTTTATGCCAAAGGGGACAGGGAGGATCTGCCTTTCGCCACATGGATAAATAACAAGGTGGCAGTCAATGTAACCCGTGGTAATTTAAAAATGTGTGTAAGTTTTGGGGAATGGAGGACTGCAATAGCGTTGTGAGTTAGAAATGTGGACTGTGTGAGTAGGAGCAGAAGGATTTGGAATGAAGTGCCTGCTGATTGTAAGAGGATGAAGAGAGTTGTGAATAGTAGCGCTGTATTTGGTGAAGATTGAAGAGTGATTAATTGATGTAAGAAGTAAGATTCTTTTCTTAATAACTCTGGTAAAGTTCATCAAACATTTAATTCCAATGCAATCATTGTTCCCAGCAACAATCTCCCCTGAAACTTCTTCCAATGGTGGCAGAGGGCACAGGATTTAAAAGAGAGTCTTGCATTTGTAACGTATTTTCCATAAACACTATGTTCCAAATTTTAGAGCCAATTAAGTACTTTTTGAAGTCATCATTATTGTTATACAGGTAACAAATCTGTGCACAGCAAACACCTGCAAACAGAAATGCAGTAATGCCTAGATAATCTATTTATTAGCAATGTTGATTGAGACATTCAATATTATCAAGGAGACTTGTGGTAACTCCCCTGCACCACTTAAAATAAAATCATGCTAAATTTGACAACCACCTGCAGGAGCATATGAGGCCTCAGTTTAATATATTATTTGAAAGACAGTACCTCCAACAATGCAGCACTTCCTCAGTACTGCTCTAGTGTGTGTCAACCTTGATTTTGTTGTGAAGTAGGGCCTCAAACTACTGTCTCATTCAGAGGTTCAGGTATTATGAACCACAGCTTACATGTACTTTGGAGCCTTTTCAAGGAAGAAAGAAAGGTAGAGAAGTTTATGGAAGGAGTTTCAGGCCCATCACTGGAGGAGCAATAAAAATTAGGGATGCTTAAGAGGCTAAAGTTAATTAATCTTTGAAGACTGTGAGGCTGAAGGAAATTACAAAGATAGGGAGGGGTAAGGCCATGGAAGGACATGGCAAATAGAGACTTGTGAATGTCGCTTTTCCATCCTCCGCCCCACAATAGACAAACAGCCAATGAAGAGTATAGGTAGAACTTGTCCCAAGCATGAATCATAATGATGAGCCACAGCACCAAGTTAACATATCCTTGCACGCATGTGAACAAGTGTGCATCAGATGTGTCACCCACAGATCGATTGCAAACCCAATCAAATTACCAAAAGTGCTTAGCATTGCTGTCTCACACAGCCATGGGCATGGGTTTATTTACCGGCTTCGGTCAGTATCTCTGCGGTGTCTGCACGTTCAGCCTGTGTCCTTGTGGGTTTCTTCCAGATGCTCCAGTTTCTTCCCACAGTCCAAAAGACATGCTGGTTAGGTGAATTGGCCATGCTAAAATCTCCCTCAGTGTATCCAAACTGGAATTTTCTGGTTTCCAGGTGCTGGAATGTGGCAACTAGGGGATTTTCATTCTAACTTCATTGCCATGTTAATGTAAGCCTACTTGTGACACTAATAAACTGACCTAAAAACTCCTCCCAAAAGAATAAGGAATGACAGGGACAAGAGACAACATTGTGTGTGATCGTTCATGTCCTGCTAGAAGCAGAGCACTAGTATGTACAACACTATTACACTCGATAATTGCTGCAACTATTCCATGCAGACATTCCTTTAGAAACTTATAATTACTAAATAAACATATTTCATTAATTTGGCAGCAATAGACCCTGACATGAAAATCTGCTAAACTACATTTCATATACATTGGTACAATACTGAACCATGGGTTTCTAGCTGATAACGTGTTTGACATTCAGCTTCACAAGATTAGACAGTCCAGATGACAAAAATAAAAACTAATAAATTTGAAGCACTGCATGTATTTTATGTCCACATGTGCACATTATCTCTAGAATACGAGAGCAGGGATGTACTTCTGAAGCTATATAAAGCTTCAGTCAGACCTCATTTGGAATATTGTGAGCTGTTTTGAGTCCCATATCTTCAGAAAGATGTGCTGGCCTTGGAAAATGTCCAGAGGAGGGTCACAAGAATGATCCCTGGAATAAAGAGCTTGTCATATGAGGATGGTTGAAGATTCTGGGTCTGTACTTGTTGGAGTTGAGAAGAATGAGAGGGCATCTTATCGAAACTTGCAGGATACTGTGAGGCTTGGATGGAATGAATGTGGAGAAGAAGTTTCCTCTATTAGGAAAAACTTGAGCCAGAGGGCACAGGTTTAGGCTAAAGGGATGATTCTTTAAAATAGAGATGAGGAGGAATTTCTTCAGCCAGAGAGTGGTGAATCTGTGGAACTCTTTCCCACAGAAGGTTGTGGAGGCCAGGTTTTAAGACAAATGTAGATAGTTTCTTGATTAATAAGTGGATGAGGAGTTATGGGGAAAAGGCAGGAAAATGGGCATGAGAAAAATATCAGCCATGATTGAATGGCGGAGCAAACTCGATGGGCTGAGTGGCCTAATTCTGCTCTTATATCTTATGGTCTTACATCCATACTGTCAGATGCTGTAGGACAGGCTCCATAGGTGTCAGACAAACTTTAAAAAACAAAACCAGGATATTCCAGCTTGCTATTTTACTTAAAACATAAGTCAATACAATAATTAGGTTATTGTCATTGCTCGACTGGAATCATGCATTAAATTTATTAAAGCATGTTCTGAGACTATTGCTAAAGATGACTTTGGGTGACACTAGAAATATTGGAAAATGTTTCTGCAGTATAATATTGTCATTTTTTCTTTTGATGTTGCACTCCAGGCTAAAGAAGACTCTAAGTTGACCACCAAGATTGACACTTGCCAGCATTTGGCTGCAACACAGAAAGAAAGTCCTGGTGAATGTGCAATACTATAAACATTTATAGAGAATTCAGCAATATTATTTTGATGGATCTAACTGAGTGAATAAAAGCAAGTGAAGCAGTATTTACATCCAGCTTGACGAGTGTGTAGCCACTAAATGTGTGTGGCTCAGCTGGCTTCTTCTTTACTCACTTAAAATGCAGTGATAAAAATATGGTAAAATGCTGCAGTGAACTGACATGAATAAAATTACTCTATTTCACTTGTATGTGCAAGTTTAATAATGTGAGACCTTAATGCACAAATTAACTAATCATTAACATAATGCTGTGGCCATTTATTAATTGAATACTGTGAGCATTGGGCAAAGCTTCAGCGTACATACTGAATGCACAGACAATGCATGCTCAGTCTTTATGTTGAAGTGTCACTGACAGCAACAGGCCACTGCATCAAGATGCCAACCTTACCATGGTCTGGTATCAGTCTTGTTATGCTCCATCTAATGGAAAATCCATCATTGGATATATTTTATTATATAAACCACAGAACTGTTGAAATATAAGAGAGTTAGGATATCAATAAATGTATAGTAGTCATCTTCCTAAAACTCAAAAAATGCCTTAATAGATCACAAATCTGTGTAAAAGTATGCTACAAAACCATATTCAAAAGAACAAGGAGGAATTGGTGATACAGGAAGAAAAACTGTACCCCTAATCCTGCAGACCTGATGGGCCAAATGGCTTTTCTCTGCACATTGAGGGTTCAGTGAGATTTTATAACTATTTTTGGATGAGGATAAATTGAGCCTTTGGGTGTTTGTCTTGTGCAGTTCAGATACATCTTTGCAACAACAAAAGATAAATGACAAGAATTTAACATTCTGACTGATGCAATGGTGTCAACCAGACAACACTGATAGTACAAGATGAGATGTTGATTCACTACTGGACAACCTAGTTTGCTATAACAATATGAAGCCAAACTTATTTGGTCGCATAGGACATTCCATCATCTAAGACAGTCAAAGGAGTCCCAATAGAAAGAAAAGTTCTGTGGAAGCCAAGAATTCTAAGAATTCCAAGCCCCAGTTCTGAATGCTGCTTGTTAGAAATGTGTGCGACATGCTTAGAATTGGGGGAAAAGGGATTGATTTGGGGTCCCCTGGCTTCCTTTCCATAGTGACTTGGACACCAGAATGGAAACCATCCATCTGAAGCATTTTAAACAAACCAACAGAACTATTTTATTCAATCTTCCAATGAAGGGAAAGTGATAAAGTAGAGATTTAAAAATAATCTTAACTAGTTGATCCAGCTACTGATTATGTAGCTGGTCAGCCTGTATTTCATATCCCGACATATCCACTGTCACCCCCGCCCCATGCATTCTGGTGTGAGCACCTTAAAAAGCATCCATAGTCGTGCAAGTACCTGCGGTTATTGGGTTATTCTTCTTAAGTAACCCATTCTGAAATTGCAAACACTTTTGGGGTCAGCAGTCAAGGTGGACATCTGTTCCAATGTACTTCTTACAGCAGGCTACAGCTATGCTGGGGAAGTGTAATTTTAACCTAACCTGCCCAATGAGAAATTTACAAGATTAAATTGGGTGCCTAATTTACGCTGTCTGATTTTATTTTCCATTGAAGTAGACAGAAACTGGTATAATGGAGTGTTAAATTTGTGATCGATGACTGTTTCCATTGGGTAGATAAACTTATTCCAAGAATCTTCAGTCCCTGATTGTACATAATTTCACAAAATGGCATAGTGGTTAGCACTGCTACCTCACAGTACCAGGGACCCAGGTTCAATTCCATTTTGGGTCACTGTCTGTGTGGAATTTGCACACTCTTCTTGTATTTGTGTGGGTTTCTCTGAGTGCTCCAGTTTCCTCCCACAGTCCAAAGATGTGCGGATTAGTTGAATTGGCCATGCTAAATTGCCCCTTTGTGTCAGGGGGGATAGCTAGGGTAAATACATGGGGTTATAGATAGGATCTGGATGGGATTATGGTGGTTGCAGATTCGATGGGCTGAATGGCCTCTTTCTGCACTGTAGGATTCTATGAATGTTAGTTTCAAATTCAGAGAGACAACAGTAATATATTTTATTGATATCAAGTGTTGGGCATTAACATTCTTGTAGTGACTTTAATTGAATTGATAATTCAATTATCTATTTCTGAAACAAATGAGCTATGTTTTAAAAGTGTTTCTAATCTGAATTTGCTTGGTAAATCTACCTCTCTGTTTTCTGAACGATAACACTGACCAGATGGTGGAGCAGTCAGATATAGAATGAAAAATTGTCCAAACTTTATACTGTGTTCAATATGTTCCTGATTAGATTTGACATTGCAGTCTGGACAGCCTTTAACACCAATATTAAACTTTTATCAAAATGTAGACAGCGAGCAGAAGCCTAATGCTGACAGTACACTGTCCTACAGATAATAATTACTATTGGCTATTGATAAAGTTAGAGTTACTAAGGAGATTCATTGCTCATGTCCACCAAATACAGCTCAAGTATGAAACATATTTACATAATACAGCAATCCTCAATGGTATTTTAGTACGAATTACTGCAGCAAAATAAATTCAGCACATATTTCTTCCATAATTATACCTTCAATGTTAGTCAAGTGCAAATTTTTCTATCTCCCTGAAATTCCTAAGGAAAACATCCTAAACTTGGTTTTCTTCATTTTCATCTAATTTAGACATTAAATATCTGTATTTTTTTCTGTATTAAATTACTTAAAGGTAGATAAATTAAATTAATTATACAGTGGAAAATAGGCTGCATTATTAACAATGCTTCGTGAATCCCTTTTCTGCAGGTCTCTTTCACAATAGTTCCCACATTCTTTATCTTTAATTCAATGCAACTGCAGTCCTCTATTCACAGTTCCTGGCACAAGGACTTCAATTGCATCTCTTAATCATTGTCTTGCTGTATACCAAATGCAAATGCTCCATGTAGTACATAAATCAGATCACCAACACAGACACGTGCAGTTTAGCTCAATCACTGTCAAGCCGGCATCATCACATCTGTCGCTTACATGACAGTAATGAACTAGATACATTTTCTATTTATAAAGACTAAAATAAGTGCAGAAGCTAATGAGGCACTGGAGACTGCATCATCTGGCCTACATCCAGATAGCGTTCTTGCTGAAAAGGATTTATTTAAATATTGAGGTAAACGTTATGCTTTCACAATTCTAAAGATGACATTGCAGTAAGGCATTGAGGGAGTGTGACACAAAAGAACAGGCTGTCTGCTCATTATCACACTGCAATGTGAGTTTACTGTGTGCAAATTGACTACAGCATTTCCTTCAGGCTGTGTTTACATGTGTCACAACACTAGGGGGAGGACTTTCTGCTCATGTGCAGATGCAGTGACAATGTCAAAACCTGTTCCTGTGTAGAGTGACACAGATGCCTGAGAGTGACAGATAGGTATTTTATTCACCGTTACTGAAAATCAATAAAAATATACTCTGAACAAAGTAGTTAAGAAAACAAACTGTGGGCTCAAAACCAAGACCCTGGGATTGACTGTCCCAGTGTCTACCAAACGAGCTTGCCAATCTGCATAGGAACTCTCTGTAGAAAGTCTACCTAACTTGTTCCAATGAATTAAAAGAAAAATATTGTTAGTTGTTAATGTGGTGGTGTTAAACTGGACTTTATATGATGTGGAGATGCCAGCATTGGACTGAGGTGAACACAGAAGTCTCACAACACCAGGTTAAAGTCCAACAGATTTATTTGGAATCACAAGCTTTCGGAGTGCTGCTCTTTCATCAGGTGAGTGGTTAGTTCTCAAACATGACATATGTAGGCACAATTGCAAAATTACAGATTGGAATGTGAAGAATGGTTGGAATGCAAGTCTCTAAAGGTAATCAAGTTTTACAGATATGAATAGTGTGCATGGAGAGATGGATGATTACAGGTTAAAGAGGTGTGAATTGTCTCAAGCATAAACAGTTGATAGAATTTTGCAAACCAGGCAGTAAGGTTACAAGATCCCGGTTGAGGCTGTTCATATGTGTACAGAATTTGGCTATATGTGTACAGAATTTGGCTATCAGTCTCTGCTCAGTGATTCTGTGTTGTTGTGTGTCTTGAAGACCGCCTTAGAGAACGCTCACCCTAAGATTGGAGGCTGAATGCACATGACTGCTGAAGTGTTCCCTGCCTTTTTGTGGTATCATCCTGACTTGGGAGCAAAACCACATGCACCCACCATCTCGATGGGAAAATCTGTAGTTGCAGCAGTGGCCACACCGCAGACTGAATCCACACACGTGTCTGTTCCTGATACCTTTCTGATTAACAGCAGGAGTTACAGTGTTTCCTACATTTCAACAGTGACTACACTTCAAAAAAGAAGTCCCTTGTAAAGTGAAATGTCCAGTTGTCACAAACTGTTCTCTCAATATAGCTGTTTTTTTTTTCACTGAAGTATCACGAACTGAAAACACATGTTGGGAACTTAGGGAGTCACACAGAGAGCTGCTCAATATATTTTCTCTCTCTGTTAAATTAAACAGATAGAAAGTTGTAGTCTGCCAAATAGATTGTGTGGCAGAACTCCTAATTTATATCCCTAATGATCCAAACTCTGTGCTAGGAGCACAAGAAACAATAATTATAATGATGGCCAAAAATAGAAATGGTTCCTTTTCACTGACCTTTCTTATACATATGCTAATAAAGTATGGTTAGTGCTGCTGCCTCACAATGCCAGGAACCCGGGTTCAATTCTGGCCTTGGGTCACTGTCTCTGTGACCATATTCTCCCTATGTCTGTGTGGATTTCCCCTGGGTGCTCCAGTTCCCCCCACAGTCCAAAGATGTGCGGGTTAGGTTGATTGGCCATTCTAAATTGACCATAGTTAAAGGGGATTAGCAAGATAAATATGTGGAGTTACAGGAACAGGGCCTGGGTTGGACGGTGCAGAACTGAGAGGCCAAATGTCTTCATTCTGTACTGTAGGGAATCTATGAAAATTCTGTGATGCAAAGATCCACATGCTATGGACGAGAGCTTGCTATGCCCTTTTGGAGTACAAATCCAGATGCAAAAAGGACAAAATCAGACCAATTAAATCCATCTATCATCTAAATGACTAAATAATTACTGGAATGTGGACCAGGACTGAGGTATTTCTAAGGGGAACAGAAAAATTGAAGAAGAAGGGTACACAAAAAGGAGCTGTTGTGCGACAAACTGTCCAAAATGAGTAATAGGCATCAATGTCTAAAGTCAAACAGTGATCAAAAATGATCACCAAATTGAGCTGAAATGAACAATGGAATTATTTTAGAAATTCCCAAGTACAAAGTATTTAATTAAATGGGCACAAAATGAAAGAAGATATACCTAGTGATCAGCAGCTATCATACCCAAACTGCCTGCATCTACTTCTATTCACTAACCATTTCTGTAGCTTCCATAATGTTTACCTGGTATTGGACTGATTCCTCAGCCACTGGATCACTATGGATCGGCCAATTGTAGATATGGGGAATATGTCATAAGTTCTCCCTACTGTAAATGTTGTTTGTCATGAGAACCTTAGGTATACCATGCATATTAAAAGGTTGGCAGAGTTTTCCTATGGTATGGTAAGAGATAGTAAAGATCATCTGGTACACGTTGATCCCTTTTGAAGGGGCATCAATCAGAATTTAAAACACGGAGCCTATGAATGGCCCTGCAAAGTCTGCATGTACTCACACCCAGGTCTTCCAAAGGTGAAACAAGGTTGCTGGTGAGCTTTCTGGTTTTCCTGGCAGCATTTGTAAGAACAGAAAAAGCTGACTTTCGAGTCCAGATGCCCCTTTGTCAAACTGCTTTAACAAAGAATCATTTGGACTTGAAATGTCAGCTCTTTTCTCTCCTTACAGATGGTGCCAAACCTGCTGAGTTTTTCCAGCGTTTTTCTTTTGGTTTCAGATTCCAGCATCTGCATGATTTGCTTTTTCCTGGTTTTCCTGGGAGGTGTTGCACCTTTTGACCAGTTTTCAATATCACTATCAATGCCAGGCCATCAGACATAGTTCCTCGCTGAGCATTTTCATCTTAGAAGTGCTGGGTGCTGTTGTGTTATTCTTGAAGTATTGGTCACTGGCCTGAATGTGGGACAGCTACCCAGGTTCCCCGCTGATGCTATTTTCTATATTCAACTCCTGATATTTAGAGGGATAAGGTTTCAAATCCTCCTTGTGGTCCACCACTTAGGATGATGTGACATGAGTTTGCCAGCGTATAGTCCTTTTGAGTCCATGCCTGTATTTGCTTGCCAGATACTGACAGAAGGCCCATAATGTTCAGAGTCACAACAAGATCATCCATTTCCAAGGGTTACATATGCTGGTGGGTAGTGGCAGATGGCTCAAACCTTCGGTGTTGGCTATCTGTCTCAGTGAATGATATTCTAATGTATATTCATAGGCACCAAATAGGAGTGCCCAATGTTAGATCCTGTCTGATGCAATAGGAGGAATTATTATGATTTCCTCAAAGAGACCCAACAGAGTTTGCCAAATGTAAGACATACTGGTTGACTTTTTTCATCATGAACAGTATGGCAAACATTTTTTTTCGATCTGAGCACATTTCTCTCTTCATCCGCCAGTGTTCGTAATGCACGAGCAAGTGGATGTTCTGTCCCATCACCCTAACAGTGTGATAATACCGCTCCTATCCCATAGGGGGAGACGTCGCTATATTTGTTGACAGCAATTGTTGTTTAAAGCTTTCTCTTGTGACATTTGACACTACCAGTTCTGATTTTTTTTAACAGTACATGGAAGGATGCCAGCAGTATCACCAAGTTTGGTTTTTGATTTGATTTTGATTATTATTGTCATATGTATTAATATACAGTGAAAAGTACTATTTTTCGCGCGCTATACCGGCAAAGCATACCGATCATAGAGAAGGAAATGACAGAGTGTAGAACGTAGTGTTACAGTCATAGGTAGGCTATAGAGAAAGATCAACTTAATGCAAGGTAAGTCTATTCAAAAGTCTGACAGCAACTGGGAAGAAGCTGTTCTTGAGTCGGTTGGTACATGACCTCAGAATTTTGTATCTTTTTCCTGATGGAAGAAAGTAGAAGACAGAATGTCCGGGGTGCATGGAGTCCTTAATTATGCTGGCTCTTTGCCGAGGCAGCGGGAAGTGTAGACAGAGTCAATAGATGGAGGCTGGTTTGCATGATAGTCTGGTCTTCATTCACAAGCTTTTGTAGTTGCTTGTAGTCTTGGACAGAGCAGGAGCCATACAAGCAGTAATTCAACCAAAAAGAATGCTTTCTATGGTGCATCTGTAAAAGTTGTTGAGAGTCATAGCTGACATGCCAAATTTCTGTCTTCTGAGAAATTTTCTTTGAATTTTCTTTTTTGAATTTTCCATCATAATTTATAAGATCTCAGAAAATCTTTAACTCACGTTGTGTTCTGTGGAGTAAGAAGTCTCACAATGCCAGGTTTAAGTCCAACAGGTTTATTTGGTAGCACAAGTCACAAGCTTTCGGAGCACTGTCCCTTCATCAGGTTAGTGGGAGCTGTGTTTACAAACAGGGCATATATAGACACAAACTCAATTTACAAGATAATAGTTGAAATGCGAGTCTTTACAGATATTCAAGTCTTAAAGGTACAGACAATGTGAGTGGAGAGAGGGTTAAGAACAGGTTAACGAGATGTGTATTATCTCCAGACAGGACAGTTAAACTGATTTTGCAAGCCCAGGCAAGTCATGGGGGTTACAGATTTTGTTACATGAACCCAAGATCCTGGTTGAAGCTGTCCTCATGTGTTCGGACCTTGGCTATCAGTCTCTGCTCAGTGACTCTGCACTGTCATGTGTCGTGAAGGGCACCTTGGAGAACGCTTACCCTGTCCTGGCTAGAGACAATACACATTTTGACCTCTCATTTGGCATGTTGGGCATAGAGGACTGGTCATGCCTTAAAGCATTTAGGTCAGGCCTCTGGGTTCACATAGATCTTGTCCCTAATGTTTTTAATCTTCCTGAAGCCTTCCTGGAACACTTTGGTACACCTTCCAATGACTTTGTATAAATTTCCAATATCCAATTTAAAGATCTATTGACAATCCAGATGTATTTTCTGTAATCAATCCCTTCCTAAAAGGTTGGGCCGATGTCCTTGGACCATTACTGGGGGGAGGTAGACTCTCTGTTGGCCGTGTGCTACTGGGGTTACAGTGGTCCCAGCAATACTTAAGGGCTCCCCAGGGCATGTGGCCAATCTAGCCTTGGGTTCCCACAGGCTTAAAGGCAGGATGCCGAATTGGAATCACCTAAAGGTTTGCTCCCCAATAACAGGCTTCTATGTTCTCCCTCCAGGACCAGGGCATGACCATTTATCAAGAGTTTAATTTTAATTGGAGCTGTTGTGTTCACAGTGATGCAATTCAGCTACATCACTTCATCATTCACGGGCTAGTAATCCATAAAGCCTTATCCTCAGATAACTTCATCCCTCAGCCTGGCAGAGCGTGTTTTGCCTTGTCTAGGGCAGGCCCAATGACTACAGTAGCAGCACGGATGTGCTTGCTCCTTACTGTATTGTGGAGAGACTTCCCGACTAGCTCTGGAACACTGTGGCCTCCTGTTCCAATCGCTCTTTCTTGGCTGCAAATGGGAGATGTGAGCATTATTCAGTAGGGACTTTGTTCTGCATCTTGGGGGGTCAGCCAAGGCTGAGAACGGTTTCATGTATGGACCACTGGAGCTTCTGGGCCCCTTTTTCCACGTATTCACAGGTAAGGGCTAGTTCTGTGGCTTTCTTAGTGTCCAAAGTTGCTTCAGTCAGTAACTTACATTGGGTCATAACATTATTAATTCCAGGTGCTAAACAATCCCTTAACATTTCTGGAATGCTGACCTGTACTTGTGGGGCTTGATTTTACCATCACATTATGTCCATTTTCTGGCACAAAAACTTGATATAAATTCAGATGTGAGGCAAGTAGCTCGATCCGTGCCCACCTTTGTGCCAGTTTCCCTATTACCAATGCCCAAAAATGGACATGATCAGGACCTCACCCAAAACAGACACAACAGCCATTTAAATGTATTTTCATGCAGTTAGATTGACTTAATGCACGCCTAACTTTACCAGCACTTCCCCCTTTACCATCACGTTCACTAATCTGGAATCAGGGCGAAACAGAAATGCTCAATAAAAGTTCAATTTGGGTGCCCTATCAATGAGGGTTAGTAAGGAGGTAAATGCATGGCATCTGATGGTTCTCTTCTACTCACAGGTGTCCTGTTATTGTGGCCATTTTCTTTCTTGGGTCAGTGGTGGCTCTGCAAGTGTGTCCACTATCCATTATGCAATCCAGCCTCCCTTTTATTGACTCTGTCTACACTTCCTGCTGCCTTGGCAAAGCAGCCAGCATAGTTAAGGACCCCACGCACCTTGAATATTCTTTCTTCCACAAAGATGCAAAAGTGTGAGATACAAAGATACAAAATGCAAGAACAACTTCTTCCCTGCTGCTGTCAAACTTTTGAATGGACTTACCTTGCATTAAGTTGATCTTTCTCTACACCCTAACTATGACTGTAGCACGACATTCTGCACTCTTTCATTTCCTTCTCTATGAATGGTATGCTTTGTCTGTATTGCACACAAGAAACAATATTTTTCACTGTATCTTAATATGTGTGACAAAAATACATCAAGTCCAATGGCTGAGGGAAAAGTGATCCCCAGAGGTCCAGCATGTCGCCTGGGGCCAGCTGAGACCTTGCCTCAGGCAGGTCCCGTATGCTAGAGGCCTTGAATGTTCCCTCCTCCACCCAATATACATCAGCAGCTGTGGCATGCTTACCAGACAGTGCCCCAGAAGGCTCATCACTAACTGAACCTACCGGATGGGAGGATCCGGGACAGATTTGGGGGAAGGTACAAGATGGGGTTCAGTACTCGCCCTTGTTGCCTGGATGAGATCATTGACCATTTCCCGGCACTGCTTCCCGATCCAGGGCAGGGGCAGCATATTGGTACTGACTGAGGCTGCGACTACCTCCCTACATTGCCATCAGAATCCCCGGGTCTGTGTCCTCCTGGGGGGGGAAAGGGTGTCCCAACTGGCCTCTGCTGCATCCGATAGCCTCCCCAGATTCCTCTCAGAAAAATGGGGGGGGGGCTGCTGGCCATGTACACATTGTCCTGCACTGCCTGCCTGTCCATCCTTGAGTTTTTAATGGAGCTGGCCCGCATCAGGGGCAAGCAGTTTGGCAGAGCATTCCAGCAAGTCATATGCAGTTTGCTTGTTAGCACTGAGGGAAAGGCAAGTGAGCACTTGCAGGTGAGCTGCTGGGGTTGGAGTGGGATCAGAGTGGTGGTGTTGGATCAGTGCCTCAGTGACTGGGGACAGGGGAGAGACAGAGGGAGGTGTCAATAGGAGTCCGGTGGAAATGGGGGTCTTGTACAGAAGAGTCTGGGGCGGGGGTAAGGGGGATCATTCTGCCTGATATATGTAGGGTGGAGGGGGAGAATGGATCTCTCTGTGCCTGTGATCAGTGGGAAGGAAGGGGAAGTTCGCTGCCACTCTGCCTAAGATTGGTGGAGAGGAAGGAGGGGTCCATGGCCAAATTGTCTGAGATTGGTGGGGGAAGGGGGAGGGACCCACGATTAGCCTGAGTATGGGGGAGAGTGGGGGAACAAGGGGATCAGTAATGTTGTGGGAGATGGGGCAATGTCTGTGGGGACTGGGAATGATTAGCATTATCCGGCCCAGGAGGGATGTGGCAGTGAAACATTATTCTACCTTTTCTTTCTGCACATGCGCAGTTGGAGGTGCCGATTGGAACTGCAGGGTTTCAGGTGTGTTAAGCCCTGCCCACAGGCTTGTACAGCTCAATTTGGATTCGCTGCTATCTTTTCCGGCAGAATGCATATGCAGGTGCCTGAGAGCAGTTCTAAACGTCAGATCTGAAACACTCCCAGTTTCAATTCCGCCCAGCACTTAGAATCAAAATGGTCAAATAGGGCCCATAGTGTCCCATCAGGAATTCAGTTGCTGGTTCCCCAGGGAGTTTAGTTATCGTGTTCAGCCTGCAGCTTTGCAATATTACAGAAAGTTTCAGGTCATAGAGAGCCAATACTATGTCTACCAATTTGTAAAAAGATTTTGAATCTGGGGCTAATAGATAAGTTAAACTTTTTTACTATGCTGAAAATCAGGGCCTCACAAATGGTCAGGAGGATGACTTTTTGTCAGTTGTCCCCTTCTATCCCATTTAGTTGGAAGAAATATTTCATTCTTTCAGTGTACTCGAGCCAATCCTCCACAACAACATCATAGGCTTCCAGTCTCCCAAACAGCAGCATTTTCAATATTTCCCCATTGTTTTCTTACCAGGTTGATTGAAATGCAAGGCTGTCCATAACATATCTGGTTTCACATCACCAATAACTCAGGAAGCCTGACTGGAAAGGGACATATTTAATTACAGAATGCAAAGTAAAATCATGACCGTGGTGTACACACACTAGTCTCTGCCTGGGACTACAATTCAGCAGACTCATTCCTGGGCCTGCCTTATAAAAGGTTCAGGTAAATAGTTCCAGCTAGGCAAGCCATTGCCTGTTACCAGAGGAACTCACACTCAACATATCCCCAGGAAGATCAATCAGTGATTCCCCATGAGCATTGTCACACATCCTATCCCCCAACATTTTACCCACTCTCTCCCTATAAAACTAACACGCCAATTATATATTATTTTCATCTGTATTAAACCTGAGGCAGCATGATCAAGATTTGCACTTTCCCACTGGATAGTAACAGCAACATGACACATTTGCTAATGACATTATTCCTAAAGCAATTGATGGCAACAATATAGCTATTAAACTCTGCACCCTGTGTGCAATAGTGTAGTGATAATGTCACTGGATTATTAATCCAGAGGCCTAGGCAAATGCTCTGAAGACATAAATTCAAATCCCATCATGGCAGTTGGTGGAATTTAAATTGTGAATTAATCAATCTGGAATTAAAAACTAGTCTCAGTGTTGCTGATTATGAAAATATTGGGTTGTTGTAAAAACCCATCTGGTTCATTCATAGACGTTGACAAAGGAAATTTGTCATCCTTACCTGATATGGCCCACAGGAGTGTCTGAATATTCAACAATGTGGTTGGCTCTTAATTGCCTCTGAATTGGTCCAGCAAGCTTCTCAGATATACTAAACCACTACAGAAATATTGACAAGGAATAAAGACAGCCATGTCATCCAAGGCACCAAAAACAACAATGATACTCTTTCCCCAGTTGAACCTTCAAAGTCCCCCTTGCTAACATCAGGGGATTTGTACCAAAAGTGGGACATCTGTCCTACAGACTAGTCAAGCAATGTCTTGACATAGTCATATGCATCCAATTATACCTTACAGCAATGTCCCAGACCCCTTCATCATCATTCTTGGGAATGTTCCAACTGGCAGAACAAGCCCCCAAAAGATGGCAGCGACAGTCAGAAGTGAGTTGCCCAAAGAGTCCCCAACATTGGTCCTGGACTCCATGATATCAAATAGCATCAGGGAAAACATGGAAAAGGGAACCCCCTTCTGATTACCACCGACTTACCACCCTCAGCTGATGAATTAGTATTCTTTCATGTTGAAAACTTGGGGGAAGCACTGAAGATAGCATGTACATAGATTGTACGCTTCAATGCCCATCACCAAGAGTGGCTTGGTGGCACCATTATTGCCAAACTGTGTGAATCCTGAAGGACTCACTTATCCACCAGACTGGGCTTGCAGCAAATAAATAGTGAGGGGACCAATAACAGAGAAAACCTATATAGCATCATCCACACTAATCTACCTGTCACAGAAATGTATGTCTATAACACTATTATATGAGTGCCCATTGCACAGTTCTTAAGGAGACAAAGTCCCACGTTTACATCCAATATGTGTCATGGCACTACCACTGTCCTAGAAATGATAGATTGTTAATAGATTTAAAAACTCAAAACTAAGCATCCAGAATGCACTGAGAGGCATCAGTTGCATCAGAATTGTACTCAACCACCATCTGAACATTCATGGCCCAGCATAGCCCCCACTTTACCATTAGCACCAAGCCAGGGTTGGTTCATTGAGGAGTGCAGGACAGCATGCTAGGGGCAGCTCCAGGCAAAACTAAAAATGAGATGCCCAACCTGGTGGAGCTGCAACACAGCACTCTGCATGCTAAACAACAACCGCAGCTTGCAATAGAGCTGAACCACCCCACATGCAATGGATCAGATCAAAGTTCTGCTGTCTTGTTATTTCATTCAGGAATGGTAATGGGCCATTAAAAAACCCACCAGAGGAGAAGGCTCCACAAACGTCCCATACTTCCATAATGGGGGAGTCCAGTAAACCATTGCAAAAGATAAAGCTGAAACATTTGTAATTATTTTCAGCCAGAAGAGTCGAGTAAATGATAGATCTCTGCCTTCTCCTTAGTTCCCAATCTCAGAGATTGTCAGTCTTCAAGTTAATTCATTAACTCCATGTGATATCAAGAAGTGGCTGAAGGCACAACATATGCAAAGACTATGGGCCTTGACAACAGTCCAGCATTTGTATTTCAGATTTGTGCTCCAGAACTTGCTGTGCTCCAAGCGCAGCTCTTCCAGGATAACTACAACACTGGCATCTATCCAACAATGTGGAAAATTGCCCAGGTATGTCCTATCCACAGAAAACAAAACAAATCCAACCTTGCCAATTAGATCAGCCTACACTCAATCATCAAGAAAATGATGGAACTGTGCTTTCAATAGACACTTAGGCAGCAATAACCTGCTCACTGGAGCTCACTTTGAGTTCAGCCAGAGCCATTCTGACCCTAACCTCACTACAACCTTGTTTCAAACATGAACAAAGAAGCTGAATTCAAGAGATGACAGCAGTTGATATGAAGGCATCGTTTGATCAAATGCCACATCAGGGAATTGCCTGCAAAGTGTCATTCCAATGGAAAATAAAATAGCTATTGGTGAAATAGGAGACTCTGATCATCACTAAGATTTCCCTAACCAAACCCGTTGCCATTAACATAAGATTTATTGAGAGCATAATGGTGGCATGAATTTTTCAAATTTAAATTTAATTTGTAAATATTTCACATTCTTTTCACTTTACTTGCCCGTGCATCATTGCCATGTGTTGAGACTAGAGGATAATGCTGTAGAGCTCAACAAGAAAAATTGCTTACTTCAGACACAATTGCATAAAATCAATTGTTGCACACCATCTTCAAATAAATGTGAACCAGTGTCATGAATTTCTCGTGCGCTGCTGACATTATCTTAAGTGTAGGACGCAATTGGAAAAAAATCTTATTCTAATGAGCAAGCATTGATTGTTAATGTATGATAAGTATGAATCTGCCTCAGGTCAGTTTGAGGCTTGACAAACCACAAAGATGCCACTGACTTGTTTGTAATTTTTATAAATGATCTGGATGAGGGTATTGAGGGATGGATCAGTAAATTTGCAGATGACACTAAAGTCGGTGGAGTGGTAGATAGTGAAGAGGGGTGTTATAGTTTACAGAGTGACTTGGACAAGTTGCAGAGCTGGGCCGAGAGGTGGCAAATGGAGTTTAATGTGGAAAAGTGTGAGGTAATGCACTTTGGCAGGAACAATAAATGTGTAGAGTATAGGGCTAATGGTAGGGCTCTTAATAGTGTTGAGGAACAGAAGGATCTTGGTGTATGTGTCAATAGATCCCTGAAAGTAGGCAGTCAAGTGGATAAAGTTGTTAAGAAGGCATATGGAGTCTTAGCTTTTATTGGTAGGGGGATTGAATTTAGGAGCCGCAGCATCATGTTGCAACTGTACAAAACTCTAGTGCGGCCGCACTTGGAGTATTGTGTGCAGTTCTGGTCCCCACATTATAAGAAAGATGTGGAGGCATTGGAGAGGGTACAGAGGAGGTTTACCAGGATGTTGCCTGGTATGGAGGGCAGGTCCTATGAAGAGAGGTTGAAGGATTTGAGGTTGTTTTCGTTAGAAAGGAGGCGGCTAAGAGGGGATCTTATTGAAACATATAAGATGATTAGAGGTTTAGATAGGGTGGACAGTGATAGCCTTTTTCCTAGGATGGAGAAAGCTAGCACGAGGGGACACAGCTTTAAATTAAGGGGTATGAGTTATAGGACGGATATCAGAGGTAGGTTCTTTACTCAAAGAGTGATTAGGGAGTGGAATGCCCTGCCTGCAGCTGTTGTAGATGCGCCAAGTTTGGTGGCGTTTAAGAGGTTAATTGATAAGTATATGGAAGAGAAGGGAATGGTTTAGTTTGGAGGGGCATTGCTTTTTATTTTGGTCGGCACAACATCGAAGGCCGAAGGGCCTGTTCTGTGCTGTAATGTTCTATGTTCTATGTTCTATGTTCTATGACTTTACCTGTGCATCATGGGAAATGCAGATTTTGCATTCTGCCCAATTAAATCATCCTACATTCCATATTTCCTACTCTTGTGGGCTACATAAGATCCATTCCATCCTGCAAGGGATCCCAGCAAAATTGGGGTTAATGGCAGTCTGGGGGAAAATTCTCCACTGGTTGGAATCATTCTGGCAACAAGAATGTGGTTGTGGTTATTGAAATCCAGCCATTTCTGCCCCAGGACATTGCTAGTGTTCCTCATAGTTGTGTCCTAATCCTTACCATTCAGTCTGTGTAAAAAAACACATGAGGACTGAAGTTTTCTGACTATTGCTGAGAGCGAGAATGGAGAATTTGGCACTTACTGCAATGGGACTGGAGAATGCAAGCTCCCAGCAATGTTGGAAAATACGGCTCAAGATCTTTGGCTTTAAAAACACAGAACCATTGAGTACAAAAGCAAAGAGGTTAAATTGATCATAAATCATTGATTAGACTCCAACCAGAGTATTGTGCCCAATTTTGGGCATCATAATAAGAAGGATGTCGAAGTATTAGAGACAGAGTACAGAGATTTACCATAATGGTAGCAGGAATGTGGGATGTTAGTAATTTGGAGACACTGGGCAGGTTGGAGTTGTTCTCTGTAGAGCAGATAAGAAGCTTTAGTAGAGATGTTCAAAATGATAAAATGTTTTGATACAGTAAATAAAAAGCAATTGTCTCCATTGGAGGAATTTGACTTATTGTCACATGTATCGGTACACAGTGAAAAGTATTGTTTCTTGCATGCTATATAGACAAAGCACGTGTACGTAGAGAAGGAAAGGAGAGTGCAGCATGTCATGTTACAATCATTGCTAGAGTGTAGAGAAAACATTGTTAGAGAGTTTATAAGAGCTAAAATAGAAATACTTAGATAGGCACATGAACGGAATTGGAGGGGTATAGAAAACTGATTTAAAATAAGGATCATGAGCCTTGGGAGTCCCTGGGAAGTGTGTAAATAGATGGTGATATTGATGTACTTGTTTTTATCTTACAGGCGCTTTGGTCCACCTTGTTGTCTAACGAGGGGCATACACGCGATGGGTCGTGAGAGGACGGCTTTTGGATCTTTTTCGAGAGTATCCTACTGCTTCACGTTGTTAGTGTATGCTTGACCTGGACCATCTGATGGGCAACACGACAGCTCAGTGACTATCGCTGTGCTGTGCAGATACATGGATTTGGGCCTGTGTCTGTGGGAGTTTGCGCATTCCCCCCGTGCTTGCATGGGTTTTCTCCGGGTGCTCCGGTTTCCTCCCACATCCCAAAGATGTGCTCTTAGGCTAATTGGCAAAACAAATTCTCCCTAAATTGTCTCAAATTTGGTTTTTAATCCATAGATCTATAAACATGGACAGGGATCGCGGGTAGAGGTGGGAACATCGGGGCGGTGGCGTGGGCTCATTGGGCCGAAGGGCCTGTTTCCCGTGCTGTTTTGTTCTTTGTTCTTTGTTCTTTAGAAGCATAGCATAAGGGTAAAGTTTAGAACTGAAGGCTATGTTTGCATAGCTTGCAAGAAGTCACCATGCTCTGGCACCATCTTGAATTTTTTTTGAATGAGGATCAGTAACCAGACTAATTGGACAGAGGAACCTTGTTGAGAATAAGAAGAATATTCTAGATGCAGAGTGTTACTATGATCTTGAATGCACTGCCTGAAAGAATGGTGGAAACAGCCATAGTAATAACTTTGCAGGGCAGCAGGGGAATGGGATTAATTGAATATCTCTTTCTTAGAGCCAACATATGCACAACTGCCTGAATGTTCTCCTAATGTACTGTGTCATGGCATGATCAGATATTTTGGAAGCTCCTTGTCAAGCCGACCAATGTCTTCAGTAACTGTTGATGTAGAGAAATCATCCTTTTTTTTTAAGATGCTGCATACGAGAGGTTTGCATCTCTGCCTCCTTTAGAAATAGAAGGCCCCAGGGTAGTTTTTCATTTGCCATTCACTGCCATACCCACTTATTCTAGCTCACCTGTGCTTATTCAATTCCTAGTGTTATGTATGTGGGGCATAGCCACTTTAAGTGGACGGGCGAGAGGTAACCTGGCTGGGAATCCATCTTCACAAGCAGTTGCGGGCTGGAGTGCAAGAAGAACAGTTTGTCACTGCGCCCCACCCCCCCACCACCTTCCTTCCCCTCCCTCCAACCACCCCCAGTAGTCTCAGACTTAATACCTAGCGTAGTTTCCTCCAATTCATTATCAAAGTCATTCAAAACATTGATTTCTTTATTGGTATCTTGTATGGTAGGAATTTTCATCATCTTGCTGGAGATAGAATTTTGTGTTAATTAAGAGCAGTATTTACCTACAAAATAGTAGTGACTGCACTTCAAAAATAAATTATTGGTTAATTAATTAATCAATTAAGTTAATTAAGTTAATTAGAAACATGTTTGAGGTGTAATAAGATGCCTTAAAAATTGAAATTCCTTCCTACCTTCAATTAAAAGAATACAATAGAATATTAAGGTTGCATTACTAATTACATTTAACCTTCAATTGTATTAAGTCATAATTTCAAGTTTCATGTATTTATTCCATTTTATGAATCAGTCAGTTCCTCACTACATTTTCATAGTAACTTCATTACAGTGTTAATGTACGCCTACTTGTGACATTAATAAATAAACTTTAAATATTTAATTATCAATTTTGAGGTTTGTTTATTAACACTTTCATAATCTATACATTTCGATTTTGATCAGGTTGATATTGAATAAGAATGATTGAATAAAAAAAATGTTAATAATTCTCTTCCACAAATGGCAATTGCTGCTGACTCAATTGTTTGATTTTTAAAATCTGAGACGGTAACCAAAGGTATTAAAGGATATGAATAGAAACAGGAATGTGGAGTTAGGCTGAAGATCAGCTGTCATTACGTGGCAAAGCAAGCCTGTTGGCCCATTCCTTGACCCACTTTTCTCACGCAGAGTATGGTGAGTGTCTGGAACAAGCTGCCAGAGGTGGTAGTAGATTCGGGTACAATTTTATCTTTTAAAAAGCATTTAGATAGTTACATGGGTGCAATGGGTATAGAGGGATATGGGCCAAACACGGCTGATTGGGATTAGTTTAGGGGTTTTTAAAAAAAAGGTGACATGGACAAATTGGACTATTACCCCAAGCCTTGGGAATTTTGCCATCAATAGGGGTACAATTTCCAAGAGCCAACACATGCTTTGCCCTCCATCATGTTCCATGTGCAAGGGTCCAGGAGAACATGTGCTTGGATCACTTGGGTACATGGTAGCAATGGTTCAGATTCAATTTCAAACGCAATAATTTCACACTTTGTGATAATCATACAGGCAAAAATTAGTCTACTAACCACTCATCACGCGCAACAACTTGTATTCTATTACTGAACTCAGACAAAGTTAACTGTAGAGCAATCTTACTTCCTGTTGTGCATGTTTCAGCTTTTGGCTCCTCTGTCTCGGTGCTAAAAAACCATTCACGGTCTCTCGCTCGTTTTCAGTCTGTCTTTGTAATCAGACTTCAGCTGCCTGTATTTGTGGCTCAGCCTCTCATCCAAAGCCGTGCTGAAGAGCTTCTTTAATTAACCATTATGCCACAGATGTTATTGATTTTTTTTTCAAATGTAGTTGAAACATCGTTCTGTTGGATAATAGCCAATATCAAGGCATGAATTCTTTGTGCTCAGCTTTTCCTCCTGAGTACCAACACAGAAATGTGGTATCGAACAGCAGGAGCTAGAAAGTGTAACTGTTACAGAATCTATGACATTGATTTTTGAAGCCGTCAACAAGATGGGTCTCTTAATTTGGAATTTCAGAATCATTTGCTAGAGCACGTTTCACAGGAGTGAGCTTTTTAAATACAGGATTTTAAAAAACGTGCTGTAGTTTAATCAGGGCCAGAAACCTTACTTGAGCACACTGCCATGACTCACAAACCAAATTCATGAGCATTGATCCCAGTTAGTCTGAGAAAAACTACTTGTAAGTAAATTTTTACAATCCTTTCTCTGACCCTATTTTTTCTAATATCATGATTCCTACCCTTTGAAAAATATATTATTGCACTGTTTAATATTTTTATTTTTCCAATCAATTTAATAAGTTCTTTTTAATAAGCATGGGTCGACACAGTGGCACCGTGTTTAGCACTGCCTTACAGCGCCAGGGACCCCAGTTCAATTCTGGCCTTGAGTCACTGTCTGTGTGGGGTTTGCACATTCTCCTTGTGTCTGACTGGGTTTCCTTCCCACAGCCCAAAGATGTGCAGGCTAGGCCATGCTAAATTAACCCTAGTGTCGAGGGTTTGCAGCGTAAATATGAGGGGTTACGAGAATAGAGTTTGGGAGTGTGTTCACTGCAGACTTGATGGACCAAGTGGCCTCCATCTGCTCTGTTGGGATTCTATGATTCCAAATTGAAAAATTAGAAATTTTATTAAAATAAATTAACATTAAAAAGTAAAAGTTTTAACTTGACTGAAATCAGTGGCGAAAATACCTGAAGATGTGTTGGTTCTGTTGTTTCCCTTTGTGTTGATAAAGTGTGCTGAAGTTAAAAATATACATATGCTGAAAAGTTCTTTTGCATAATGTCTATGTTTTCAGGCCCAATATTCACCTTTCTATGTGGGCTGTGCTGGGTACCATTTTGGGCAGATTGTTAGTGTGGGCACAGAGAGCCTATGCCAGAGCAGATTCTGCCATCAGTTAATGTGGACTTTCGATTTGACTCTCGCAGTGCATTTTTCAATCATAAACTCCAGCTAACTGAGTCTTCAGCATCAGGACTATTTAAAGGGATCATCAGCTACTTTCAGGTTGGTTGCTTCTTGATTTTTACTGGCTGTATTCAATCGAAGTTTGCACTCCAGGATCATAAGTAAGCAATTCTCCAAAGTCAGTCTAGGCAGGTAACACATCTGCAATGTTCATCGAGTAGTAGACTCAATTCTTGTCACTTGTTGCATGCAAAATCACAGCCTTATCACAGGGTAGGGACAACACTGCCAATGACTGTAAATGTGACCATAATCTCAAAGTTCCTCACGTCAGGACTTTTCTGGGCAACTTCTCCAACATCTCAATCACATCTACATTTGTATGCAAAGAAAGGGGAAATCATTGCGTTCTTTGGTTTTCGAATAAAACAGCCTGAGTGAGAAGACGGCTTCACCAAAATACTGGGAGACCATTGGCTGTGAGCATGTTGCTCAGAGCTGGATGCTGGAGGGGTCACTGGGAATGTGTTCCCTAAGGGGTCACTGGGATCGCATTCCTGGAGAGGTCACTGGGATCATGTTCCTGGAGGGGTCACTGGGATCGTGTTCCTGGAGGGGTCACAGGGATCACATTCCTGGAGAGGTCACTGGGATCGTGTTGCTGGAGGGGTCACTGGATGATGGAACTTTGTAGGCCTGAGTTTTGAGAAGATGGTTGCTGGGATGTGTGCAGTAAAAGAGTCCGTTCCTATTAGGGCTTGAATGCTGCTGGTCTTTTAACTCAGGTGCCGTTATTTCTTTCCCCATCAGGTAATGATGTGGCCATTAATTTAATCCCTGCCTCTAGCCACTGAGTAGTTGGTCACTCCACTTGATGGTTGTTAATATGCTGGCCAGTGTGAGGTTTCTACGGAGGAGCTTCACCACCTGCTTCCACTTTTCACTCTCACATAAAATTGTGGCAAATGTCTTTGTTTATCCATTCTATCTATCTACTAATGCTCCACAGCACATTGTTTGTTTCTGAATGGCCACAAAAACCTACGTTCCAGCTTTTATTAATTTATTTACCTATACCGTTCTTTTGTTCTCCTGCTCCTTTGGCATGCAAATTTCTTTCCATCAATATGTATTTGCACTCACCTACATTGAAGTTAATTTGCCAATGGCATATCTATTCTGCAATTTTCAGAACATTCTTATATTTCTTTACTCTTCTCCTCAGTATGAGCCACACTGTCAGATTTGGTGTCTTCTGCAAAGTTTGAAATTGTCTTTTGATTCCTGGGACTAAATTATTTTTGCAGATCCTAGGCAGCAGTAATCCAAGCATAGATTCCTGTGGGACATCACCCTTCTCGGTGCTGTCCTGTGCAGTTTTACTATCTACACAGGGCCTGATTTTACCATTTTCATTCTAAGTGCTGAATCTAGACACAATTCAGATCTGACTTGTAAATCTGTTTTCAGGCCCTACACACTTGGCCTGGAAAAAAATCATGAGTCTGTATCGTGCTGTGGGCAGGGCTTATTGTGCCTGAAATGATCAGAGCTCTGAATTACGCACGCGCAGTTAGAAAAAAATTTGAAAAAGCGCACTTGTGTCAGATCGCACCCAAGCCGCAGAAAGCAGAGAAAGCGGCCTGGGAGCGATGATGCACACAGACATCACTGATCCCCTTATTCAGCAACCCCTCCAACTCTCTGACCGATCACCCGCAGAGTGGCAGCCAACTTCCCCACCAGAGATTCATCTGGCCTCCCCCTCCGCCCCACCAGAGATACATCTTACCTGCCTCCCTCCTCCTTCCCCTTCCTTCCCAGAGAATGATCTGGCCTCACTCCTCATTCGCCCAACCCAACCCAACTCCCCCACTCACCCTGGCCTTACTCCTCCCGCACCCCCCAGGATGTACATCTGACCCATCTCCTTCCCCATCCCTTCACAGAGAATCATCTGGTCTGCTTCCCACCCCCCACAACAGACAATGATCAGCCCTTCCCTCTCAGTCAGACAATGATTGGCCTCCTCTCTCCCCCAACCAAACAGTGATCTTCCCCCCACTTCCGAACCAGACAACGATTGGACCTCTGCCCCCAGCCAGGCAATGATCTGCCTTTTACCCCCAACCAGACAATGATTTACCCTCCTCCCCCCCCGCAACCAGACAATGATCAAGTCTCCCTCCCTCCCCATTCCCTCACCAGAGAATGATTTACCCCATCTCCCTCCTCACCTCTCCACCACCAATCTGAGTCAGAGAGCCGTTAGAAGTTCTGAATTGGCCTTTTCAGCAGCTGGAGCACCCAATTCGGACTTTTATCCAGCATGCCCTTTTTGGCATGATTCCGGATCGACAAACTCGATGGTAAAGGGAAACATGCTGATAAAGTTGGCAGGCAGTTCATTAATTCAATTCAAATGCATGCAAATACATTTAAATATTTTCGGGGTGGCGGCGTGGGCTCGTTGGGCCGAAGGGCCTGTTTCCCGTGCTGTTTTGTTCTTTGTTCTAAATCACCACTGCACCCTTTTTGGGTGCGAATCAGATCATGGCCATTCCGGGGTCTTGGTAAAGTGGCCATCTGCACGGACGCGGGCTAGCGTGTTAACGCCTCACACTCAACTTTACACATTTTTGGGCATGATGCAAGGGTAAAATCAGGCCCGCAGTGTTTAGCTGAGAGCAGACCCGCACATAGGAAAGACACAGCACTAGCCTATTGGAAAGGTGGCAAGAGTAGATATTTCAGCTACTCCATCCTCCCGCTCACTGCAGTTTTGCTTTGTAGCCCAGATGGCAGCCATCAAATCCCACAAGCCATCAGTAAGAGTCTTAAGCCATGATTCATTGCACCTGTCAGTTAAAGTTTCAAGACCAGTTGTCTGCAAATCCTTTCAAATGGAAGCCCCAACTACATCTTCACTGTCGTCTTCCATGGAAGGTTAGATAGCAGTGGTTTAATGCCACCACCACAGCTGTCCTCTCCTTGGTCTTGTTTGCCATTTATCCAAGTAAATGGAAAAAGAGAGAAAAATGAGGTTTGTAGTCAGTTGAGTGCATGAAAAAGCTGAAGGTGATATTGGACAGCATCCTTCCAGGGATCTTTGCTGAAAAATCACAGAAATCAAATTCACAGAAATGAAATCCACAGTGTGAGAAGTGCATACCTAACTTGTGCTGGTCAAGTCTTTGAACTTCTCCACCAGGATGTGGCATTCAGCACTCTTACCTTCTGATTGCACGTGAGTGTTGAGGCATGGAGAAGACTGTGGCAACCTTCTTTTCCCCCTTTTTCAGGCATTCTTAAATCTTTTGCCTTCGAGGGCCCTCTCTCCTTTTATAACAAAATCCACAAACCCCTAATGCAAATATTTCGTCGGTACAAAAGTTATTTCTCGTGTTAAACATGTTAATTATTATTTTTGTTTTAATAAATGTGGAACTTGCAAGTGCTGAGAAACAATTCTGTCCAAATGTGGAGGTTTATTTGACAAGGATATGCTTATGACATGGTCAATTTTCACCCTGGCGTGGTACTTTGCTGAAAGTCTTTGTAGAGTACTAAATGGCACAATCACATTCAGTGCTACAGAAAAAGCAATGCTGTATTCATTAGTGTATTCACAACAGAGTGATGGTGACATATTGCTTAGCACTGCTGTCTCCTAGCGCCAGGATCCCGGGTTTAATAGCACCCTCAGGTGACTGCCTATGTAGAATTTGTATATTCCGTGTCTGTGTGGGCTCCCTCGGGGTGCTCTGTTTTCCTCCCACACTCTAAGATAGCGGGTTAGATTGATTACCATGATGTGGAGATGCCGGTGTTGCACTGGGGTAAACACAGTAAGAAGTCTCACAACACCAGGTTACAGTCCAACAGGTTTATTTGGCAGCAAAAGCCACAAGCTTTTGGAGCGGTGCTCCTTTGTCAGGTGAGTGGAATTTTAGTTCACAAACAGGGCATGTAAAGACACAAACTCAATTTACAAAATAACGGTTGGAATGCGAGTCTTTACAGGTAATCAAGTCTTAAACGTACAGACAATGTGAGTGGACAGAGGGTTAAGCACAGGTTAAAGAGATGTGTAATGTCTCCAGTTAGGACAGTTAGTGAGATTTTGCAAGTCCAGGCAAGTCATGAGGGTTATAGATAATGTGACATGAGCTCAAGAGGTTGAGGCTGTCCTCATGTGTGTGGAATTTGGCTATCAGTCTCTCTGCTCAGTGACTCTGTGTTGTTGTATGTCATGAAGGCTGCCTTGGAGAATGCTTACCCAAAGATCAGAAGCTGAAAGTCTGTGACCGCTGAAATGTTTCCTAACAGGAAGAGAACATTTTTACCTTCGAGTGGTGTTCATTCATCTGTTGTCATAACGTCTGCATGGTCTTCCAAATGTACTATGCCTCGAGACATCTTTTCCTGCAGTGTATCAAATAGACATTGGCTGAGTTGCAAGTCTATGTATCGTGTACCTGTTGGATGGTGTTCTCACATGAGATGATGGCATCTGTGTCAATGATCCTGCAAACTACCCAGCCTTCAGGAGAACAGTAACCACAACACCTCACAACCCTGCACAGCAATCTCTGCAAGGCATACCAGATCATTGTTTACCTGATATGCTGCAGGAAAGTATGTCCCGAGGCATGGTGCATTGGGGACATCATGCAGATGCTATGACAACGGATGAATGAACACAGCTCCACAATCACCAGGCAACACTATTCTCTTTCTGTTGGGGAGCACTTCAGCGGTCATGGGCTTTCGGCCTCTGATCTTCGGGTAAACGTTCTCCAAGGCAGCCTTCATGACAAGTGACATTGCAGTCGTTGAGCAGAGATTGATAGCCAAATTCCACACACATGAGGACAGTCTCAACCGGGATCTGGGGTTCATGTCACACTATCTGTAACCCCCATGACTTGCCTGGGCTTGCAAAATCTCACAGAATGTCCTGCCTGGAGACAATACACATCTCTTTAACCTGTGCTTTACCCTTTCTCCACTCACATTGTCTGTACCTTTAAAACTTGATTACTTGTAAAGACTTGCATTCCAATCATTATTTTGTAAATTGAGTTTGTGTCTTTATATTCTCTTATTTGTGAAGAGAACTCCGAAAGCTAGTGGTTTTGCTATCAAATAAACCTGCTGGATTTTAACGTGGTGTTGTGAGACTTCTTACTTAGATTGATTGGCCATGCTAAATTGCCCCTTAGTGTCAGGAAATTGGTGGGGTAAATACATGGATTATGGGAATGTTGTTGGTGCAGACATGATGGGCCGAATGGCCTCTTTCTATACAGTGGGAAATCTATGATTCCAGCATCTTAATTGAGATAGCTGCCTGTTGAAATGCTAGTAAGCTTTTCTCATAGCTTTGATGGAATAGAGTGTGGCAGTTTAGCTTCAATATCCTCACTGCCGAGGTTTGTAGGTGCGAAGTGCTTAGTTGGTTGTCCTATTGCCAGACCTAAAACATTAAGTTTTAATTAACCTCATTAAGACATTAGGATAGTGGCGCAGGCTCGTTGGGCTGAAGGGCCTGTTTCCGGTGCTGTGTTGTTCTTTGTTCTTTGTTCTTATTAAGTTTTATTGAGCAGGATCTTTCTTGAGTTTGGAGCAAACAAAGAGGCTTATAGTATATTTTGTGTATCTGGGGAGTATACAACAGTTTATTTCCTTAGCTATCCTTAAACTTTGTATTATGATAACTAAATAAATGGCAGCAAAAGGATCGATACTTCATGAGCATGAGTTACTAGGAAGGCTGGCTACCTTCATTTGTATTCGCATCATCAAGTCCAGGCATGCCAACCCCTACGGTTTGGATCGAATTGTAACCTCTGCCTGAGAGAGGCACGGAAGGCAAATTGGGACCTTCTCTCACCATCAAATAGCAAAACGAATGAACTGCCAACAGGTGTGACAATCCAGTTAACATTCCTGTTTATTTTATTCATTCACATTGCAATTTCATCAAAACTATTGCTACAAAAATCAAATTGATAAAAGCAATCAATAGAAAATAAAAGCACAAACACGTGGAAATTATATAAAAAAAATTAAAAATTCTACAAGATATAGGAGCAGAATTAGACCATTTGGCACTGCGAATCTGCTCCACCATTCGAGAATGGCTGCATTCAATCATGGCTGATATGCTTCTTACCCCCACTCTTCCACTTTTCCCCCAAAACCTTTGATTACCTTATTAATCAAGGTCATATCTACAGCTGTCTGAAATACACTCACTAACCTGGCCTCCACAGCAATAAATTCCACAGATCCACCACTCTTTGGTTGAAGAAATTCCTCCTCATCTTGGTTCTAAATGGTCATCACTTTATTCTGAGGCTGTGCACTCAGGTCCCAGGCTCTCCTATTAATGGAAACAATTTCTCCACATCCTGTCTATCCAGGCCTTTCAGTATTTTGTAAGTTGCAATTGAGGTTTCCCTTCCTCCTTCGAAATTCCATCAAGTATAGATCAGGGTTCTCAAATGCTCCTTGTATGCCAAGACTTCCATTTCCAAGATCACTCTCATGAATCTTCTCTGGACCCTGTCCAGGCCCAGTACATCCTTTCTTAGATACAGGATTCAAAATTTCTCATAATATTCCAAATCTGACCAGAGCTTCATAAAGTCTCAGCAACACACCCTGTTTTTGTATTCTAGTCCTCTTGAAATGATTACTTACATTGCATTTGCCTTCTTAACAACCAACTCAATCTGCAAGTTAACCTTAAGAGAATCCTGGATTAGGGCTCCCATGTGCCTTAGTGCTTCCAGTTTGTGAACTCCCCATTTAGAAAATAGTTTACTTTTCTATTCTTCCTAGCAAAGCGTATAACCTCACACTTCCACATATAGGCAGATGTATTTGATCTGCCATTTCTTTGCCCACTCTCTTAACCTGTCCAAGTTCTATCTCAGCCTCCTCAATACTATCCATCCCTCCATCTATCTTTGTATCATCTGCACACTTAGCTACAATGCCCTTAGTTCTTTCATCTAGATCGCTGATGTATAAAGTGAAAAGTTGTGGTCCCAACACTGATCCCTGCAAAACTTCATCTTTATCCCCATTCTCTGCCTTCTGCCAGTCAGCCAATCTTTCATCCATACTAGTACCTTGCCTCTAACACCATGAGTTCTTATTTCCTTCAGCAGTTTCCTGTGTGGCACCTTGTCAAAAGCCTTCTGGAAATCCAAGTAGATAATATCCATTGACTCTCCTTTGTCTAACTTGCTTGTTACCTCCTCAAAGAATTCTAACAGATTTGTCAGGCATGACCACTCCTTGATGAAACAATGCTGACTTTGCCCTATTTTACCATATACTTCCATTATTCTGAAATCTCATTCTTAATAAGGGACTCTAAAATTTTACCAATAATTGAGGTCAGGCTAACTCACCTGTAATTCCCTGTCTTTTGCTTCTCTTCCAGAGATGTTAGATTAGTGATTTTCTAGTCCTCTTGGACCCTCCCTGACTCCAGTGATTCTTGAAAGATCATCACTAATACCTTCACAACCTTTTTAGATATCTCATTCAGAACTCAGGGATGTAGTGCATCTGGTCCAGATTACTTATTTTGGGGCTTCCCTTACACCTTCTCCTTTCACCAGTTATAAATACAACAGCTCCTGTATATACCTCCATGTCTGGAGATTAACTATTTATCCAGACTTTAATTTTGATTGGAGTCACTTTGCATTGAGAGGTGCAATTTAGCTGCATCAGTTCTTCATTCCAGGCTGGTTTATCTGTAAACCCATGTCCAGAGGTGGTTTCGCCCTTCGGTCTTGAAGGTTCGCATTTTGCCTGTTTCGGTATGGCTAGTGCAGTATGGATGTGTTTACTCCTCGCTGTCTTCTAGAGAGACTTGCACCTAATTCTGGAATCTCACTGCCTCTGACTCCAATCATTCTTCATTGGCAGCAAAGGGGAACCATGAGTGCTATCTACTAGGGAATTGGTTCTACGTTACTGGGGTCACCCAAAGCTGGTGACCACCCTGTCTATGCACCCCTAAAGCTCCTTGGCCCCTATTTCTATGGGAAACGGCTACTTGTATAATCTTCTAAAGGTCCAGAGTTGCTTCAATCGGTGGCTCCCTTTGGGTCACAGTATTATTAATTCCATATATTAAATGCCTCTTTAACATTCCTGGAAATGCTGACCCGTTCTCACAGCATTCTATCAATTTTTGCATTCTCACCTGGACTTCAGCGGCCGAGACCCCAGGGAGTCTAGTTACCATGTTAAATCTGTAGCATTGCAATATAACAGATGCTTTAGGATTATAATTGTCTAATACCATATCTACGAATTCATCAAAAGATTTTGAACCTGGGTCTGCTGGATCGGTTAAAATCTTTATGATGTTGAAAGTTAGTGACCCATAAGTAGTCAGAAGGATGACTTTTTGCAAGTTGTCCCCTTCTATTCCATTTAGCTGGAAGAAATATTTCTTTCTTTTGGTATACTGGGGCCAATCCTCCATACCCACATTATTAGTTTCCAGTTTCCCAAACAGAGACACTTTTAAAATCACTGCCTTATCAGGTTCGATCAAAGACAAGGATGTCCAAAACTTTTCTTGTTCATCATCGCTAACATAATAAGTCACTAAGCCTGACTGGAAAGAAACACAATTTATTACAGAGTGCAAATTAAAATCACTACCATGGTCTGCACACACTAGTCCCTGTCTAGAACAACAGCTCAGCAGGCCCAGTCCTGGGCCTATCTTACAAAAGAGTCAATAATGAGTTCCAGCTTAGCAGGTTAACTACCTGTTACAAGAGGAGCCAGAATTCTACAGGAAGATTGATCAATGATTTCCCATGGGCCTCATGGGGGTTATCATTGAAAGTAAATCAGACATGACCAGACCTCATCAGTCCAGAGGCAATATAACTGTTGCGGGCTCAGCATGCCCTTTGTAAAGTAGCGATTATACTGCCAATCTCAGACCAGTGCCTGTGAAGTATAATACACAGTTGGCAGAAGCAAGATATTTTACTGAGTGCTGCTTGCACTAAGATCAGCAACAAAGCGAAGCTGTGCATATGTGCTTGGATGCATGTTCAGAGAACTCAGTTTGGAGCATCTGCTACTTACATTAAGTAATAAGTTATAAGGTACTCAATGAGGCAATTTTACAGTGCAGCTTTTCACCAGGTGTTATACTGTGCCCAGTGAGCACTTAAACTATTGTCGGTCTTTTTTCTGTGAGAGGTCTCATACCACTTAGCTTTAATGTGCTCAGATGCAGGAGTTGATTCCAGAGTTATACCACCACTGTCAATGTGTGCATGAAACCACTTTGCAATGATGTGCACTTTAAACATTAGCTGTACTATGCTATTTTACTCAAAACATAATTAAATTTAAGGTTATTTGTGATGGTTAATGCTGTAGGTGTTGGATACTGTTCAGTAGGCCTCAATGAAGTCTTTGTAGTCTTAAGTAGGTTAATTGTGTGCATTTATCAATTACAGGAACTATGCACATACATATAGTAAAGATTCAGGTTAGGCATTATCACCATACTTGTGCATACGGTTCCACCCAAACCTGAACTGATTCCTAAATGCAGGTCATGTGTTCTCTTACATCACTACATGGATGTTACTGTACTCAGTCCTTTTTAACCCCGACTGTGTTAGACCCTTATACTATGCCTCCCTAAAGTCTTTGTTCATTGTATCTCAAGTTATTCTAGCTTACTCCATGTACTTACATTATTATTACTGCTCCATCTCCCCCTCTTGAGTTCATAGGTTCAGGTGGTCTCAAGGCCCTTTAATGCTTCTTGATTTCTTGTTCACCAAACTATCAGAGGAGTGATGGGTTTTGTAGTTGCAGGTAAATTCTGTAGATTTGGAGGTTGTTCAAGCATCTAAATATTCTTTATCCATTCCTTGATATAGAACTGCTCATTGTTAATTTGACAGTTGGGCATTTGTTATTATATCCCATTTTTTTCAAAATGGACAAACACTGTTCCCATCTCCTTAGCGTTTTTCCTCTTCTTTCATGTGGCTCATCCCATGCATATGGCAGTCCACATTTCAACAATTCATTCCCACTTGTTTCACAATTGTAGCCAGAAGTTTGAGTATTTTCTTCTTTTCCAGTTGTTTTTTGAGCTGATGAAGCTTTTCATTCAACTCAGCAATTGTTCTGGCGAATTGAGTTGTTTTTGTAACACATTTATAAATGGAATTCTTGAATAGGTTTTAACATCTTTGCCTGAGCATTCAGTACTTTTCAGAATCTTTCTTCCATATCACTGACGGCTCCTTACACTCTTCAATTCAGTCATTAGATTTTTGTTCTGTTCCACAGAATTCACCTTTGCTGCTTTTAAAATCTGGATTTGCTCTTCCATACTGCGCATCTCATCCATCATGTTGTTCCAATTGGATCAAAGTTCAAGAAGTTCATCAGTTTTGGTTGTTTATCCTGCTTTCAAACTACTATTCTGATTCATTCACAATACCTTTGCCAGTTCCCTGTATTTTGCACAATGCTTGAAGGTTATCAAGTTTCAAAACTCTTTTTTGTTGAATTTGTTTCTACAAGTTCAAGTGGAGTGGCCGGGTGGCATGGTAGTTAGCACTGCTGCTGGGTCCCCATCCCAAGGGAGACTTCTGAGGTCAAGACTCTTGGGGGACCTTTGCCCTGCAGCCTGGCAGCAGTAGAGGGTGCCTGGGCACTGGATGTACTTCCTGACTCCTCCTCACGGTCAAAGATGCCAGGCTCATGATTGTTAGCCCCTGTGCTAAAGCCCACCCAGTGTAGATCCCGCTGGGACAGCAGGGAATTGAAATGAGCTTCAAGCTTGCAAATCACTTTTAAAAGAGGCAATTTGAATAACTATTGGATTCCTGCCCACTCCGGCTGAGAACCCAACCCGGGACTGTTAGGATGGGTTGGGACCATCATTACAGGTTTGGTGCTTAGCTCTAAACTTGTTTTTTGCCTGGTATCCGATTCTCCAGGCAATTGTGATTCCTGCTGGGAGCTAGTGGTCCCACAGAATTCCCTACCCCTGCCCCCATTGTGTCACACGCATGACAAGTTAGTCATGTCACATTGAAATGCTGTCCTCTTTAGTTCATATTTGACAATGCATTGTAAATGCATTATCTCTTTATTTCTTTATTCTCTTTATTTCCGGGTGCTTTGAGGTGATGGTAATTAAGAAAATCAAACAAGTGAAATAGACAATAAACGCTGAAGCTGCCGTACCAATAATGTGCTTCAGTACTGAATAAAAATGCTGAGTTCAATCAGTTTATTTAAACAAATATTTATTTGCTCTAAGTGTTGCTACTGAGATTTTTGATAAAGAAGGTTCAAATCGGCCTAATCTTTTCTTAGCTTTTATAAATTTTTGCTCTCACTGTAAATGCTGTGGCCTAAACAGATGGTATGTATGGCCAATTATTTATTTGTTTAATTGCGGTAGAACTGGAGGAGGCAAATTTAGGTATTTATCTTCAGTGAGATGGGAAAGCATTATTTATTTTTCAGAAATCAATCAATAGACTCAAATTTTATAACCTCTGAAAAATTCTCAGAAATTCTATCCATATCTGCAAATAACTGTGAGATACACCAAAAGATGTTTCCTAATCTGTAATCTATGTTCTGAAATATATCGTGCATGTGAATTACCCATCACGCTAAGACCAAAAGAGAAAATGCAGGAAAATCTCAGCAGGTCTGGCAGGAGAGAAAAGCGCTGATGTTCTGAGTCCTAATGACCCTCTGAGATTTTCTATCATTTTCTCTTTTGGTTTCAGATTTCAGCATCCGCAGTAATTTGCTTTTATCCATCATGCTAAAATCCTAATTAAAGTCAGTCAAAAGACAGTTGTATAACTATCTCACTTATTTTCCCCACATATCACATCCTGTCACCTTGTTGCTTCTTTCTTACACTTGCGTTGTTTTGTGTTATGTTTCTTTTATTCTTTCCATCTCTGACCACTCCTACACATTTTTCCCCCATGGATGCTGTAATTTGTTTCATTCCAGCCAGTTCTCGTGGTATTGCTTATCTACTTCTAGGTCTAACTATCTGTTAATTCCTCCTTACTTACTCCAGCTGCATTAGTTTATTTCAAATGTCCTTTGCACGGATTCCATGCTGCATTATTTATTTCCATGATCCACCAGTGAAACATGAAAGTGAAAGTCCTAATCCATACAACTTTATGGTCAACACTTCCTCCATAACACTCCTTTCATTGCAAAACTGCATATCCCCCAAAATACTGTGAACTTAGGACAATGTCAATTATATGCACATTTGGGTAGTTCCATTTTCTTTCCCCACACAAGATGACAGGGTTGGATATCTTCAATGGACAATATTGAAGTACCTTGCCATCTATTATCTGTGACAAGAGGACAAGTTATCACGTTTATCTATAATTTGCCAAAATCCACTTACACAGAGGATTTGTATCCAGTGTTTATTTACATTGTACAAGGACAAGTCCCTGTTATTTAGGGGATGATACTCTTTTATATAATTGGGGAATGATGCATGTTCACTCAATTCTTTCTATAAGAGCGTCTTAAACAACTTCCACAATGACCTATAGCCCATCGTATGCATGAGCGACAAACAACAATGAAGATTCTTGACAACTCAGACATCAAGTGTGAATTTCAGCAATTCAGCACACTTGGAAAAGAAGTCATTCAGTAAGCAATTAATTAATGCTCGTTAGCAGTTATCATCTTCGCTCTTTCGGAAGAGGTTTAGCAGGAAATAAATAAGCCATTTGCAGGTGGTGCTTTCAGCCTTGGTGCAATCAAATAGCTGAAAGAAGCTTCAGAACCCTTAGTTGTACTTCAAATCTCTTAGGGCAAATACTGATGGGAATAGAAGCACAGAAGGGGTCTAAAAGCTTCAGGTGTTAAACGCAGTGTTTGAGATCAGCAAGGGGTAAAATTTTATGGATTCCTCCAAACAGCTTCCCACTTACAACAGTCACTTCTTGTGCTTTATTGCTGTGACAGTGACAAGTATTCTCTAAACTGGACACTCAAGTGCAAACATGATCTGCAACTTAAACCTGGCAGAGCTACTCAGAGCTGGCTGCTGTTTGAACTGAGCCATGACTGCAAATCAAATTGTGCCTTGTGAAGGTGGTAAACACAGAAGAATGAACATTCTAGATGGCTAATGCATCATTTTTGTGACACGTTGTGACTGATGAGTGTGGCTGATGTGGGTTTTTTGATAAGTGCCTCATCAGTATCCTCATCATGATCACACTACTGTGCCATGGTATGTGCCCTGACTTGATTGTAATTGCCTGAATCTGCTCCTGCTGCTCAAAAGCACAGACCAATATGCAATAAAACAGCAAGAGTTCAAGGTTAACTCTCTGAGCACTGAGGCACCATACATCACCAAAAATAAGGTCTTGATGATGCCTCTCTTCAATACCAAAACAACTTGACCAAAAGCAAAGTATATGTTGGATATGTATTTTGCTGCTTATTATTGTAATGTTGATTGCATTTGAAAATAAACGTGTTAATTCAATATTTATTGACGCTGTGACATTGGCAATGACACTTTGTACTTAAAAAGCTCAAAATTCATTGCTAAGCAATCCAAACTCTAAGCATTAAATAAATGTATAAAAACACAGCATCTGAAATAACTCCTCGGATTCCATCTGAAACCGAACTCTCATGAACATCTTTTTTTCTTCTTTAAAGCAAATTCGATGTCGTCTAAGCATTGTAGATCTCTCAGTGAAATCCCAAACCCCGTAATTTCGAATCTCAAACCTGCAAAGCTGGAACATTAGACTGAAGGGCTCCCAACCAGACTCTGAGCTCTTTATTTGCTCTCCATAATGTTTGAGGAGTGGATGCTACACTGCAAGCTGAAAAAGGCATTAAGAACTTAACAAGTTAAATAAAGAAAAAAAAATCAAATTTTATGTTGTAAAGGGGTTCTTTTCAAGCAATCGAAGCAGTTTTAAAAAAGGAAAGGTTTTGCTCAATAGGTGGTCTTTTTATGTTCTTGAGCTTTAATGATCGGAAAAAGCAGGCCACCATGAATGTGTCAGAATCTAATGTTCTAAAGCAGGCAAAGACCATTCACTTTCTTTTGTTAATTGTTAGTTTCTGTAATGTCAGGTATTGTTCAAATCACAAATGTGGGAACATTCTTATTTGACATTTTTCCATAAATAGATGCTGACTGAGAATGACCAGTCAGTGAAGCAGGGAGGAACTTGCTGGTGAAAAACGAGGCCATGAACCTATGTTGAATGAATGACAGTTCGTAGTCAGAACATCGAAAAGAAATTGTGAATGTTTAAATGCCAAATTATTTAATATGGATTACTATTGTCCGATTAATAAAAGCCTCAAGTCCATTTAAAAGTAAAGTTCAAGCATCCATTCCATATGCTTATTAATAAACTTCCCAACAGAATACTTATACTTAGCCTCATTTAAATTTCTGACCACTTTTCGTGATATTTGAAAGGTTCACTGTGAAGCGACCCCTAGAAATCTGTATGTAGGTCTGTGTCTCAAAACACATTAACCAATTTGCATTTATTTTGTGAGAATTTAACTTAACACAATAATAAAACCATAGGTTCATTTTGTCATAATGACTCAAAAATTTAGAGTAAAGCCTTAATTATTTACAGGGTGTTAATGGAAGGAGAAGCAAACAGTAACTGATGTAATGTTATGACAGTGATTGAATTAGTATGCATTTAGCCATTTTGAAGACTGAACGTTTGGCCCATCAAGCGTACATTTTCCATGGGACCGGAAGTAGCTGCAAAATATGCTTCCAGCCATGATCTGTCCAGGAATGCAATTTCACGCTGGTTAGCCAATTAACACGCAGCTAGCATAAAACCTGTGCTGTGAAAAGCTCAGCGTTGTTGGGGATGGCAGGGAGAGGGCAGGCATTGGCAAAGGGAAGGTGAGAGCTTTCCAATGTGCTCCCTCAGCGGGACAGCAACTGCAGAGCTGGGAGAAATAAATAGCGACGCTAAAACTATACCAAAAGTGTCTAGGCAGCACAATCAAACATAAATCTCAATCCCCAGGCACATTTGTTAATTTTATTTCAGCAATGACTTTTCAGCCAACTCTGGATCAGGGTTGCAGCTTAAACATAAAAGGCTGCCTTGCTAATCAGCCCGCCCGTTGACCATAAATGCAGACAAGGAATGTAAAATTGTGGTCAATTTGCCCCTTAATGAGTTAAATTGCCTGCTTGATTGTTAGCAGGCATGTTTCTGCCTCTCACATGCATGCACAGACTGAAATATTGCATAGGCAATGATGCTTGAACTTGCAATTCTATTACAATAATATCTACATGTTATCTTTCCCCCCCCAAGTCTTTGATTGTACAGATTCAGTCAGCCTGGAGGCTTTACGAATTTCCCAGGTCTAGTTCGTTACGAGTTTGGAGGAGTGACAATCTCAACTGCTTTGGGCTGACTGGGGTTGAACTGTGCTACTTGGTGTTGCAAGTACTCGGTGTCAACATCCAATTTGCTTCTCATGCTTCATAGTGTTGTATTTCTCCTTGTTGACAATCTGTCTTCCATAGTCAAATATCCTTATCCTTCTCCTTCCAGAGGGAATGTTTGCTCCGTTCATTCATAGAATGGATCTGGGTTTTTCTTTTTGGTGGAGTCTGTTACGTTCTTCCTGAAAGTCGAAGGTTTATCTTCCTTATGTTTGTATATTCCTCATTGTTGAGCTCATGCTGCTGTTTGGCTTCTAATGCTGCCCTCTGTTTCTTCATATTTATTTGTGCCTCACTGAGTTTTGTCTTGTTGAGTTGGTAGTTGCTTCTCTCCTGCTCCGGAATTGACTTCATGTTGTACCTGTGAGCTTAAAGTTCCAGTCTTATTGTAGTTTCTTGATTCTGTGACACCAATTGTTTTACTCAAGTTTGGATTAATTCTGAACTGAAGTCCTGTTTGAGATCATTGGTATTGGTTGACCTCTCGGGAGTCTCCATTTCAGTGTAGCTGACTATAATGTAGTTTTGAAATTTTCTGCTATTTTGAGGAGGTTGAGGGGAATAAAGGCACCACTGCATAGGAGAGAAAAGGGCTGATTGTGGATGACATACAGATTTTTGATTATTTGTTTGTAGCCATACCAAAGCAGTTCTTGAATCATGAATATGACCTGTAATTGGATTCCTCACAAGATGTGTCTGTTGTCCATAGCCAGAGATCTTTTATTCACGATTTGTGATCCAACAGAACTGTCACACTGGCTCCAGTATTTAACTTGCAATTTGTAAGGTGACCATTCACAGATATGTTGGCATTCCAAAATGTGAGTCTTGGACCTTTAGTTTTTTGTCAAGAAACATTATTGGATCTCTTGGTATGGTTCATCTACCTCATGGACTTGTTTAGGATCCTTCACATGTTTTGAAGTTTTGGACTGACATGTTTTTCCAATGTGTCCCAGGCAGTTGCCGTGAAAATACCATACAGTTCTATAGAAGGGTCATTTAAACTCAAAACATTAACTGTGTTTCTCACCATAGATGCTGCCAGACCTGCTGAGTTTATCCAGCACTTCCTGCTTTTATTACCGCAGTGATTGTGAGACATTGCTTACGACTCTCGAGTTTTTTTACGACTCTGAGTTTCCCAGCGCTAACATGATCTACTATTGCTTGGATATTGCTTTCCTTGCCCTGGAGTCACCTTGTTCTTTGACACCTTATAAGCTGGATTTTTGGGGTTGCTCTGTAACATGGTTTAACTTTGCCACACAAAATAGATCAATTTTACTGGGGATGTTTGGTTGTCTGATGATTTAATGGCTTTTCTCAAAATCAGATCTTCTTTAGATTGAAACACATTCATATAATAAGCCACACTCACTATTATTTGGTCTCTAATGAGCTCTGACTTTAGGTTGCAATTGTCACAGTCTTTAGCCAATCTGTGCAACTCATTTATGAAAGAGTCTGTGGGTTCCCCAGACTTTTGAATCCTCTTTTAAATTTTGTTTGCTCTCAACTTTTAATACTTCTTGCATTAAAGTAGGTGTCAAAGGGCTTCATGATTTCTTCAAAGTTATTGGAAGATTCATTTATTTCTTATCTGGCAATGATGTCATTGATAGTTGGACGTATGAATATAATAGTGCATCCCTTTGTTCAACTTCTGTTTTCCTATTCCAGCCTAATGCTACCATTGTTCTTAAAATTTTCTTTTCTATAATGCTCAATTATATGCCTGGTCTGGCTACGTTGATTTATATGGCTGTTCTCAGCACAGGAGTGTACAGTTATATTACTTTTAAAATGGCACTGCAATAACACTTTCCCCTTCCCATGTTTGTTGGAATTTGGTAGGTTCTGATCACGGGTTATGGCGACATTTTAAACTTCAGTGATTCTGCAGTAAATCTTTTGAACAAATCATTTTGACCAGCTAGTTACTTTCCTAAATTTCGAGAATTGAATTGAATGACTTTTTCTCTGACTTCTCTTTATTTATTTTTCTTTTTGCATTGTGCCATGTATTAAGGCATCACCTCTGGATTCATGTTACAGTGTTCAAGCTGAATTCATCAAAACAATTGCTTAGTCATTGTCTAATTATTGGACTGAATTGAAAAGTTTATCGTTTTTGGACCTTTGGCCATCTGGCTGGGTACTTTGACTCTGCTTTCAATCCAATCTCACAACAGACCTGTATGTGCTCTGGTGGAATCCTCGAATGCTGTACAGGGGGTTTTCCTTCTGCCTTTCGGCTCTAAGCCTGTAACTGAGTTTCTGAAGCTATCTCCAGACATGTATTTAAAGTCTTTACGTTAGTTGCACTTGGCTCAGGTTGGCTTTTGCTTCTTCATTCTCAGGGCTATTGAGGTCCTTCACCTGATATCACTTTGTTGTAAGCTTGAATCTTGCCTGTGTTGAATGTTGAATGTGAAGAGATCTAGAGGCTTTTATGGATGAACAATAAGAGTTTATTGATAACATTATTATAAATAGGATATTGTCCTGACGACGTACTACCATCATGCCAACTCCTACCATACTCATTCCTACACTAATAATTCAGTGACACTCTATATCATAATGTGGGTAGAACTCTTTCTCTAGACCCACATTAACCCTTACACTTCAAATCCTAATACTACAGAAGCTGTAGATGTGGAATTGTAGTCAGGGAAACAGAGAATGAGGTGGACACAGTTAAGAATAAAACATGGAAGAAATTACTTCACTGTGTCAGGTGCTAGTTTTTGAAATACTATTTGTAAATCAAGTCAACGAGCAGTTTCCTCTTGAGTACCTGGAACATAACAAAATGACTGTTTAGTTGATTTCCTATTTGTGAAATGAGCATGGAAACTGACCAACTGCATACAGTTTCTGACAAATGGAAACACTCAACTGAGAATAGCAACAGCAGCTAAAGCACTAGTAAACAATGATAAATACTTAGCAGGCCCTTTATCTAATAGGCCTTTCTGGCACTATGCATTGCACTTTGAAATTAATACTGCTTTAGTAACATGGGTGGCATGGTAGGAAAAGATGTAAAGATGCCAGTGTTGGACTGGGGTGGTAAGAACTCAGTAAGAATTTAGCAACACCAATTTTAAATCCAACCGATTTATTTGATAGTAAATCTGCGAGCTTTTAACACTCTGTGTCTTTGTCAGGCAAATGCCAAATACATGGTAGGAAAAGCCAGGAAGGAAGGAAGGAACAGCCAGTTCCGAAAGCTAGTTTGCTACAAATAAACCTGTTGGACTTTAACTTGGTGTTGTGAGACTTCTTACTGTGCTTACCCCAGTCTAACGTTGGTGTCGCTGCATCAAAACAAGTTGGGAGGCAGCAGCCCTGGAGAATTGGAAGAGATTGTGAAATGCTTGTTGCAATTTTATCAGCAGTTGGGAAAATGGAGGACTGCCTTTCCGCCCAGATCTGAATTGAAATACTTAAGTGGTGAGCTAAATGCTATTTAAGGCCTCGTCTGGCTGCCACTGGCATTTTACCAGTGCAGGGCCTCAGTCACATTGGAAACTGCTCAGTAAAACACGTTGGCCTTCCTGCAGTTGGCTGCTGACTAGCGCTCTGTGTCCCATGGATGGATACCACCCAGTGGCTAGTGCTGTCTCTGTAGAAATAACATCCTGCCTGATTAACTAACTCACCCAAAGATTTGGCTAATTAGCCCTGGCATTCCCATTTGGTCCCAGGGCAGAATCCATGATGCTTTTCCAGGATGAGTGGCACTGATGAGGTTGAAAGAGCTGTTGGCCATAATTATACTGCCTAGACCTCCCTGGAATCGAGGCAGGCATGGCTTGCAGCCTGGATTTCTCTGTTGGCCTTAGGCAGGATTTTATGAGTCTTGCCCGAGCGAGGTCATAAAATCCCTTCCATTGATTCTCGGATTGGGAAGGACGGGACCCTGACGCTGGCTGTTGATTGCCTGACTGGCACAGAATCCAATTAGGGCTCACTGAGGTGCCAAGGTGAGGTTTTCCTGGCTTTCTGGCCCATCAATAGGGTCACTGCCACCCTGACCAGGTTTAGCCCAAGTAATTTATCAGTGGGTCTTTTCAAATGTTACAAAAAGCAGTCAGAAATTTCACTGAAGCAAACACATTTCTATTCTGTTAGAAAGTTCATGTATAGGCTCAGGAAAAGGATGTTAGACCTTTAGTAAAAGCTTTAAATCCATTTAAAGGCAACAACAACATAATAATATATATTGAATTATTTGCCATTTAACATTTATCATTTCCTTTGGGTTTCCTGCCGAGTCTCAATGATTCATCATTGAAAACGTAATTCTGCAACAGCCTTCTGCATTTTAATCAATATACGAATTTCAGCAGTAGCTCAGACTGAAATGACACTTTTGGCAATGGACTGGTTGGCAATGGTTCTGTTGGTTCATTTCAGGTATTCTATCTCTAGCCTAGACTATTTCAATTCTCTCCCGGCTGGCCTCCTATTTTTTATCCCCTGTAAACTTGAATACATCCAAAACTCTGCTGCCCAAGTTCCAACTCTGACACCTTTTAAAATTCTCTATTTTCAGATCATTCCAAGCCTGAGAATCATCCGAGATATCTGCTGCCCTCTAATTCTGGGCTTTCGAACAATCCTGATTTTAAATACTTCACCATCAGTAGTCGTGTCTTCAGTTGTCAAGGCCCAAAGCTCTAGAACTCCATCCCTTAAACTTTCTATCAAGGTTTCCATCTTTAAGATGGTCTTTGAAACCAACTTCTTTCATCAGGCCTTTGGTAATCTGCCATAATATCTCCTTAAATGGCTTGGTATCAAACTCTATTTGCTAACAATCCAGTAAAGTGTTTTGGGGTACGTTATTACATTAGAGGAGTTATATTAATATAAATCATCAAAGTATAGAATATCCTGTAACTCACTGATACATTTTTGGATTATTATTTACTTGGCCCGGAATAGATAGTTTTAATAAAGCTATGTTCAGCACACAAAGGATCATTTTGAATGTTGACAAGTGTTATGGATCAGGCTAGAAACTCCAAAGCCTGAATCATAAGTTTTGCATTTCGAATTTGGCTAGGGTGAAGGTGAGACGTTTCACTTCAGGCATGAATCAAGTGACCCATTAGGGAGCTTTTATCGAACAAAGTTTATTTACGAATACAGTCAACATATATAGTAAGAACATTAACAAGAACTTTTATCAATTACAAACAGGAAACAGAGCAACCACTAGAATGCGTAACCCTTAATAAATATCTCTAATGTATTCTAATTACAGCAAAACCCATAGACTAAATAAACCCTTTTCACAGGTTTAACGCAGCACAGACTATTTCTCACTTGATAATGGATATTTGAATCCTTTGGTTGAAGTCTGCATTCTGTAATAATTCCCAACAGTTTGAAGACTTAACAGCTTCCTAAAGCACCAGGAAAACTCTGGTCCAGGCCCAAAAATAGCAAACTATAAGCCTTCAGTTAACCAACAGAATTTTCAAAACAATAGTGAAAGAAAGGAAACACTTCTTTTGGCTTGTTGTCCCATTTAAAACACAAACAAAACCTCAAACCACAGCTCCAAACTGAAGCTGAAAGTCAATCCTTATCACCTGATGTGCCCACATTTTTTTCTCCTCCCAACAATAGCTAAGGCATGAGTATGAATTTTAAAAAAACTCTTAAAGTTACATTAACATCACTAGGATAATTACACAGAGCTTAAACAGAATAGCCATCAAATTACACAATGGGGAATTATTGAGCAGCTTCCAGAACAATTTGTACTCTAATAGTGAAAGTCACTTCATTTTTTAAGTCTGGTTTGGGATAGGGATGGTGAGAGCTTAGCTAACCAGGCAGGTAAGGTAAAATCACCACAGTCCTAGATGACCATAGGTTTGTTTCTCCTTTGAAGAGGAGAGCTAACTGATGGTGATTTAATCTGAAGATCACCATACTTCAAATGATAGGCAAAATTGAGAAGATGGGGCGTCATGAATGACCTTGACTGGTTTGGGAATTGAACCTGAACTGTTGTCATCACTCTGCATCACAAACCAGTCATCCAGACAACTGAGCTAACTAATCCTTTCTTAACCAGACAATAAGGTGCTGACAGCTTCCATTCAAGGTGCTGATCATTGACATACATCTTCAATGGTTTTACCTTCTCATTCAGTTTGCCGATGTCACCTTGTAAATTCCTGCTCCAATGTACACAACTTGCTACCTCAATGTCATTTACAAAATGTTCTCAGAACTCTCCATTCCTTTGCCCAAGACATTGACATATATGCTGGACATCCAAGACTTCCTGACAAATTTGTGGAGAACACAATTCATCATATCTGACAAATCAGAATATATGCCCTTTATCCCAACTCTCTATATTCTTTCTCCCAACAAATTACTAACACATATCACAAAGAATATGGCCATTTCTATACACATCATTTTGCTAATTATCTCTGAGTTTTGATCCAACAAATACGCACTGATTCTCTTTGATCAGTTCAGGCTTGTCTAAATGAACTATCACCCTGTTGCTGATTGTTAAATCCCATTGTACTAAGGATTCCCCTTAATAACTGCTTTACTTCAGGCATCAGGGAACACAGCTCTTCATTCAGACTACTCGCTCCACACTCCAAATATTCACTGCCCACTGTGGGTGAATCCAACAGCTTATCCCACACCTGAGATCACATGACCTGTCCCCTTAAAGGGGCTATGCACCAACATACATACCACTGATGACAAGACAACAATATTTTTTCACAATATTTAAAAGGGAACATTTAAAAGGAGTACCTATTAAGATGATGCATATCATATTCATTTACCAATTAAAACTTCTGGGGCAAAACATATCTGATACACACTTGCATCACACACTGAAGTGATTTTAAGTAATTGGACTGAATTATATTGAAATTTGTCCTATCTCTTCTTTTTGTACAAGATAAATTAAGATTTTTACGTGTCTTGGTATATTATCAGGGTTAACACCAATGCTTTAGTTGGCAAGAGTTATTGGCACATTTGAAAATTAACAGAGTTAATTTTGGATCCTTGGAGGATGAGAGGGGTGGTTTAATGGTGGACGAAAGGGACATGGCAGAGACCTTGAATAAGTTTTCTGTGTTGGTCTTTATGGAGGAGGTCGTAAATAGCTTGCCCGAAATTAAGGATTGAAGGGTGGTAGGAGATGAGGTCCTTGATGAGATTACAGTCACTGGAGAGGTGGTGCTTGATAGGCTAATAGGGCTGAGGCAGATAAGTCCCCAGGACCAGATAGAATGCATCCCAGAGTCCTCAAGGAAATGGCAGAGGTGATAGTGGATGCCCTGGTAATTATCTTTCAGAATTCGCTGGATTCTGGGGAAGTGCCAGAAGATTGGAAAACGGCTAATATTACGCGGCTGTTTAAAAAAGGTAGCAGACAGAAGGCAGGGAATTATAGGCCGGTTAGTTTAATGTCTGTAGTAGGAAAAATGCTTGAATCTGTTGTCAAAGTAGAAATAATGAGGCATCTGGATACGAACTGTTTGATCAAACAGACTCAGCACGGATTCATTAAGGGGAAGTCGTGCTTGACAAATTTATTGGAGTTCTATGAGGAAGTGACTAGTGCAGTAGATAGAGGGGAACTGGTGGATGTGGAGTTTTTGGATTTCCAAAAAACATTTGATAAGGTGCCTCACAAAAGATTGCTGCAGAAGGTTAAGGTGCAGGGAGTCGAGGGTAGGGTGTTAGACTGGATAGAGGATTGGTTGTCTAATAGGAAGCAGAGGGTAGGTATTAATGGGTGCTATTCTGATTGGCAGCTGGTGACTAGTGGAGTGCTCCAGGGATCAGTACTGGGGCCTCAACTATTTACCATTTACACAGACGTTTTAGAGGAAGGGGCTGAGTGCAGGGTGACGAAATTTGCTGATGACACGAAGATGAGTGGAAAAGCAAATTGCATGGAGGGTGTGGAAAGCCTGCAGAGGGATCTGGATAGGTTGAGTGAGTGGGCGAGGACTTGGCAGATGGAGTACAATGTTAGCAAGTGTGAGGTTATCCACTTTGGTAGAAACAATGGTAGGAAGAATTACTATTTAAATGGTGAAAAGCTGCAGCATGTAACGGTGCAAAGAGACCTGGGGGTCCTTGTGCACGAATCGCAAAAACACAGTATGCAGGTGCAGCAGGTGATTAAAAAGGCAAATGCAATGTTGGCCTTTATAGCTAGAGGGATAGAATATAAAAGTAGGGAGGTACTGTTGCAGCTGTATAGGGTGCTGGTGAGGCCGCAGCTGGAGTACTGTGTGCAGTTTTGGTCACTGCATTCGAGGAAGGATATATTGGCCTGGGAGGGGGTGCAGAAAGGTTCACTCAGCTGATACCGGAGATGAGGGCGTTGGATTATGAGGAGAGACTAAATAGGCTAGGTTTGTACTCTTTGGAGTTTAGAGGGCTGAGAAGGGGCCTTACAGAAAAGTATAAGATAATAAAGGGGATGGATAGAGTAGAGGTTGAGGGATTCTTCCTACTTAGCAAAAATAGCAGGACTAGAGGGCACAGCCTCAAGATTAGGGGGTTGCGGTTCAGATTGGAGTTGCGGAGGGGTTTCTTCACACAAAGGGTTGTGAATCTTTGGAATTTCTGCCCGATGAGGTGGTGGAGGCTTCCTTGCTGAATATGTTCAAGTCAAGAGTGGATAGGTTTTTGATTGACAAGGGAATTAAGGGTTACGGGGAGAAAGTGGGAAAGTGGTACTGAACCACTACAGATCATCCATGATCTTATTGAATGGCAGGGCAGGCTCGAGGGGCTGGATGGCCTACTCCTGCTCCTATTTCTTATGTTCTTATGAAATGCATGCAGTGTGTAAAGAGATATATTAAGGGTTGCCTTAAATATTTTGCCTGATCACTCTTGCTATGGCACAGTGCCACAGTGGTTAGCACTGCCATCTCATAATGCCAGGGACCCAGTTTCAATTCTGACCTTGACTATGTGGAGTTTGCACATTCTTCCTGTGTCTGTATGGGTTTCCTTTAGGTGCTCCGGTTTCTTCCCACAGTCCAAAAATGTGCAGATTAAGTTGATTGGCCATGGTAAATTGTCTCTTAATGTCCCAAGATATATAGGTTAGTAGAAATAGTGGGATAAATATATGTGGTTATGGGGATAGGGCCTGGGAAAGATGACAGTCAGTGCACATTTGATGGGCCACCATCCACACTGTAGGGATTCTATGATTCTATGACTGACCTGTCCTTCTCTGAGTAGGGAAACCTTTTGCCTCATGATCAGACTTCTTCTCATTTCTTCTTCCCTCCTTTCTCTACTTAACTCATATCTGTGCTCATAGATAAAGTAAAGTTGTGTAAGGTACAGCAGACTAAAATAATCTTGGAGACATTTAGCTAGTTTCATCACAGTATTTATGATTTCTGCCAGTTGTGGTTAGCACTGCTGCCTTATAGCACCAGCGACCCAGGTTCAATTCCCAGCTTGGGTCATCTTTCTATAAGGAGTTTGCACGTTCTCCCCGTGTCTGCGTGGGTTTCCTCCCGATGCTCCGGTTTCCTCCCACAGTCCAAAGACACGTCAGTTAGGTGCATAGGCAATGCTAAATTCTCCCTCAGTGTACCCGAAAAGGCACTGAGTGTGGCAACTAGGAGATTTTTACAGTAACTTCATTGCATGTAAATATAAGCCTATTTGTGACTGATAAATAAATTAAAGAAAAACTAAAATTATCACACTTCACGTGGATAGTCACTAATTCTTCCCTTTCTACTTGATAAGGCTTAAGCTCAAACATTCACTCATTTGTCGCTGCCAACACACACTCTCATTATTTCTGCTGCCGAACCATAAGATGCAGTGCATTATGAAGCAAATTGTTCTGTTCATTAGTTTCCAAAGCACATGAAAATTACATAAGAGTTGGGACATGTCATGTAGTAATTAATTTAAACTTAATTTAAGCTGTAAGTGCATATCATCTGGTGTAATGTTTTAAAAAGGTGAATAAAAGTTGGTGAGTTTTTTTAATGTGTTTTGTTAAAGATTTTTATAGTGGGTAGTGTGCCATACTCCTTCTATTTTACATGCGACTTTCAAAAAGGTATTTCAGATTTTATTCAATAACAAAAAACCTTAATCTTTCATAGTTGGTGAACTTCTCTAAACGACTTATAAATCAAGAGAAATGCAACTAGATTTTGTTCTGTTTCCCATTGAATTTGAGAAGGCTGAAGTTGATGTTTTCAGCCCACAGCTGCAGAGGCAGCAGTTGCTGTTCCTGACAACTCCTGAATCGTTGCTGAGCTTCATTACTGAAACATTTCTTGGGGAAGTCTGGCCCATAATGCTGCTGTGTGCAGCTGCATTTTATATTCCTCATGGGCAAAAGAGTAAAGTCTTTGTGGTACAGTGATCTCTCTGAAGCTCAACGACAGACACCTTTTCTCACTCCAGAATATATTTGTATAAATTTATTTTATATACAGATGAGATCTCTTATATTGATTTGATTTTGATAAAATGGATACTTTAAAAATTCTTCTGTAAGATTGCTTTTCTATTTTGTATCCGATCAATTCTCAAGGGTGAGCTCACAATAAGGGTTTATCTGTTATTATGTTAATTACTCATAGCTACTTTACCAATAAACTGGCATGCTGCAACTGTTACATTCATATCTCAATCTCTATTTTTTAAAATATTACAACAGCGTCATTCACAAACTTCACATTTCAGAGTGCTTCACAGATGTTCAGATACATCTGAAATGTTCCTCGGTCTTTTGGCTAAGATCAAGTACAGTATCGACATCCTGCACTTGTTAAAAGTCATGAGGTTACATTGAGGTTTCATTTGAAGGAATCTTTTTAAAACAGCATCTTGACCTTTTGGCTAAGATGCAAATGAGATCAAGTCTTAGTGAAACTATGATTAAGCAAGTAGTTTGCCCAGGACGAGGCTAACCCTTTGGGTGTGCTGATGCCTGCAATGTCCCCAAATGCGGCATACTCAACTGCAAAATTTTTGGAGAATGTGCAATGTCTTCTCCAATCAGCTTGAATCATATAGATCAAGTCTAAGACAAGAGGTGAGAGCCCTGTCTTGTCAGCTTGAATGGGTAATGTCTCACTTGCTGAACTTTGAATTGGACCTTAATTGGATTGAATTGGATATATAAACAAAACAAAAATCTGAAATGTCCGTACTGTATTATAGAAGAAATGGCCAATGTACCACAACCAAACAATGAATTAATGAGCAGATAACCTGCATTAATGATTTTGGTCGCGGGATAAACTTTGGACATCAGGGAAAACACCACTGATCTTTCAAACAATGCAAGCAGTCTTCGACATCTTAGTGGACAGATGGGATTTTGGTTTAATTTCTCAACAAAAATACAGCACTTACAACAGTGCAGCACTCAGTGTCAATACTGAACTGAAGTGTCCATCTAGATTTTGTATTCAAGTCTCCAGAGACCTTGACCCACAACCTTTAAAGGTGGGAGGTCCACCTCTGAGCCATGGTTGATATTTTCTTAGTCTGATCCATCTACAGCCATCTGCACTCATTTTTTAAAACATCTTCATTTGTTTCCTACACTAATTTACTTGCCTGGATATATTCTAAATGAGATGTACAATAAAACATTAAGATCATATCCCATGAGGTTAAAGAAATTTTGGAAGGAACACAATGTATGATCACACATTTTTACTGTAATAACTCAAGAAGCCTGACTGGAAAAGAACATAGTTTATTACAGAATAAAAAGTAAACCACTACCATAGTGTACATATAGGAGTCCCTGTCTAGGATACAGTTCAGCAAACACAGCCCTGGACTTGTGTTATAAGATGCTCAAGTAATGAACTCTGGCTGGGCACTCCATTGCCTGTTACCAGGGGAACTTGTACTCACTGAGCCCCACAGGGAGATTAGTAAATGATTCCCCATGGACCTCATGGGGGTTATCACAGTTTCTATCCACATTTTGCCTGGACCGTAATGGGGTGATTCTTCAATCCATTCAGATGGATTCCTGATGCCCCGGTGAATGGGGTGTCAGCTGAAAATCAGGATTTTTGCCTAACCTGATGGCCCTGATCAGGTTCCTGCCCAAAGCAGGCGGCAAGTTGATAAAAACGCAAATACCTTCATTTAAATATCATTAGTGGGACTGACACCAGATGCAATGGCCACTTGATAGTCACCCAACCTGGCTAGCAGAAATCACTTGGGCATAGTTTGGCAAGTGTTCATTTTTGAACATTTCTACCTTGTTTGGAGCAGGCATGTCCAACTCAATAGGGGCAACTGAGGTTTGATTTGGATGGAAGGGGTGACTTCGTGGGGCTTCTGTGGATCAGGGAGGCCTTATCTGACTACTTCCATTGCGTCTTTTGAAGTATTGCAGCTAACCTGATCCATATCAGTTTCAGGCACTGAATGTCAAAAGTGTTGGTTCCTCTCTGTGTCCGATCGCAGCTCTGACCTTCTGGCTTCATGGCAACCAGACTCTGATGACGCATGGCCCCTGCATGCCTGGACCTATTAACCTCTCACCGTCTGCCATAGTCCTGTCCTCATGCAGAGGCTCCAACTCAGGCCAGCTCTGTCTTAACTCCCTCCACACATATTAAGTGTCACTGACCCAGAATGCTCTCCCTTCTAACCCTACATGAAGGACTCGACATAGGCACACTTCCCAGAACTCCCACCACCAGATCCACACCAGATCAGGGAGGGGACTTGGAAAGGTGAGTGCAGATACCCCAGCAGCTGAAAGAAGTGCTGTGAGGTCACCCATATCACAGTGCTAAGATCAGAGGGGAAAGCTCAATAAAGGTTAATACGCGCTGCCCTGTATGCCAGCTGCTCCCTCATGTCTCACCTTTACCTCACCGATGACATTAACACTCCCACAAAATTGCTAGGTCTCATCAGATTCGTACTGGTGCTAGTGTCACTTAGTGCAGCACAGTTTCCCCAGAGATTCACATCTCCTACTGAAGGGGACTTTCAGTCTTCACCATTTTCAGCACATCTAAAATTATTCCATAGCTGCTGTGAAGGGAGGGATGACGGGGATAGGAGAACGTGATGCAGGAAAAGGGGACAAGCGGCAAAGGCCTCACTGTGCAAACTGGAAGGTGTGGACAATAGCTGGCATAATGCATTGCTGCCTGGGTCATGTTGAGAGTTAGCCACAATCCACACATAGGGATGAGAGAGTGCATTAAAGTGAAAAGATGGATAACATTGTGAACTGTCTCTCTTCTGGATCACATGCGGAGGCAGTCTGTGGCGTTCCACGCCCTGTGGCCTGTGATGTCTTGGTGGACAGCCTCTGGTGGGCCTGGGTTTGGAGGGGACTGACCAACTTTCAGGTATCACTGGTGACACCATATCAATGTGTTTTTCCCAAGTCCCATTAGATGCATTGGTGTCAGGAGGGGGGGAATCGGATTCAGAAGGGAATGACTGACTGATGAACTTAGGGTATCAATGGGTACATAGGATTAAGATAGTACAGCAATTATTGAAATATAGCTAAGGGAGGGACAGCTCAATTTCCTATACCATCCTATACAGATGGTATAGGAAAGATAGAACAGGAGGTAGGAGAGGAGGGGAAGTTGAACTTTTCAAAACATCACGACAGTACTGAGAGGGGATATATCCGAGGGTTCAGCCACTGAGTCTATATGGGTAGAACTGAGCAATAAGAAGGGAGAAATACTTTGGTAGGGTTGTACTATAGGCACCCAAATAGTCAGCAGGAAACTGAGGAGCAAATATGTAAGGAGATTGCAGATGGCTCCAAGAAAAATAGGGTGGTAATAGTAGGGAATTTTACCTTCCCCAACATTGACTGACACAGCCATAGTATTAGAGGGTTGGATGGAGAGAAATTTGTTAAGTGTATTGGGGAGGAATTTCTCATTCAGTATGTGGATGGCCTGAACAGAGTGGGGGCAAAACTTGATCCCCTCTTGGGAAATAAGGAAGGGTAAATAACAGAAGTATGAGTGAGGGATCACTTTGGGACCAGTGACCATAGTTCTGTTAGTTTTAAGATAGCTATGGAGAATGATAGGTCTGGCCCAAAAGTTAAAATTCTAAATTGGGGCAAGGCCAGTTTTGATGGCATCAGGCAGGAACCATCAAAAGTTGATTGGGGGAGTCTGTGAGAAGGCAAAGAGATGTCTGGTAAGTGGAAGGCTTTCAAACGTGCATTAACCAGGGTTCAGGGTAAACACATTTCTCTTAGCAGTGAAGCGCAAGGCTGACAGAAATAGGGAACACTGGATGACTCAGGATATTGACGCCCTAGTCAAGAAAAAGAAGGAGGCGCATAACATGCATAGGCAGTTGGGATCAAGTGAATCCTTTGAAGACTGTAGGTGGTGTAGGAGTAGAGTTATGAGAGAAAACAGGGGGGCAAAAAGGGGACATGAGATTGTTTTTGCAAAAAAGGAAAAGAAGAATCCAAGAGCTTCTACAAATACATAAAGGCCAAAAAAGTAACTAGGGAGAGAGTAGGATCTCTTAAGGATCAACAAGGTGATGTACGTATGGATCCATAAGAGCTGGGTGAAATCCTTATTGAATATTTCTCATCAGTATTTACTGTTGGGAAAAACATTGATGTTAGGGAACTTGAGATCATAAAGAGAGATGTCTTGAGGGGTGTATATATTACAGAGAAGGAGGTGCTGGAAATCTTAAAATACATCAAGGTAGATAAATCCCCAGGACTTTATGAAGTGTATCCCAGGACTCCAAAGACTATGAAGGAATTTACGGGTCTCCTGGCGGAGATATTTGAATCTTTGATAGTCACAGGTGAGGTGTCTGAAGATTGGAGAGTGGAAATTGCTGTGTCTTTGTTTAAAAAGGGCTGCAGGGAAAAGCCTGGGAACTAAAGGCCAGTGAGCTTCACATCTGTGGTGGGTAAGTTATTGGATGGTATTTTGAGAGACATTTAGACACACAAAGACTGATTATGGACAGTCAGCATGGCTTTGTGAGTGGAAAATCATGTCTCACAAATTTGCTTGAATTTCTTGAAGGGATAATAAAGAATATAGATGAGAGCATTTGATGTTGTCTACATGGACTTTAGCAAGGCCTTTGACAAGTATTGCATGGTAGATTGTTGCATAAGTTAAGTCTCATGGGATCCAGGGTGAGGTAGCTAAACAGATACAAAACTGGCCTGAAGTCAGGAGCCAGAGGTTGGTTGTAGAAGATTATTTTTCAAACTGGAGACCTGTAACAAACAGTGTGCCTCATGGATCAATGCTGGGTCCTTGTTATTTGTCATTTATATTAATGATCTGGATGAGAATATAGGAGTCATGGCTAGTAAATTTGCAGATGACAACAAGATTGGTGACGTAGTGGGCAGTGAAGAAGTTTATCTCGCATTATATTGGGATCTTGAGCAACTGAGCCTGTGGGCTGACGAATGGCAGATGGAGTTTAATTTAGATAAATGTGAGATGGTGCATATTGGTAGATATAACCAGGGCAAGATTTACTCAGTTAGTGGTAGGGCGCTGGGGAAAGTTGCAGAACAAAGACCGGAGAGGTATAGGTTCATAGCTCCTTGAAAGTAGAGTCAAAGGTGGACAGAGTGATGAAAAAGCCATTCAGCATGCTTGTTTCATTGGTCAGAACATTAAATACAGGAACTGGGATGTCTTGTTTAAGCTATATAAGACATTGGTAAGGCCACATTTGGAATACTATGTGCAATTCTGGTCACCCGATTATAGAAAGGATATTATTAAACCAGAAAGAGCGCAGAAGAGATTTACTTGGATGCTACTGGGGACTTAATGGTTTCAGTTATAAGGAGAGGCTGAATAGACTGGGACCTTTTTCCTCTGGAGCATAGAAGGCTAAGGGGTGATTTTATAGAGGTCTATAAAATAATGAGTGGTATAGATCAGCTAGATAGTCAATGTCTTTTCCCAAGGTAGAGGAGTCTAAAATTAGAGGGCATAGGTGTAGGGTGAGAGGAGAGAGATACAAAAGAGTCCAGAGGGACAATTTTTTCACGGAGGGTGGTGACTGTCTGGAACAAGCTACCAGGGGTAGCAGTAGAGGCAGGTACAATTTTATCTTTTAAAAAGCGTTTAGACAGTTACATGGATAAGATGGGTATAGAGGGGATATGGGTCAAATGCACGCAATTGAGACTAGATTAGGGGCTAAAAAATGGGACAATATGGACAGTTTGGCCAAAGGGCCTGCTTTCATTCTGTAAACATCTCTGAGTCTATGACAGAAGCTCTCTGGTTGAAAGCCTAGGGCTGTAATCCAGCATTTCCTCCTCCCTCAGGATGCTCAGTGGACCTTCAGTTACTCCATGGGATGGAGGACAGCTGGAATGAAATCTAGATGCCTCATTGTCAGTCCTCGAGGCCCTCCATAGTCTGAGCAATGTGGCCATTCCCCTCAGCCATAGTCTGGTATGACTGGGCCAAGCTTTTAAGTGCTTCAGCATTGTCCACCTGGGCCTTTGACATGTCCATAAGAATGCTGGACATTCTGTCTTGGCCCTCAGCAATGGACAGCACAAAGTGAGCCAAGTCTTGGACATTGCCAGTCAATGCTCGGACCTCTTGTCTCAGGCTCTCCATTGCAGTTGCCACCGTTGCAGTGTTGGCCTCAGTTGCACGCATTGCTGGCACCAACTCTTTCTACAGAAGCCTGGTGGACTCTTCCCCCCCCAGCTGTGTGGTGCTCACCAGAAAATGCCCCAGAAGCCTGACCGCTAATACTTCCCACCAAAATGAGTATATCTGTGCCATTGGATGGTGCAGGTGATGGCAGTGCCAAGAATTTAGTGTTATCCCCAGGACTGTAGTTTGCAGATGGCTAGGCATGACAACCCCAATGGCCTGGCCTCATTGGTGATCCTGGAAGAGAGAAGACATCGTTAGTTTTTGGGAATCACAATGGTATGGAGTACGTTAGAATCACATGAAATATGTCATCTAGATAAAGATGCTTCAGACTCTCACTTGCTGTGGACGTCCTGACCTCGCAGTCTGCAACTGTGTGTTCAGGGACCTCCCCTGAGATTTCCAGAGCCCTTTCTTCAAAGAAGAGTAAAGACTCTCAGCATGGATACACCTCTGCTCATCTTCCCTCTTCTCTTCCTGTTATGTGCTGTCTTACCCTTTGGCGAGAGAAAAAGGAGATTTTGAGAGGGTAACCAGATATGTTTAGGGGCTTAACATCAGTGTCATTTGTGGGATCTCAGGCAAGCCTGCGAGGGATCGTGATGGGTGTCGGGGAGAGGAGATGAGATTGACGGAGATCATAGGGGTGGGGATGGGAGGGAATTGAGGTGTTCAGGGGGAGATGCTGATAGGCCAGCTGTTGAAGGCTGGAAGTTCTTATTGTAACATGGTTGCAGTTAGGAGCATGAACGATGCCAGAAGAGAATAAATGGATACTCACTCTTGCAGCTCTAAAGAGGGGGTTAATTTTTTCCCGCACTGAATGGCTATCCTCCGAGTTAGACTGCTGCTGCTGACAGCCTCAGCTACTGCGTCCCAGGCTTTTGCCACTACATTAGCAGGTAGTCTTCTGCCTATCCCTAGGAATAGGGTGCCCCTCCTTTCCTCGATGGCATCCATTATCTGGTCAACATCCACATGTCTCCTTCTGGCCACCTTCCCTGGTGATGTGACCATGAAGTGTGCAGGGAGCGCTTTTAAACTGTCCCTGCTTGTTGCTCATTGAGGTGATTCCCGACTCTGGCAAATCAGACACCGCTGGAGTTGGAGAATTTGTGTGTTTTGTGTCGGGGCCAGGCTGGCCCATTTGAATAGGTAGGACACTTTATGAACACCCCTGAAGTGGCAGCGTGAATCACTCCTACTTTCCCACAGTGGGAGCACTTAGTCTAAAAATTGGAAAATCAGACCCTAAATGTTTCTGTCAGCATCTGTACTTTGGTCTATATAAAAGTTGTTCTATCTGTCTACAATTTCAAAATATTTTGGAAACTCAATTGAGGGCTTTTAATATGATCTGATTACCTCTTCTCCAGCCACTATATCACTTCTACCATGCAAGCAAACCATTTCTGTGTATGCATCATGCTTATAACAAGTGGGTTAGCCATGTTTGACGGTCATCACGAACTTGGACGGGATTTTCCAGTTGCACTTGCCTCAAGACCAGAAATTCCTGTCTGAGGTCAACAGACCTTTGCATGATCCACCCAAGCTGGCTACAATTCCTGTGGCGAGCGGGTGGGCCGGACAGGAAAATTCCACCTCTTGTATTTTATTACTTTGACCATCAGGGAATCAAATGTCAAGAGATTTGACTGGCACCCAAATCAAGTGAAGAATGAATGGAGTGACTCAATTTGTTTGTGTGAACCTGAGGCCCAGTCTATTTTGGGTTTGATTTAAATACAGTTGATGAATTCTAGACACTACATGACAGTTAAAAAAAATTAGCATCTTACTTGAATGTCAATGAACTGTTGGATACCGATGCCAGTAATTATTTGATTTGTAAATACTCCTCCTCTTCTTTATATTCGATGACCAAAATTTATCCCGTAGGGCAAAAGCTTCACTGAGATGGGACAAACCTGCACAAGCACATTAAATGTCATGATTAGAGGAACAGAAAAGTACCAGGCCCATATGCAGCAAGCCACAACACTGCATGTCAACATTCTGGTCACTAAAATCAATTATCAATATTAGAGGTTTCATTTTTTTCTCTAACACAATATTTTGAGGTTGCAGAAAGTAAACACTAGTTGGATAAATGCTAAACCACAAGCAGCTCTCAAGTAAATCAGTGCAGATAAATGTGTTTAAGTACATCTGTAATGCATCTTTTCCCAGAAGGATTTTTAATAATTCTGCATATTTGTCAGCATTTACATTTGAACCTGTCCTTCCAACATGAACATAACTTGAACTATATATTTCCAAAAATTACAATATGTAAAATGATGTTAGTAATTATAACGGGAATAAGAATACTTTTAGTAAAGGTGAAAAAAGGCTACTACAGTCCCCGCAAATTCAAATTTGTATTGAATTATAAGTAATAATCGTTTACTCCATTAGGACTGTCGCTGCATTGACCTTTTTTTATTGCCCCCCCCCCCTATAATCCAATGAGACTTACTGCTGCTATTCCAGCAGTAGGGATGTTCCACATCACCCTATAGCATTCCCTTGTATTTGGCCTTGATGAAATTAGCTGAATAGCTAGTGTAAATGCTGTGTAGGCAGCAACAGATAATATGTGCAATGGATGATACCCCAGAAATCAATTAGATAGTCACAAAAGTGGAACGGATGCGAGTGATTCAGCAACAAGAATGGACAGGATTTCAATATAACGTACATTTTCTTATGTTAATAATCCATATGCAAGAGTTAAAATTGGACATTAACATGGAATGCTGTTTTTGAATGATGCAATATTCACACAGATCATGGGATAGAGTTTCTGCCATTCACTGAAATTGGCTAAACCAGTATAAAAGATTGAAAAATTAAATTCACATTGCGCCCAATGCACATCAAGCCATCATTATATTTAATGCTGGTTTAAAAGAATGGATAAGATGCTCTTTAGGTGAGTCAGCACAGACACAATTGGTTGAATATCCTTCTTCTGCATTATAAGGATTATATGGATCAACAATGAATCTATGGTTGGGCAGCACAGTAACACAGCGGTCAGCACTGCCCTTTCACAGCTCCAGGGTCCTGAGTTTGATTCTCAGCTCGGGTCACTGTCTGTGTGGAGTTTGCACATTCTCCTCATGTCAGTGTGGGTTTCCTTTAGGTGCTCCGGTTTCCTCCCACAGTCCAAAGATGTGCGGGTTAGGTTGATTGGCCATGCTAAGAAATTGCCCCTTAGTGTCTAGGGTAGCAGAGGTTAGAGGGATTAAAGGGCATGATATGGGAGCAGGGCTTGAATGGGATTGTGTTCGGTGCAGTCTCGATGGGCTGAAGAGCCTCTTTCTGCACTGTAGGGTTCTATGATCTATGAGTCAGCCAGAGCCCTCTGTAGGAGGAGGACCAGCAGCAGGGTCATCCATCAGATGACTCTGGGACTCCAGCTGATCAAGTCCTCTCTTCCAATGCCCATTATCTTCAGTCCCACAAGCATAAAAGAGTAGAGTTGCCTTACAACAAGACACATAAAGTCAGCCTCCAGGTCTTGGCCCTCCAGATGACATCTGCCAAGATCATCACAAACAACATGGTGTAGCAGTCAGCAGATTATCTCCACCTCTGCTGTGTATGTCAGAAAACATGGCAGTCAGGTTAGGAAAGATTTAGGAGCATAGTGTGGCATAGCAGTTCACAACATATATTTTGTGTCGACAAATATAAATAGAATCACATCCATTTCACATCCCCTCTTGTGTATACCTCCTTTTAATGATGAGCTGTGTTGTTGTCTATCAGATTTGATATCATGGCTCCTCTCCTCACATATCACAGATGTCATTATCATGGTCTTGTCATCTATGTAATATGTTTCCTTATCCCCATACTATCTGGCCCTTTTCCAGATCGTTTTCAACATCGGTGATGTCTTGACCTTAATTTTAAGCATGCTTATGGAATGAACCTCATTCACATGCTGTGCTGGCTTATACCATGTTTATTCTCAGCTGTAAAGCTTGAGGCAGAGGTGTTCTCCAACCTTGTCTGCATTCGTGAAAGGTGGAGATGTGGTGAACAAGGTGAATATGATCATACATATGAAAGGCCCATATATCATGTAACTCTATGAGCTTCTGTGTGTGTTGCTATCAGCCAAACCACATTTCCATTTTCAGAGTTTACATCTGCTAAATTCAGCAATAAGTGGGACACTTTGTCATCTCAAGGTGACGGAGATCGGTCATGTTATTTTGAGCACATGAGGATAGCATCAACCATGATCTGGGGTTTATGTCGCACTATCTGTAACCCCCATGACTTGCCTAGGCTTGGTAAAATCTCACTTAATATCCTATCTGGAGACAATACATGTCTCTTTAACCTATGCTAATGCTATCTCTACTCACATTGTCTGCATCTTTAAGACTTGAATAGCAGGTTAACGGTAAAGACTTGCATTCTAATCAGTATTCTGTAAACCGTGTGTGACTTTATATGCCTTTTTCTGATCAGAACCTTCCGCATACCTTTTGCTGATCAGAATCTTTCACAAGCTTATGGGATTACTATCAAATAAAAAGGTTCAACTTAAACCTGGTGCCATGAGCCTTCTTATTGTGTTTACCCCAGTCCAGCGCTGACATCTCTACATCAGAAAGTACATGGCCAGTGCTGAATGCACAGTTTAGTTTGGTGCTTCTCTAATCCAATCCCCTTCCCTGCCTTCCAACCCCCCATCACACCCCACACCCAGTGCACGCAGCTGCCCTCCAAACAGCTTGCACAAGCCTTCATCAGCTCATTTTAATTTTGTATTACAGCTTGCTGCAGGTTGGAAGGTGAAGATGATAGTGGAGAACTCTCACTGCCAGCTTAGGCATCCTTATGTGAGTATGGAACCCCTCTTATTATCCCAGAGGAGCTTAACATTCAGGTTTCTCCCTCTCAATGACACGACTTCCCTTTCCCCAGTACAGCCCTAACCCTGCAGTCCTTAGAAAGCCACTCCTGCATTAATGCAGGTCTGGTAGGTAACGACTTGCCTATGAGACCCCGCTGAAAGTGATGTAGTGTTGCTTGAGAAGCCTGGAGCTAACTACTGCAATCACTGCAAGATGGGTGAAATAACCTCAAAGTTATGAGTGAAGTATAGGTCAACGAGCAGAGGGGAACCGGTGGATGTGGTGTTTTTAGATTTCCAGACGGCGTTCAATAACATGCTTCGCAAAAGGTTGCTGCGAAAGGTTAAAGTACGTGGAGTTGAAAGTAAAGTATTAGTGTGGATTGAGGATTGGCTATCTAACAGAAAGCAGAGAGTTAGAATAAATGGGTGCTTTTCTAGTTGGGAGTTGGTGACTAGTGGCGTGCCACAGGGATCGGTGCTGGGATCTCAATTATTTACCACATATATAGACGATCTGGAGGAGGGGACCGAGGGTAGGGTAACAAAGTTTGCTGATGACATAAAGATGAGTGGGAAAATGAACTGTGTGGAGAATGCAGAAAGTCTGCATAGAGATTTGGATAGGCTAAGTGAGCGGGCGAGGATCCGGCAGATGGAGTATAGTGTTAGCAAGTGTGAAGTTATCCACGTTGGGAGGAATAATAGTAAAATGGACTATTATTTAAATGGTGAAAAATTACAATGCGCTACTGTGCAGAGGGATCTGGAGGTCTTTGTGCATGAATTGCAAAAACTCAGTTTGCAGGTACAGCAGGTGATCAAGAAGACAAATGGAATGTTGGCCTTTATCACAAGGGGGATGGCGTATAAGAACAGGGAGGTCTTGCTGCAATTGTGCAAGGTACTGGTGAGGCCACAACTAGAGTACTGTGTACAATTTTGGTCCCCTTATTTGCGAAAGGATATATTGGTGTTGGAGAGAGTGCAGAGAAAATTCACCGGGTTGATACCAGAGATGAAGGAATTAGCTTATGAGGAGAGATTGAGTAGATTGGGCCTGTACTCAGAGTTTAGAAGGCTGAGGTGGAATCTTATAGAAACATATAAGATAATGAAGGGGCTAGATAAGGTAGAGGTAGAGAGATTCTTTCCACTTAGAAAGGAAACAAGAACTAGAAGGCACAGCCTCAAAATAGGGGGGAGTCAATTTAGAACAGAGTTGAGGAGGAACTTCTCTCAGAGGGTAATGAATCTTTGGAATTCTCTGTCCATTGAAGCAGTGGAGGCTACCTCATCAAATGTGCTTAAGTCACAGGTAGATAGATTCCTGATCAATAAGGGAATTAAGGGTTATGGGGAGTAGGTGGGTAAGAGGAACTGAATCACTATCAGATCAGCCATGATCTTATTGAATGGGAAGGCAGGCTCGAAGGACTAGATGGCCTACTCGTGCTGTTATTTCTTATGAGCACACTTTACTGATGTACCATTGTGAAACATGTTCTAATTGCACACTGACATGTCTGGATGGGGTCGATTCTGTAAACAGGGCTTATGATGAGGTGCAAATATATTAAAATGATATTCCTGATATGTCACAGTGGGGAATACAGCCCCCACCTTTGTTGGTTGGAGTGGACAATCGCAAACTAGTTTTACAACAATGAAAAACTGATTTTTAGCCTTCCTGATATTTTCTGCTCCACCCACTATGACACCCACTGTAACTGGAGATGGAAAATCCTGGCCTTGGAAGTCAGCCCCAGGAAATGAACTGACCATGCCCCAGAGCGCATAAATGAGCTTTCCCTAGTTGTGACCATTAGTCGTCCTTCAAAGAAATGCTTTAACTTAAGAGATTTTATTTTAGGCAAAAGCCATTAGTAGCCAACTTTCAAAAGTTTTTAAATATAAAAAAATTAAGGAACTGATTTGTGAACATGAATGAGACTAATAAATGGGGCAATATAGTTTTTTAAAAATTATTTTCAGTTATTTCAGGTTGCATCATGCTGGAGAACCAGACACATTATATGCAATAATGATATTCATTGGATAATTTCTAAAATCTATAATTATGCATCACCAAATCTAATTCTCCATTACCATAGATACAGGTCCAGAAATAGAGCTTGAGGAATCAGTAAGACCTAAAGAAAGATAGGGAAACAGCAGGCATGGAGGAATAGGTACGGTTTGTTAGAAAACTTTCAATGACAATGCAGGGAATTACGTAAGTGAAGCAATCATCCCCATTCAAGTGACATTAACCCCACAAGTGAGACTGCCAAGAGACAGGCATTATGGCAATTGTTAAGAAAAAAATATAGATGTAAACAAATGGAGGAATATTCAAAGTTATAATGAAATAGAGAGGTCATATATTGCTCAAACAAGAAGTCAGCACAGATAGAAGGGCCAATTCACTATTCTATGACCTAAATTGTTCTCATGGTCTTGCAAACAATATCAAACAGTTCATAGAATCACAGAATCCTACAGTGCAGAAGGAGGCCATTTGACCCATCGAGTCTGCATCAATCACAATCCTACCCTGGCCCTATCTTCCATAACCCCATTTACCGTAGCTAGTTCCCCTAATACTAAGGGGCAACTAGGGAAAGTAAGCAGCAAGGACAATGAAAGTAGGCTGCAGGGACGTGATTATCCTTGTATGCGAATCACAGAAAATTAAATAGGTATAGCATCAAATTAAGAAAGTAAATAATGGGCCATGACTTCTGAGCTCTCCAGCATTGGACTGAGGGGATAACCAGAGATGCACTTTGGAATCCCTCTTGGAACTTCAAGTACTTGCATGGCTATTACCCAGAAGTGCAAACTTCTTCCAGGCAATTGACCTGTGCTGCGAACAATCCAAAAAATGCGATTCAAATCACAAACTTCAGATAGTTCAGATAGAGTTATACTAATAGTTGCTCATAAAAAGTTAAACGAATTAAACTCTCTTCTAATTTCTGGGTAAATATTGTGAAGACTCATATTGACACTCTCCCATAGGACTAACAAAGGCAGTGTTTCATTGAAGATTCTTTGAAGAGTTTCTAGACAACTACCTTGACCAGCACTCTTCTTTGCATGCAGAAACACCAAATCAACAACATTAAGGCCTTTTCCACTTCATCCTTTTTTATATGCCCAACCTCTGCAGGGATTTCATTTGGCTTGTTCTTGGATTTGTGTGAATGTATGTTGAGATTTTAAAAGAGATAAACATTTAGCTCATAAATTGTATGTTAACCAGTTTTGCAACTACTTTTAAGAAAGGTTTATTTCATAATCAATCAATTATTCTGAATTTATTGTTTAAAAAAATCTGACGAAAATCCTTTTATTCTGGGTCTGGTGGTAGCGAGCGTAACCAATTGGCCAGTCTGGTGAGTGACTTAAACATTTACACTTATGGTGCAACTTGTGTAATGGGGCTGGAGAAACTGAACAGTCCTCCCATCCCAGTCGCAACATTTAGAACATTTATAAAGTCCTGAATTTCTATTTTAAATTTGAAGATGAACATAAAATAATTGAATCTGGTATACCCATGTAAAATATTTATGAAAATGATAAAACAATTTCAAAACGCAATATTTCATTTCTCATACATGCAGCATTTTGTATTTGATAAATTATATTTTCAGGAACGTTACCTTAAATGTTGAGTTCATGCCTTATCTGGTTACAACAGAGGAAAAGGAAGGACGTATAACCAAAAAACCCTAGAATATTGTGAATGCCCACTTTTACTTTCTAACATTTAAATAAAAAATTCCTCCTAGCTCCAATCTGTGATTGTGTTTATTAGGCCCAGTAATAGAGGCATCTTCAGTGAATGCTGAGAATTTTCTTTCTAGAATGTTGTTGCACACTCTGAGTTACAGTATACTATGTTAGGGCATCCTTTGAGCTGACAGTGCTAGTTCTGGAAAGCCTCAGCTATCAAAGAAGCTCAGAAACCCAAGATTCAAGGTTCTCAAAAAAGAACAGGTAGTCAGATATCCACTTGAAAACATGATTGCAGATATTTAAAAGCAACAATTTATGTTTGTTCAATAATTTTTAATTTCGTATTTTTTAGTAGTTATATCAGAGACACTTCATTATTATCAGCTACTTAGTTTTCAAACATATTGTACTCGAAACATGTCTATGCTTGCCCCTCCCCTCTCCTCCCATCCTAGCTAGGCATTCAGGTATAAATCATTTTGATAACTATATTTATATACAGTTGAATGTACTTACTTATGCAAACCAAGATAGCATGCAGAAAATAGGACCAGGTTATACACACTTACATAAAAGTTAGAAGCCTTGTTTCCTCACTTGTGTCTTGTGCAAAACACAACCATGTTGATCTGGCACCTGAACTTGACCTGGCAAGCATTGTTAATGGTGGGCTTTTCTCTTCCCATCCTTATTTAGGGGCATTTAAGGAAAAAAAATCAGCCCAAGATTGGCAGAAGCATTAATATCTGGCCAGTGCAAGTTTTTCAACACCCCCACTTCCATCTCTAAACTTGGACTAATTCCCAGAATGCCCATATGATGGAAATATTCTAACAAGGTAATCTTCTGTAATCCCAGATATTGCAGCAGGATCAGTAGTGAAGATTACCACCGCTTCTGTTAGTAGAGTAGGAACAATAATTTGCATCTGTATATGCAAAGAGAAGTCACAATTTCTTATCTAGACTGTCAATGGCGACATTTTATACCTTCACAAGCTGGTGCAGTAAAACAGAATTATTTACAGAATAAATTTAAAAATCAGTGCATATAGTACCTAAACTTTTATTGTACCAATGTTGTGCATATGTAATTAACACACAATAGTTACATGAATACTGAACACCTAACATGTGCTTTACTCAAGACATCTGTTTGATGTTTTTAACATTAAAGCAACTTAGTGCCAAATACCAATATTTTGTACAAAATGCATTTAATACAGATACTATTACAGTACAGATTTCTTTGAGATACAAAGGTTTACTAAGAGTGCACTGCTCTGACAACTATAAAATAGTAATGGCTACTTTACTTAAAAACAAAGTTTTTCCCATATTTCTGACAGTTATTATTAGGAAACAACTTCATTTTATCCAAACTGACAGTTTCAATCCAGAATATATACTGGATCAGAAATATTAAAGACTTTGTTACTGACACCACTCCAGCAGGTTTTCATTTTCTGAAAAATGTAAGAAAAAAAATTGACTAATTTGGCTGGTTTTAAACTCAAGTCTCAAGGCTAAGTAAAAATTGCCCTTACATAGACATCTTATCAACTTCCATTTGTGGAGCCTGGTTATTTGCTTTCTGCAGCAGCACTGCCTTCAGTGCATTAATCTTCTCATCAATTTCTATCAGGCTGTAGCCCTGAAACACAAATAATTTGAAGTATTTGAATTAGTGATATACTGGAATAAATAACTTGTAATGCTTTGTGTTTAGAAGCAATATGATGCTTCTAAAATAACAGCAGGCTCTTTACATAATTTGAACTCCCAAGTACTTGCTTTGGCAGCTAGGTACCAAATCTAACTTAATACAGCAACATGTGAGGACATTTAGAACAAAGAACAACACAGCACGGGAAACAGGCCCTTTGGCCCAACGAGCCCACGCCGCCGTCCTAACGTCTTAATGACATATAGAGACCAATATAGGGACAATTTGTTACCCAATCAGCCTAACAGCACATTTTTGGGATGTGGGAGGAAACTGGAGCACCCGGAGAAAACCCACGCAACCATAGGGAGAACGTGCAAACTCCCGCAGACACAGGCCCAAATCCATGTGTCTGCACAGCAACAGCGATAGTCTCTGAGCTGTCATGTTGCCCATCAGATGGTCCAGTTTAAGCATACACTAACGACTTGAAGCACTAGGCCATTCCTGAAGCAACATCCAAGAGCAGCCCTCGCACGACCTGCCAAATGCATGCACCTTGTTGGTCAACAAGGTGGACCGAATTGCCTGTGGAAACAAATAAGATATTTAGACAGTCCTGCTATATCCCTCTATCTGCAGACCGCTCATGTGGCTGTCCAAGAGACCCTTAAACAATCCTAGTGTGCCTGCTCCCACCACCTTACTCGGCAGTGCATTCCACACCCCCACTACCCTTTGTATGAAAAAATGCCCTTTAATATTCGTCTTATACATAGCCCCCCTCACCCTAAGGCCATGACCCCTCGTTCTATCTATTTCTAATGGTGGAAAAAGCTTACCACCATTTACTCTATCTATACCCCTTATAATCTTATATACCTCTAATAGATCCCCTCTCAGCCGACGACTTTCAAGGGAAAACAACCCCAGTGTGTTCAATCTTTCCTCGTAAGACAGCCCTTCCATACCAGGCAGCATCCTGGTAAATCTGCTCTGCACTCTCTCCAAGGCCTCCACATCCTTCCGGTAGTACGGCGACCAGAGTGTTGACTGGCTCTCACTTAGTGCTAGGGGCGTGGTTGGGACACAGTTTGTAAGCAGCATCCAGAATGCTTCTTGACGCAGTATATAGATAGTCCAACTAGGAAAGGGGCCATTTTAGACCCGGTATTACGGAATGAGCTCAGCCAGGTGGTCGATGCTTCAGTAGGGAAGCAGTGACCACGACTCAGTAAACTTTAAGGTACTGATGAATAAAGATAAGATGAATAAAGCCTCAAGTGAAAGTGCTAAATTAGGGAAATGCTAATTACAACAATATTAAACAGGAACTACAAAGAGTAGATTCGGGGCAGCTGCTTGAGGGCAAATCTACATCTGGCACGTAGGAGGCTTTCAAGTGTAATTTGATAGGGATTCAGGACCGGCACATTCCTGTGAGGATGAAAGATCAGTATGGCAAGTTTTGGGAACTTTGGATAATGAGAGCCTAGTCAAAGAGAAAAAGGAAGCATTTGTCAAAGGCCGGGGACATACAAAGCAAATGTGGAATACAAAGAAAGGAACTTAAGCAAAGAATAAGGAGAACTAAGTGGGTCATGAAAAGCCATTGGCCAGTGGGATTAAGGAAAAAGCCAAGGCTTTATATACATATGCAAAGAGCATGAGAGTAGCCGGTGGAGGGGTGGCCCATTCAAAGATAGAGAAGAAATCTATGTGTGGAGCCAGAGGAAATGGGCAACGTATTAAATGAGTACTTTGCATCAGTATTTATGATAGAGAAGGACTTGGTGGATGATGAGTCTGGGAAAGGGTGTGTAGATAGTTTGGGTCATGTTGAGATCAAGAAGGTGGTAGTATTGGGATTCTTCAGAAACATCAAGGTAGACAAGTCCCCAGGCCTGATGAAATATATCCTAGAATACTGGAAGAAGCAAGGGAGGAAATTGCTAGGGCCTTGAGAGAAATCTTTGTATTCTCACTGGGTACAGGGGAGGTCAATACTATAAGAAGTCTCACAACACCACATTAAAGTCCAACAGGTTTATTTGGTAGCAAACATCACCAGCTTTCGGAGCACTGCTCCTTCGTTAAGTCAGTCAGCGAGGAGCAGCACTCCGAAAGCTAGGGGCGTTTGCTATCAAATAAACCTGTTGGACTTTAACCTGGTGTTGTGAGTCTTCTTACTGTGTGTCCAACGCCAGCATTTCCACATCATGACTACAAGGGAGATCCCAGAGGATTGGAGAATAGCCAATGTTGTTTCTTTGTTTAAGAAAGGTAGCAAGAATAATCCAGGTAATTATAAGCCAATGAGCCTGATATCAGTGACAGAGAAATTATTGGAGAGGGTTCTTCAAGACAGGATTTACTCCCCTTGGAAATAAGTGGACGTATTAGCGAGATGCAACATGGTTTTGTGAAGGGGAGGTTGTGCCTCACTAACGATTGAGTTTTTCGAGGAAGTGACAAAGGCGATTGATAAGGTTAGGGCAGTGGATGTTGCCTACATGGACTTCAGTTTGGTCTTTGGCAAGGTCCTTCATGGCAGACTGGTTCAGAAGGTGAAATCACATGGGATCAGAGGTGAGCTGGCAAGGTGGATACAAAACTGGCTCAATCATAGAAGATAGAGAGTAGCAGTGCAAGGGTGTGTTTTTGAATGGAAGACTTTGATAAGTGGTGTTCCTCAGGGATCAGTGCTGGGCTTTTGCTGTTTAATATATATGCAAATAATTTGGAGGAAAATATAACTGGTTTGATTAGAAAGTTTGTGGACGACACAAAGGTTGATGGATTTGCGGATAGCGATGAGAGCCATCAGAGGTTACAGCAGGATATAGACCAGTTGAAGACTTAACTGGAGAGATAGCAGATGGACTTTAATTTAGACAAATGTGAGGTAATGCATTTTGGAAGGTCTAATACAGATAAAAAATATGTAGTAAATGGTAGAACCATGAAGAGTATTGATAAGCAGAGGGATCTGGATGTACAGATGCACAGGTCACTGAAAGTGGTAACGCAGTGGAGAAGGTATACAGCATGCTTGCCTTCATCGGCCAGAGTTTACAAATTGATAAGTCATGTTGCAGCATTATACTAGTTAGGCTGCACTTGGAACACAGCGCTCAATTCTGGTCGCCACACTAGCAGAAGAATGCAGAGACTTTGGAGAGGATACAGAAAAGATTTATCAGGATGTTGCGTGGTATGGAAGGCATTAGCTATGAGGAAAATTTGGAAAAACTGGGTTTGTTCCCGCTGGAACAACGAGGTTGAGGGACAACCTAATAGAAGTCTACAAGATTATGAGGGGTATGAACAGAGTGGATAGTCAGAAGCTTTTTCCCAGGATGGAAGAGTCAATTACTAGGGGTCATAAGTTTAAGATATGAGGGGCAAGGTTTAAAGGAGATGTACAAGGCAATTTTTTTTACCTCGTAAGTGGGTGGTGGATGCTTGTAACTCGCTGCAGGGGGACGTAGTGGAAGCAGACGCCATAGTGACTTTTAAGGGGCACCTTGACAAATATATGAATAAGGTGGGAATAGAGGGATATGGTCCCTGGAAGGACTGAGGAATTTAGTTCATTGGAGCAGCATAATTGGTCAGGCTTGAAAGACTGAAGGGCCTGCTCTTGTGCTGTAATTTTCTTTGCTCTTAGGGAGAGAGTCTGACAAATTAATAATGGAAAATAAGATGAATAAAGCATGTATTTTGCATCAGTCCTCACTATAGAGAACACAAGTAACATCCCTAAAAAGGCTGTAAGTCAAGAAATGGAAGAGTAAGATGAACTGAAGAAAACTACAAAATACCAGAGAAATGGTGCTGAGCAAATTGGCTGACAACGCTCTGGATCCTAATGGACTTCATCCTCAGATGTTAAAATAATTGGCTGGTGAAATGGTTGATGAAATTGGTTTTAATTTTCCAAAATTCCCTATATTCGGGGGAAGTTCCATTAGACTGGCAAATAGCAAATACAACTTGTTTACTCAAAAAAGGAAGGAGACAGAAAACAGAAAACTACAAGCCAGTTATCTTACAATTATTGTGCAGAAAACATTAGCAAGTAAGATGTTTTAGTAAGATAGTTGGAGTTCAACATTTGCTCGAGGAAAATCATGTTTAACCAATTTATTGGAGTTTTTTTGAAGGAATTGCATGTGCTATGGATAAAGGGGAACTGTTGAATGTTCAGAAGACATTTGACAAGGTATCACATCAAAGGTTATGGCAGAAAATGAAAGCTCGTGGTGTTGTGGCTAACATTAGTATGGATAAAAGATTGGAAACAATCAGCATAAATGAGTGATTTGCTGTTTGGTAATATGTAATATGTTGTGTGCCACGGGGATCAGTGGTGAAGTCTCAACTAAATGACTTGGAGGAAGGGACAGTGTGGTTGCTAAATTTGCTGACGACATAAAAATATATAGGAAAGTAAACTGTGAAAAGGATACAAGGAGGCTACAAATGGATATAGACAGGGTAAGTGGGCAAAGCTCTCGCATTGGTGTATAATGTGGGAAAATGCAAATATGTCCATTTTGACAGGAAGAGTAAAAAACAAGCATATTCTCTAAATCGTGAAAGACTGAGGGTTTTGGGCTACAATGGGATTGGAGAGCCCTCATGCGTGAATCATGAAAGGTTAGCATGCACGTACAGCAAGTAAATGGAAAGCTAATAGAATATTTTTGTTTATTGGCAGAGGAATTGAATGCGAAAGTAGAGAGTTATGCTTAAGTTACAGTTAAAACCACATCTGGAGTACTGTGTAAGTATTGATCTCCTTACTTAAGGGATATCAGTACACTGGCAGCAGTTCAAAGGAAGTTTACTAGACTAATACATGAAATGGTGGATTGCCTTAATGAGGAAAGGTTGGACAGATTAGGCTTGTATCCACTTGAGTTTAGAACAATAAGGAGGCAACTCAATTGAAACTAATAAGATCTTGAGGGATATTGAGAAAGTGTATGTGGAGGGAATGTTTCTTTTGTGGGAAAATCTAGAGCTAGAGGTTACTGTTTAAAAATAGGGATCACTCATTAAGACAGAGATGAGAACTTTTTTCTCTCAGAGTGTTAAGAATCTTTGAAATTTGCTTCCTCAAAAGGCAGTGAGAGCAAAATCTTTGAATATCTTTAAGGCAGAGGTAGATTCATTCTCAATAAACAAGGGGGTGACAGGTTATCAGAGATAGGCAGGAGTGTGAAGTTGAGATTACAATCAGGTCAGCCATAATTTTATTGAATGACGGAGAAGGTTTGAGGGGTCAATTGGCCTACATTAGACAGCAGTGAAGTGGAAAATGCTGTTTATTCACTCAGTTTTTTTTGCAAAAAAATGAGGTGAGATGATGTGGAAGAAGGGAACGTAAAGAAAAATATTAAATGAATTAGAAAGACAGGAATAAGACAATATTAATTTCACTTTTGTGGTCACTGAAGATTGCAGCGTCTGCACTACTTTCATCATAATATAAAAGGAAACCATATTTCAGCTTGGCAGCATTTATGAAAATGGGGAATGCAGAGATCGAAGTGTGAACATTCAAACCTAAGACCGAATTTTTCAACTGCTTCACTGTGAATTTTAATGATTGAAAAGAAGGAAGAAAACAGTTAACTGCTTTTAATTGGCAATTGTAATTGACTTACTTTAAACTTTAAAAATGTTTTTCATAGACATCATAAAAATCATAGAAACCCTACAGTGCAGAAGGAGGTCATTCGGCCCATTGATTCTGCACCGACCATAAACCCAGCCAGGCCCTATCCCCATATCCCTACATATTTACCTGCTAATCCCTCTAACCCACGCACCTCATGACCCTAAGGGCACTTCTAGCATAGCCAATCAACCTAACCCACACACCTTTGGCCTGAGGCATTTGGACATTTTCTGACATGACAGTGTACAAACCACAGATATCTCTGCATTAGCAATGAATTTGCTCATTTTACAGTGAATCATACTTTATTAGGCACACACATGTATCAAAAATAAAGGCAGCAACGAGAATAAGACTTTTGCTGATCATTGGGTTTCTGATTTCTAGATTTTGAGCCTGGGGCTTAAGATAAATGTGTATTTATCTATCCTGTCAAAAACAAGGGCCCCAGATTTTTGTCCCCATTTGTTTGTTCAGAAACTGAAGAGGAAGGCAATAGAGAAAAGAAAAACTATCAGAGATCTCCCTGCCATCTCAATCTAGAAGCACTGTAAATATAATCAGATGACCAAGTACATCTTTGGACTCTATTGTATGAAATAACATGGAAGCAAAAAGTAAAATACCTGCATTGTTTCCTGAACTTTACGCCTTTTGCTTGGAAAACTCTGAAAAAGAGAAAGTTTTTGCTTTAAGTTCTGTTTTACTTAAGAAAACATTCAAATTTTTAGTTTGTGATCACCTGGAATTAACTATGAAGACATTGCAAAATCTGAAACATTCAACACTTTATCAGCTGAAGTTCTTAACTCCATAAAAAAGGGAAATGATAAGAAATCACAAAATCGTTATGGAACAGAAGTAGGCCATTTGGTGCACTGAGTCTTCACTGGCTGTCCAAATGAGCATCATGCCATTCCAGCAAAAAACTTTTCAATCCTTAAAAAAACACAACTTATCATTAAAATTAATATACATCAGCGTATTGCCCATCTGCATTATACATAAAAGAGTTTCTCAATTCTAAAGATTCCTACCAAAATTATATTTGTATAAAATGAATATAATTAAATGTCTTTCATGGAGTGCATATTTGTAGCATGATATTTAAAGTGCATGCAAGTGAAAAGACTGTGACAGGCTCAAATAACCAATTAATGGAATATCCAAGCTGATCAAAATCTTCTCATTCATTAGGTGGTGGGGGAGAAAGTAACCAGCAAACATCCTTAAACTAATCTTAAGTTATCAATTTATTTTTCAAGCCACCATTTGTAAATCAGAAAGCAGAATAAAACTAACCAAAGTGCTTGCTTAATTTTCTCCTGGTCTTTCAATATTTAATATAGGGCAGAAAGACCTGGGAGTTTCTGAAATATATAAAAAATAACTTCCTTGATCAATATATCTCCAGCTCAATGAGGATGGAAGGAGGGCTGAATCCAGTTCTCGGAATTACATGGAACAGAAGCAGGCAAATTCAGCCCTTCATGCTGAATTGTGTCTGACCTCTCCCTGGTCTCCTCCTCCTCATCTGTTCCCCATATCCCCTCATATTAGAAATTAAATATTTTTATTAAAATTAGATAGAACATGTTTCAATGGCAGAGCATTTGGGTGTTGTGAGACTTCTTAGAACATTTGGGGAACAGTGATCATAATATCACTGTTTAGAATAATAATTTAAAAGGACAAGGAAAAATTAAGCATGAAAGTTTTTAACTGGACAAGGGCTAACTTTGTTGAGTTGGAAAGAGATCCTACCAGAAGTACTAGAATCAAACATTGGAAGGCAAAACAGTAATTGAACAGTAGGAGGTTGTCAAAGTAGTTGGCTCAGATACAAAACAGACACATTCCCATTAAGGAGAAAAGGAATGATGTCCAAAGCTAGAGCTTCCTTTTGAACTCAAGATATCATAAGTTAAAATGGAAAAAAGAATACTTCTGACAAACATAGAGCTCATAATGCAGTCAAAACCAAACTGAACGTAGAAAGTACAGAGGAGATTGAAACAAAAGAGATGATGAGAAAGATGAGAACCTATGAAAATAAACTAATGGCTAACATAAAAGGGAACTAAAAATCTTTTATATACACAAAGATAGTAAAAAACAGTCAAAGGAAGGTCTGCCCAGAGGCCAAAAAGATCTTAAACTTCAGTTAAGCATATTGAACTCTGTATTTTAGGAAGGATGTGAATGCATTGGGGAGAGTGTGGAACAGGTTGATTCCATGGATGAGAAAGTTCTGTTATTAAGACAGATTGCAGAATCATAGAATCCTTATGGTGCAGAAGGAAGCCATTCGCCCATCAGGCTTACACCGACAACAATTCCACCCAGACCCTTTACCCACAACACCACATATTTACCACATTAATTCCCGTAACACTAAGGGGCAATTTAACATGGTAAATCAACCTAGCTTGCACATCTTTGGCCTGTGGGAGGAAATTGGGGTACCTGGGGGAAACCCACACAGACATGGGGAGAACATGCAAACTTCACACGGACAGGGATCCAAGGCCAAATTGAACCCGGGTCTCAGGTGCTAGAGGGGAAACAGTGCTAAATACTGTGCCAACGTGCAGTTGGGATTGTTTGCCTCGGAGATAATGCAGATTAACATGTGGCTGCAGGGATGGTGTAAAGCAGAGGGTTTTATTATTTACATGGATAATTGGAGCACATTCTGGGGAAGGTAGAATCTGTACAAGCAGGACAGTTTGCACCTCAATCAGAGGGACACCAACATTCTGGGAGGCAAATTTGCTATGGCTCTTCGGGTTGCGGGGGGGAGGGGGGAAGGTTTAGACTAATTTGTCAGAGGGATGGAAAAATGAGCTGTAGTCCAAAAGCCAGTATTGAGGGTGGTGAGGTACTGAGGAAGATTCAAGGTTGCAGGAGTGTACAGGCAGACAGGATGATGGGTTGAAGTGTATCTAATTTCTGGGCCTCTGATGCAAATCTTTGTCTCTTCTTTGGACACAGGTGAGGTCCCAGAGGACTGGAGAATAGCTATTGTTGTACCATTGTTTAAAAAGGGTAGTAGGGATAACTAACCCTGGGAATTATAGGCCGGTGAGTTTGACGTCAGTGGTAGGGAAGCTGTTGAAGGGGATTCTTAGAGATAGGATGTATAGGCACTTAGAGCGTTGCGATCTGATTATACACAGCATGGATTTGTTAAGGGGAGGTCGTGCCTTACAAATCTGGTAGAATCTTTTGAGGAGGTGACGAAAATGGTGGACGAAGGGCGAGCCGTTGATGTTGTCTATAAGGATTTCAGTAAGGCGTTTGACAAAGTCCCTCATGGGAGGTTAGTTGAGAAGGTCAAGGCTAATGGGATACAAGGACAGCTAGCTAGATGGATAAGTAACTGGCTTAGCAATAGGAGACAGAGAGTAATAGTGGAAGGGTGTTTTTCTAGCTGGAGATTGGTCACTAGTGGTGTGCCACAGGGCTCGGTACTTGGACCTCTTCTATTTGTAATATATATAAATGACTTGGAAGAGGGAGTAAGTGGAGTGATCAGCAAGTTTGCAGATGATACAAAGATGGCTGGACTTGCAGATAGTGAGGAGCATTGTCAGGTGATGCAGCAGGACACAGATAGGCTGGTAGCTTGGGCAGACAGATGGCAGATGGAATTCAATCCTGATAAATGCGAGGTGATGCATTTCAGGAGAAAGAATGTAGAGGGGAGGTATATGATAAAGGGTAGACCTATTAAGAGTATAGAAACGCAGAGGGACCTGGGGGTGCAGGTGAACAAATCTCTGAAAGTGGCAGAGCAAGTGGAGAAGGTTGTGAAGAAAGCATATAGTATGCTAGCCTTTATAGGAAGGGCTATAGAGTACAAGAGCTGGCCTTTAATGTTGCAGTTGTATAAAACGTTGGTTAGACCTCATTTGGAATACTGCGTCCAGTTCTGGTCACCTTATTACCAGAAGGATGTGGAGACTCTGGAGAAAGTGCAGAGGATGTTTACCAGGATGCTGCCTGGTATGGAAGGTCTGAGTTACGAGGAGAGATTAGGCTAATTGGGACTGTTTTCCTTAGAAAGACATAGACTTAGAGGAGATCTAATAGAGGTGTACAACGTTATGAGGGGTATACATAGACTAAACAGGGTTAAGCTTTTTCCGAGGATGGACTCGAATAGCATGAAGGGTCATGGGCTTAGGGTGAGGGGGGTAAGGTATAATTTGGATGCAAGAGGAAGTTTTTTCACACAGAGGGTGGTAGGGTATGGAATGCGCTGCCAAGTAAAGTGGTGGAGGCAGGCACTCTGGAGTTATTTACGAAATACTTAATGGACACATGAACAGAATGGGAATGGAGGGGTGTAGAAAACTGATTTAAAATAGGGATCATGAGCCTTGGGAGTCCCTGGGAAGTGTGTAAATAGATGATGATATTGATGTACTTGTTTTTATCCTACAGGTGCTTTGGTCCATCTTGTTGTCTAACAAGGGGCATACACGCGATGGGTCGTGAGAGGGCTGCTCTTGGATTTTTTTTCAAGAGTAGCCTAGTGCTTCACGTTGTTAGTATATGCTTACATGGACCATTTGATGGGCAACACAACAGCTCAGTGACTATTGCTGTGCTGTGCAGATACATGGATTTGGGCCTGTGTCTGTGGGAGTTTGCGTATTCTCCTCGTGCTTGCGTGGGTTTTCTCCGGGTGCTCCGGTTTCCTCCCACATCCCAAAGATGTGCTCTTAGGCTAATTAGCAAAACAAATTCTCCCTAAATTGTCTCAAATTTGGTTTTTAATCCATAGATCTATAAACATAGACAGGGATCACGGGTAGAGGTGGGAACATCGGGGTGGCAGCGTGGGCTCGTTGGGCCAAAGGGCCTGTTTCCCCTGCTGTTTTGTTCTTTGCAAGGAGCATCAGGAATAAGGTAGGTGAACCTGGAGCATGGATTGGCTCTTGGGACTATGATGCTGTGGCCATTACGGAGACATGGTTAGAATAGAGACAGGAATGGTTGTTGGCAGTTCCAGGGTATAGTACGGAAGAGCAGCAGTGTTAATAAAGGATAGTTTAACGGCTGCTGAAAGGTACCTACTGAGATAATATGGGCTGAGGTTAGAGATAGGAAAGGATCAGTCACTTTGTTAGGAGTTGTCTTTAGGCCTCCGAATAGTAATAGAAATGTCAAGGAGGAAATGGCAAAGCAGATTGTGGATAGATGTGCAAGTTACAGGGTAGGTATCATGGGTGACTTTAATTTTCCAAATATTGATTGGAACCTTTATTGGTTGAATAGTTCAGATGGGACACTTTTTGTACAGTGTGGGCAGGAGGGTTTCCTGACACAATAGGTGGATAAGCTGACAAGAGGTGGGGCCGAATTGGACTTGGTACAGGGTAATGAACCAGGCCAAGTGTTAGATTTATTTGTGGGAGAGCACTTTGGAGGTGATGATTACAATTTGGTGTCCTTCATTATTGTAATGGAGAGGGATAGGGTCACATGGCAGAGCAAAGTTTATAACTGGGGTAGGGGTAACTATGATGCAATTAGGCAAGAATTAGAGAGCATAAGATGGGAACAGAAACTGTCAGGTATGGGCACAAATGAAAAGTGGAGCTTGTTCAAGGAACAAATACTGCGTGTCCTTGAAAGGTATGTCCCTGGCAGGCAGGAAGGAAATGGCCAAATGAGAGAACCATGCTTCACTAAGGAGATTGAATGTTTTGTCAAGAGGAAAAAGGAAGTACATTTAAGGATGAAAAAACAAGATTCAGTTGAGTCACTTGAAGATTACAAGATAGCTTGGAATGAGTTTAAAAAACGGGCTTATGAGAGCTAGGAAGGGGCATGAGCATCCTTGGCAGGTCAGATAAAGGAAAACCCTAAGGCTTTTAATTCTTATGTGAGAAATAAAAGAAGGACCAGGGTGAGGTTAGAGCCAGTCAAGTATAGTAGTGGGAACTTGTGCATGGAGTCAGAAGAGATAGGAGTGGTGTTGAATGAATACTTTTCTTCAGTGTTCACGAAGGAGAGGGGCCATAGTTTTGAGGATGAGTGTGAGATACAGGCTGATAGGATGGAGGAGGTAGAGGAATATGTTTTCAGGTAAGATGTATTAGCAATTTTGAAAAACCTGAGGGTCGCCAAATGGGATACATCCGAGGACACTTTGGGAGGCAAGGGACGAGATTGCGGAGCCTTTATCTTTAATCTTTGGGTTCTCACTGTCCATGGGGATTGTGCCAGAGGACTGGAGAGTGGCAAATCTTGTTTCTTTCTTCAAGAAAGGAAATAAGAATGACCCTGATAATTATAAGTCAGTTAGTCTTACTTTGGTGGTCAGTAAGTTAATGGAAAGGGTCCTGAGAGATAGGATTTTATGACCATTTGGAAAGATGCAGCTTAATCTGGGATAGTCAGCATGGTTTTGAGAGGGATAAGTGCTGCCTCACAAATTTGACTGAATTCTTTAAGAAGGTAACTAAGCATGTAGGTGAAGGTAGAGCAGTTGATGTTGTGTACACAGATTTTAGTAAGGCGTTTGATAAGGTTCCCCATGGTAGGCTCATGAAAAAGGTAAGAAGATGTGGGATAGAAGGAAGCCTGGCCATTTGGATAAATAACTGGCTGTCTCGTAGAAGACAGAGGGTGGTGGTGAAGGCAAAATTTTCAGACTGGAGGCCAGTTACCAGTGATGTACTAAAGGGGTCAGTGATCCTCTGCTATTTGTGATTTTTATCAATGACTTAGGAGAGGGGGCTGAAGAGTGCATTAGCAAATTTGCTGATGACACCAAGCTTGGTGGAGTAGTGGATGAGGAGGAGGGGTCTTGTAGGCTGCAAAGAGTCATTGATAGGATGCAGAACTGGGCAGAAAAGTGGCAGATGGAGTTTAACCCTGATAAGTGCAAGATGATTCATTTTGGTAGGACAAACTTGAATGTGAATTACAGGGTCAACAGCAGGGTTCTGAGGAATGTGGAGAAACAGTGAGATCTTGGGGTTCATATCCACAGATCTCTGAAGGTTGCCATTCAAGTGGATAAAGCTGTGAAGAAGGCTTATAGTGTGTTAACGTTTATTAATATGGGATTTGAGTTTAAGAGCTGTGGGGTTATGCTGCAACTATACAGGACATTGGTGAGACTACATTTGAAATAGTGTGTGCAGTTCTGGTCACCTCACTATAAGAAGGATGTGGAAGCATTGGAGAGAATGCAGAGATTTACCAGGATGCTGCCTAATTTGGAAAGTAGGTCTTATGAGGAAAGGTTGAGGGAGCTGGGGCTTTTCTCTTTAGAGTGGAAGAAATTGAAAGGCGACTTAATAGAGATTTATAAGATGGAGGAGGATAGATAGAGTGGATGTGCAGAGACTATTTCCTCTGTCTCTGTGTGTAGTTGTTACTGAGGGGCATAACTACAAGGTTCATAGTGGGAGATATTGGAGGGATGTCCAAAGTAGATTCTTTATTCAGAGAGTGGTTGGGGTGTGGAACGCACTGCCTCGTGTGATAGTGGTGTCGGACACTAGGAGATTTCAAGCAGTTATTGGATAGGCACATGGAGCACACCAGAATGATAGGGAATGGAATAGCTTGATCTTGGATTTGGACATAGCTCGGCAAAACATCAAGGGCCAAAGGGCCTGTACTGTACTGTACTATTCTACTATTCTATGTTCTATGAAAGGAGATTTAAAATCACAAAGGATGCTGGATAGAATAGATAGGGAGAAACAATTTCCACGCGTAAAAGGATCAAGAACAAATGCACTGTATGAATGAGAGGCGAGTGGTTTGGATCTGGAATACACCATTTAGGAGCATGGTGGAAGCCGGTTCAATGAAGGCATTCAAACATTGAAATAATAGAAATACTACCGTGCAGAAGGAGGCTATTCGGCCATTGAGTCTGCACCTATCTAGGCCTTATCTCCGTAACCCAACATATTTACCCTGCTAATCCCTCTAAACTATGTATTCCAGGATACTAAGGGGCAATTTAGAATGGCCAATGCACCTAATCGACACATCTTTGGAAAGGGTATAGGGAAAAGACAGGAGAATAGCACCAAGTCATAATATTCATTCAGAGCTGGTGCAAACAAGGTGGGCTGAATGATCTCTTGGTGCACCATAACAATTCTGCAATCTGCTTTTGGAATAGGAATGCATGGTTGAGACCAAATGAGTATTTTCTATATATCATCAGAAAAGAAGGCAATACCAATCTAACATTAAAGGAAGAATGTAGTGAAGTTGGATAGGGAAAGATTAGGTAAAAAGGCAATACTTTAAGGATTGGCAGTCCTCAAAACAGAAATAATACCAGATCCACATGATAAGCATCCTAAGTGTGGGTCGCAGAGTGAAGTAACCTCATGGTTCTTCAGTATAAGCTTTGAGTAAAAAATTGGTTTTAAAAATCTTTTTGGGGTGGATTACACACATCCCTCTCCAGTCTTGAAATTCAGACTTGGGCCAAGATAAATAACCACCATTTTGGGGAAGAGCACAGGATCCCTGGATGTTCAAATCAAAATTGCAGTTTTAACATTATGTATACCTGTTATGTGATAGAAACAATATTCATTAGATGTAGTTGAAAGGTAAGATTTTTAAAAAAGTATGTATTTCTTCAAAGTTTTGCTTTTTCTGAACAAATGGAATGGAAAATAAACATATGGAAGTTTTACTACAGTATAAGGCTTTGGTGAAAACTGATCTACAGCACTGTGTAAGTTTGACCTCCTTATTTTGGAAAAAAAAGGAAATAATTGCATTAGAAGCTGGTGAAGGGAATGTGCAGATCAACCATGATCTTTTCAATTGGTGAGGAAGTTTCAAAGGGCCGAATGGCCTACTCCATCGCTTATGTCCTATGTTCCTAGAAAGTTAAGATTGTGACCAAGCAGCAAAGGGAGAGGTTAGATTTTTTTCTCCTTTATTAGAATGTAGAGCACTGTGACAGAAATAATGGTGGAAGCAAAATCCACAAGAACCTTTGAAAGGGAAGTTTTGTAATTTTCACAAGAGTTTGTATTTTCTTTTAAAAAAAGAGAACTGAGAAAAACCAAGGAAATGGAATTAAGTGGATAGCTCTTTCAAAAAGCCTGCACAGATGTCATGAACCCCACGGTCTTTCACTGCTGCAAAATTCGATAGCTTACAACTGGATTTAAGAATACGTTATCTTAGGCATTAAGATTAGTAAACCTACCACATGTTGAAAATATTCTGGAGAAAGGCCTTCCAGATGAAGAATTCTGTCCTCTAGCCTCTTAATTCTTTGATAAATGTCAATTGGAACTGGACCACCTATACATAATGTATACAAAAGAGATGATTTTCCATTAATAGGTACTTAAGGAATACAAAAAGCAATATTTCTTCAAAAAATGCTTCATACAATCTTTCAAGTTTGCACCAATGATGGTATTCGAAGCTTAATTCATGGAACAGCATCATAGCAAGCACCAATTCTTAACATTATTAGCACACAGCAACCACTAAATTAGATTTGGGGATGGAGAGCATTCTCTGCAGTCTAGAATGAGAATCCCGAAGGGTGAGTTGGCTACTAGGTGCCAGGGATATTTCATGGTGGCTGGAAAACAAAGGGAGGGACTATATCTAGCTGCTTTGCTCCAAATTGGAATAAACATCATAGCCAGGGAGATGATCCTGCTGAGAGTGCATTAGAGTTAGGTTCTAAATTAGAAAGCAGGATCTCAAAGATCTCAAGTAATGACCAAATTGGAAGAGGAGCAGATAGATCATGAAAATTAACACATGGCTAAGGGCTGGTATGGGAAAAAGGACATGCTGTCCATTCCAGGTGTTAGTCTGGTAAACCTTCAAGGAACCGCTTTCAACGCATTTACATCTTTCCTTAAATAAGGTGACTGATACTGTATACAATTCTCCAGATATGATCTCATCAGTGCTCTGTACAACTGAAGCATAATATGCCTAACCCTGCATTCAATTCCATCCACAATTAATTATAACATTCTACTAACTTTCCTATTTACTTGATGTACCTGTATCCTTGCGCTTTGTGTTTCATGCACTATGATACTCAGATCCCTCTGCATCTCACAGCTCTGCAATCTCTCACCATTTAGATAATATGCCTCTCTTAATTCTTCCTGTCAAAATGGTCAGTTTTACATTTTCCTACATTTTACTCCATTTGCCAGATCTTTGCCCACTCACTTAACATTTCTGAAGCCCCTTGTAGCCTTCTTATACATTCTTTACAACTTATTTTCCTACCTATCTTTGTATCATCAGCAAATTAGGCAATCATCTTATCTATCTCTTCATCCAAGTCATTTATATAAATTAACAGCTGAGATCCTAGAAACAAACAGAGAATGCTGGATAACTTATCAGTTTGGTAACATCCGTAGGGAGAGAGAACAGAATTAATGGGAATGATTTTCTCATCCCACACGCTAATTGCTTAGTGCAACAGGCCAGGAGAATCACATGTCAGCCAATTTGCAGGATTCCTGCGAGCCTTTGCCTCGTGCTTGTGTCTCCCAGGCCCTAATTTCCGGCGGTGTATGCGCAACACCGGAAATCAGCTGGGAGACAGGACTAGCAATCAAAAGGTATTTTACATATTATTTAAATACTAGTAGACTGAATTGTCTGGGCGCCACTAGCATCTCCCACCCTGCCAGAATATTTCACTCCAGCAGGATTCAGACTAACTTTCCACTTTCAGGGAACTAGTAGCCTGACTATGTTGCAGTGAAGGGGGGGTGGGAGAGTAATTAGTACCCCTTGGCATGGGCATTCTGGCAGTGCCAGCCTATGCCATCTGCACTGCCCAAGAGGCACCTGGCACTGCCCAATGAGTATGGGGCAGTACAAATGGAGTGGGATCTGTTTGTGGGCAAGATCTAGGGTGATCAATGGGGGAGGGGGTGTCCACTGCTATCTTGCTGGAAGAAGCAGGGAAGCCAGCAATCTTGGCACAGGATTCGGAGCAGGCCTGTGAATGGACAGGGGACAGCGCTGCAGAGGTCCCAGACTTGCCAGTGATCGAGCTGGCCAGCAAATAGGGAAACTGACAGTTTTGGGGCCACTATACCCTGCGCCCTGAAATTTAATGATATTCATGCTGGTGACCTCTGCAATGCAGAATGTGGGAGATTCTAGCGTGAACTCTTACTGAAAAAAACAGCATGAATTACTCCAGTTTTCCGACAAATTCCATCCTTAGAACTTTTTTTGGAAGAATGCCAGCCAATATTTGAAGTCCACATAGCTCTTCAGAGAGGGAAAATCTCTTAGATATTATATTTTAGCTGGCAGAAATTGCAGCAAAAATTTAGCAAACATAAGAATAAAAGATAAATGACCAGGTGCAGTGATCTTTCTCCTCCATCTTAACCCCTTTTTTTAATATCCCATTAGAGATTTGTTTCAATGCAAAAACCACTCCTTAGCCTCTTCACACATCTGGTCAACCATCTCTTGTTCTTAGGTTTGCTATACTTTTGTTGCAATCTCTTCCAGCTAGTGTAGTATCTGACAAATTTTGCCTCTTGCTCAGTTCTGATGAAAAGCCAATTAGACTCAAAATGCTTTACCTGTTCCTTCTCCTTGCAGATGTTGCCAGACCTGTTGAATTTTTCCAACATTATATGATTTTTCAGATTCCAGCATTCTCAGCATTTTGCATATTATAGTTGAGGCCCCAGCACTGATCCCTACAACAGTTAGCACGTTACATCTTGCCAACATGAAAAGGCCTCATTTAGGCCTACTTTCTGCTTTCTGTTAGCCAGTCAATCTTCCATCCATGGCAATATGTTACCCTCTATACCATGAGCTTTTATTTTCCACAATAACTTCTGACATAGCGCTTTATCAAATGCCTTCTGGAAATCTAAGCATATCCATCCTCTTTATCTGCAGCATATGTTACTTCCTTAAAGAACTCCAATAAGTTGATAAATATGATTCCTCTTTCACAAACCACATTAACTCTGCCTGATTACCTTGAACTTAGTCAAGTGTCGTGCTATAGCTTCTTTAATGATAGCTTCCAAAACATTCAGATGTTAAGCTAACTGGCCTGCAGTTTCCCACTTTCTGTCTCTCTCTCCTTTTGAATATTGGAATTGCATTTGCTATTTCCAATCCAATGGGACCTTCCCCAAATCTAGGAAGTTTCATAAAATTAAAGCCATTGTGTCTATCTCACTAGCCAGTTCTTTTAAGACACCAGGGAGAAGTCTATAGGGATCCAAGCTCTTGTCAGCTCACAATTTCAATAATTTGCCAGATAGCGCTTTTTCTGAGTTCCACCCTTCCTTCCATTTCCTGATTCATAGCTGCTTCTGGAATGTCACTTGTATTCTTTATGGTAAAGACTGATGCAAAATATATGTGTAATTCATCCACCGTCTCCCTGTTTTCCATTAGGAATTCTTCAGACTCACTTCAGGACCACTTTGTTAACTCTTTTCTTTCAAAAATAGTTATAGAAACTTACATTTTGTTTTTATATTTCTGGCCATATTTCTTTCACATCTAATTTTTCCCTCTTTTATTAATCTCTTAGTCCTCCTTTGCTGTTCCTTATATTCAGTGCAATGTTCTGATCTTTCACCTGTCTTTACACTATTATATGATTTTTCTTTAAGTCTGGTGCTATCTTCAACTTTTCTGGTTAATAATGGAAGATGGCTCCGTCCCTTTTTATTACTCGTTGGAATGTATCTATTCTGTAATTTGGGAAAAATTCCCTTAAACGTTTGCTACGGCATCTCTATTGACCTATCCCTTAATCTAATCTGCCAATTTACTTTAGCCAGCATTTTCTGTTATCTCATATTTCCAGCCTTTGCAGTACTTTGCACTGAAAAAAAATGGGACGATTTGCTTCAAAGTGCCAGTGATAGAAAAGTCAGATGTCTGGTTTAAAATCAACACTTCAGCCATATACTCAGAATCACCCTGCCTCACAAAAAAAGACGTACTTAAAGATCTTCAGCTACAGTATTATGGGAAGCCGCAAAATGCAGCTAAGCAGCCAAACGAGCCAGCTGAACAAGGTTCTTCAGTATAAATTGCCAAAGATGTTCTTTGACCAGGGATTGAGTCGTATCACTGAATGGCCCATGGACAGTCTTAACTACAGCATTAGGGTTACACACCCTATGCTAAAAGAAAAAAAAATTGAACAAACTGCAGTTATTGGGCAGTACGAGTGTGAACTGCCTCGGTTTTGAAACTGAAAGATAATCAAATGAAAAGAATGGGAAGAAAAGATCTGTTTTTATGTTTACTCTATTAATTAGAGGGTGAAATCAGCTGCATCATTTTCCACAAACTACTATTACTGGAGAAGGTGGAAGGGCAAAGAAAAATCTTGAATTAGTTTAAGGAGGAATTTGGCAATGCCCACCCAATGAACAATCAAAGAGACTCACAGAAACTTTGGTTACCCATAACAAAACATCTGAAACTAACCAAGCATCCCAGCTTTCTTAGAAACGTATGGTTATTTGTGAAGAGAAACAACTAGCCCCTTCACTGAGGTAACATAAACAGATTACATGGCCAACAGCAGATAGCACCAGAAGGAGAAGCTGGTCTGGATGCAGGGAAGGCATTGGCAAAAACAGGCAATGAGGCATCAACAGATCCAGAAGACAAGAATATACCAAATACTAGAGTTGCAATGCCAGAGATGTCTTGAGAACGTTCCGGGAAATAGTCACTGAAGTACGTCAGATTGTTCAGTAACTTACTTTCCTACACTCAATCAGTGAGGAATCCTGGTCGTGATGCCCAGCCTTCCTGTTTCAACAGGAGGCTGAGTAATAGATGCAGCATTGTCAGCTGATGGCAGGTTTCACTAATAAGAATCTTTCCCACTAGATTACAATTACATTTTAAGTGCCAGTGGCATGTATGAAAAACACACGCAATTTTATTGCAGGGGAAGCTCAAGTGAGAAAGTGGTTCTGATTACAATGTGGGAATGAAACCCTCATATCTCTGACTCATCAAGACAGGAAGTTTTATTTTCAAGTTGTGTTAATCTTTGTCTAATTATGTTTGAATTGTGACAATATTGCGCTATTAATATATTTTATGTTTAAAGCTCTGCTTTAAGATTCAGTGTTTTGTTACAAGGTTGTCAATTTGTCTGGTGGGAATGCAGCAGATGCTGAGAAAGCAGGATAATTACTCATTTTAGTCAACTGAGTCATTATTTAGCAGAAGGCTTAATGGGGTGATATTTTGATTAAAATAATAAGGTGAGTTAGGTATATAGGAACAGAGTTAGGTAATACTAGAAATGGGAGGCTAGGCTTTTAGCAGAAAAAGTAGTTTCATTTTCACATTAAGAAGGGCAGTTGCCGATTGCAGCTGGTTATAGGCAGAAGCCTGAAGACTTTCTTTCGCTCTGAAAGGCTTCATAAAATGCTCAACTAAAACAGATATTTTTTGCTAGTATAGTTACAATATATTCAAGACTATATTAAATTATTTCAAATAAAATATGTTGCAGGGTAGAACTATTGTCAATCAAGCATATTTTTAAAAACCTGCAATTGATTCTAACACGAATCATTTGATGCGAATATTGCAGGCTAGGCCAGTACATAATGCTTATCCCCAATTGTGCGAGAAGATGCTGGTGAGACACCTTTGTGAACTGTTGCCTTGCATATGCTGTCGGTACTCTGATTATGCTATTCGAAAGGGAATCTATACCTGCTGGAATCTTCAAGTGGCTTTCCATATTTTGAAGTCTCTCTTCAATAGCAGGATTACCACAATTTTGTGTTTCAGGTTTCTGCAGAGATGTCACTGCACCTTCCATCCTTGTTTGAGGCCCATATGTATTCACAACTCTTGAAACTGCAAGAAAAATGGTTTTGGAAAGTTTAAGAAAAATGTATAGGATTTGTTTTTCTCTACTACTACAAAAGGGTGAGTTTCACAATGCAACAAGCACTTAAATAATCTGCAAGGAGCACTTCAAAATGCATTCAAAACTCAACTGTAATCATCCTCAGACTGCAATATTACATCATTATTTGTGAACTGATGTTCTTTTTGTATTGTCAGAAGCATAGCTATTGCTTATTTTTAAGTTATGCACCTGCAGAACATCAAGGAAAAATAATGCATAATTAATTCAGAGGCCTCATTGCAACTTTTAAAATGCTATTTGTTTTACTATCTATCATGTCATTGGACCAAATAGGATATACCCTAAAAAGAAATGAGGGAAGGAATAAGCAAAAAGGTCTAGTCATTAGTTGTTTGGAATGTCTATTACTGAAAATAATGGTCTAATTCTGATCTTCAAATAAAAACATGTGCTAATTTAATGATCAGTGAAGGAAATGCCAGACTGCAATTAAAAGGATTCTCTGAATACACAGTCATCTGTTGGTTATGGTATGAAGCTAGCAACCCTGTTGTGCATTAGAAATTCAACATGATAATTTCTGGAAATTAATTTAATATATCTGGTAAAATTATGGACTGACAACAAATGAAAAGAACCAAGTTGTCTGAGAAGGAAGCCTGCCACCCTTATGCATATGCAGCTTACATATGGCTCCAGTTCCACAATGTAAATTTAACTCAACATTTTCTGAAGTAGTCTAACAGGTTACTTGGTTGCAAAGTAACTATTACTGGCAACTAGAGTATGCAACAAATAAAGCCTTGCCAGCAATGCCCACAAGTGAAGAGCTAATAATTTATAGAAGTATATACAAGTACAAAATAATATAAAGGATTTAAGAAGAACTCCTGTCTCACAAATCAATTGGAATTCAACCTGAAGCTATTATCAGCTTAATAAAGTATTTAGGTGCATCAGAAGGGCATCTCTGATGAGTTGATTTTGTACAGATTGCTGAATAGAATATGTTTGGAGTATAGTGTGCGATTTAGAGCACATCGTCTTCAGAAGAAGATACAATTACTGGAGACATCCCGTAACTTCCGGTGGAGCAGCAATTGAATCGGATTGCCACTCCACTTGTAATTACTTATCTTGAAATCCAGCTGCTCCGATCTTATCCAATCTTCCGATTCAGGCTGGGTCAGATCTGTGTAGTGTAGCACACTTCCGGGGCCTACAGTCAAGGTCAGCTCAACTGCAGGCAAGAAAGCAATGTCCCCTCCCCCCTCACAAACCCTTCTTATGGCATTCATTGTAATAGTTACCCAGAAAATAGAAGTGGTATTAATACTTCTAACTGCTTCTGGGTAACTATTGCTGTAACTGTTGGAATCAACCAATATCTGCAATTAAAGCTGCATTTTCGAACGGTAATATTGCAGAGTAATTGCCCATTGAAAGTTTGAACTTTCCAGACAATTGCTGAGCAATCTTCACCAAGAGTTTCCAGGGCTGGTTCTCAAATGCATTTTTAGGGTACCCTCAGATACACTGCCCTGGATCTTAGGCATTATGGAGCTTAATTGTTAAGATGCTCTGGCTCCAAGTTCTAAAGCCAAAGTTATTGGAAATGGTTAAAACATAATGACTTAGTTTTCTTGGATAATGCAAATACAAGCTAATTTGGATTTTGAATGCTAAAGGCATATTTCAAGATTGTGATGTTCCAGTTTGCCTCCTCCAGTTCTTCATCCAAATCTTGTTATAACCAGTGTGACTCTGGACTCTGCAACTTATTTCCCAAATTTTCTCTAAATGTACCTTTTCTCTAGAAAAGGCTGAGAGTAACTTGATAGGAGGTTGTAAGGATTACGAAAGGCTTTGATTGAGTAGACATGGAGCAGTTGCTTCCAATGCAAGGAAGTCCACAATTAAGGACTATAAATATTATTTAGTCATTAATAAATCTAATACAGAATTCAGAAGAAATCTCTTTATCCAAGAGTGCTTAGAAAACAAAACATACTTCCATAAGGAATAGTCAAAGCAATTACCATTGATGTACTGAAGGAGAATCTGCATAAACATGAGGGGTGTAGAAATAACAGATTATGCTGGTAGAGTTAGATGAAGATAGACATACGACATGATGGCACAGTTAGCACTTCTGCTTCACAGCGCCAGGGACCCTGATTCGATTTCAGTTTGGAGTTTGCATGTTCTTTCTGTATCTGTAGAGATTTCTTCCAGGTGCCCCCATTTCCTCCCACAGTCTAAAGATATGCAGGTTAGGTGGATTGGCCATGCTAAACTGTGCCAAAATGTGTAGGCAAGGGGATTAGCAAGGTAAATGTATGGGGTTATGGGGTTAGGTGGAAGGTCAGTGCAGACTACATTGTGCAGGGATTCTTTAATTCTATTCTATGATTGTGGGACGAGACTCCTCCAGAACATAAACACCAGCGTGAGTTAGTTTGGGTCTGTAGCCAATCACTGTGCTACACATTCTGCGCAATTCTACACAAGTATACTCAGAAGTGACAAACAAATGCTACATTTGTATTTTACCATATTGTTCTAATCAACCTATTACATTATAAGGGAGAAGTCAATGGTTGTTGTTATACTCAAAATACAATAACAATTAAAAAATTGCAACAAAATCTACTACTTTTAAAAATAAGTTTTAGAGTGAAGACTTCAAAATTTCAACTGCAATGATGCAATATACAGAGGTAGTCATAAAGTTCAACAAAGCTTAGAATCTTTTTAAGTGAATATACATTTATATCAAACCAAAATTACATTTCCACTTTCTTATGCTGATGGATAAATTAACATAAATCTTCAGCTTCAATGAGTTGTTGGAAAAAAATAAAGTAGCACTATAAAATATGAAGTTGGTGTACCTTTTATATGACTTTTGAAACCTGGGTGTGGCGTGAAGACGGCATCTGTTCTAGCACAGCTGTTTTCTGGTTAAACACAGATTTGTTTGATTGAGATCAAGCATAAAAAGCCAAAATGGCAAAAAATACTTTTCAAAGTAAATGAAATAGGTAGAAAAGTTGACTCAAAAACAAAACCTTCTCATTTAAATTATGTTAAATAATGCCAAACTGCATGGTAATGGAGAATCAAGCAAACAGATAATCTATCCATACAAATTAGCATTTAATCTATTATGTCATTTCGGTCTGTGTGTGTGTTTCAAAAAGTGTAACATCAAAGTGGTTTTCATTAATTGAAACTAACCTTGATTACAATTAATAACGTTACAGAATTCACGGATATTGTTTTCATTGATCTCTGCCTGTTTTCTCTCCATAAATGCTAAAATTCTTCTTTCAATCTGAGACACAAATAATGGAAAACAGCTTCACTTATTCAGCTAAATTAAAACAAACAATCTCCACAAAATACTGCTGGAGTTTAGTGGAAAATGTAGTTAACTCTTACTTCATCTTTGCTTGCATTTATCTGAACCAGATCTGTTTCAGTTTGGATAGTAGGTTGATCTTGTCCTTCAGGCTTGTTTTGTGCATCACTTAAGGACATTTTTGATTTTAGACCAATTGTTTTACTTGAAATTTGCTTATGACCATCAGTATTTGTTGAATTTGAATAATTATCAGGTTTTGTAGGCAGAATCATCTCTCCTGTGTTTCTGGTCCCAGATGTGTCATTTTTCAACTTATCTGAAACACACTAACAATAAAATATTACTAAATTATTTGAATTGAGCAGTTGTAATACAATTAATGAAAATCAGTTACAGTTTAAATTTCAGCAGCTAAATTCAAAGTCGTTTGTTCAGCTGGGATGTCTCGGCATGTCAGAATTTCATCACTTTATAAGCTGAGATAATAAGCTGAGAAATATATTGAATTTGTTACTCGATAGGTACTGTACACATTCTTGCCTACAAGGATACATTCAAATGACCCAAAATTAAAGCTTATGTGTAGGTTGCAGTGCCAAAGCTCAAGAATTCCAGGGTATTGCTGCAGTTTAAGCAGCCAGAACTAGAACTGCTTCACAATCAAATCACCAATATGCTTTCTACTACTTAGAATCATAGAATCCCTACAATGCAGAAGACGCTAGTCGGTCTATCAAGTCTGCACCGAATCTCTGACCTAGTATCTTACCCCGGTATTCTATCCATCCTATCCCATTACCTTACACACTTCCCATGGTTAATCTATCTAACCTACATATCGCTTATAGCCAAATCTTCCTACCCAAGGAGACACTGTTTTCCTAAAGCTTATTTGGAGCAGTATGAGAAAAATCCCAATCCCGGTAATGGGTTTTCTCCCTTAAGCCCTATTGGTGAGCCAAGTTAGCTATTTAAATCATTAACAATGCTCTGCAATAGTCAGATCCAAAAGGCTCGGGGCAGGAATACAAAATCTGTTCATACATATATTCCATACATCTATAACTGGTGTATCATCCCGAAGTTAATGTAACTCCCAAGGGACACTGCTCTTCTCAACATTCCCCCAGAAAACATTCATTAGACAACTGGCTTGAATGGGTTTGCGCATATGATAGTCAGACCAGCAGTTACCAAGAACTCCAGAAGCACATGACGCTGAACAGCACAACTCAAAATAAAACATTCAATTGACACAATTTGCTACAACAGCAGAAGAAGCAAAACTTCAGCAGCGTCTGCTTACCTTTAAATAACATCTGCCAGAAAATTTTCTTCCAAATCTCAGGCTTTCATTCAATGATTATCTGTTCAGGATGGTGAACAGATGAAGATAGAGCAGCTTGCAATGCATCATTTTGATGAGTAATTATATAATGGCCGTTGATGTCACAAACCTCTGCTTCCAGCCTCAACCCAGGAAGGTCTTTGCATTCACCCTCAGATTTTACATTTTGCTTTTGTCCATCATTAACAATATCACTCCAGCTCTATTTCAGATGGGGCCATTCCATCATCAATAACCACCCCATGCTCTGGCCTATACATGAGTACTGCCCATTTATTTCCAGGTATCTGTCAACAGTAAATTTCTTGAGCTATATTATTGTGGTTTAGTGACGAAACCTGCACTGTTAAATTTAACTTAATTTAGTTGCATCTAGTTATCCACTAATATATAAAACACATCTTAAAATAAAAATATTTACACTTACCTGCAAATTGAGTATATGCTGTTGCAGCAAGCTGTTAAGGAGTTCTGGGTTAAGGTGTGCTGGTGGATTCTGAAGATTGCATAGATCAATAGTAATGTTTAAAATATCATCTCCAATATTCAGCTTCAAGAAAAAAAAACACAAAACATTAAAAATCACTGTTTCCAACATCAAACTGCAACTGACTTATAAGTCATGTAAATTGAGCTAGCTAATGACAGCAGATTTAATTTGACATCAACATATTGCTCTACATATTCAAATGATCAAAGTCATTGCACATTTCAATTTGTCAGCACTGATAGCAGTATAACTGCTGCTACAATTGGACTTAAGGTATTATACAGAATTTCCAGATAAGATTCAACCAATACTTTTGCATCTTCCACCCTCTAAAATTGCTTTTGCTGAAGCATTCCACAAAATTTCAACAATTTCCCCCATTTCTTTTCTGCAGATAGTGATGTTATTGGTACAGTAATTAGTTATTCATATACTCAATGACTTTATTACAGGCCCTACATTGGGGATTACAACAAACACTAAGACACTCATGAACATCAATACTTCTTTTGGAGTTGTGGAGAACACTGAGGTACAGGGTTGCAAACTGGAAAGTATTGAAGTAGATAGGGAGGGTGTGCTAGATATTCTTGAGGGTTTGAAGTTAGATAAGTCCCCTGGGCCGGACGGGATTTACCCTAGGATTCTCTGGGAGGCAAGAGAGGAGATTGCAGAGCCTCTGGCTCTGATCTTCAGCTCGTCGTTGGTTACGGGTGTGGTTCCGGAGGACTGGAGGATAGCGAATGTGGTCCCATTGTTCAAGAAGGGGAAGAGAGACCTTCCAGGGAATTATAGGCCAGTGAGTCTTACTTCTGTTGTGGGCAAAGTATTGGAGAGAATTATTAGGGATAGGATTTATAGTTATTTAGAGAGAAATGAATTGATTGGGGATAGTCAGCATGGTTTTGTGAAGGGTAGGTCGTGCCTTACTAACCTTATTGAGTTTTTTGAAAAAATGACCAAAGAGGTGGATGGGGGTAAGGCAGTTGATGTGGTATATATGGACTTTAGTAAGGCGTTCGATAAGGTGGCCCATGGAAGGCTTCTGCAGAAAATGCAGATGTATGGGATTGAGGGTGATTTAGCTAATTGGATTAGGAATTGGCTAGCAGATAGAAGACAGAGGGTGGTGGTTGATGGGAGATATTCATCGTGGAGTTCGGTTACAAGTGGTGTACCTCAGGGGTCTGTTTTGGGGCCCCTGCTGTTTGTAATTTTTATAAATGATCTGGATGAGGGTATTGAAGGATGGATTAGTAAATTTGCAGATGACACTAAAGTCGGTGGAGTGGTAGATAGTGAAGAGGGGTGTTATAGTTTGCAGAGAGACTTGGACAAGTTGCAGAGCTGGGCCGAGAGGTGGCAAATGGAGTTTAATGTGGAAAAGTGTGAGGTAATGCACTTTGGCAGGAATAATAAATGTGTAGAGTATAGGGCTAATGGTAGGATTCTTAATAGTGTTGATGAACAGAGGGATCTTGGTGTATATGTGCATAGATCCCTGAAACTAGGCAGTCAAGTCGATAAGGTTGTTAAGAAGGCATACGGAGTCTTAGCTTTTATTGGTAGGGGGATTGAATTTCGGAACCGCAACGTCATGTTGCAACTGTACAAAACTCTAGTGCAGCCGCACTTGGAGTATTGTGTGCAGTTCTGGTCCCCACATTATAAGAAAGATGTGGAGGCATTGGAGAGGGTACAGAGGAGGTTTACCAGGATGTTGCCTGGTATGGAGGGCAGGTCCTATGAAGAGAGGCTGAGGGATTTGAGGTTGTTTTCATTAGAAAGGAGGCGGCTAAGAGGGGACCTAATCGAAACATATAAGATGATTAGAGGTTTAGATAGGGTGGACAGTGATAGCCTTTTTCCTAGGATGGAGAAAGCTAGCACGAGGGGACACAGCTTTAAATTAAGGGGTGATAGTTATAGGACGGATATCAGAGGTAGGTTCTTTACCCAGAGGGTGGTTAGGGAGTAGAATGCCCTGCCTGCGGCAGTTGTAGATGCGCCAAGTTTGGTGGTGTTTAAGAGGTTAGTCGATAAGTTTATGGAAGAGAAGGGAATGGTTTAGTTTGGAGGGTCATTGCTTTTTTCATAATTGGTCGGCGCAACATTGAAGGCCGAAGGGCCTGTTCTGCGCTGTAATGCTCTATGTTCTATGTTCTTTATAAATGACTTACTTGTGGCAGTATCAATGATAGATTAGGCTCATGTGGTGTGCATGTTTTGAAATAACACCAGTCAATTTTGAAGTGTTATGTATGCATATGTTAAATATATTCCTTAATTCTGCACTGCTGGCAGCTTAAATGAAATGGCAGAATCATATTATTACTGAATCCATTGGATAGCTCTTATCACTCCACACAAGGTGATAACCAGCAACGCTATCTCTTTCCCTACTAATAGCAGGAACAAGCCCAATTAAATGTTCCCAATTCCTGGGCCGGGGTTTTTCAGCCCCAGTGTGGCAAGCCAGCCAAAGGTCCATTGACTTTGATGGAACCTGAAGATCCTATTGGTGGGAAGGACCAGAAAATCCCACTCCTACATACCACTTTATTCTAGATGCCAGATCTGTCATGACTGAGCTCTTAATCCTTCATACATAACTTTGGTTTTACATGATGCAATTGGTTAACAAGATATAGACAAAATTCAGGTGAATACTGTCTGTTACTTAGGCACTACAGCTCACATTATTATCCAAAATAGCACGCACAACTTTATGCCCCTACACACCAGATATGATATTGATGAGGGCATTAGCAAACATATGCTAAAGAATCACCTGCTGTGATGGCTGATGCCAATGAGCTGCTGCAGAATGAAGGCTTCATGACTACCAGGCTTTGCTCTGCATGAGTCTATACAAATGGTGACAGCTTTGTATGCAGGCAATGGAATTCTTTGCAGTTGCAATTTGGGGTAAAGTTGGTGTGCATTACCTTCAAAGAGATACGTATGTGGTCAGCGGCATCCTGCACTTTAGGGCAGCCTATTAAGTCTGAGATAGGCCAGCCACTTCAGGGGAGCCTATTAAATCTGAGAAAAGCCAGCCACATGCTTCTTTTGACTGTTTCTCTTTGAGACAATGGCTCTCAAAGAGTAGAGAGCATCTTATGCAAGAGCTCACAGGAAACAGCAAGATGTTACAAATATCTTCAGCTTCAGCCTGGGAGGAACCAGAAACGTAAAAAATCATCACCACAGTCATCATCATAGTCACTGGCAATGCCATCCTTGCCCAGTTCACAGGTTGCAATTTTGGTAGGTGTTTATGCTGCAATGGGAGTAGAGATGCCAGCAAGCATGAGCTGCATCATGGTTGAGCTGACAAGTACACTGATAGACTTGGCTACCAGCTCCAGCCTGCAAATAATGGCTCCAAACCTTTAGCCAAGGTGATGCAGGTCTCCTCCATACTCCTTGAAAACCAAGGTTCTCTAGCAAGCTAACCTATCTAACAAGCATTGCACTGTGCATAGCCATCAGCATTCTTCCTGGAGGTTATCACTGACCAGCCAAGTAAATACTGTGTCCATTACTGAGGGTCAGAGGCTGGGAACTCTGAAGCAGGCAACTCGTTTTTTGAATTTCCAAAGCCCATCCAACATGTACACAGCACAAGACAGAGTGCAATGCATTTAGCTCCTGCAACACTCAAGAAACTTGACAGTATCCAGGTCAAAGCAGCTTAGTTGATCATCATCCATCAACTTAAGTATTTACTCCCTTGGCCAGTAGCAGCTGTGCATACAATTTACAATATGGACTGCAGCAACTCGCCAAGCCTCCTTTGACAGCATCTTCCAAACCCACAACTTCCATCATCTAGAAAGACAAGAGCAGCAAATACCCTAGTACATCTATCTGGAGGTTCTCCTCCGAGTCATTCACCACCTTGATTAAAACTATAATCGCTGTTTTTTCACTGTCATTGGAGCAAAATCTTAGAACTCCTTCCCTCACTGCAATGCAGATGTACCTACACCATATGGAGCAGTTCAGGTTACTCACTGTCACCTTCCTGAGGCCAACTAGAGATGGATAACAAGTGATGGCCTTGCTAACAATGCTCACATCCCATAAAAGAAGAGAAAAAAAAATTCCTTCTTTAGCCCTGCCTTTTGTCACATTTTCATGAGCTGCAAGTATAAAATTAAGTGAATATACTGTATTCTGATGTTGTCTCTGCACTGCCTGGCTAGGTTGTACTTCCGTGTGTCTGAAAGGGTAAGATTATAGTGAAGTAAAGAACAAAGAACAAAACAGCATGGGAAACAGGCCCTTCGGCCCAACGCGCCTGCGCCACCACCCCGATGTTCCTACCTCTACCCATGATCCCTGTCTATAGATTTATGGATTAAAAACCAAATTTGAAACAATTTAGGGAGAATTTGTTTTGCCAATTAGCCTAAGAGCACATCTTTGGCATGTAGGAGGAAACCGGAGCTCCTGGAGAAAACCCACGCAAGCACGGGGAGAATGTGCAAACTCCCACAGACACAGGCCCAAATCCATGTCTCTGCACAGCACAGCGATAGTCACTGAGCTGTTGTGTTGCCCATCAAATGGTCCAGGTCAAGCGTACACTAACGACGTGAAGCACGAGGATACTCTCGAAAAAAATCCAAGAGCAGCCCTCTCATGACCCATCGTGTTTATGCCCCTTGTTAGACAACAAGGTGGACCAAAGCACCTGTAGGATAAAAACAAGTACATCAATATCATCATCTATTTACACACTTCCCAGGGACTCCCAAGGCTCATGATCCCTATTTTAAATCAGTTTTCTATACCCCTCCATTCCCATTCTGTTCATGTGCCCATCTAAGTATTTCTTAAATAACTCCAGAGTACCTACCTCCACCACTTTACTTGGCAGTGCATTCCATACCCCCACCACCCTCTCTGTGAAAAAACTCCCTCTAGCATCCAAATTATACCTTACCCCCCTCACCCTAAGCCCGTGACCCCTCGTGCTATAGAGGGGTTATGGAAGTTAGAATATGCTGACACACTTGTCATACCGCCTCTAACTGTACGTCAATGTGTCCTGCAAGACAGAAGGATAGACACAGACAGAAAGATAGAGAGCTAGAAACACAGAAAGAGTAAGAGAGACAAAGATGCAGAAAACCAGTGAGCGAGAGAGCAGAAAGACAGGCATGTTTCAGTGAGTGTTGTGCATTTTCTTTGACTGATGTAGCTGTCACAGTTGAAAACTGTGTGAGTTATGAGATGTGGATTGTATTGTGAAATCTGTTCCATCATCTGTTGTAGATTATATATCCAGTTTTAGGAATTACAGTTTCAATTGTAGGAAAATGGGGACGTCCCGCTGAGAAACTGATAATCCTGAAATAAATGCAATTCAAACAGTTAAAATCAAACTTGTGTGTATATTATAAGGTCAGATTTGATCATGGAAGAAACTTGAACAATGCATGATCCATCCATCTCTAAACTTGTAATAGAGCCAGAAGATATAGAAAAATGGTTGTTAATTTCATTAGTAATATAAATTATTCATTGGGATACAAAATCAGAGCTTTGTATAAGATAAAATAATTCACCTGCATTTCTGTTTGAAGCATCCCAAAATGTGCCACGTTGTCATATAGATAGTGATTCAAGGTGGAATGTTAATTAGAAGGTTCTTTTATTTAATTTATCTGTGTGTTTGCTGACAGAATCAAACAGTCCAGTTTGGAAATGGAGAGAGGCAGTTGCAGATTTGGCCCAATGCATACTGCAACATTGAACAGGGAGGCTCAGAGGAAATGAATGTTTGTCATGTCAGTATTTAAGCAGAGAAAATAATAATGTTCACTGTGTGATTTCACTGTGTGAAATCTAGGTAGGGGTTAAAGTTCAGTTTAGTTTTTTTGAGGATAAGAAACCGTAAGATTTTCCTAATTCAAAGCTAAGGAAAGAGATTTAAAGAGAGCTTGGTTACAGAAAGCAATCAGCTTGAATAATTACAAAAGTTGAGAGACAAAACTGGGAATAATTAGTCTATCCATGTCCAAAGTTAGGACAAGAAGCTGAACAGTTGCAAGGTTTTTAAGGAAAATTGGAGAGTTCCTTAGCCAAATCTAATGGAAGGATCCCCATAGAATTTTGTACCTTGGAGAAATTTAGATTACTGAGGAGAATTAAAGTAAATTCCAGAAGACTTTGGCATAACTTTTCCTGGTCCCAGGAAATACATGAACCTTCAAGATTGTATGCGATAACAGAGTTCTTGGAGTGCAGTAAAAGGTAGAATTAGGTTCATAACATAAATCTTTAGTAGTGTTTGCTTTGTTTAATTTCTTTATCTACAATAAAGCTCATTTTACTTAAAAATATAAAATTTTGTGCATGATTCTGTTTGCTAATTGCTGCAAGTTTAGATTTCTTTGAAATGTTTACATTTCCTAAGAGAGAATTTAACCACCTCCTCATGCCATTCCATAGTATTAACAATGTTGAATACCAACCCCATTTCACCACTCCCCAACACCATCAACATTCTGAGAGTTACAACTGACCAGAAAATAAAGCCATATAAATATAGCAGCTACAACAGCATTTCAGAGTTTGGTACTCTGTGGCAGGTGATTCACATCAGACTCCTCTGAACCCTTCCACCATCCACAACTCTGATGGCAAATAAGAGTAAGCAAAGGGCAACACCAGGCATAGCAAAAATGTGAGGTGTTAACCTGATGAAGCTGTAACACAGGGCTGCAAACATGCTATAAGCAGAAAAAGCAGGCTATATATGAACTAATGAGAGTGCACAACTGAAGGATCAGAAAGTCATGCCACATTCAGTCACAAATAATGGGCAACAACTAAATAACAGCAGAAGTTATCTCCACAAATACCCCTATTTTCAAATGATGCCTAAGGCCAGCACATCAGTGCAAAAGATAAGACTGAAACATTAGCAAGCATCTTCAACCAGAAGTGTTGAGTGAATGATCCATCTCAGCCTTCTGAGATCTTTAGCATTACAAATGCCATTTTCAACCTACTTGATGCACATCTCAATATGTCAAGAAGCAATTCACTCACAAGATCCAGAAAAGATTCTGGGTCCTTACAACATCCCTACAATAGTACCAAATTGTTGTGTTCCAGAACTAGATTTACTCTTATCCAAGTGGCTCCAATACTGCTGCAACACTGGTACCTATAAAGTGGAAAATTGCCTCGGTAAGTCCTGTCCACAAAGGTAGGTCAAATCTAATTTAGCCAGGTATTAACCATCAGTAAACTCTCAGTCATCAGCAAAACAATGGAAGGTTGAGAGCCTTACTCAACAATAACCTGCTCATTGATGTTCAGTTTGGATTCTGCCAAGCCATTTAGCTCCAGACCTATTATAGTCTTGGTCCTAACAAAGGGCTGAATTCCAGAGGTGAGGCAAAGCCATTTATGTGAGGTTGCTGAAAGACTTGGAACACTTCGCTTCTGAAAGTGTGTCTAGAGTGTTTTCTGGTCTCTGTGGATACAGGTCATTTCTCTTCCTTTGCACCAGCCCCCAAGGTCTCCTGTGCAGTATCTGAAAACATTGGATACCATTTTCTCACATAAGAACATAAGGAACAGGAGGAAAAGGCCATCCAGTCCCTCGAGCCTGCCCGCCATTCAGTGAGATCATGGCTGATCTGGTAGTGGTTTAGTTCCACTTACCTGCCTGCTCCCCATAACACTCAATTCCCTTATTGATCAGAAATCAATCTACCTGTGATTTAAACATATTTAACAAGGTAACCTCCACTGCTTCAATGGGCAGAACATTCCAGAGATTCAGTACCTTCTGAGAGAAGAAGTTCCTCCTCAACTCTGTTCTGAACTGCCTCCCCCTTATTTTGAGGCTGTGTCCTCTAGTTCTTGTTACCTTTCTAAGTAGAAAGAACCTCTCTGCCTCTACCCTGTCTAGCCCCTTCATTATCTTAGAGAGACATATCTCCTCAGCCTTCCAAACTCCAATGAGTACAGGCCCAATCTACTCAATCTTTCCTCATAATCTAACCTCCTCATCTACAGTATCAACTTGATGAACCTTCTCTGTACTCCCTCCAAGGCCAATATATCCTTTCGCAAATAACAGACCAAAACTGCACACAGTACTCTAGTTGCGGCCTCACCAATACCTTGTACAATTGCAGCAAGTGATCCCTGCTTTTATATTCTTTCCTCCTCGCTATAAAGGTCAACATTCCATTTGCTTTTTTGATCACATGCTGCAAACTGAGTTTCTGTGATCCATGCACAAGGACCTCCAGGTCCCTCTGCATAGTAGCATGTTGTAATTTTTCACCATTTAAATAACAGTCCACATTCTACTTGTGCCATTCTTCAACCTTTTCCAAGTCAGATTCAACTCCTAAAGAATTGTCAGCCATGATGCACCTCCTCTTTAAGAGATGTCATTGGATTTAAACTATACAGGGTAGCTTTAAATGTTGCTAGCCACACACAATGCCTCCTTGCAATGCACTTAGCCCAATAACATTGTGTTTGATGCTGGCTAGACCTGGAAATCACTCAAATAATAGAATGCATAATTCACATGCTACCTATATTGCAGTCAATGGACACAAATTGAAAGCGCATCACAATCCCCATGTATAGTTTTTGGGGCTATCAAATTTAGCTCCCTGAATCCGTTCTTTAAATTGCTAGCAATGTCAGTTTTGTCAGAGTCATACAGTGAAGAAGAGAACAAAACAAGATCCAATTGGGACATGGCTTTATTCTGCAACCTATCTCTGAGAATCTTACAAGACTATCTTCCAACTCTACACATGTTCATGGTATTAATAGGACACAGTAAAAGAGCTTGCATTTCACATTAGCAACTGCCACAACTAACCAACATAAACATTAGCTTACAATCTCTGTTGCTCTCAGCCAAAATTACACCAATTCTCAGTTACAATCACTGCACACTTGTTTATGTATAGAGGTTTCTGGTCCTAGGATGTCTCAATTTTAAACTTCTCATTCTAAAGGGAGTGGTGGACTACTGGTTTCACCATCCCCTGCCAGATCTAACAAAATCATTTAAAACATTTTCAGATCATGCTTTTGTATTCCAAAACTGATTACTATTCAAGGATCATCTAGAAATGCAAAAATAATTTTCAGCTTCTTTAGTCTACGACAAACCATCTTTTTAAATCCGTCTTCACCATGTCCTCCATGATTACAAGTGCGAGGATCTCATAGAACATAGAACATTACAGCACAGTGTAGGCCCTTCAGCCTTCAATGTTGTGCCAAGCTATGTCCAATCCTGAGATCAAGCTATCCCCTTCCTATAATTCTGGAATGCTCCACGGCCTTGGAGGAGGTACAGAGAAGGTTCATCAAGTTGATACCGGAGATGAGGAGGTTAGATTATGAGGAAAGATTGAGTACATTGGGCCTGCACTCATTGGAGTTTAGAAGGCAGAGGGGGCATCTTATAGAGACAATAACCGCTTGAAAGTTCCTAAAATGTCCGACTTCACTATCACAGTAGGCAGTGCATTTCACACCCCAACCACTGAGTAAAGAATCCACCTCGGACATCCCTCCTATATCTTCCACCATGAACTTTATAGTTATGCTCCCTAGTAACAGCTATATCCACCCGAGGAAATAGTCTCTGCACGTCCACTCTATCAATCCCTTTCATCATCTTATAAACTTCTATTAAGTCTCATTGATCTTTTCATATTAAGATCGAGACCCTTGATTAGCTCTCTCTGCCATTCACCTACCTGGCCAAACTTCTAATAAGATTCTCCTGTCCTAGCTCTGAACTTACATTTTTTCCAAGTTTCTCTCCTATCTTGTCTCATGACCTCTCTGAACTCACCTTTGTTCATGAAACTCAGCCCCTACTCCCTTGATTCTATTCTCACTAAACTATTCACCCACCAACTTACTCCTGTAATCCCTATGTTAACGATTCCCTTTCTTCATTTGTTCCTCCTTATTCCTTTACATCGTCCATCAAACTTCCATTAAAATAACCAACCACAGTCCCCACCACGCCATCTCCAATCTCCCTTTCCTCATTATAGTCCTTGAATGCATTGTCACCTCCCAAATTTATTCCTAACTTTCCCAGAATTCCACGTTTGAATGCCTGTATTCAGGTTTCCACCCCGCCACAATGCTGAGACGTATTTGACTTGTCCTTGACAGGAGCAGGACCATCCAATTAAAGTTTAATTGTGCAAAATGCAAAATAAGGTCAGTCAGGTTCCTAGTGTGAGCCTTTTAGTCAGTCAATAGTATAAAGCCTGATCCAGACAAGGCTATATGGCAGATGTACATTCATGTAAATAAGAACATTCTACAGTGCTTTCATTGTATGAAATATTATCTTTCTAAATTTATCCAATGTGACCAGTGAGGTCACTGAAACTCTGTCAAATTATCCACCAGAATGTCGAATGGCGCTCGAAGAGCACTAACCACACAGTGGCCTTCAACAAATTCAAACAGACACTCAACCCCACCAATATTATAATACTTTGATGTTTAAGGTTCCATACATACATTAGCAGATGCCTCCCAGCACGGACTTGGCACAGTCTGCTTCCAGAATAGCCTTTGCTTCATGGTCAGATCGAAAAGGAACATCTTGCTTTAGACTTTGCTTGTCAGAAGTTTCATGATTTCATATATGGTTGCCCTGCAACTGTTGAAACCGATCACCAACCACTCACAGAATTTCCACACACAAGGAGGCCATTCAGCCCATCGAGTCTGCACCAACCACAATCCAACCCAGGCTCTATTCCCCTAACCGCACACATTTACCCTGCTACTCCGCTGACACTAGGATCAATTTAGCATGGCCAATCAATCTAACTCACACATCTTTAGATTGTGGGAGAAAACCCCGGCACATGGAGGAAACCCAAGCAAACATAGGGAGAATGTGTAAAGTCCACACAGACAGTGATCCGAGGCCGGAATTGAATGGTCCTTGGCACTGTGAGGCAACAATGCTAGCCACGCTCATAATGATCTGAAAAAAGCCTCTCTACATTGTGTCTGCATGACTGCAATACATGATACTAAAGTTGCAACGCTACTACCTCAGCACCATCCATAAATTTTGCAGTCGAGTATCCCGCATTTGAGGACAGCGCAGACATCAGCATACCTGGAGTGCAATGGGATAGCCTCGTCCTGGGCAAACTACCTGCTTGATCATGGTTTCATCCCTGCCAAGTAAGTATAGGCAAGAAGCTGTACTTGGCTTAAGCACTCTCCAGAGCATTCTTATCTACCATGATCGTGAGGAAGATATGGACATTACGACAATAGAGATGTTGTCCTCTCATCAAGTTCAGGAAATCAAGCAGGCCTTACAGGCAGACATCACGCATGCAGGCAACTGCACATCGTTATCTTGAGGAGCTGGCCAAAATGCTCACTGGGGCTTTCCCAATTCTTCGCTGTTAGAGGTGAACCAATCATGCAGGATGCATTAATACCTATTTAATAATTAGTGCCACATTAAAACTGCAATGAAGTTACTGTGAGAATCCCCTGGTCAACACACTCCAGCACGTGTCCAGGTGCACTAATGGAGAATTTAGCACAGCCAAAGCACCTAACTAGCATATCTTTTGGACTGTGGGAGGAAACCAAAGTACCCAGAGGAAACCAACGCAAACACGGGGAGAACATGCAAACTCCACACAGTGAGCAAAGCTGGGAATCAAACCCGATCTCTAGCGCTATGAAGCCCCTACTGCCCTTCGGAGGTACTACACACTACACAGAGAGCATCCCAGGCCGGAAAGAACCAGATACAGAGCCAAGAAACTACCAGTATGCAGTTATACAAAGGGAAATCCCGAGGTGCACAATGTACAACACTCTCAAGCTGCATCAAGCAAAGGAACCGTTGTATTTACACGAAGTGCTGAACCTCATATGGTCAATCACAGGAGCCGGCATCTTCAAGTGGAATGGTAAACAACATTTAATTTTGGGTGGTTTGAACTTGGCTATCTGCCAAACATGATGAGTAAAACAGTAACCATCAAGCTTTAGGAGACACTAAAGAGACATGTAGCATCCCGCAGAGACTCGGGACAGACAACACTCACCAATTCAGTTCCACTGAATTTTGCAACTTCACATACACTTGGGACGATGAGCATAATATGAGTACGTGTATGAGATTGCACAGACTGCACTCCTGAGCCTACAGAATCTACCATGACAAGGCCTGCCCTCATCAGCGCAATAAGGTTTTGTCCCCAGGACCAATATCACTGAAGAACACAGAAACACCACCAACCAGTGGAATCACACTGGTGAGCATACCAAACACAAGATTGCAGGATTATATTACCACTTATCCTAGAAGTGATGATTGAATTTCAATTTTCTGACAGAAAAATTGGGTGAGGAAGAGAAGGAGACATGATGGGCTGTGCACTACTTGCTACAGCCTAATCTGTACCTCAATATATATTGGTAAATAGTTATCCATTGTCAGTTTCTTTAATTGCATGTTACACAATAGTCTGTACTTGGTGGGTGCACACTGTTGTATCTCACACACTGGTTGTCCCAATTAAACAGTGAAGATGTGGACCCAGTGATCATGTGAGAACACAATGACAGAAGAGGCCACGTGGTGGGAGTGTGAGCGTTATCCCTGGGTGACTTGGGCAGGACGTAGAGGTGCCGGAGTTAGACTGGGTAAACTCAGTAAGAGAACATAAGGGCTGTGTTTAGCTAAAAGCAAGTTCTGAAGATGCTGGAATCTGAAACAAAAACAAATGCTGGAAAATCTCACAGATGTGGAGAAAGAACAGAGCTAACGTTCCAAATCTGGATGACTCTTCAAAGATGATCAATAGCTCTTCGAAGATGAAGACTCATCCTGACTTGAAACTTGGTTCTCCCTCCACACCTTGTGTGATTTTCCTGCGTTTTCTTTTTTTTGAAATAGGTAACTGTTGGGCTCAGAAATAAACCACCTCGAAGTCTCTGATGTCGCTGATTTAAGGGAGCCACAACAGTACTGCAGGTATTCGACAGCAAAACACTTCGTTTATTTATCCACCTGAAACACCAACACTGCTTCCCTTTCCGAAGAAGGTGTCTGCGGCCTGTTTCCAGCACTTTCTGCTTTTAAGGTTTAAAACATTTAAAATATTTTAAAACCGCTAATCCGGACTGACGACCCACAGGTAACACCGCCTTTCAGTTAAAAAGTCAGATCCTCTGTGCTGGAGCTGCCGAAAATTAACTGTGGGTATTTGGCAGCCGGCGGTTGAAAGCACAAATGCTGAAAGCCCAGGAGCCCGGCAGCTGCTGCTCGATAAAACCAGCGCCTCAACCCGGGCAGCCACTGAACCCGGGGCCGGCCGCTCTCCACTCCAGGCCCGGGCTCCAGCTCCGGCCCGCACTCTCTTATATTAGAGAAAGAAAGGGAATTTTTTAAATCAAATGAAGGGGAGTTCAGTGACAGACCTGCTGCTGAAATCGGGTGAGTGCGGTGAGAAGGTTGCGCAGATTCTGGATCATTTCTCCCTGGCCGAGGCCTGCTCCGGGCTCCGCTGCCGCCGCCATGACGCCCCGGTTGTAGCTCCCACTGACTCTGCCTCAGAGAAACGTTACCCTCCTTGTGTGGGCATCTCTCTACAAAAAAAAAACTCACATTTCCCCCGTTTCCCACATCGGGTACGTTCTCTTCTATAAGTATTACTGTAACTTCAGTTGTTTCAGTTCAACATTTAACAAAATTAACATAAATTCTGTTCTCAGGAAAGATCTCCAAACTGAAACTGCATCTTTCTCTGCAGATGCTGCCTGACCTGCTGAGTGTTTGCAGCATTTCCCGTTTCCACCTCAACATGTTGCTCTCCTCCACTAACAGTTTGCATTTACGCAACAAAATATCCCCAAAACTTTTGATTGTTTTTAATCAGACAGACAGCCATCCATGGAAAGAAATATTAGTCATGATGTGGAGATGCCGGTGTTGAACTGGAATAAACAGTAAGAATCTGACAACACCAGGTTAAAGTCCAACAAGTTTATTTGATAGTAAATCCACAAGCTTTTGGAACGCTGTTCCTTGGTCAGGTGTATGGAAAATTCTGATCATAAAAGGGCATATAAAAGCACACACAGTTTACAGAATACTGATTAGAATGCGAGTCTTTACAGCTAATCCATATTCTGTGAACTGTGTGCCTTTATATGCCCTTCTCTGATCAGAACTTTTCACTCACCTGACGAAGTTTCCGAAAGCTTGTGCGTTTATTATCAAATAAACTTATTGGACTTTTTAACCTGATGTTGTCAGACTTCTTACCAAGAAATATTAGGATAGGAAGTAAAAAGGCTCTGTCAAAGAGGTAAGTTTTAAGCAGAGTCTTCTAGGTGGAGATACAAAACGAGTTGGCAAGGGAATTTCTTTAAAAAATCATTTGTGTGATATTGGTTCTTTGATATTGCTGCCTAGATCAATATTTATTGCTCAGTGAAGGTGTACTAGCTTGCTGAGCTGCTGTGGTCCCTGAGGTGTAGGTATGATCACTGTGATTTTAGGAAGGGAATTCCAGGATTTTGACCTAGTGGCAGTGAAGGATCAGTGATATATTTCCAAATGAGGATGGTGAGTAACTCGGGGCAAACTGGTAGTGTTCCAAATATATGCTGCTGTTGTCCTTCTAGATGGTAGTGGTCTAAGGAGTGTTCCTGTGGCACATTTTGCAGACAATACATATGGCTGCCATTGTCCACCAGTGATGGAGGGATTGAATGTTTGTGGAAGGAGCGATAACCATGTGGGCTGCTTTGTCTTGGTTGGTGTCAAGCTTCTTGAGTGTTGTTGGAGCTGCATTCATTCAGACAATTAGAGAGTATTCCAATACACTCCTACTTGTGCCTCGTAGATGGTTTATAGGCTCTGGGAGGGTTGGGGAGGAGGGTCAGAAGGTGAGTTACTCACTGCAGGAGTCTTATCCTCTGACTACAGTACAAATACTGTTGTAGTCACAGTATTTTTATGGCTAGCCCAATTCAGTTTCTATCAATGATAACCCCTGGATGTTGACAGTTGGAGATTCAGTAATGGTAAAGCCAATAAATGTTGTAGGGTAATGGTTAGATTCTCTTTTGTTGGAGATGGTCATTGCCTGGTACTTGTGTGGTGCAAATGCTACTTGTCTAGTCAATATGAGAATTATAATTCCCAACAATTTCTAAGTTGTCTTTGTTACAAGCTTTGAGGAAAGAAAATAAGGCAGAATCTGAGGGAGAAACTGATGAGGTTGAGTCAGGATGTTGCTGCCAGTTGAACCAGAGACTAGGGGTGTGGAGGATATTGGTACTTTGGTATTGCTGCCTAGACCAACATTTATTGCACATTCCTTATTACCCTTGAGAAGGTGAAGGTGTACTGCCTTCCTGCTGTGCTGGGGACCAGGGAGTGAGGTTGAAGGTCCTCAGCTCAATAAAAGACTTGCTTGATGACAAAACCAGGTCCCTTACAGCATTCCACACGTAAAATACAGCCTGTCTCCTGAACTTTATTAGTGCTGTGCATGCTGCATCCCTTGAAGCTTCACACTGCTCCTCAGATGTTCCACACTGCTCCGCAACGTGCAAGAGAAGCCTCTTTCCCAATCTCCTCCTTACCTATTGTTTCCCCCTTTCCAAACTCCCTTCATTACACTCCTTTAGCATCTGATAGCTGATATCTCAGCTTGCATTGCAGCACAGACAAATGCTAGCGAACGTCTGCAATGGAAACTCAGACCATGGAGTCTCTACGTGTTGCTATGCAAACCCAGCTTGGGACATGCAGGCTCAGACATCTTGGCTGAGCATATCAGTGCTCCCAAAGACTTGCATGCTGTTATGGGAGTATGTACTCTAATGGAATACTGTGACCCTTAAGAATCCTCTCACAGTGGACTGTCCACTGGATGCTGTCTCAGGGTACTGCACTGGTTCTGTCGTGTTTACATGTTCTAACCTTTTCTATTCTGCCAGTGCCACTGCTGCTGCCGATCAACCAACCAGCTCAGATCTAAGTTGAATTGGTACAGTCTGAAGTAGGATCTTAAATTAACATTTGTGAAGGGAGATCTCAATGTTGAAGATATAGATTTTATTTTCCAAGGTGGCCTGATTTGATCCAATCATAGAAAAAATATGTTTTGGCACTTTATTTTATCGTACAAAATATTAGTACCAAAATGAATGATAGCAATAAACATGCACAAGTAGTACCTCAAGTCTATTCTGCCATCTGGTTAGATACTGGCTGATCTGTATCTCAGCTCATGATTCCTTTCAAAATCATAAAAAAAAACTTTAATACAACCTTCCTTTAACATTCTAATACAAGTCTAGTTTAAATGATCTTTGGCCATATCTAACTGTTGAGATCCTGATAGCATTCTGATGAATCTATGTTGTATTTCTTCCACATCTTCTTTTTACGGTGATGTGCATACAGGTGCACACTCTACTCCTGAAATAGTACTCCTAACCAGGCTTTATGAAACTGCAGCAAAACTTACTTTCTTTTATTTCCTAGTTCGAACTCATGTCCCCAGAGCATTAGGCTGAGCACTGGAATACTAGTCCAGTGACAATACCATTATGCCACCATCTCCGCAACACACCACCATTCTTTTAATTCAAGTATGACTAGTATTCTTAATCACTGTTTTCTACTGACTAATAACTTACAATTCCCCAGACACCACCATCACCGTCTCATATCTGTTCCACCAGCAGCAGAGACCCACCATGGTGGCAGTGCACTGGTATACAGTTAGGTGGGAGTTGCTCTGGGAGTTTTTGGCTTTAAACCACTCAAAATTTCATGGCATCTAGTTAAAAATAGGCAAGGAATCCTCCTGCTGATTACCGGATTACTATCCGACATCAAGCTCCCCCTACATCACCCACCATCACCTTTGTCCCAAGTCGCTCTGACCCTGGGACTTGGGCTGTGTGGGGAGGGGGCTGTTCCTCTGGCAGCAGACATGCTCTCTTCCGTGATGTTGAGAGTTACCAGCCTCTGATTATAGCAGCTCCCACTCTTCCATCACTCTGGGACCGGATTCCAGCGGAAACCCCACACTGGCCCTGCCACTGCCTGATTAGTATGTGATTTGGTGGGCCTTCCACAAAAGAGGCAGTGTGAATCTTTGGCTGGCTTTCCAACTGGAGGCTAACGCAACAAAATTCCACCCAATGGTTCCCACTCTCAACATGTTCCCCACACATAATAACAGCTAGTGCAACAATTATACCTCCTAATTAAAATAATCTTCTAATATTATAGATCACAGAATCTTTACAGTTCAGGAGGAGGCTCAAAAGTATACTTTTGCGTAATTAAATTATCAATGTAAGACATCTTTGTTTATATTTCCATGAACAAGTTCCTGTGTTTTTACAAAGACCACCCAGCGATACTTGTTGATAAGGATGCAACATGGCTTATAGGAATGTTATCATTACCTTTATTCATGAAATATTTGTTAACAGCTAAGTAATCCCAGTCCAGAAAGACAAAACAAAGAATGAATATTTGTTTCTCAGTTACTTGCTACATCGAATGCTGGTTAGCTCAATTTGATTTGATTTGATTTATTATTGTCACATGTATTAACATACAGAGAAAAGTATTGTTTCTTGCGTGCAAAACATATCGTTCATAGAGAAGGAAATGAGAGAGTGCAGAATGTGGTGTTACAGTCACAGTTAGTGGAGACTGGACGGCAGGTTCATGATGTAGAATGATGCAGCCAACAGCTGAGGTTATTCATGAAGGCTCTGTCTTCTCTACCTTGCCGCTCGCCTGAGCTGTGATGATTCTCAGGTTAAATTTACCACCAGTCAGCCCTCCCCCTCGAAGGGACTATGACAACTTTACCAATGTTGCTTGAGTCCTGAGTTGGAAGCGATTTCAGTCATTGGAATGGAACTATTACCAGGGAAGGAATTGGAAATGTTAACTCCAACAGAATTCTTCTGTTTATCAAATGTGTGGAACATTGGCTAATATTCTGTTCCACCAGAAGAACAACTACAAAACATCATGGCTACACCCACAGTTCAAACACTGGCACCTCATTTATTACACCATCATCAGTCCCAGAATCACAAAGATATTCACACCACCAGAGCAGTGGTGGGTTGTCAACTGCCGGGCTGATTGTTGATTTATTTGTTCAATTATGCCTTTCAAACTGGCTCCCAAAAGGCAATTAAAGCAGCAGCAACATCCACAAATTTCAATGTCAAAGCTTCTGAAGGACTCAATCAATAGAAACCAATTCCAACAATGCCTTAGGGAAAAACTTTCAAACTTCAATGAAGAACAGAAGAAGAGTGTCCATAGTGCTTGGGATGTCTGTAATGCCTCCAAAAATGCACTTAGATTTTCTGCCAGGCAACATCAGGATTGATTTGATAAAAATGATCAGCATATCAATCAATCTGATTGATTGTAAGCACAAGTATTTCTGCCTGGCAATATCAGACAAACTCAGTTCAGAAGAAACTGACTTATCAACAAGCTGATAACTGACTTATTAATAAGCGAAGGATGGTTACAAAGGTAAGTCCAAGGCATGAAGAATATTTGGTGGCATATAAGGCAAAGCTATTTCAACACCTTACTAAAAATAAATGAAATCCGTGGCTTCTTCATTACCACATTTATGGACTAAGTATTCAAGGACCAGGTCTTCTGAAGCCTGAGGCGATCTGAAGGATGTTGTCAAAGTCCATTAATGGGGGCATTCTGAAGACCTTGTCAATATTGATTCTCAATTGAAAAGAGTGCTTTCAACTCAATCCCACAATACCCAGTTAGAGATGAGTTTGGTACTCTGCTACCATTTATGGAGGTGATAAAATCCATCACAAATAAAGAAAAAGCAACAGGAGGTGATTGTATCCCCATTGAAATCTTAAAGCGTAGAAGAGAGGAATTAACATTACATGTCCATGCTTTTATCTGGAAGGAAGAGCAAGTCCTGAATTCTCTTAACACCACCATGACAATCTTCAAGAAAGAGGTAAAATCTAATTATGGAAATCACATAGGCATCTTTCTGCTTTCCATTATGGGAAATATTATTACACAAACCTAGGCGAATTATTACATTTTCTGAAGAGCAACTCCCCAAATTTCAATGTGTGTTTATACTATGAAGAGACACAACTGATATGATTTTTACAACTCACCAGCAACAAGGAAAACGTAGCAAATGACACCAACTTTTCCTCATAGTGTTCTTTGACCTTGACAAAGGTCATTGACTCTAAATTGTGAGGCATTCTGGAAAATTCTGGAAGATTCGATGTCCTTGAAAATTCATTACCATCCTTCACTTGCTTCATGATGAAATGAGAGCAGTGATCCTTAATAACAGATCCATAACAGTTTGAGGTTAAGCAAAGAAAATAAGATTTTTGTCATCACTCCAACTCTTTTATTTCTCACTGCCATGCTCTAGCTAACTAGAGACAGATTCCCTGCTGAAGTGCAATTTATTTATCAAATAGATGGTATGCTATTTAATCAATGATGTCTTCAAACTCTAAGACTACCTGACCTCAGTCATTGAGCTCTTATAAACTGTTGATGCTAAGTGCTGTTTCAGAAATAGATCTCCAGAGAGTCATCAATGCAGTTACTTAAATATACAAGAATATGGGATTTATACTCAACACTCAGGTGACTAAAGTTCTTCATCAGCAAATCCAAATGTACATAACCTTTGATTAGGATTCATGATGAGGGCATGGAAAATGTGCGACACTTCCAATACCTTGAATATTATCTTTATAGAAGGCTGACATTGACAAAGAAGTTCAGCGTCAACTGAAATCTGCTGGTTCAGCCTTTGGCCACCTGAGGAAGCAAGTGTTTGAAGATCACAACATCAAAACTGAAACTAAGCTCGTGGTCTATCTTGCAGTTGTGATCTCTTCCATAGTGTACAAGGCTGAAACCTGGATAATGTTTAGGAAGCATCTCAAAGTAATGGAGTCATGCCAGTGGAAAATTTTGTATATTAATTGGAAGAACAGATCAAGCAACATCAGTGTTGCAGTCACAAAAGTATTGAGACTGCCATCCTCCCTTAGCTCATTGGGCTGGTCAAATATATCAGATACTATGCTCCCAAATCATGTCTTCTCCTAGCTCAGACAGGTTAGACATATCAGAGGAGAACGGAAGAAGTGTGTCAGAAAGCCAATATGACGAAATGCAATACTGATATCAACTGAGAGACCATTGTCTTGGATGGAACCAGTTGGTGGCAATATCTGTGGAAAGGATTCTAGCATTTTGGGAACCAACAAGGGCAAGGTCCTAAGAAGAGGAAAAGCAACAGCGGAGGAAAGAACCCAAACTCGTAACACACAACCAGACACCCCACATATGTTCTATGTGCCATAAGGTCTGCAGATTTCATATCAGCCTCATCAGCCATTTTCAGACTTATAGAAGACAATAGTCTGCACTAGAGAGGGACAGTCAGTTAAGAATAATTTATTAACTGCCAAGTGTAATCCCAGTCGAGAGTGAGGTAATAAAAAAAGGATATTCGTCTGTCAATTACTGGCTGTATGACTTGAGCCTTGAATATGGGGAGGGAAGAATTACCTCACTTTTAGCCAATTGAATTAATGTGAACTGAACCTAATTTGGCACAAAGACTCAGAATTGAGATTAAATATGAAAGGATTCAAGACGCACCATCATTCTTATGATGACGACTCATGTGATATATGGCTCAAGATCAAATCAGGGCAAATACAAAATCTGGGATTTTCTGGTGCCGCCCATTGCCGGGATCCACCAGTCCTATTGAAAGTTACTGGACTAATCTCACTACAGGGCCACAAAATCTGACTAAAGATTCAGCCTGTTTTGTCAGCATCTGAGCGAATCCAGGCTGTCATTTGGGGGACAGTGAGGTGGTGAAAGAATACCCTTGCTGTCTTTTGTTAAGTATATTTAGCATTCTTACTTAATAAGTTCTATTTTGATTCACTACATCCGATTTGCATCTCTCACCTGATTCTACCTTTTAAGTCAGCTCAGCAAAAATCGTAGAACTATAAAAAAGGAGGCCATTCAGCCCACTGGGCCTGCACCATTTGAAACAAAAGCAAGTTATCTATTCTAATCCCATTTTACAGCACTCAGTCCTAGCCTCGTAGGTTACAGCACTTCAGGCCTAGACCTAGGTACCTTTTGAATGAGTTAAAGATTTCTGTCTCACCCACCATCTGGGCTACAAATTCCAGATATCTACCACCCTTTTTCCAAATACCCCCACTAATCCATGTGCCAATCACATTAAGTCAGATAATTGATCTCTCATTTGGGGAAAAAATGTCTTCTCTGCCTACTATATCTAGGCCCATCATAATTTTTTGCACCTCAATCAAATCGTCCTTCAGTGTCCTCTAGTCCAAGGAAAACAACCCTAGTGAACCTAATCTCTCCTCATAGCTCTGAATTTTCATCCCTGGCAACATTCTTGTAAATCTGTTCTGTACTCTCACCAAAGCAATACTATCAAACCACAAGGTTGTGCTCCTGCTCCCAGCTTACAAACAAAAACTGAAGTGGGAGATTCCATCAAAGAGGGTCATGCAATGTTGGTCTGAGGAATTGGATGATCTATTGGGCTACTTGGAGTAAGTGGCCTGCTCAGTATCTAAAAACTCTGCGATCAGCCTGAACAAATACACCACTACAGTAACTGACTTTATTAATAAGTGTGTAGGAGACTGCGTGCCAAAAAAGCAAATCCGTGTGTTCCCCAACTAGAAACCATGGATGAGTAGGGACATTCACTGCAATCCAGATCTGAGGCACTCAAATCAGACGACACTGACCTATGCAAGAAAGCCAGAGACAATCTAAGAAGATCCATTAAAGATGTCAAAAGACAATACGGACCAAGCTAAAGTCCCAAGCTAACCACACTGACCTCTGCCGACTATGGCAAGGTTTGTAAGACATAACAGACTACAAGATGAAAGCATGTAAACTTGTTAGCTCCAACACACTCCTCCCTAATGAGCTCAATGCATTCTATGCCCGTTTTGAGCAAGAGGTCAGCTAGAGCATGCCTTCCAACCTGGAAGCCCTGGATGAACCAGTATCTGGGGTCACAATAGCAGATGCCAGAGCAGCTTTCTTGAAAGTCAGTGCACAGAAAGCAACTGGCCTGGATTGGGTATCCAGACGTGCGTTCAGATCCTGCTTGGATCAACTGGTGGGGGTATTCACAGCCAGCATCAACCTCTCTTTACAACAATCTGAGGTCCCTAAGTCCTTCAAAAAGATGACAATCATCTTAGTACCTAAGAAAAACTGAGCAGCATGCCTTAATGACTATCAGCTGGTGGCTCTGACATCCATCATCATGAAGTGGTTCGAAAAGTTAGTCAGGCACAAATCAATTCCAGCCTCCTGGACTACCTGGATCCATTACAGTCGGCCTACCATGGCAACAGATCCACAGCAGACATCATTTCCATAGCCCTGCATTCAACTCTGGAATACCTAGATAACAAGGACACTTATGTCAGAGTCCTATTTAAAATCATAGAATTCTATTTATTGACATCATTTATTGACTATAGCTCAGCTTTCAATACTAATATTCCCACGAAAGCATCTTCAAACTCTGTGGCCTGGGCCTTGGCACCTCCCTCTGCGACTGGATCAAGAGATCCAGTAAGGATAGGTAACAACATCTCCACAATCATCCTCAACATAGGTGCCCCACAAGACTGTATCCTTAGCCCCCTACTATATTCCTCATACACCTATGACTATATGGCCAAATTTCCCTCCAATTCAATTTTCAAGTTTGCTTGACCACAGTAGTGGATCAGATCTCAAACAATGAAGAAACAGAGTACAGGAACGAGATCGAGAATCCGGTGAACTGGAATGGCAACAATAATCTCTCCCTCAATGTCAACTAAACGAAGGAGATTATCATCGACTTCAGGAAGCACAAAGGAGAACATGCCCCTGTCTACATCAATGGGGATAAAGTAGGAAGGATTGAGAACTTCAAGCTTTTAGGTGTTCAGATCACCAGCAATCTGTCCTGGTCCACCCCTCCCTTGCCGACATTATAGTTACGAAAGCTCACCAATGCCTCTACTTTTTCAGAAGACTAAGAAAATATGGCATGTCAGCTACGACTCACCAACTTTTACAGATGCACCATAAAAAGTATCCTTTATAGTTGTATCACAGCTTGGTATGGCTCCTGATATGCCCAAGACCGCAAGGAACCACAAAAGGTTGTGAATGTAGCCCAATCCATCATGCAAACTAGCCTCCCACCCTTTGAATCTGTCTACATTTCCCGCTGCCTCGGCAAAGCAGCCCGCATAATTAAGGACTCCACGCACCCTGAACATTCTCTCCTCCACCTTCTTCCTTTGGGGAAAAGATACAAAAGTCTGAGTTCATGTACTAACCGACTCAAGAGCAGCTTCTTCCCTGCTGCTGTCAGACTTTTGACTGGATTTACCTTGCATTAAATTGATCTTTTTCCACCTTTCTCTAGATGCTTTTGTAAAAGTTAGTGAGAGTCATAGATGACATGCTAAATTTCCTTAGCCCATCTAGCTGCTGCTAAAACTCTGACATAAGCCTTTATCTCTTCTAGACTCGGCTACTCCAGTGCTTTATTGTGTGGCCACCCATTTTGCATCCTCAATAAACTTAAGAGCATCTAAAATTCTTCTGCAAATAACTGCACAAAATATGCTGACTCCTTTACTCATTGATGTACATTGACGTCTCATCCTCAACATCTCAAATTCAACCTTCAAAATGTAGAAGCTACAACACAGAAACAGAACATGTGACTCAATCAGACTGTGATATTGTTTACGCCACACACGTACAAATAAATTTAATTATATTTGTTCATCCTTCTCACTTTTCCATCACCCATTTATGCCATGTTGATTGAACTTGAACATAAGAACTCGGAGCAGGAGTAGGCCATCTGGCTTCTCGAGTCTGCGCCACCATTCGATAAGATCATGGCTGATCCTTCCGTGGACTGAGCTCCACTTACAGCTCACCACCACTCTTAATTTCTTTACTCTTCAAAAATTTATCTAACCTTGCCTTAAAATCATTCAATGAAGTAGTCTCAACTGCTTCATTATGCAGAGAATTCCACAGAATCACAACAGTTTGCTTGAAGTTCCTCCACAACTCAATTCTAAATCTATTCCTCCTTATTTTGAGGCCATGTCCCCTAGTTCCAGTTTCACCCACCAGCGGAAACAACTTCTCTGCTTCAACTTATCTATTCCCTTCAAAATCTTATATGTTTCCATAAAATCATCTCTCAATCTTCTGAATTCCAATGAGTATAGTCCCAATCTATTCAGCGTCTCCTCATAAGCCAATCTTCTCAACTCTGGAATCAACTTAGTGAATCTCCTTTGCGCCCTCTCCAGCACCGGTATATCCTTTTTCAAGTAAGGAGACCAAAACTGTACATAGTATTCCAGGTGTGGCCTCACCAGCACCTTATACCAGGTGTCAGTCATAGACAGCAGTGGGAAGTTATGCGTGGAGCCTGAAGAGATTGGAGAGGCACTGAACAAATATTTCTCTTCGGTATTCACGCAGGGAGATGTAAATGTAGTTGTGGAGAACACTGAGGTACAGGGTTGCAAAATGGAAAGTATTGAAGTAGATAGGGAGGATGTGCTAGATATTCTTGAGGGTTTGAAGTTAGATAAGTCCCCTGGGTCGGACGGGATTTACCCTAGGATTCTCTGGGAGGCGAGAGAGGCGATTGCAGAGCCTCTGGCTCTGATCTTCAGCTCGTCGTTGGTTACGGGTGTGGTTCCGGAGGACTGGAGGATAGCGAATGTGGTCCCATTGTTCAAGAAGGGGAAGAGAGACCTTCCAGGGAATGATAGGCCAGTGAGTCTTACTTCTGTTGTGGGCAAAGTATTGGAGAGAATTATTAGGGATAGGATTTATAGTTATTTAGAGAGAAATGAATTGATTGGGGATAGTCAGCATGGTTTGGTGAAGGGTAGGTCATGCCTTACTAACCTTATTGAGTTTTTTGAAAAAGTGACCAAAGAGGTGGATGAGGGTAAGGCAGTTGATGTGGTATATATGGACTTTAGTAAGGCGTTCGATAAGGTGGCCCATGGAAGGTTTCTGCAGAAAATGCAGATGTATGGGATTGAGGGTGATTTAACTAATTGGATTAGGAATTGGCTAGCAGATAGAAGACAGAGGGTAGTGGTTGATAGAAGATATTCACCGTGGAGTTCGGTTACTAGTGGAGTACCTCAGGGATCTGTTTTGGGGCCCCTGCTGTTTGTAATTTTTATAAATGATCTGGATGAGGGTATTGAAGGATGGATTAGTAAATTTGCGGATGACACCAAAGTCGGAGGAATGGTAGATAGTGAAGAGGGGTGTTATAGTTTGCAGAGAGATTGGACAAGTTGCAGAGCTGGGCCGAGAGGTGGCAAATGGAGTTTAATGTGGAAAAGTGTGAGGTAATTCACTTTGGCAGGAATAACAAATGTGTAGAGTATAGGACTAATGGTAGGACTCTCAATAGTGTTGATGAACAGAGGGATCTTGGTGTATATGTTAATAGATCCCTGAAAGTTGGCAATCAAGTCGATAAGGCTGTTAAGAAGGCATATGGAATCTTAGCTTTTATTGGTAGGGGGATTGAATTTCAGAGCCGCAACGTCATGTTGCAACTGTACAAAACTCTAGTGCGGCCGCACTTGGAGTATTGTGTGCAGTTCTGGTCCCCGCATTATAAGAAAGAAGTGGAGGCATTGGAGAGGGTACAGAGGAGGTTTACCAGGATGTTGCCTGGTATGGAGGGCAGATTTTATGAGGAGAGGCTGAGGGATTTGAGGTTGTTTTCGTTACAAAGAAGGCGGCTAAGAGGAGACCTTATTGAAACATATAAGATGATTAGAGGTTTAGATAGGGTGGACAGTGATAGCCTTTTTCCTAAGATGGAGAAAGCTAGCACGAAGGGACATAACTTTAAATTAAGGGGTGGTGGTTATAGGACGGATGTCAGAGGTAGGTTCTTTACCCAGAGGGTGGTAAGGGTATGGAATGCCCTGCCTGCATCAGTTGTAGATGCGCCAAGTTTGGTGGCATTTAAGAGGTTAGTAGATAAGTTTATGGACGAAAAGGGAATGGTTTAGGTTAGAGGGTCATTGCTTTTTCCTAATTGGTCGGCGCAACATCGAAGGCCGAAGGGCCTGTTCTATGCTTTAATGTTCTATGTTCTATTATACAGCTGCAACACAACATCACTGTTTTTAAACTCCATCCCTCTCGTAATGAAGGACAAAATTCCATTTGCCTTCTTAATTATTTGTTGTACCTGCAAACCAACTCCTTGTGATTTTTGCACAAGGACACCCAGATCCCTCTGCACAGTAGCAAGCTACAATTTTTTACCTTTTAAATAATGGTAAAATATTCCTACCAAAATGGATGACCACACATTTAGCAACATTATAACTTCATTTGCCAGACTCTTGCCCGCTCATTTCGACTATCCATATCCCTTTGCAGACTTTCAGCATTCTCCACACACTTTGCTCTGCCACTCATCCACAAATTTTAATACCCTACACTTGGTCTCCAATACCAAATCATCTACGTAAATCATAAGCAATTGCAGTCCCAACACTGATCCCTGAGGCACATCACCAGTCATTGATCACCAACCAGAAAAACACCCATTTACTTCCATTCTTTGGTTTCCATTAGTTAACCAGAATTGAATTTCACTGCCTCAAATTCTGTGTGAATCAGTTTTTCTGACCCCTGTTGCAAATTGCTTATGTTTAATCATGTGAATATGACCCTTTACTCTTGTCTCTTATCTACTGAAAGCTGTCTGCTTCTACTACTCTATCTCATCCTTTTATAATTAAAAAAAAACCTGTCATGAAGTTACACCATAATCAGTTGTTGTTCTAACAAAAAGTATCTCTTTTTTTAAACTTTTCTTTATGTTTATATTTCTTGGATATCAGGTTTGTATTCTTTTGTATATCAAGTAGCATTCTAGTGAATTTGAGGTGTATCCTCTCTAAAGCCTCACTACCTCCCTTGTAGCCTGAAGCCCAGTAGCATGCATGGTACTATCAATGAGTTCTTATTAAGATTTTGTAGACTCATCATTATCTTTTGGCTTTTATATTCTTTACTCTTGAAATACAATCTCAAATTTCATTAGATATTTGACAGCATTATTGTTCCATGAACTGTTATTCCCAGGGTGCTTTGCTCTTTCTCAGAATTAAACGTATTTCACCTATCTCCATATTTGGCAGCAATATTTGGGGTCGGGGATGCTGAGGGCGTGGGTCGGTGCTGAGAGGTGTGGGGGGTGGTGCTTAGGGGGCTGTGGGGGGGTGTGAGGGAGGGTGGGAAGCGGGGGTGTGGGTGAGGCAGATATGGCAGGGCCAGGGGGGTATGGTGGGGGTGCAGCAGTGGAGGAGCAGCACTGTTGGGGTCCCAGGCTGACCAGCAAACGGTGGGGCCTCTGCTCATGATTTTCAGACTCTGGCATGAATAGGCCCTGCACCCGAACTTTTAATGAGATTTGCGATTATGACCTCTTCTTTGCAAAGAGTGTGGAAGATTCAAGTCTGAAGTTGAACTGAAAATATAGTCATGATTTACACCAATTTTCTCGCCAATTCATTGTTGGGAGAATTGTCCCCATTATTTCCCCTTTTTAAAAACAAAATGTTTCACCTAAAAGTTATTGACATTGAAATTCTGCAGCCATTTTAGTTAATTTTATAATGTTATTACTATCACTTTCCAGTTCACTCTTCTTCCTAAAAAAATGAACTATACCTCCTATTTTGGCACCAGCTGAAAATTCCTCCATCACTCCTTTAGATCTATGTCCATGTGATTGACATTCACAGTAAGTAAAAGTGAGCCCAGAACTGAAACCTACCAGTCCCCACTTTCAATCATGGAAAAATTACCCTTATCACCTATTCTCTGTAATCACTCTCACAAATGCCTATCTTTCCATTTTCCTTTCAACTTCTGAAGCTGTTTTAAAACCCACTTCTTTTACCAAACTTTTAATATCCGTGTAATATCTTCATCTTTGGTTCAGTGCCAGTGTTTGTCCAATCATGCTTCTGAAAAGCATTGAGTAATTCTGGCTCAAAAAAATGCAGGGGTGAAATTAAAGAGAAAATTAGGAAAGCAAAGAGTGGATATAAAAACATAATGGCAAGTGCAATTAAAGAAAACCTAAATTTGTTTTACAAATGCATAAAAGCCAAAATAATAATTAAAGAAAGAGTAGGGATAATTAGAGAACAAAAGTATAATTTGTGTGTGGAGGTGGAAGACATGGGCATACTTTGAAATAAATACTTTGTATCTGTTTCCACAAAAGAGAGGAATGAAATATTGGATGAAATAAACATAGTGAAGGAGAAAGTATTAATGTGTTTCGCATTGTTAAAAGTGGGTAAGTCACTAAGCTCAGATGAAAGCTTGTGATGAAATCTATCCCAAGCTTCTCAGGGAAGCAAGGGAAGAAATAAGAGAAGCTCTAGCCTTCATCTTCCAACCCTCCCTAGCTAAAGGTAAGGGTGTTAGAAGAGAAAAGGATGGTTAGCATTATATAATTGTTTAAAAAGGAATAAAGGATATGACAAGCAATTACAGGTTAATCAGCTTAACTTCAAAGGTAGGGAAATCATTGGAAAGCAAATCTGAGACAGTGTAAATTGTCATAGGAGGAGTTACGGAAGAATAAAAATAGTCAGCATAGATCCATTAAGTGAAGATCATGCCTGTCAGACTTGTTTGGATTTTTTTGAAAGAGTAACAAGGATGATCAATAAGAGTTTGATGCAGTGTACGTGGATTTTAGCAAGGCTTTTGGTAAGATCCCACATGGCAGACTGGTTAGAAAATAAAAATGCGTATAAAATGCATTACGTTAATTTAGATGCATGCATGAGATCCTAATCATGCCCATTTTTGGGCCTTGGGTAAAGAGGAAGCTTGCCGCCGAGGCAGATGCAAATCACACTATTCACCTCATGCCCGACTTCACCAAATTTTGGCACCTGAAAATGAGCGCAACTTGATGGTAAAATTGGGTCCTCTGAAACCATTGTCAGAAAAACCCATCTGATTCATTGATGTCCTTTGAGAAGGAAATCTGGCATCTTTAGCCTACATGTGAGTCCAGAGCCCTATCTTTAAGTCTAATTCATTAATCTTTACCCCAATCATCAAGGGAGCTAGTATTGAATCCTGAGTAATTCCAATGGAAACAGTAAGAAAAACACCTTACTTCCTTCCATTGAGCTAGTTCTGGATTCAGCTTGTGTTCTCTTGGTTTATATGCAATAAATGTTGGCCAGCCATCAAAACCCATGTCTCACAAATTAATTTAAGAAAATAAAGAGGAGATTTATAAGAATGTGGCCAGGAATCAAGAATTTTTGCGACGAGGAAAGGTTGGATAGTTATGCTTTGGTTTTTTTTTGAACAGAGGATGCTGAGGGGAGATTTAATTGAGGTGCACAAAACTATGAGGAACTTAAACAGATAGTCTGAAGAACCTGAAAGCTTGGTAGATGTAGAAGCCCTCATCACATTGAGAAATACTTCGATGTGCACTTGAGATTCCACAATCTACAGATCGTAGAGTCATGGAGGTTTATAGCATGGAAACAGGCCCTTCCATTCCATTTGTCAATGCTACCTTTTTTAAACCCCTAAGCTCATGCCATTTGGTCCATATCCTTCTATATCCATCTTATCCATGTAATTATCTAAATGCTTCTTAAAAGATAAAATTGTATCCACCTTTACTACTACCTCTGGCAGCTTGTTCCAGATACTCACCACTTTCTGTGTGGATAAAATTGTCCCTCTTGACTCTTTTGTGTCTTCCCCCTCTCACCTTAAACCTATGCCTTCTAGTTTTAGACTGAACTACCTTTGGAAAAAGATATTGACTATCTATCTGCTTATGCCCCTCATTATTTTATAGACCTCTATAAGATCACCCCTCAGCCTCCTACTCTCCAAAGCAACAAGTCGCAGTTTATTCAGCCTCTCCTTATAACTCAAACCATCAAGTCCCAGAAGCATCCTAATAAATCTTTTCTGTGCTCTTTTTAGTTTAGTAATATCCTTTCTATAATAGGGTGACCAGAACTGCACGTAGTATTTCAAGTGTGGCCTTACCAATGTCTTGTACAACTTCAACAACACCTAACTCCTATATTCAATGTTTTGACCACTGAAACCAAGCATGCCAAATGCCTTCTTCATCACTCTGTCCACTTGTGACTCCACTTTCAAGGAGCTGTGCACATGTAACTCAGATCCCTTTGTTCTGTAACTCTCCCTCGTGCCCTATCATTAACTGAGTAAGGCCTGCCCTGGTTCAATCTATCAAAATGCATCACCCAGCATTTGTCTAAATTAAACTCCATCTGCCATTTATCAGCCCACTGGCCCAATCAATCAAGATCCCATTGCAATCAGAGATAACTTTCTTCACTGTCCACTATACGACCAATATTGGTGTCATCTGCAAACTTAATAATGATGCCTTTTATATTCTCACCCAAATCATTAATATGAATGACAAATGACAGTGGACACAGCACTGATCTCTAAGGGACACTGCTGGTCACGGGCCTCCGGTTTGAAAAACAACCCTCTACAACCACCCTCTGGTTTCTGTTAAGAAGTCAATTTTGTATCTATTTAGATACCTCAACCTGGATCCCGTGAGATTTAACCTTATGCAGCAATCTACTACGCGGTATCTTGTCATGGGCCTTGCTAACATCCATGTAGATAATATCAACTGCACTGCCCTCATCTATCTTCTTGGTTATCCCTTCAAAAAAATTCAAATTTGTGAAACATGATTTTCCACTCACAAAGCCATGCTCTGTGTCCCTAATCAGTCCTTGCATCTCTAAATGCCTGTTGATCCAGAAGCTGTAAACAGAGATTAATCCGGATTACTCTTTTATAGATAACACAGACACAATGTGCCAAATGACCTCTTTCTGTGCATAAAGGTTTCCATGTTTCTATTAAATCTCCTACATCAATACAAATTGTTCTTGCTGCTGTTGCACCTGAGCACTCCACTTAGAGTAATATCACAATAATGAATTAGTTACTAAAAAATAAAATCATGGTTGCAAAGAAAATGTGAAAATTACAGATAAATTAGCTACATGAGCATGCTAGTAAAATGATTACTAAATTATTGAAGAGTTAGAAGAGTATTTTTTGGAAGAGCCACCAAATTTCCGAGCCAGTCACTTGGTAAAACAAATATCTGTACTGTATAAGAAAAAGGACTTGGCATACATTGCAAAGACAACGTAGCATTTATTATTTACATCAGGAAAAAGCTTTAATGTAATCTGGTGTCAAGATTTACTTTGTCCAGGAAAACTTAGTAAGGAACACCACAAGATTCTGTGCATGCTGGATTGACATGCTGTTGAGGGAATCACAGCGAATACAGGGCTACTGGTGGCCTTTTTGAAAGGTGAGGCATAGCTATACATGCCTCACAAAGCCAGCATGTTACCATGGCATTGGAGTCTTCCTGTGGAATCCTACTACTAGATTCTGACAACAAAATCCCAACTGCATCCCACTGATCATTATCCAATACTGCGGCTCAGATTCTGTTAATTATAAATTAATGTGCAGTATAAAATGCTGTTCTGCACATCAGTTGCCAACACCATTATTAACTCCCCACTAGCATATGTATATACAAAGGTCTAGGTGAGGCAATGTCTCACTTGCCTCACCTGATGAGCTGCCTTTAAGGTATGCCATGATATAGCTTGAGGATACCAAAACCCCCATCCACACCCTTCCCTGCTTGAATGCAATGCAAACACAGTGGGGGTCATTTTCAACTTTGCCATCTGGGTGGTAACCTGGCAGAATGGATCGCCCGTCCATTATGCAACTTGCCTGATTTTCATTCCATTGAAATGAGTGGGAAAAATGCACAGAACCAACAAAAAAATCCGTAATCCACATTATTCTGGAAAGAAATTAAAACATCTTACTACGTTTGTGAATTTGTCCACTAATGCCACTGCATTCCTCAAAGAGTTAACGGCATTATAACTGAAAAGCAGCTTTCTTTGCCTTTTGTATTTGGAAGCCAATGTCTTTCAGCCAATTATTGGGAATATTTGTTCACTTTTTTGCATGAAACAATACTTGAGCTGTGTTCATTACCTTTTGCTTCTCAGATCCCATGTATGCATCAGGTCCAGAATATGGAAGTTTGACAGGTCATAATAAACTGTTCCTTTTTCAGGTATCGTGCTTTTTTGGCTTTTATGTATGAATAGGAAATGGCTAAAGGCACCTGTGTTATTGCAGGTCCCATAGGCAGCTGCTCAGCTAATGAATGCCTGATTATGTGTTAACATGCTTTGTCAGATATTGGCAGAATCCATTCTGTTCTCTTTCTTGCCTTTTCAGTAAGGGTGCCTTTGACAGACAGGTTACCATTTATAAAAATGTTGTCCATCAAGCTGTGGAAAGACAATGGTGTTTTCTGTAGCCAGTGACTGTGGGAAACTTTCCTTTGGCTATTCAAGCAATTTTAGTAGCTTACATTTGATAGAGTAGAATGATGAGTGCAAAAAAACTATAATTAGGATAAACTTATACAGATAATTATAACATAGTGATTCTGTTATCTAATTTTACACAATTGCAAAAAAAAAGCCTGTTCTTAAAGCAAAAGAATTTAACAGAATGGTTACTATAGTCAATGGGAACTTACTACCAGATCTTACATCTACATGTTTTGAATTTACTTACTTAGCAGCATTGGGATAAATTTAACTCACACCACCGGCTGGGTTCCTGAAGAATGGGCAGCCAGCAGTAGAAATTAGGGTGGGTGCCTCAGCCGCCTTCATTGATGCCCAAGGCCAACTTGATGCCATATTCAGGAAACTGTGTTAATAGGTGTGAAACCCACCTGCCAGAAACAGGAGAATGGCTACATAAATAGGCAAATTGGAATCCCATTCTGATTGTAAAACCACAAATGAAATATTCAGGTACTGAATATTTGGCATTGAATATGTGCCAAACATGTTCTGGCTAGTTCATTTTAAAAAGAGGTCTAGGATATGCCAACAGTTTAGCTTTGAAGGTCAACGAAAAGTAGAAGTGCTTCTCCAATTCATTTGTGCTGCCACCATTCCCCAATTGCTTTCACCACCCCAAACACAGCTAGCCAGCGGGCTCAGTATAGGAACCAGTCAAATTCTCACCTTACTGACTACTATGTTACAGTAATGCACCCATTTTACAGCATTTAAAATGAGGGCCACAGCCAAACCTTGGCCTGCAGCTGAGGATAACATATACTTTTATAGTGCAAGTCAATTTCCCCCCATTATTTCCTATTGAACGATTTATTTGAAAGCATGACAAGCAGGGGCATAATTTTATATATTTCATTGCTTTGTAGGAGAAGATGACAGATGAAAGCTAGAATTCTCCAAATGTCCTGCCAGCGAGGACACAGAATTTGGCACTCAGCCAAATCTCCAGTCACTGTAGCGGGACTGGCGAAAGCCATCCACGAGTGAGATCCAAAAATTACAGCCATAACCATCCAAGCTATTTACCAGGATATTCACATGTCACAATAAACTTTTCCCGATATAGCTTTTTACTTAAACTTGGTCCGTTGTACACAAACTATATGGTGACCATTGACATGATTCCAATTGTTTTAAGTATCTTTTGAATTTTCCTTGTAAGTTAAACAGAGACTGAAATCTTTTCATTTCCTTTTTGATTATTTTAATTTTTATCCATATTTTCCAGACTATGATGAATAGTTCTAGTTTGATTTAAGCTGTTAGAAATGCAGTCATTATAAAATGATGATGCTGATTGTTAACAATGTGACTAATTCATAAACAGCTATGTTAATACAATGTATAAATATAAATATGGCACTAAAAGACTTTTGTTCGTTTGACTACAAACACAAAACCATCTGGCAATGCTCTGGGGCCTTGGATTTGAATCCCACTATGGCAAATGGTGAAATTTGAATTCAATAAAATCTGGAATTAAAAGTCTAATGATGACCATGAAACCATTGTCGATTGTTGTAAAACCTGTCTAGTTCACTGATGTCCTGGGAATGAAATCTGTCATCCTTACCTGGCCTGGCCTACGTATGACTTCAGACCCATAGCAGTGTGGTTGACTTTTAAATGCCCTTAGGGATGGGCAATAAATGCTGGCCCAGCCAGAGATGCTCACATCCCATGAACAAATAAAAAAAAACTGGTAAGATAATTTCAGTACACCATTGTTGTCTGGAGTGAAGTGAATAATGGCCATGCTGTCATAAGAAATTAAGGATTGAATTTTCCCAGACTCTTGGAGATAGAATGAAGACAGGAAGGGAGCAAGCAAATTCTTAAAATAATGCTCCAGGTCAGTTTGCTGATGGGTTCCTAATGCTGCTTTTCTCAGGGGCTTCTGTGTACACTGCTGAGAAGCCACCCACCTGTGTCAGAGTACCATTTTAGATTGTTAAGTGACTATCGACAGCCTTCACACCACATGACAATTTTGTTCGTGTCACACTGATTCCTCCAGAGTCAACACTTTGACAAGTTAGAGGAGGCAACCAGATATCGGGAGATTGAGGATCGGTTACAGCTGAAGGAGTTCTAAATGTTTCCAGAAGAAAATACCAGAGCTGCTGTGTTTTCATGACACACCTTGCCATCTGGATTTTGTGCAGACAGATGTCTCCAATTGCCATGGTTCTGATACCAATGACGGTTCCCTGCTGCTCGAGCCTCAACAACTGGCCACACAATGAAAGGCTGCTAGTCTCTCCAGAAGTGAGCCATGCAACTTCACCCTCCAGAATAATTCATTTGTCATCCCAAAATGGATGGCAAATATGAAGGTAACCTTTCAAGTGGCCGCCTCAATTCAGCCAGGAAGCATATTGCCACCTTGAGCAGATTTATGATCCTAAATGACTCAGACAACATAGCCCGAAGTATTTCATCAAGCAAAAGGAGCGGAGGACCAAGAAAAGGAGAGAATAACTCAAATGGTTCCCATGTCTTTTCTATGTGATGTTAGCAGAATTTTGGATTGGGAAATAATTTCTATCATCTGAGGAGTTTAAAAAAAGATTTACAAAATGGTTAAACTTGAAACTATAAAATATATGATGACTATTGTCAATTGCAGACAAAACACAATTTGCATATTTAATGTTCTTGGAAATGTTGATGTTCCCTGGCAGCATGCTTTTTATATGAAAACTCCTTTGCCACTTGTGCAAATCTACTCCAGAGCTTTATAATAAAAATGACTTTGAAATAGGACTGTGACAAACATGAAACATCCAGCCTTTTGAATTAAATGATTTGGAGAAATGTAAACTGTACAGAGAAAAATGCATCCCATCTAATGAAGTGAGCAAAGTTCTTAAGCATGGTGGAAGAACATCAAATCTCGCTTCTTCAAGTTACGCCAGTATTTTTAAATGTCTTGTTGATGATGTGACTAAATGGTCAGTGCTGACACAAAGTACAAGCAGGGGGCTGAATCAGTGAGCTGTGAATAGTAACAAATGCTGGTTGCTACAAGAGGGAAGAAAATAGCGTCAGCTGCATGTCTGCACTGATAGAAATTGTGAATAAACGAAAAGAATGTAGGTCAACATATTTCATTTCTTTGTCCACACTCCATCTGAAGACATTTCAGAATCAAATTATCTAAAAAATTTTCAAATACTGCAGTTCACTTTACACTTTAAATACATACAATATGTAAACAAAACTGTCACAATTTTCTAATTGGTTTCCGGAAAATTTTAGTCAATTCAAAATAGTGAAATTGATTGGTTCAAATTTAGTTTCAAAATGCCACTTTTAAAATCCTGTCAGTTGTGTCATTAAGCTTAATAGGAGGAAAGACTATTTTAAGACTGTTTTAAGACCATTATCGTCACATTAATACAAAGGGGTAATAGTAAATCAACAGTTCATTTTCCACTCTGTCTGACTTTCTTTTCCATTGATCTCATTGATACCAGGGATGAAAAAATTAATTTTAGAAAATAACTTGGCAAGTGTGTGGGAATCAGATAATATCAAAGAGGAATATTGAGATGCACAGAACACAGGGAGAGAAAGATAGGCTAGAATAAGTAATAGTAAGTTAATAGGTGCAGTCAGAATAAGGGAGAAAGTAATAAAGTCTAAGTCAGGGTTACTGTGCATTATATGAAAGCATATGAATGTGGTATAAAGGATTGATGAGTTACAGGTGCAGATTGCCATGTGGAAATGTGGGCCTGATTTTCTCACTCCACTTTGCTACTCCACCAGTGTAGTGGGACAGGAAATTTAAGTGGGACTCAAAAAAATTGGATTCATGCCTGATGTTCATAAGGTCATGATCTTTCCAGGTCACTTTTTGTGATGTGAACAGCCTCGTGTTGGGAACAGCGCAAGGCTGAATTAAATGTTAGGTATTTCATTTAATCCATTTGGTGAGCTCTGGTTGCTATTGTCCAGTCTCATTTGGCTTTCTGACCTCAACAGTGGAGGTTCACGCCAGCAGGGATCACAATGGTCTGCCATTAAGGCCCCCTTCATCCAAGAGGTAGGGGGGCAATGACCCTTGGGCAGTCAGCTTTGGCACTGTCAGTCCAGGACCCAGGCAGTGCCGAAGAGATGGGGCCTCAGTGGGCAGGATCTCACTGTGGTGGGCCAGATGAGGATAGAGCCAGACCACAAGAGTAAGAGAAGAGAGAAGGGAGGACTCTGCATCAGGGGATGGGGTGCTAGTGGTGGGACTGGTGGAGGTCGGGGCCAGCAATTGGAAGTCAGTATCATCTTTCCGGTGGCAATGTTTGGGGGGAACGGGGGATTTGGTGGTGGGAGTGTCAGCCAATTTTTCATAATATTGGGAGATACAGTGAATGTGCAATGGCGCCCTGAAAATTGTTCTGCCTTCCTCTTAGCAGGTTTAGGCTCTTCTCACCACCGCCCCCCCCGCAAACTGGCTTGAATCTCCTGATGGCCTCTGCACCGCATGAAGTGCCACAAATAATGGAGACTCAGCTCATGAAAAAACAAAAAAAAACAGTGGGAAAACCCTCTGTTTATTTTGGGAAATGATATTGTGGCAATTACTGAGATATAGCTCAAAGAAGGGCAAGATTGAGTGTTCGATATTCCTGTATACAAGTTATTCGGGAAAGCTAGGAAGAAAAGGTGCAGTGATGGTGATACTGAATGAGATCATTGCAGTGCAAAGGAAAGAAGAGGCCAGATTTTCATCCTTGGGTAGGGTTTGCAGAGTTGGGAGATTTCACAGCTTCGCAACCCAACCTTTAAAATTATCTGATTACCAGTGAGATTTTCAGTGGGGCAAGGGTGGAGGCAGGCTGAAACAGAAGTGTGAATGGACAACCCTAGCCTGAATACAGAGGCTGCCTGATATGGAGGTGGGCTGGGTGTGAGGCCTGCCTCTGTGTCCCAGCACAGCACAAAATAATAAAGCAAAATCATTTCTCCAGCCTTCACACTGCCACATACGACCTATGCTCCATCCATGCCAACACATGCCCATCGATGCAGTGCCCATATTATGAATTCATGACAACCGATGTTTCCCAACCAGCCACCTTTGCCCTTATCTTCCCCATGTCACTTCGCCTCGTATCCTTGGACGGTTGTTTTAGAGGCTAGATACTTCGGAAAGCTTTGACAGGTTTGACACTTGCTGGATAGCTTTGGCAGATTTGAGAACTTTAACACATACTGGATATCTTTGATAGGTGGACAGCTTCTTAACATTTCCTTGACAACTGGACAACTCTTTACAGTTCCAACAGGTTTTGCATTAAAAATTCATAATCATATTCACTTAACTATTCCCAAAGGGTGCCTTACCTCTTCCAAAGGTGCCTTGAGACCCTTTCCAGAGAGTCCCCAAAGGGGACTTAATTCAGACTTCCTCTTTCCTTTCATAATTTGCACATTCCACAATCCTGTTCTTCTAAAATCTCACTGAAGTCGAGGCAACTGACGATTTAAACAGCCAGCTGCCTCCATTAGTCCTATGTGTGTGAATCCCAGACTCACCTGCGCAAATAAAGGAAATACCACTTTCAGAGATGGATTTTAGCACATTCAACTATTTCTGGGATTTTCACCTTGATAGAGAACCTCTCATCACAGCACAAATCAAGGCCAAGGTGATTCTGAGGGATCAAGGACAGAATAAATTTGTCTAGAACTAAGCAATGAAAAAGGTGCAATCACAGTAGCTCGATGTACTCTTTAGGTCGTCAACTAGTGGAAAGGAACAAACTTGCAAAGAAATTACAGAAATGTGCCAATTGATGGAATAATTATAATGGGAGCCTTTAATTATCCAAACATATCTAATTATAGATGAGATCATGGTAACATAGAGGGCCAAGAGTGGTGAGAGTTCTAGAGTGTGTTCAGAAAAAGGTTCCACAGCAGTATCTGGTCCAATGAAAAAGGGAGGCACAACTGGACCTGGTTATTGGGAATGAGGTGGCTCATGTGGATCAAGTGTCGGTAGGACAACACTTAGGAGATCGTAATCATTGTGTTATAAGGTTTAGACTGGCTATGAAAGAAGACAAAAACATATCAGCACAATCGTAATGGACTGGCCAACTCCAGTGGGGGAAGAAGGGATCTTGGAGTCAAAGGCTGACAAGAAAAATAGTAGTTGAACAATGAGCTAACATCAAATAAGAGCTAATTTGGGCATAGTCAAGATTCATTCTCTCAAAAGGGAAGGATAGGGCAAACAAATCCAGGTTTCCTGGATGATAAAAGAGATAGAACTGAGGATGAAGAAAAAGTATGCTTATATCAGATATCAGGTATAAAATACAATTGAGAACCAGGCTAGATATAATATGTTCTAGGGGGAGATGAAAAAGCAAGTAAGAGAAGCAAAATGAGAGTATGAAATGAGGCTATCAGTTAACATAAAAGGGAATATCAAAGTGTATATATATAGTGAAAGGGTGGTCAAAGGAGGAGTAGGACTGATTAAGGACCAAAAGGGGAATTTACATGTGGGTGGTGGGAGATATGGCTGAGATATTAAATTAATAATTTGTATTCATCTTACCAAGTATAAAGATGATACTCAGATCACTGTGAAAGTGAAGTAGGATGATTTAGAATTGAAAAGGATAAGGTATTGGGTAGGCTGCTTGTACTTAAAGATGATAAGGCACCAGGACTGAAAGAGATGCATCAGAGGATACTGAGTGAAGTGAGATTGGAAATTGTGGAGGCACTGGTCATAATATTCCAATCTTTCTTAGACTCAGCAATGGTGTCAGAGGATTGGAGAATTGTAAATGTTACACTCTTCTTCAGAAGAATGTAAAGATAAACCTAGTAACTATAGCCAGTAAGTTTAATTTAATTGGTGGGGAAACTTTGAGAAACAGCAATCGGAAACTATCGTTATTGACAAATGTGGGTCAGTTAAGGAAAATCAGCATGGGTTTCTTAAGGTAAAACCATGTTTAGCTAACTTGCTGGAGTGTTTTGAAGAGATAGCAGAGATATGGGAATGAATTTCCCTATTCCTCCATCACAGAAATTGTAATGGGCAAGGGGCAGACATATAAGATGATTAGAGGTTTAGATAGGGTGGACAGTGATAGCCTTTTTCCTAGGATGGAGAAAGCTAGCACGAGGGGACATAGCTTTAAATTAAGGGTGGTAGTTATAGGACGGATGTCAGAGGTAGGTTCTTTACCCAGAGGGTGGTAAGGGTATGGAATGCCCTGCCTGCTGCAGTTGTAGATGCGCCAAGTTTGGTGGCGTTTAAGAGGTTAGTAGATAAGTTTATGGACGAAAAGGGAATGGTTTAGGTTAGAGGGTCATTGCTTTTTCCTAATTGGTCGGCGCAACATCGAAGGCCGAAGGGCCTGTTCTGCGCTGTAATGTTCTATGCTCTATGTTCTGTGGAAAGGTTTGTTGACCCTGGGCTGGATTTTCTGGTTTTAGGATGAGCCCAACCAGAAAATCCCTCCCATGAAGGTAATCTGTTGATGTGGTGTACATGAACTTCCAAAAAACATTTGATAGAATACCACACAACAGACTTGTGACTTGTGTTAATAGTTGATCTCTGTGGCACACCCCAATTACAGTTTTCCAACTTGAAAATGATCCAATTAGCTCAAGTCTCTCTTTCTATTATTGCCACTAGATCATATTCTCACACAGCTATTTCTGCTATGGCTCACAACCAACACACTTTGTACTCTTTGTATTCCTCATGGTCCATCTTAGTCTGCTCCTCTGACAGCAGCCATACTTGGAGTATTGCGTACAGTTTTGGTCATCACATTATAAGAAGGATGTGGAAGCATTGGAAAGGAGGCAAAGGAGGTTTACCAGGATGTTGCCTGGTATGATGGAAAGGTCTTATAAGGAAAGGCTGAAGGACTTGATGCTGTTTTCATTAGAGAGAAGAAGGTTTAGAGGTGCCTTAATAGAAGCATATAAGATAATCAGAAGATTAGATAGGATGGACAGTGAGAATCTTTTTCCTCAGATGGAGATGGCTTCTTTGAGGGGATGTAGCTTTAAATTGAAGGGTGATAGATGTAGGGCAGAGGCAGGTTCTTTACTCAGAGAGTAGTAAGAGCGTGGAATGCCCAGCCTGCAACAGCAATGGACTTTCCACCTTTAAGGGCATTTAAATGGTTATCAGACAAGCATATGGATGATATTGGAACAGTGTAGGTTAGATGAGCTTTAGATTGGTTTCACAGGTTGGTGCAACATTGAGGGCCGAAGGGCCTGTACTACGCTGTAGTGTTCTATTTTCTATTGAATACGGTACTGTACCCTTCTCCAACACTATCCAACATTCTCACTCCTTTTTGCATCCTCTTTTTGTTTCTACTTTTGAGCATCCTCCAGCCAATTTAGTTTAAACTCTTCCCAAGTACATATGAATCTCCTCCTTTAGGAAGTTGGTCCCATTTGAGGTGCAGCCCGGTCTTACATCTATGGGTGTAGAATACCTCTAACATCTATGGGGGTAGAATAGAGCCAATATTTCAAGTTTTGATGACCCTTCAGCAGAGCTGAGAGCAGAGAGAATCAGTAGAGATTTATATTATGAGGGTGGTGGGTGGAGGGCTGTAGAATGAAACGAAGAGAATATAAATGAGGATACAGAAGGTTGAGACGGTGCTAAAAGTGTGTATTAAGTGATCCGAATGTGTGAATAGCAGAACAGAATGGGAATGGAGGGATATAGAAAACTGATATAAAATAGGCATCATGAGCCATGGGAGTCCCCTGGAAAGTGTGTAAATTGTCGATGATATTGATGTATTTGTTTTATCCTACAAGTACTTTGGTCCCCCTTGTTGTCTAACAAGGGGCATACACGCAATGGGTTGTGAGAGGGCTGCTCTTGGATTTTTTTCGAGAGTATCCTAGTGCTTCACATCATTAGTGTACGCTTGACCTGGACCATTTGATAGGCAACACGACAGCTCAGTGACAATTGCTGTGCTGTGCAGATACATGGATTTGGGCCTGTGTCTGTGGGAGTTTGTGCATTCTCCCTGTGCTTGCGTAGGTTTTCTCCAGGTGCTCTGGTTTCCTCCCATATCCCAAAGATGTGCTCTTAGGCTGATTGGCAGAACAAATTCTCCTTAAATTATCTCAAATTTGGTTTCAATGCATAGATCTATAAACATAGACAGGGATCACGGGTAGAAGTGGGAACATCGAGGTGGCGGCGTGGGCTCGTTGGGCCGAAGGGCCTGTTTCCCGTGCTGTTTTGTTCTTTGTTCTTTGTTCTCTGTAAACACAGTAAGAAGTCTCATAACACCAGGTTAAATCCAACAGGTTTATTTGGTAGCAAATACCACCAGTTTTCTGAGCGCTACTGTTTTGTCTGGTGAATGGGGGATCTGCTCACCAACAGAGCATATAAAGACATAACATAATTTACAGAATACTGATTGAAATGTGACCCTTTGCAGTTAATCAAGTCTTAAAGGTAGATACAATGTGAGTGGAGAGAGCATGAAGCACAGGTTAATGAGATGTGTATTGTCTCCAGACAAGACAGTTAGTGAGGTTTTGCAAGTCCAAGCAAGTCATGGGGGTTACACATAGTGTGACATAAACCCAAGATCCTGGTTGACACCATCCTCATGCGTGCATGCATGATTCTCAACGACGAAGGATGAATGAACACTGTCAACAATCACCAGGCAAGACTGTTTTCTTCCTGTTGGGAAAACTTCAGCGGTCACGGGCATTCAGCCTTTGATCTTCAGGTAAGCATTCTCCAAGGTGGTCTTCAGGACACATGATAGTGCAGAGCTCTGAGCAGAGACTGATAGCTAAGTTCCGTGTGCATGAGGACAGCCTCAACTGGGATCTTGGGTTCATGTCACACTATTGTAACCCCTGTGACTTACCTGGACTTACAAAATCTCACTAACTGTCAAAACAAAATGATTTCATGATAAAAAAAGAATGAACTTCCATTTATATCACACTTTTCACTTCCTCAAGACGTTCAATGTGTGATTGACAATTACCTATTTTCTGAAATGCTGATATCTACGAGAAGAGCTGATCTTATATGATACAATGATACCTTGATGCCAACCTAGCATGGAAAAATCACACCCAAAAATAGACATAGTTGGTCAGCTCAGTTATTTGCACTGTCTGAAGACGTTTACCCATCATCACACCATGTGATACATTGTTTATTTAGTAAAACAAAGAACAGCATCAGAACAGGAGAAAACAAAGCTACAATATTAATGCATGATACCATAACCAGCAAAAGGAATTAAGCACATTGCTGTAGATCTTTAACCACCTATTGGAGATCAGGCTTACCTTAGTCCTGTTAGAAAAAAATCACTGATTCCCACAAACCAAATCTTTCTTGTCACTACCAGTGAGACCATGTCAGAACAGCCATTATGCATTGAGAAGTGATATTGACTTCTATCCTGAATTCTGCCTTTTGTAGACTGCTGGGCTGTTGGGAGATGATCAGTGACATTTCTATCCTCATGCCCATCATCTACGTTGAGGATGCTTATCCATTGGCAGTCCGGCAACTGCATGTGTTTCCATGTATGTCCAGGTGTATGGAAACATCACCACTAGCACTTGCCCCTCCAAGCCACCAACCTGACTGCAAATTGTACTGGGCTTCCTTCATTATTGCAGAGTCAAAATCTTGAAATTTTTTTCCTTAACAGTCCTGTGGGGATACCTGCATCACGTAGAGCATAGCAGTTCAAGCAATGACTCACCACCACCTTCTCAAGGGCATTTAAAGATGGAGAATAAATGTTGACCTTGTCAACTATACTCACATTCCAGGAGCGAATATAAGAAACTTTATAGAACATACAACATTACAGCGCAGAACAGGCCCTTCGGCCCTTGATGTTGCGCCGACCAATTAACAAAAAGCAATGACCCTCTAACCTAAACCATTCCCTTTTCATCCATAAACCTATCCACGGACCTCTTAAACGCCTCAAACTTGGCGCATCTACAACTGCAGCAGGCAGGGCATTCCATACCCTTACCACCCTCTGGGTAAAGAACCTACCTCTGACATCCATCCTATAACTACCGCCCCTTAATTTGAAGCTATGTCCCCTCAAGCTAGTTTTCTCCATCCGAGGAAAAAGGCTATCACTGTCCACCCTATCTAAACCTCTAATCATCTTGTATGTTTCATTAAGGTCTCCTCTTAGCCGCCTTCTTTCTAATGAAAACAACCTCAAATCCCTCAGCCTCTCCTCATAAGACCTTCCCTCCATACCAGGCAACATCCTGGTAAACCTCCTTTGCACCCTCTCCAATGCCTCCACATCTTTCTTATAATGTGGGGACCAGAACTGTACACAATACTCCAAGTGCGGCCACACCAGAGTTTTGTACAGTTGCAACATGACATTGCGGCTCCGAAATTCAATTCCCCTACCAATAAAAGCCTTCTTAACAATCTTATCGACTTGATTGCCAACTTTCAGGGATCTATGCACATATACACCTAGATCCCTCTGTTCATCAACACTATTAAGAGTCCTACCATTAGCTCTATTCTCTACACTTTACACATTTGTTATTTATAGTTTGTTCATGCATATAAATTGAGGTCCGTTGATGGTGATTTTTAATATTTCCTACTGTTTAATTTGTTGTTAGGAGTTTATTTTTTATTCATCCCAGTTCCATTTTCGTCCCTGCAAACATCTCATGATCATACTGAAGACTTGCATTCCAGAAGAAGCTACATCTCTAGGCAAGCTTTTCTAGTGCAGCTACAACACTGGCATCGACATGACTAAATAGAAAATTGCTCAGGTATGGGCTTTTCACAAAATGCAGGACAAATCCAACCTGGTCAGTTACAGCACTATCAGCCTAATGTTAATCATCAGGATAGTGATGGAAGCTCTCAGGACTGTGCCATCAAATGGTATTTATCTACAAACGTTATGTCCACCAGTGTACAGTTTGGGTTCTGCCAAGGCCGTTCGATTTCTGATATCATTATAACATTGGTCCAAATAGAATTCACATTTCTTTATTTCTAAAGATGAGCTGAGTGTGATTGCCCTTGACAGCAAGGTAGCATAGGACCATGTGTGGAAAAAGCAGTCCCAGTAAAATTGGAGTTATTAGGAATTGGGGAAAGTTCTCCATTGGTGAAGATAAGGGATTTTCACAGTAATTCATTGCAATGTTAATGTAAGCCTACTTATGACACTAATAAATACTTAAATCAATCTCACCCTTCTCAGTGATGGGTCAACACTTTTACAATAGTGTGTTGGATGCTCAGTGGTTTGGTTGCTCTGGCTGAGCACCAATTATTTTATTTGTTCGTACAATAAACCTTGAAGGAATGATTGGTTGCAATGTGGCTGGTGATATAGGAAAGCTGTTGTGGTTTAGATCAGTAGAATTTTGCAAAATAATTCTACTTGCCACATTTATTGCAGCATTTACTAAATGCCAAGCATGTGATTCTGTTCTGAGGATCGTGGTCACCGCTGTTGGAGCAAAGCATAGAACATAGAACACTATAGCAGAAACAGGCCCTTCGGCCCACAAGTTGTGCCGATCATATCTATACTTACCAGACCATAAAACTATCTGTAACTCCCAATCCCATTAAATCCCATGTACTCATCCAGAAGTCTCTTAAAAGACCCCAGCGATTTCGTCTCTACCACCGCAGACGGCAACCGATTCCATTCACCCACCATCCTCTGAGTGAAAAACTTACCTCTAACATCTCCTCTGTACTTGCCCCCCAGCACCTTAAACCTTTGTCCTCTCGTAGCAACCATTTCAGCCCTGGGAAATAGCCTCTGAGAATCCACTCTATTTCTCTCAACATCTTATAAATCTCTATCAGGTTGCCTCTCAACCTTCATCTCTCCAGGAAGAAGAGACCTAGCTCTCTCAACCTATCTTCATAAGGCATGCCCCTCAATCCAGGCAACATCCTTGTAAATCTCCTCTACACCCTCTCAATAGCTTCCACATCCTTTCTAAAGTGAGGCGACAGAACTGCACACAATACTCCAAGTGGGGTCTGACAAGGGTCTTATAAAGTTGCAACATTACCTCCCGACTCCTAAATTCAATTCCTCTATTAATGAAGGCCAGTATACCATATGCCTTCTTCACCATATCCTCCACTTGCCGGGCAGACTTAAGAGTCCTATGGACCCGGACCCCAAGATCCTTCTGCTCCTCAACACTACCAAGACTCCTACCCTTGATATTATACTCCTTCATCCTATTGGTCCTGCCAAAATGGACCACTACACATTTATCCGCGTTGAAGTTCATCTGCCACTTCTCCGCCCAGTCTTGCATCCTATCTATGTCTCGCATGTGCTGTATTATGAAAACTTCTGTTTCCTGACCTAACTTCTTGGCTGTTTTTTGCTCATTCAGCATATAGAGGCTGATTGTAATGTTATATTTTTCTTATGAAGAACCCGTTTGTGGACAAGATTGCTGTGGACCTCTCACACAGTATGATCCCTGGTGAGCTCATCAGTAATGGTGCCAACACACATTCCCTCTTTCTCATCCTCCATTTGGAAGATGAAAGACTCAAATTTCCTGACAGCCTTGGGGCCTGTTAGATTTAGTAAAGTGTATGCCTTTGCCTTCTTAAGTTTGCCTAATAGAATGGCACCATTGTCAATGCATCACTCCTTTTCCAACTTTGCCCAGTTGTTCATTATGTTTTCATCGAACTCCAGTGAGTCGATGCAGTGAAGTCCTTGTGTCATATTGCCAACTCCTAAGAAGATCTGGAGACCAAGGACTTAGAACAGCAACAGTTTATTAAGTACTCTGATCAGCTCTTACATGTTGTATTTCTGCCCAGCATCCTGCATTTCTGACTGTAATAATACATTCTGCGCTCTCTCCTTCCCTTCTCTATGTACGGCACGCTTTGTCTGTATAGCATACGAGAAACAATACTTTTCATTGTATACTAATACATGTGACAACAGTAATAAATAAAATCAATACATGGAGAACTCCTGTACTTCCAACATGTAGCCCCTTAAGAAGCCTATTCATCACAGTGTCCATGTGACCACACAGTCTATAGCTAGGGCACAGGTTCCACTCCAGTTCAAGTGAAGCCTATCCTAGTAGCACAGCTCCTTCCTGTACCTGTACAAGTGCCAGTGTGTCAGGAAATAGAATTCCATCTTCCAACACCAGTTCTTCAACCACACATATCCTTCTTCCTAATCTGCCTCCCACTATGCCCATTAGTATATGACTCAGATAGTAATCACAAGATTATCAGTTGGATAATCCCATCTTTTTTATTTTATTTCATAATTTCCCTTAACAGTACCTCATCATTTTTCTTCCCTATCTCATTGGTCTCAACATCAATCTTAACAACAGGTTATTCCTCCTCCATTTCCGAGTTCCTCCCTAGGTTTTTCAAGGTAGCCTTTAGATTTTCGCTAGATATGCAACACAGCCTTTTGGTTGCAACTGCAGAGAAAGTTATCTATCTACCCCCACTTAACAACTAGAATCTTTCGACCCTGCCTTCCACTGCTTTGGATAGTCTCCTAATCCGTGTTTAACATCCTGGCTGTCAGCCCACGCACAGCAACATTATTCTCACAGGTAGCAAGTACATTGCTTCTATTGGCCAGAACCAGTGCCTCTCTTATTACCCCTTATTCCTCTTACCCATCTGAATAACCATCTCACTTTCCCCTTTCTGCAACTATGCTTTCCTCATCTTTAGGGAATGATATTACCATTGTGTCGCGGCCATTTTCAGGCACAAAAACTTGGTAAAGTCGGGCTTGAGGTTAACAGTGTGATCCATATCCATGTATGCATCTATTCCCACTTTACCAAGGCCTGAAAATGGCCATGATCAGTATTATGCATGCATTTAAATTGAATGCCCGCCCAACTTTATCAGTAATTCCCCATTTATCACTGCATTATCAATCCCAAATTATCATGAAGACATGCTCAATATAAGTCTGATTCGGGTGCTTCATCAGTGAGGGTTAGTGAGGAGGTAAGTTCCTGGTGTCCAATGGCTCTGTGCTACCTACAGGTGTCCTGTTCCATCGGTGGCTCTGTGAGTGTGTGTGGGGGGGAGGTGAGGGGCTGCAGAGTCTCTGACATTTTCCTTGCAGCATGAACTCGGGTCTCAGCACTGACTTTGGGTCTTGCACTGCTGCTGGGTCCTTGTGCACTCAACTCACTTCCAGCTGAAGGATGTATACAAAGCCTTACAAATTACATTGCTACAGCTTTTCAATTTTGCAAGGAGCTGTAATTGTGGGGAGCATGTGGCTGGGGGAACTGGGGTGGGAGGTTGCAGGGGGCTGTGATTACTGCGAGCATGTGACTGGGGCAGTTGGGGGCAGGGGGGCTGTGACTGTGGGGAGCATATGACTAGATAAATTGCAGGGGCAAGGAGGCTGTGATCGTGGGGAGCATGTGGCTGGGGGAATTGGATGGGCTGTGATTGCGGATGTGATAGAGATAAGCAGCATTGCATAACTTCCACATTTGTTCTGCCCGCCACCCCCCCCCCCCCCCCCCCCCCCCCCCCCCCCCACAACCCCTCTCTTCAGAGTGCAATCGATCTTGCTGTTCTTTTGCTTGCAGATGGAGCTGAGGAGGTGGAGCTGGAGATTCGCAGAAGGATCCAGGGTGAGGATCAAGTGGGATCACTCTGCCTGATATCTATAGATTGGAGGGGGCAGGGTGGATCACTCTGCCTGACATTGGTGAAGAGGAATGGGCTGTTCCATGCCACTCTGCCTGAGCTGAGTGAGGGGGAAGGTGGGAGTGTCTGCTGCCACTCTGCCTGAGCTGAGTGAGGGGGAAGGTGGGAGTGTCTGCTGCTACTCTGTCTGAGCTGAGTGAGGGGAAAGTGGAGGTCTGCTGCTACTCTGTCTGAGATGAGTGAGGAGAATAGGGGAGATGGCTGTGATCAGTCTGGGTGGCGGGGGACGTGAGGGGATAAGTGAGTCTATAATGTTGTGGAGGTGGGGAACTGTGTGTGGGAGCCAGGGGGAGGCATTAAATAGCCTGGGCACAATGTGGCATGGAAGCACTTTTCAATTTGTTTTAATTGTGCATGCATGATTGAAGACTGTGATCGGAGCAGTAGTGTTTCGGACACAATAAGCTCTGCCCACAGCGCAATTCAGGTCATGATATTTTTTTCAAGCTAAGTGCGTATGGGGGCGCTTGAGAACAGGTTTCTGAATGGGATCTCAGTTAAGCCCAGATTCATTACTTTGAATTAAAATGGTAAAAGTACCCCCTTAGTCTCTGAATATTTCTGAGTTGTTTTCTTTAGATTCAATTTTCCTTTATTTCTCCATTTATTCACAGGATCCTACAATTAGTGAGCTTGTTTTTAAGAACATAAGAACTAGGAGCAGGAGTAGGCAATCTGGCCCCTCGAGCCTACTGCACCATTCACTAAGATCATGGCTGATCCTTTTGTGGGATCGGCTCTACTTACCCATCCGCTCACCATAACCCTTAATTCCTTTGCTGTGCAAACATTTATCTAAGCTTGCCTTTAAAACATTCAATGGGGTAGCCTCAAACTGCTTTACTGATAGGGAATTCCACAGATTCACAATCCTTTGTGAGAAGAATTTCCTCCTCAACTCAGTCCTAAATCTGTTTCCCCTTATTTTGAGGCCATGCCCCCTAGTTTTAGTTTCATCTGCCAGTGGAAACAACTTCCCTGCTTTTATCTTAGCGATTCCCTTCATAACCTTATTTGTTTCTATAAGATCTCTCCACATTCTTCTGAAGTCCAATGAGCACAGCCTCAGTCTACTCAATCTCTCCTCATAAACCAACCTTCTCAACTCAGAGTCAACCTAGTGAATCTCCTCTGCACCTGCTCCCAGCGCCAGTATATCTTTTCTCAAGTAAGAAGACCAAAACTGTACACAGTCCTCCAGATGTGGCCTCACCAGCATCTTCATACAGCTGCAACATAACTCCATCCCTCTAGCAATGAAGGACAAAATTCCGTTTGCCTTCTTAATTAGCTGTTGCATTTGCAAACCAACTCCTTGAGATTCTTGCACAAGGACACCCAGGTTTCTCTGCTGCAATTTTTTTTGCTGTTATGTTATTCCTACCAAACTGAATGACTTCACATTTACCAACATTGTACTCCATCTGCCAGACCTTCGCCCACTTAGACTATCTATAACCCTTTGCAGACTTTCAGTAACCTTACACACTTTGCTCTGCCAGTCATTTCAGTGTCACCTGCGAATTTTGATACACTACACTTGGTCCTCAACTCCAAATCATCTATATAAATTGTAAACAATTGCAGTCCCAACACTAATCCCTGAGGCACACTACTAGTCACTGATTACTAACCAGAAAAACACCCATTTACCCCCATTCTTTGCTTTCTGTTAGTTAACCAATCCACTATCCATGCTAATACATTACCTGTAACACTGTGCACCTTTATCTTATGCAGTAGCCTTTGATGCGGCACCTTGTCAAATGCCTTTTGGAAATCCAAATACACCAAACACATCCACTGCGCATGTAATGTTCTCAAAGAATTCCATAAAATTAGCCAAACATGACCTGTCTTTCATGTACCCTTGCTGCGTCTTACCAATGGACAATTTATATCTAGATGTCTCGCTATTTCTTCTTTGATGATAAATTCAAGTATTTTCACTACTATGGGCGGCACGGTGGCACAGTGGTTAGCACTGCTGCTTTGCAGCTCCAGAGACCTGGGTTTGATTCCCGGCTTGGGTCACTGTTTGTGTGGAGTTTGTACATTTTCCTTGTGTCCATGCATGTTTTCTCTGGGTACTCTGATTCCCTCCCACAGTCCAAAGATGTGCGGGTTAGGTTGATTGGCCATGTTGAAAATTGCATTTTAAAGTCCTGAGATACAGATTAGAGGGATTAGTGGGTAAATATAGAGGGATGTAGGGGTATGGCTTAGGTAGGATTATGGGCCAAATGGCTTCTTCCTGCACTGTAGGGTTTCTATAATTCTATGATTCTACAGAAGTTAAGCAAACTGGCCTATAATTACCCACCTTTTGTCTACCTCCTTTTTTAAATCGCTGTGTCACATTTGCTGCTTTCCAAACTGTGGGAACCACTCCACAGTCTAGCAAAATTTGGTAAATTACCACTATGCATTTTTTCATTTCCCCTGCCATCTCTTTTAGTATTCTGGAATGCATTCCATCAGGGCCAGGAGACTTGTCTATCTTTAGCCCTGTTAGCTTTCCCTACATTACCTCTTACCTGGTAATGATAGTTTCTAGGTTCTCACCTGCCATAGCCTTCCTGTCATCAATTTTTGGCATGTTATTTGCGTCTTCCACTGTGAAGACTGACATAAAATACCTGTTCAATGCCTCAGCCATTTTCTCATTTCCAATTATTTCATCTCCCTTTTCATCCTCTAAAGAACCAAAGTTTATTTTAGCCACTCTTTTTCATTTTATATATTTGTAGAAACTTTTGCTATCTGTTTTTATATTCCGAGCTAGTTTACTCTCATTATCCATCTTACTTTTCTTTATAGCTTTTTTGTGGCTTTCTGTTGACATTTAAAGATTTCCCAATCTTCTATTTCCCCACTAATCTTTGCCACTGTATGCATTTTTTTCAATCTGATACCTTTCTTTATTTCCTTAGATATCCATGGCTGATTATCCCTTTCTCTACAGTCCTTCCTTATCACAGTTATACACCGTGTGTGTATAGAGGCCTGGGGGGTGGGGGGGGAGGTATTGGGGCTGCAGGGAGTGCCTTTTCTTGATAAATTTAGCAGTGCAATAAATTGGTTTTTCCAATTGAAGGGAAGTGTTTTCTGCTGCTATGAGGTTCTGCTTACAGAACATGCCATGCACAGCAGGAAATCTTTGAAGGGCAGAAAGAGAATGTTTGCCCCACTATGTTCGCAGATTTAAGATCCAATTAGAGAGTCTATTGTGAATCCAAATGCTATTTTCATGCAATTATGTGATCAGAGAAGCATTAATTACTTTGGTAGGAAGATAATATTGTGTCTTTGTTATATGGTCTTAACAAGCATATATTGATATAATTGAGTTCCATCTGAAAACAAACATATGAGAATAAAAACTGATGAACAAATGCAAGGATTTAGTGAATTAATGCAATATTGTTTTGGACTGAAAAACAATTTGTTTAAAACTATGATTTTAAAAAAACATACTAGTCATATTTATGTGTATTCTATTTAGACATTTTACACTGATTTTTAAAAAATAAAATTTGTACATGGAAAGTATAACAATAATTTTATAAAGACATACATGAAACTGCAGGATTTACATGAGAGCCATCCCTTCCCTCCTTCTGACACAAGAGGTAGGAAGTATCCTTCTTCATCTGGGTTTATGTACCTGGAATTATCTCACAGTATTCTTGCGATCTGAATGGCTTGAGGCTGTCAACAACCTTCATATTTGAATTTCATTGGTTCTGTATCTCTGCATACTTGCTTTAAACTCACTGCTCCAATTCAAAGGCCTGTTTTGATTATGTTGAAGAAACCTACTTCTGAACCCTGAAAGGTTATCGGGTAGAAAAGGATGTTGGGTTGAAGTTACAGTCAGATCAACCATGATCTTATTAAATGATGGAGTAGGCTCACGGGGCTGAATGGCCTATTCCTGCTCCTTATCTGTATGTTCATATGTTCAAAGGTCAGGTTGTCTTTGGGGGAAGTAAGGTGACCTTATAACTATTAGAGGTAGGCATGAATGTGCCAAAAAGATACACAATCTCATTAACTGTCAGACTTATTGGAAGTGTCAAACAAGAAACATGAACAGTGAAAGGCAATTCTCAAGAATCTAAATGAATTGTTAAGGACAACAATCAGGTGTTATGACGTAAAGGTGATTTTTCGCTTTGCTGAATTTTGGAACCTCGCAAAGGTATGTATCTCATGATGTGTGTATGAGTTAATAGGAAGTTACTGGTTTTGGTAAATGAAAGCAAGATCTGAAATATTGTGAACAATTAACAGGTCTTTATTTTTAAATCTTATTAAAAACAATTAACAAACTGAATAAAATTCCAATAGAATGCTGTTCAAATATTACAACACTCCTTCAGGAATAATGGAATAAATCATTACAGAATTTAGTCACTGTCAACTGATATACAGACAAATATTTTTTGGAAATATGAATTTTCTCCAGTGATTTCTCATCTGGAACACTTTCTGAGTTGGTATTTCTCTATTTAGATGATGATTTTATGAAAACATACATGAAATTGTAGGATTTACATGAGATCCTCGCCGTCCCTTCTTCCAAATCAAGAGGTGATAAGCATATCCTGATTGTTATCCCTCCTTGTCCAGGTTTATATACCTGGAATTACCTCACAGTATTCCTGTGATCTGAGTGACTTGAGGTTATCCACAACACTCATATTTGAATTTCATTCGTTCTGTGTCTCTGCGTGCTTACTTTAAACTCATTGGTCCAATTCAAAAACCTGTTTTGAAAAAAACTACTTCTGAAGCCTGCATTCTGCAATTTAAAATCCATGCTTAAAGACACCTGCTTTTTAAAGAGATAATGCTATGTGATTTTTTTTTTCTTTTTTGTCTTATCATTTCTTTGCACTACTTACATTTGTCAAATACCACATTTTTATCTTTACATATGCAACTTCACAACACAAGCTGTCAAGGAATTTAAAACCCCTGGCCTTTAAATGTTTGAAAATACATATCTGGAGTGTTTAAGAAAAAGACATTGCTTGCTATTTCACTTTGTTGACACAAGTCCAAGGGCTATCCCATTACTGCATGATTCATTTCACAACCTTTCATTATTGCAGTAGGATGCTCTCCATCTCCTAGTTTGATCAACATCTTCAAGTGATTACACACAATTTGCAGTTGGACTGTGAATTCTCATGTTTGTTTTCAAAAGGGAATAAGCTTTTGAATGAAAGATGTTTCATAACAGATTGAGCAATTTAATAAAACAATTTAATAAGATTGTGCCTGGAGGAAACATTGTTTACCTAAACCAAAATATTGGCCAGAATTCTCTGGTCCCAACCACTGCCATGGGTTTCCCAGCAACAACAATGGGACTAGACGATCCCACCACCAGCGAACTGCATGCTGCCTTCCATCGCTGAGAGCGGTCCTGAGGAGAGGCCAGAGAATTTTGCCCAATATTTGTCCCAGATCTCACGAACAACTCAGGGTCTGGCCAAGGATCCTACATAAACTGAGGGCTCTGGTGAGATTTCAAATCCACAGACAAATTAAAGTGTGCATGCTTGCTGAGGTTACAGTTTATAAGATTTCTATACTGAATTTTATAATATTGATTGAAAAGCACTTTTCTGGAGAGGGATAACTTGTCCCTGAGTGATTTGCAATAGTTAACCAAAGCTAGGTTAATTACATTAGGAGAAATATTAGAGTTAAATGCTGGGACTAAGAAAGTAGAAATGATTGTGGTAATTACACAGGATCTGGGATTAGAACAAGAAATTAATGTAGATAACTGTTCTATTGAATTAGAATAGAAAAGAATTGCAAATGAAACAGCTTGAAATAGAAAAAGAAAGGGGATGCAAAAAATTGGATTGATAAAAGAGGGAAAAGAAAAAGTAGGAGCAAAGACCATCTCGATGAGTTCACTGCTGGAACCTCTATGCATTCCTACATGTCACCCCCTTACGTAGCCACCCTGCACCTCCCTTGCATATGCCTCCAACACCCCCCCCCATAAAGCCACTCTGCATAGCTCCCCTTGTATAGCCCCCCATCTCCCCTTATAGAGACCCTCTGCATACTGCCCTACACCCTGCAAAGCCCCCTTGCAAAGTGCCCCTTTGCAGACCTTCCATGCAGAGCCATTCCTACAAAAGCACCCCATCATTATATACAATCTCAGTCATAGCCCCACTCCTATTCAGACCCCATAACCGCTCAAGCCGTATCCCCACTTAGGCCACAGGCCCCGGCACTGTCCTGGCACACTCATGTTGCCTAACTGGGCACTGTCATAGTGCAACGTGGGCACTGCCAAGTGGGCACTCCCCAATGGGCACTCTCCGGCCATGCCCCCAACCATCTGTGGGCATTAATAGCCTCCAATCTCCTCTGCATAGCCATCATGTCTGCTTGCCACTGATGGAGACCAGCAGTGATTCCTGTTGATGTGAGATCTCGCCAATGAGATGGTAAATGTTTGTGAGCCATAAACAGTTGTGCGGGACTTGTAAATCATGATATTAAAATGCAAATCAGCTTTGCGCCCATTTCTGATCTTGCACACAATCTCACCAGCTTGTCGCACCAATCGACCAGCGCAGCGAACCAGCAGGATCGTGGCCATGGACTCTCATTTTTCAATTTGCTTTTTTTGGAAAGGCAATGGAAGTTTATTTTAGCCTTTCAGAAAAATGATCTTCAGATTATGAGATGGCTAACATTTTTGAGTTTGTCTCTGAAGCATTTCTGTTACAATTTTGAAGTATAAAGAAAAGACTGAATGAAACATTTGAGAATGTGAGGGAACTAATGATTATTGAAAAATTTTGAAATAGCATCCCAATAATAATTAGGTCACATCTGGGAGACCAAAGGGTTTCTAAGATAGTTATAAACTCACAGGGAAGCTGGAAGAATAAAGAAAAGTCTAGCATGATAAAGAAGGTGAAGATGTTCCAGTCAAGATAAATTATGGTATGAAGGATAAAAGTGACATAAAGAAACCAGTATGTTTTTATTATCACAAAGACATCATAGAGCCCATTTTTTTTAGCTGAAGTTGAATAGTAAACTGCTGGCAGTAATAAGAACAGGAGTCTGTGTCACTAAAGGAAATGGGTGTTAAAATCACAGCAGTAATGTATATAATATATATAAACATGCTCTCTCAGAACCTACAGGAAAGACGGCTGTGGCCATAGCACAAAATAGAAATACAAACTGGTCAAAATGTTTCTAAAGAAAACTATAACATACTTTAACTATCATTGTTGACAATCAATCGATTATGACCAAAACCATATAATTATTGAGGTTCTTTTCAAAATTAAAGAAAAGTATGTGAGAGAAAAGGCAGGTTTTATAATAATTCTATGATGTTTAAATTCTGCCAGTGATACTTGTTACCTATGTTTACTTTTGCTTCAGTTAAATGTGATGACAACCGTTATCGGAAGTAAGAAAGTTAAAACTCAATAAAAAGTTAAACGAATATACAATTAAGTCCTTTACTTTTCTTTGAAACAGAAACCATTGAATATTGTAGCCAATTGAAGTTGGTTGGAGTTGACTTGGTTCAGTTTTGCAATGTGTTGAAGACACTCTTAGCTATAGGGATACATGGATATATATATATGTATGTTTACTGTTCTCTTCCTGTACTGTTTTCTCATAACGATCTCGTTTCTTTCTCCTCCTCCTCCTCCCCCTGATTCTGCTTGGCAGAACTAGTTTTTAAAACCCATGGCTGGAATTTTCCCATACCGCCCCGCCATGGGAATCATAGCAGGCAGGAGACAGACTATGCAAAGGTCTGTTGACCTTGGGCGGGATTTTCTTGTCTTGGGGCAAGCGCAGTTGGAAGTTCATGCCCCATGTCTATATATTCCGAGAAAAGAATTCAATCTTGCAATCATTAGCCAGAATTTTATCATGTTGCCCACCCCTTAATCAGGACAGATGAGGCTTGCAGAATGAAATTCTCCATTGGCCTGGGGTGGGATATTATGAGCCCTGCCCAAGTGAGGTTGTAAAATCCTGGCAACTATTGCAAGTAATCCCATTTTTGATCTTTTCATCTCTGAAACTTTCGACACATTTCAAGATAGAAATTACAGGGGATGTGATTATTTCATCCTCTACAAGCTTTTTTTTATATCTTTGATGAATATTTGGCAGGTTAACAGTTCCAATGTCTTGATAGAATAAGAGCTGATTAAAGTCCGGTCAATGACCAGATCATCTTTCTTTCTTTCTCTCAATTGCAGTAACCAAATTTTAACTGTAAAAGGAAGTTGGTTACTGCAGTCAAGAGAAAGGTGATCGACTCAATCACTGTGGCCTACAACTAATACACTCCTAACTCGTCATGGGTGACTTGTAGATAAAGTCCTCATGACTCCATATTTCTGTGTGCTTGTTGTTTGACCAACAATGTATTGGATATGTTTGCATGCAAATTAGTAGTAAACAATTTTTGTTAGTTAACTGAAGCATTTGAGTATGCTCTCAATGCTTATTCAAAACTCTTGGTTTTGAACTCTCAAATCGGTTAGGACCTATTTTCTAAAGTCTGAATAGAATCAGTATCATGCACAGTCTCTCAGTTACAATGGAGTGGCATTAAAAGCATGGATGAAGATCAGTTGTAGGGTAAAGCTCAGTTGTATCTTGACACCAACTCATTTTGGCATATTTTCCTCCATATTTGACATATAATGTTACTATTACACATTTTCAGCCACCCAGGCTAGGGTGTCCACTTGCATACCAGAGCTGACTGCAAGCTGGTCAACTTGGCAAGACTGCACATCAGGATCAAAGTGTATTTTGCTGTTTGCTGATGTTACCAGGCTGACAATCCATTCTGGAATTTACTTGCAGTATCATGCAGATCAGGTCTCCCAGGCCTGCAAGTAATTTGGACTGACAATCTGCATCAGGAAGACCCATCAACATTTACAATGTCAGTCAGGAGGTCATTGACGGTTTCACACACAGATCAACAATCAGTCCCTTGATATCAAAATCAGCATCAGGATTGTTAAGACAGCAGTTGTCGTATCAAAGTTTCAAAGGTGAATGTGGGGGCCAATAATGAACTCACCAAAAATACAAACCTTTGTACCAGGTTTATGTCCTCAACAAGATAAATCACTGTGGATGCATGTTCTATGTTTCTATGTTCTATTGGCATAATTTATTCTACTCTATACTGATTTCTGACATGGAGCAAAAACAGAATATGCTAGAAAACTCAACAGGTCCAGCAATATCTGTGGAGAGAGAACAGCTAAAATTTCAAGTCAGACCTGCTGAGAGTTTCCAGCATTTCTGTTTTGCTGTTCTCACCAGCCTCTTTTAGAGTAATAAAGCTTGGTTAACTTGTGCAAGCCAGGAAAAATGGCTGAACAACATCCATCTGTACCGCCACAGATAAATATTAGGTACCTACTGACAGAGTACCAAATATGAAGTATACCAGCATGCAGGAATCCTCAGCTTGTTTATCTGTTTAAGATAGCAGTGATTCTATTGGCTGGATCACATGCACCAAATGGATTATAGAGCATGACTTTAGGAATGCAACTATGGTAAATTTGGCATAAGACCAAACAGGCCATGTGGGAGAGGAGAACTGAGCTCAACAGGGGGCCAGGAAAGTTCATCCTCATTGTAGATCGGCTGTCTCTGCATTTACCTGAAATAGTCAGCGCAGACAAAGGGGATGTTTCACTATATCTATCAAAAGGATACCGCTGAATGTCCTTGCTATCACACTGAAACTGTGATTAAGACATAATTAAATGATTATTGTCTGAACGGACATTCCATCCATTCACACTTAAGATTATGACATTGCCAATTGGACACGATTAAATAGATATTGCCTTGTGCCTACCTCTTCTTTTCATATCTAAATAATTTAGCAGTGTGCATGCCTAGAAATAATTATCTTTAGTAGAAGTTGTGTCCTATAAAAAAAGCTGACTGTACACAATTGATGTGGAGATGCTGGCATTGGTCTATGGTAAAACAGAAAGAAATCCCATAACACTAGCTTAAAATCCAATCAGATTTATTTGTAGCAAAAGCCACAAGCTTTCGGGACAGGCTGTCCCTTCATCAGGTTTGTGGGAGTTCAGATCATAAACAGGACACGGAGATACAAACTCAATTTACATGCATAATGATAGAATGTGAGTCTTTACAGCTAATCAATTCTTAAAGGTACAGACAAGGTGAGTGGAGAGAACTTTTAAGCACAGATTAAAGAGATTGTATTGTTTCCAGACAGGAATGTTAGTGAGATTTTGCAAGTCCAGGCAAGTTGTGGGGGTTACAGATAGTGTGACATGAACCTAAGATCCCAGTTGAGGCCGTTCTCATGTGTGCTGAACTTGGCTATCAATTTCTGCTCAGCAACTCTGCACTATCGTATATCATGAAGGCCACCTTGGAGAACGCTTACCCAAAGATCAGAACCTGAAAGCCCATGACTGCCGAAGTATTTCCCAACAACAAGAGAACAGTCTTGCCTGGTGATTGTCGAGCGGTATTTGTTCATTCTTTGTCATAACATCTGCATGGTCTCCCCAGTGTACCAAGTCTCAGGCTCTGTTTTGGGGTTCATATCCACAGATCTCTGAAGGTTGCCACTCAAGTGGATAGAGCCGTGAAGAAAGCTTATAGTGTGTTAGCATTTATTAACAGGGGATTTGAGTTTAAGAGCCATGGGGTTATGTTGCAACTATACTGGATGTTGGCGAAACCACATTTGGAATATTTGTGTTCAGTATCATAACCTCATTATAAGAAGCATGTGGAAAAACTGGAGAGAGTGCAGAGGAGATTTATCAGGATGCTACCTGGTTTGGAGGGTATGTCTTATGAGGAAAAGTTGAGGGAGCTGGGGCTTTTCTCTTTGGAGTGGAGGAGGATGAAAGGTGACTTAACAGAGGTTTATAAGATGATGAGGGGGATTGATAGAGTGGACGTGCAGAGACTATTTCCTCGGGTGGATATAACTGTTACTAGGAGGCATAACTATAAGGTCCCCAGTGGAAAATATAGGAGGGATGTCCGAGGTATATTCTTCACTCAGAGAGTGGTTGGGGTGTGGTATGGACTGCCTGCTGTGATAGTGGAGTCAGACACTTTAGGAATTTTCAAAGTTATTGGATAGGCATATGGAGCACCCCAGAATTATAGGGAGTGGGGTAGCTTGATCTTTGGAATGGACATAGCTCGGCACAACATCGAGGGCTGAAGGGCCTGTACTGTGCTGTAATGTTCTATGTTTCTATATTCTATTAGCATAATTTATTCTGCTCCATGCTGATTTCTGACATGGAGTTGATGACACTGGAAATCTGGCTGCTGGAGACGCATGGAGACCAGGGTGCCCAGCAGGAAGCCCACTATATGGCCTGCACTTATGTCTCCTCATTCACTGCACTGAGAGCAGCATAATGGGAATCACCCCCTGGTCGGCTCCTGCTTTCTCCAGTTGTATGCTGCCTTATCCTTCAAGAGAGAGGGAAGTGTGTCATTGAATATGTTTAGTTGATGTGGCTGTCTTAAAATGATTTACATTTATTTTGTGCCTCTCACAGCTTTTGTGTGTCCTTAAAATGCTTTATTGTCAATTAAATACTTTTGAAGTGTTTTTGATGTTACCTTGGCAGGAAACAGAGCAGTCAATTTGCTTGTAGTAAGCTACCACAGACAGCATTGTGACGTATAATCTATTAGTGTGATGCTCATTCTTGGGACATGAAGATAACTTCCCTACTCTTCTTCAAAATAATACAATGGATCTTTTCGGTACACGAGAGAAAAGGCAGCACCTCAGATTACCTCATTCAAAAGACAGCCACCTTTGGAATGCAGCATTCCCCCAATATTGTCAGTCTAGATTTTTGTACTCAGGTTTTTCAAGTGGAACTTGAATCCATAACCATAAACCTTGAAGGCATGAGTGTTATGAGTGGCACAGTGGGAGTGGCAGGGTGAGACAGAGATTAGCACTGCTGTCTCACAGTGCCAGGGATCCAGGTTCGATTCCTGGTTTGCGTCACTGTCTGTGCAGTCTGCATGTTCTCTCCATGTCTGTATGGCTTTCCTCTGGGTGCTGCTGTTTCCTCCCACAATCCAAAGATGTGCGGGTTGAATGAATTAGTGAAGTTAAATTGCCGATGCTAATTTGCCATTAATGACCCAGGATGTGTAGGCTAGATGGATCAGCAGGGTAAATACATGGGACAATAGGGATGGGACCTGGATGGGATTGTGGTCAGGGCAAATGGCCTTCTTCTGTACTATGGATTCTATGATTGAATGGTTAATAATTTTTGTAAGCTTACAAAAGACGTGGATGTGAGACGTACTGCAGTTCTAAGTGTCAGAATGAATTGAAGCTGTCAATATTTAGATATAATTCAGGATTGCAAGAGACTGTTGATAGGTGCAGTAAATGGGTGTGTAGTACATTAAATGATATGTGTGGTTAATAATGCAGTTTTTGGGTTGTAGCGTTTTAAGATACATTCACTAATGTTGATGATTCATGTGAGATCATTGAAAGTTTTGTAGCATTGCATCCATGCCCTCAGGCCTAGGCAGCTAGCATGAATCACCTTGGCTATGTGGTCTCACTACCTTTTGTCTGTCAGTAGAATCTCTGCATCCCCTGTGGATAGATAGCATGTGTCCATTTCTCTACCTCCAATGCCACATTGAAAAACATTAGAATCCATTCCCAGCCATGATGTGTCATTATTGAATGCTCCAATTGTCAAAGTCACTTTCAGAGCTTTCAGTATATATTTGACCATCATACTCTTTCTTGTAAGAAGTGCAGACTAGCTTTAAAGTGATATTAGTGCGTCACAAGCCTCTGCTCACACTGCAGCCATTCAATAGAATATTGAACACTGACGACATGCTGCAATCATGTAAATTGCAATGTAGCACAAAGTTTGCTTTGGAAGCAACGGGCATGGATTAATCCCACATCGAATATCCCTTTGCCCATTTCTGTGTGATAATAAAGGTTGCAGCCACAGCCTTGAATGGTTGTGATTGAACTCTTAGCAAAGCACAGTTGTTACTATATTATATAAATGCAGTAACATTTGCAGACTGCAGCAATGTCATGTGACCCAACCTCCAGGAATAGTTCCAAGAGAGTTGGCAATCCTACAGAGCCAAAGAATAGAAAGGTTTGCCCATAGGAATTCACATAGCCGGGTGCTAAAAAAACCTCTCTAACAACAGCTGTATAAACAGTCACTCACAAAAGAGGCAGTACAGCTTTAAGTAGCTATCAGAAAGGCTCCAACAGGATTCAGTAGCTTCCTTTGTGCAACAAGACTAAAACAGTGGACAAATAATCAGTTGCTAAGAGATAACATTAATAGCAGTAATGTACCTTTAACAACAAAGACCCAACTAAAAGGAACAAGCCTCAGTTTTATGGAGCCGCTAAGCCTATTGGATCCTGCTAAAGCCTCCTGTTTGCATTATGGGGGAGTACCTCTCATTAACTTAAAATTGTAGGCTGTAATCAGCCTGGTGCACTGTTTTTGCACAGGCTCAAGTGCTTCAAAGCTTTCCAGTCATTTTGGCGCATATGTGCTTTGGACACATAATGGACCTAAGGCCTCCATACCTCATAAAAACTGGGTTAGCACCTGAAGAACAACATCTCTTATTGCATTGTTTGCTGCAGCAACTCTTATTATTAGCTCCAAATGTACTAGGATTTGGAAAGTCTGTCAGCAGGTTGGATTGTATAAAAATTGTTTTAAATTCATGGTTACTTTGCATTCAGCATTTTTTTTACTTTTGCTGTCATAACTACTTGCAGCCACATTAGCCTTCCTTCACCAATAGAGCGTGCAGTTTACTCATCGATCTCCAAAAACATTATGAGTGACAAGTTTTAAAAAACATTTCTGTAATAATTCCACAGAGGCAAAGCTCTTGCCATCAAGTTACTTTATTTACACCATACATCAGAGACTTTCATTTCAGAGACTTGGGTAGAGCAGGGACAGGAATGGATGTTGCAGGTTCCGGGGTACAAATGCTTTAGTCGGAGTAGAGAAGGGGGTAGAGGGGGGGAGGAGTGGCGTTACTGGTCAAAGACTGTATCACGGTGATCGAAAAGAAGTTTGATGAGGACTTGTCTGTTGAGGTAGTATGGGCTGAGATTAGAAACAGGAGAGGAGAAGTCACCCTGTTGGGAGTCTTTTACAGACCTCCTAATAGTTCTAGAGAGGTTGAGGAAAGGATTGCGAAGTCAATTCTGATTAGTAGTGAAAGTAGTAGGGTAATTGTGATGGGGGACTTTAACTTTGCTAATATTGATTGGAATAGCTATAGCTCTAGCTCGTTAGAGGGGTCAGTTTTCGTACAGAGTGTGCAGGAATGTTTTTTGACTCAGTATGTAGATAGGCCAACTAGAGGTGAGGCTACATTGGATTTGGTGCTGGGCAATGAGCCAGACCAGGTGTTAGGCGTGGAAGTTAGTGAACATTTTGGTGATAGTGACCACAATTCGGTTACGTTCACCTTATTGATGGACAGGGATAGGCATGAAGCTGGGGGCAGTAGTTATAGCTGGAGGAAGGGTAATTATGAGGCCATCAGGAGAGAATTAGGGTGCATAGATTGGACTAGGGAACTACAGGGACTGGGAACATCTGGAATGTGGTGCTTATTCAAGGAGCAGCTGCTGAGAGTCCTTGATAAGTATGTCCCTGTCAGGCAGGGAGGAAATGGACGAGTAAGAGAGCATTGGTGTACGAAAAGAGTTGATTTGCTGGTTAAGAAGAAAAAGGAGGCTTATGTCAGGATGAGGCTTGAAGGCTCATGTAGTGCAATGGATAGCTATAGATTAGCTAGGAAGGAGGTAAAAAGTGAATTGAGGAGAGCTAAGAGGGGACACGAGAAGATGTTGGCTGATAGGATTAAGGAGAATCCTAAAGCTTTCTTTCGATATGTTAAGAATAGAAGATTGGTTAGGCAAGATTAGGGCCAGTCATAGACAGCAGTGGGAAGTTGTGCGTGGAGGCTGAAGAGATTGGAGAGGCACTGAATAAATATTTCTCTTCGGTATTCACGCAGGGTGATGTAAATGTAGTTATGGAGAACACTGAGGTACAGGGTTGCAAACTGGAAAGTATTGAAGTAGATAGGGAGGATGTGCTAGATATTCTCGAGGTTTTGAAGTTGGATAAGTCCCCTGGGCCGGACGGGATTTACCCTAGGATTCTCTGGGAGGCAAGAGAGGCGATTGCAGAGCCTCTGCCTCTGATCTTCAGGTCGTCGTTGGTTACGGGTGTGGCTCCGGAGGACTGGAGGATAGCGAATGTGGTCCCATTGTTCAAGAAGGGGAAGAGAGACCTTCCAGGGAATTATAGGCCAGTGAGTCTTACTTCTGTTATGGGCAAAGTATTGGAGAGAATTATTAGGGATAGGATTTATAGTTATTTTAGAGAGAAATGAATTGATTGGGGATAGTCAGCATGGTTTTGTGAAGGGTAGGTCGTGCCTTACTAACCTCATTGAGTTTTTTGAAAAAGTGACCAGAGGTGGATGGGGGTAAGGCGGTTGATGTGGTATATATGGACTTTAGTAAGGCGTTTGATAAGGTGGCCCATGGAAGACTTCTGCAGAAAATGCAGATGTATGGGATAGAGGGTGATTAGCTAATTGGGTTAGGAATTGGCTAGCAGATAGAAGACAGAGGGTGGTGGTTGATGGGAGATATTCATCGTGGAGTTCGGTGACGAGTGGTGTGCCTCAGGGGTCTGTTTTGGGGCCCCTGCTGTTTGTAATTTTTATAAATGATCTGGATTAGGGTATTGAGGGATGGATCAGTAAATTTGCAGATGATACTAAAGTTGGTGGTGTGGTAGATAGTGAAGAGGGGTGTTTTATTTTACAGAGTGACTTGGACAAGTTGCAGAGCTGGGCCGAGAGGTGGCAAATGGAGTTTAATGTGGAAAAGTGTGAGGTAATGCACTTTGGCAGGAACAATAAATGTGTAGAGTATCGGGCTAATGGTAGGGCTCTTAATAGTGTTGAGGAACAGAAGGATCTTGGTGTATGTGTCAATAGATCCCTGAAAGTAGGCAGTCAAGTGGATAAAGTTGTTAAGAATGCTTATGGAGTCTTAGCTTTTATTGGTAGGGGGATTGAATTTAGGAGCCGCAGCATCATGTTGCAGCTGTACAAAACTCTAGTGCGGCCGCACTTGGAGTATTGTGTTCAGTTCTGGTCGCCACATTATAAGAAAGATGTGGAGGCATTGGAGAGGGTACAGAGGAGGTTTACCAGGATGTTGCCTGGTATGGAGGGCAGGTCCTATGAAGAGAGGTTGAAGGATTGAGGTTGTTTTCGTTAGAAAGGAGGCGGCTAAGAGGGGATCTTATTGAAGCATATAAGATGATTAGAGGTTTAGATAGGGTGGACAGTGATAGCGTTTTTCCTAGGATGGAGAAAGCTAGCACGAGGGGACACAGCTTTAAATTAAGGGGTGATAGTTATAGGACGGATATCAGAGGTAGGTTCTTTACCCAAAGGGTGGTTTGGGAGTGGAATGCCCTGCCTGCAGCCGTTGTAGATGCGCCAAGTTTGGTGGCGTTTAAGAGGTTAGTTGATAAGTATATGGATGAGAAGGGACTGGTTTAGTTAGGAGGGGCATTGCTTTTTATTTTGGTCGGCACAACATCGAAGGCCGAAGGGCCTGTTCTGTGCTGTATTGTTCTATGTTCTATGTTCTATGTTCTATGTTCTATGTTCTATCTGTACACAGTCAGCTCTCTAGTTGCTTCTTACTGAAGGCAGGCTGGGAATCTGACACACCTGCTTTAAATAGGAAAAATGAGGCTTCCTAATTTAACTATTAATTAAGACTAATCAGGTAGCTCTTTTGCATACCAACCAAATAAACAAACTCAGATTAATTTAGGGACAAATTAAAAGGGGCAGCCCCCCAAAAAGGAAGGTGGAATGGCCCAAACAAAAAACAAAGGAAACTTAAAACACCAAATCAAAATGTAATTGTCGAGGTCTATAATATACCCTAGCTCCTGCACTGCCCAGTGGGCACAGAAGGCATCAGCTGTGTCTGTAGACACCACATGTTCCCTCTTCAGGGTCACTGGGCTGCAAATGTAGCCGCGATAGAGAGGCAGACAGTGAGGATGGATGATCCCATCGATTGCCTGCTGCCTGGACCTAGTGACGGAGCTTCTCGCCAGGCCCTTTATACTCTGGCAAGCTAACGTTATTAGTCTGGCTGAAGTCATCACAATTTCCGTTCAGCAAAGTATACAAAGTGCAGCCATCAATGTTGATGTGTTCTTCTCATGTATGTTGGTACCTCCAGCACTCAACTTTAATTTGCATCAAATGAAATAACGAGTAAGTATAGCATTTTGTTTAAATCCAACACACTGTGGTTTGATTTACTGTTTCTCTTCATAGGGATGTGAAAATAAATGTATTTTTTGTTGTTAAAGACCAGATCGGAAACTCCAAGATATATTATGCGGTTAGTCTAGACTTTTACATTTGATTTTGGCATCAGAGTGAGCATAAAACGTATTACTCCAGACATGATGCAATTGACCACTTAGAAAGCTTTTATCAAAACAAACTTTATTTAAGAATATTGTTAGAACATAACAAGAAGAATTAGTAAAACGTTTACCAATTCCAATCTTTAAACATGACTTTTAATAGTTCTCTGTATTGTTCCAATTTAGCAGTATCTCCTGTAGGCATAAATCCTTCTTTAGAACCAATTAGCATCAAAGGCAGATATGCTAGATTTCCAACCTTTTAATACCTCGAGACCCAGCCAGCAGTTTCCAGAGAGGGGTATACCCTCAATGAGCAGAACTTCAGAGAAGTAAACTCCCAGTCTCCAGACTTCAGAGACAGGAAGGGTTATTTTTCTCTGCAGCTTCCAACCAGAAACTTCTCAGAGAAATAGACTTATTTTTGCCAGATTCCAGTCTCCAACTTCAGAGAGGGGAAAAGAGAGGCACTGCTCTCCAAGAACTCCAAGCAGCATCCAAACAGCAACTAAACTTGAATTCTGTATGTAAACCTAGCTTTAGCCAGTCACATGACTTTACCTGTCAATCAATTGAATCAGATCCTACTCTGCAAAACCTCAGGGGAAACCACTAAAAACAACAGAATGGAATTAGTCCAGATTAAAACAAACATTCTAGCAATTAGAAGCAATTATGCTGCCTGCAGTTCAATATAGGATGTTGTTATAGACAGAACCACATAAATAATACAAAAAAAGCTACTAAAACAGATACTGCACAGAAATATGACTAAAATACATTTCTTAAAGGCACAGTATCATCATACCTCTATCTTATGAAAGAAATTAACCATTAATATGCAAAGATGGCTTATTTTTTCAAAACGTCTGGTTTCACACTATTTGTACTCTACTATATATATAACATATAAACATATACACACACATACACTTTATTAAATCTAAATGTACAAACACTATAGTAGTTTAGTTCATTTCAGTCCTACTGAACATTTCTTCTTCTTTCATCAAATTTGTGATAACCCTTCAGCAATCACATTCTCTCTTCCTGCCATATATATAATTTTCAAATTAAATTGTCATAATAATAAGCTCCATCTAAACAGTCTTGCTTTTTATTCTTAAATTTCTCCAAAAAGGTCAATGGATTATGATCAGTGTACACAATCATCTCAAATAAATTACTGGCAACACAGATGTTAAAATGTTGAAATGCCAACACCAAACTCGAGATCTCTTTCTCAATGGATGAATACTTCTTCTGATGATCACTTTTGTTTTTTGGAAAAATACCCAATAGTCCATTCTATCCTGTTGTTATCTTCTTGAAATAGTACAGCGCTGATAGCTAATCACTTGCATTAATGACCACCTTGAATGTTTTCACATAATTTGGTGTGGCCAACACAGGGACAGTGGTTAACAGAGCTTTCAGGCTGTCGAATGCCTGCTGATAATTTTAGCATCCACCTAAATCTGCTACACTTCTTCAGTAGATCACAATGGATTGGATTGTATAAAGATTGTTTTGCTATGCCACTTTTAAATGCTCTATAAAAACTCAGCTGCTCGATTTAATCTCTGCCTAAAATTTAATACATAGTCTAATAATGTAGTCTCTGAAAGCTGACTCATCAATTTTTCTTTGCTCAACTTAAGTTGTCCTCTGACCTCATGACAACAAGTCAATTCAAATGGACTAAATTTAGTTGATTAATTAGATGCATCCCTGATTACAAAAAGCACAAACAAAATTCCGTTATGCCAATCCTCTAGATAATCTTGACCATAGGCCTTCAATAGGTTTTTAAAGTTTGATGCCACTATTTCTCATGGTATCTGCGATCCTGATTTAAACTGTTTTACTCTTAAGTCATCTATAACCCCCTTGAATAACTTTGATGTAAAATTTGGTCCTTGATCTCATTGTATTTCTGTGGAGAGTCCATATTTAGTAAAATAATAAGTAACTCCTCTACAAACCTTTTAGCTATAATATTGCATAATGGAATGGCCTCAGGAAATCTAGCAGTCACATCTATTATGGTCAATAAATACTGATTCTCAATTTTTGCTTTAGGCAATGTCCTACAGAACAGTTTAGACGCTTGTAAAAGGTTCCTCAAATGTCAGAATGGAAATTAAGGGTGCTGGTTTTATTACCACTTGACATTTTCCTATCACTGTGACATGTTTAGCAAAATTCAACCACATCTTTATACAGTCCAGGCCAATAGAAATGTTTTGTATTTTAGCTCAAGTTTTCTTAACTCTCAAATGACCTCCTATTGGTGCTTCATATGCTACCCGCAACATCTCCTTTCTATAACCCATCGTTAACACAACTTTATGAACTTCTGGCCGATTTTTATCCACCCAAATGTAAAGATTTTCATTTCTTCATTAAGACATAATTTTTTAAGATAATATAATAACATTATGATATGCACTCAAATTCTTCTTCAGTGTATACTTTCTGATATAGCACCTTCATCCCTACATCTTTCTGTTGTATTTCTTCCAACTTTCCTGAGCTAACAATATGAACCCTGTCCTTCACCTCAACCATCTGATCAAAAATGATTTCTGATTATTGAACTTCAACATCTTTATCTTCACTCTTTGATATCTCCTCTTGTCTTAACCAGTGGCAATGTGACTTTGTTACCACAAAATCAGGAAAAATCCAAGGATATGCTTCCTTTAACATCTCAGTTGTTTGATTTTCCACTGGCATTTCAACCACAGTGAACATCACTCCCACCTGTGATCCAGCTATATTGTTACCCAAGATAAACTGTAATTCTGGACAAAATAATTTCTCTGTTACTCCTACTACCACTTCATTATTTTCACTGGACTCTCCAACAGTACCTTATAATGAAACACTACTCTTCTCACTTTGCATTCCATATATTATCATCTTTTCTGGTATTACTCGTTCTAAACTATATAACTGTTCATCTTCCATCATCAAAGATTAATCTACTCCTGTATCCCTTGAAACTTTAACTTATTTACTTTTTGTTACTTGGGTGGGTGTGAGGCCAACCCAAAAGCATGTGAAATCACACCTGAAAATGTTCTGCATGTGTCCTGACATCGTACCACACTTGCACATTATTTCGATTGGCAAGCATGCACGAGAGTTAGAAGCACGCCTACCGACAGTCAAGCAGGCAATTTAGCCCATTAAAAGCTCATTGGAATGCATTTTACATGGCCTGTCTGTCAGTGGGTAGGCTGATTGGCCAGGCAAACTTTACATTTTAGCAGCAACCTCAATCCAGGATAGTTGCACGTCAGGGGTCAAATAAAATTAACATGTGATTGGGAACTGAGATTTATGTTTTGAATGTGCTCCCTGAAGGAGCACATTAGAAGTGTCAACTGACCCCCTCCCTCTTCTCGGTGCCTGTTGTCTTCCTGCCCTGTCCGGAAGCACTGACTCTTTCCCAGTGCATATTTCACACTGGTTGCCTGTTAACTAGCAGTCAGACTAGAAATCACATTCTGGGGCTGACTACAGCTGGAATTGGATATTTCACTTGTTTCTGGGTGCACTGAGTGCATGCATCTGACTCATTCAAGCCCATGGATTTAAAACAATCTTTAGACCATCAAACCCATTGAAAGATTTTCCACATCCTAGTATATTTGAAGCTAACAATACAAAGGGGAAAGGATGGTATAGTAAACACCAATCCAAGGGCAAGCTTGAGTCCAAACTCTGCTACAGCCTTTAAAAGTAAATTGATCAATGTTAATCTGCAATCACTGGGTGCATTGAAAGGCACTCTAGGGAGCGGTTGCACCATACACAGACTGTGGAGGAATCCATTACAACTTAGATGGGGTCATTGCACATCACTTTCTGACAATGCAGCCAAGATGGTATCTGCTAGAATCTATTAATGCTGCAGAAGGTCCCTTGTTAATGGTGCCTTTGGTGACAGCACTGACAGTCTTAATGGAAGTTCAGAGTGCTTTCCAGCAAGTTCCCATCACTACTATTTCCATAAATTTCCACAATTTGTGTGAAAGCCTTGCTAGTGACTCCAGTGTAGTTACAAAGTCCTCACTCCCACAGGGACAGCCATGTGTAGCTGTCAGTAAAGCCATGGAAAGGCTGTCATTATATATGTGAAAGTAAAAACAGCAGGCAGTGTCCTGAGGTAGAAAACACATTTTGTACTGCTACTGAAGGCTGCAATACCTTGTCTTCACATACTTTCAGCCTTTGGAGGCTGAGACAGCTAAATCTGCTGCTAATTTAATTCAGCTCTGCTCAATTGGTACCCTGCATTGGGAATTCCCTTATTATACTATATACAGCCAGCGGATGAAGATATTGAACAGGTTAAACTGGAGTCTCCTGGTGTAATGCATTTCAGAAGATATCACTTTGTTTTGTATTCCTACATGCTCATCAGAGTCTGTTAACAAGAAGATCACACTTATGAATAGATTTTAACTTTGCACAAGAGTATAAGATGGGTGAACTCTCCTGATTTGAATCACATTGATTCATGGAGTTGTGTTTGAGCGTTTCTCAGCTTTCCCCAATCTAATATTGCCATCACACTTCCAACCTTGCTCTCTCCTATAGGATTGCCTATGTGTCTGCCGATGATTGACAACACCTTTACAGCATGTAGCCTCAGAACTCTTACCACTCGTTCACCTCTCTGTTTTATATATATATAGCATTAGTTATAAACCAATGTTTCCTTCGGAGGGAGAGAAGGTTGTTGTTAAGGGCACGTGAGAAGTAGACCTTTTTCCATTATAAGTGTATGCATTACATAATGAAATGATGTGAGGGACCCAATCCCTTAAAATGAAGTGTCTTTAAGACTAACAGTAGCTGATGTAGAAGACCCCTCTATCTTGAACATACCAGTGTATATAAAGTGTTCTCAGTGATCAACTCCATTCATCACTCCTAGTATTATGAGATTAAAATCAGAAAATGCTGGATAAACTCAGCAGGTCCAGCATCATCTGTGGGGAGAGAAACAGAATTAATGTTTTGAGTCTATATGATTCTTCTTTAGAGTTAAAGGAGTGTGGAAATGTAATATATAGTTGGAGAAAAATAGAATGTCAGGGATAGGTCGAAGCTAAGGAAAGACTGACAAAAATGTCATGAAGACAAGACAAATGAAGTATTAATAGTAATGTTAAGGATTAAAGCAGATGCTGATAATGCCATATAGGTAAGATAGCAGAATGTGTTGATAGGAGAACAAGAGTCACTTCTCAGTGAAAGCAAAGGTAAAAGATAAGCAACAGATGGCCCTATGGGGAACAGGGGTGGGGGAGGGAGATGATAGAGTGGAAGTTGTTTGTATTGGGACAAATAACAATAACAACGAAGAGAACAAAACAGAGGGAAAAGCACATAATCTAAAGTTGTTGAACTCAAAGGTGAGTCCAAAAGGGTTTGCCTAATCACAATATCAGATATTGTTTCTCCAGGTTGCGTTGGGTTTCAATGGAACATTGCAACAAGCCAAGGATGGACATGTGGGCATGAGAACAAGATAGTGAATTGAAACAGCAAATGATAGGAAGGTTGGGGTAAACTTGCAGACTGAGTGAAGGTATGCTGCAAAACAGTCATTCAGTCTACATTTAGAGTCCTCAATGTAGAGGAGACTGCTTTGGGAGCAGCAAATACAGTAATCAAATTGATAGAGCTGAAAGTGAAATGTTGCATCATCTGAAAGGTGTGTTTGGGCCTTGGACAGTGAGGAGGGAGGAAGTATAGGGGCAAATCACCTTCTGTGATTATATGGATAGATGCCTTGGGAAGGGTATGAAGAGTTGGGGGTGATTGAGGGATGAGCCAGGGTGTCACAGAGGGAGCAGTCCATGCAGAATGATGACGGTGGGTGGAGGGATGGGGTACAGGGGTGGATGAGTGAGGGGAAGATATGTTCTGTGCTGGCATCATGCAGGAGTTCCAGAAATAGCAGAGGATGATTCTTTAAATATGGTGGGGTGAAAAATGAGGACAAGAGTGACATATTATTGTTCTGGGAGGTAGGGGAAGGGGTAAGGGTAAAGATGAGGTGACTGGATTGGACCAGATTGAGTGCCCTGTAAATGCAGGCCAGCATGATCCCAAACTTCCTGTCACTTGCCATTCCTGCATGCCAAGGCCTGCTGGGGCCATCCTGCTTGGTGTCTCCTGATCAAATGCACATTCCTCAGCCTGATCTGGTAGGGGCAATGGGGTCACTGACAGAGAGGCAATAGAGTGATAGGACATTCTCAGAGCACCAGGGTTAATTCCACCCTGTGAGTGGCTGAGGACCAACTAGAAGCCAGCTGAGGTGCACTGCCCCCTCTCACCTTTGCACTGTATCTCTGTCTAAAATGAAGCAATGCAGGTCTTAGCATACAGCGGGCGGAAACTATATTCTACTGAACCAGGGTCTCCAAGGTGTGTGCCACCCTTTTCAAGGAGACAACCATGCGCTTACATGCGAGAGTCATGACAGCAGGCAGAAAGTGGGCAGACTCTTCCAGCCTTCTATCCAGTCTGTGGAAGGTCTCTGCCTGATGTCCTTCTGTCTGTCTCTGCATCTCCATGAAGTCACTTATGGTTAAGTCATCTGATTCAGGCTTATCAAGGGCTTGGTCTCTAACGGTCCTCTGAGTGTCAGGGACCTCATCTGTCACTATCTCCACCAACAATGGACTTGTGTCAATGATGTGCTCACTGGATTGTGACACTTGAACTAACTCTACAACTAGGACCCATAGAGTTACATGTATCAGCGCTGGCGAAGGGTGCAGGTAAACACCATGATGGAGATTCCTCGAAAATACTGAGGCTTCCTCCTCAGAGATAGACTGGTGGCTATGATATGCTTTTGTAGATATCCTCCCCCATTTTTTGCTGTTTCTTGGAATAGAGAAATGGGAGAGTTAGTGATTGACCAAATAAACTTGTACATTAAAGATGACACATATGCAGACATATTGGAGCTGTAGGCTAGAATAATTCTCATTTAGATCCTGGAAATCTATCTCACCTTTCGCACCAGGACAGTTTCACTCCTTACCAGCAATCTCAGCAGCCTGCTCCTCATTGGTGCTAAACAGATGAATGTACCCATTCTGGTCTTCAACTGCTCCCATTTGTTACTGCCTATATCATCCTGCAGAGAGACAGAAGGACTAATTGTAACTTTGGTAAGTGAGTGACTGAGCAGTTCAGGAGCATTCAAGCCTATTGCTACAGCTGAGCCTTCCCCAGCAAGTGGTTAGGAAGCTATTTATCCAGTGACTGATGTGAGATTGAGAGCTTAAAGAGACTGGCACACATTCAGTGCTGGTCATGTGTGACATCCCATTGCACTCTAACCTTTACTCTGCCTGATGTTGTCGTGATAGTGTGAGTTTGCAGTGAGTAGATGGTGCACTTTGTCTAGCGAAGTGCAGCAGATCATTCATAGAATCATAGAAACACAGAATGCCTATAGTGCAGAAGGAGGCCATTTGACCCATACAACCTATACTGACACCAATGCCACCCAAGCCATATCCCCATAACCCCAAGTATTTATGTTGCTAATCTTCCCTGACCCTAAGGAACAATTTAGCATGGCTAATCAACCTAGCCTGCACATCTTTAGAGTGTGAAAGGAAACTGGAGCACCCAGAGAAACCCACACAGACACTGGCAGAATATGCAAACTCCACATAGGCAGCGATCCAAGGCTAGAATTAAACCTGAGTTCCTGGCACTGTCAGGCATCTGTACTAACCACAGTGCCACCATGCCACTCCATTCATCTATTTGCTAAACAATAGGGCATATCCTTTTAGGATTCCAGGAGTGCTAATCACTCTGGCAACCTCCTCCCAGGCCGCCATCATTATATAGGGCACCTCCTGTGCCCATTCCATGCGAACAGCAACTCTCACCTCTCCTGGATTTTTTGGGGAAAAGATTTTAGGAAGGAATCTCTGAACTGTGAGCCACACATTGATTTCTTCTTTTAGACAGGTTTGTTCAAAGAAATCTGAACTCCCTGTAATACAGTGAATGAACGGCTATCTGAATACCCTTTAAATATGCTGACCCAACCTTCCACTCCATAAGGGAACAGCAGAGCAGGTGACCTCCTGCCCACCCTGCCACAGGTTCACTGTATGCCATACTGATGCATAAACAATGAAGTGAACAATGCAAGATCATGCGTGTTCAACCATTACATTATCCAGTGGGAATTACTCCATCTTCCTTGCACACTACTGACAGAGCAGAGAATTTTGCCTATAATTTCTGTCTAGTGATCTTTTTGAGAATATGTACTGAGACTGATGTCAAATCAGTAAGCTGGAACTGGCTTACTTATGATGCTATTCACATGGAGCAATGCACCAGAGGTTACACAGTGACCAACAGGACTGAATAGGGCAGGATAAAGCTTGGCTATAAAAGCTTCTTAATGGCACCAATTCTTGCAAATGCACATTATCATCTGTTGCAGTCCTTAATCAGTAGAGTTGTGCAGCAAATTGATCAGTAACCATGCTTAATAAAATAGCTTAATATCAAATTACAGGCCAGCACTTAACCTTAAAGATATTATTTGATATATTGGAGTGAAATGCACACAATTCAGGAATAAAAGCAGACATCAAAGAGATTCGAAACATTATTCCATAGCTGCAGTCTAACATCGTAGTGGCACAATTTTCTCATGATGTAATGCATTTAGAGTTTAGACTTGAAAACATAGAACGCAAAGCTTAATAGAGTATCCAGGAGAATTAGGAATTTTGTGATGTGATGTGTTAATTTTTTAAAAAAATCAGAGAGTGTTGAACATTTGAAGTGCACTTATCTCATTGACAGGCTTTGCCATAAAGGTCAAGGATATTTCACAATGCTCTGAAGGAACTTCGATAATTGCTTAAGTTGTATCACATTTTTACTTAAATACTCTAACCTTTAGATTGTAGTTATTCTGCCACTTTCAAATAAATTCTAAACTGTTTTGAATTTGCAGAAGCAGAAGTAGCAAATAAATTGAAGTAAAGCAAAGTGATGTGAACTATTGATACTTACTGCAGAGAATGAGACTATTCAGCCCATCATATCTGTATCAGCTCTTTGAAAAAGCAACACAAAATAATCCTCACTGATCTTCTCTTCCCATGACCCAGAATCTTCTTTGTCTTCAAATATTTGTCTAATTTTCCCTTAGAAGATGCAATGATTGTTGTCTCAATTACGTTCTGTTACAAAGCAACCTGCTGTACAAAGAAAAATTTCTTAACTGCACATCTCAGTCACTTTGTAATCATTTTAAATAATGACCTCTTTATAATACTAACTCCTCAATAATGGAAATGATCTTTCCTCATTAGTCTACCAGAATTTGAGAAACCTCCATTTATATTTTCACCTTCTGTGCTCCTGTGGAGATGGTCCCCAGTATCTTAAGTCTCTCTTCATAGTTTTTCATCTCTGCAATCATGCTGGTAAACCAAAATCATATGTTCAAAATGGCTTTAAAATTGGAGGCCAGAATTGTATACAGTACTCTGTTTTAATCAGTATTTATATAACAATATCATTATTTCTTTACTCTTGTACTCTATGCTATTATTTTTTAATATCTTTATTCCTTTTACCTGCAATTACACTTTGAGGGAATTATGTCTTTTCACCCTTGATCTTCAGTACAGCCTTCAATAGCTACATATTTCATTCTTCATTTTTTTTCAGCAAGAGTGCATTAAGGCAAACATTCATTCACCTTAAATTACATTTGCCAGCTCTCTACCTTTGCCTATATTTTCCCAGCATTTTTAGAGAACATCTGGTGCCTCTAATATTCCTCATTTCTTTCTCAAACCTTGTCTAATATTTTCAGTTATAATTGTATTCACTACACCCAAATCAGCTCTATAATATGGAACAAGAGTGGATCCAACACTAACCTTGTCTTATATAACTTTCAACCTTTATCCAGTCTCCGTAACCTTAACTTTATTTCCTGTCCATCAATGAACTTGGTATTCATACTGCATTTTCCTCTCCTACCATTCATCTGAATTCTCTGACAAGCTTCTTTGGAGACACCAGATGAGTACCTTCTGAAAGTACACACATAGCCATATGTACTGTATTCCCTTTAGTTGCTTGAACAGTCACTTCTTCAAAAAGTTTCATAAATATATTAAACATGACTTGACTTTAACAGATCTATGCTGGCTGTTCTAGATTAATCCATGCACATTTAAAAGTTTTCTACTTTGATTTTGGTTTCCAAGGCTACAAAATTTGGTTGCTTAGCCATTTTGGGTCCAAAGTATCATCCACGCTTTATGCACATGCCTCTGTGGACTGGTTTGGACTGGGCTAGATCCCATAATGGATGATGTCATAGCCACATGGCACAAGAACAAGTGAAAACTAAACAAAGTCATTCACTGTGAGAAAAACCATATACAGAGCAGAATGATGAATACAACTTTACTCCCAAATCCCAAGCTTCAACTGAGGGATAACCCACATCCAGACCCATGCTCTCTACAGCGATTGGTCCAGTTTGCACATTCTGCTGCAATAGGCACATAAGCCACATGACCCCTTAAATCATTCACCATTTAAAGGGGCCATCCATCCCCCTTTAAGTTCATTAATAACTCTTTGCAAATGGATAAGTATTTACATCAATAGGCAATATAAAAGGAGGTAAAATAGTACAGTCTCTCATAAGGTCAGTCTAGCAGGAAACATCATAATTCTCTGAGAATGCCTCAGCTCTTTGCTAAGTTCTATGTGGTCTCCAGCATCAGAAAGTGCATTAGTGCAAATATCCTCTTCCATCAGGGCTCTTCCTCTGGACTGACCAGTCCTGCTGAAATTGAAATTGGGGGAATGCTGGTAGATATTGCACTAAGAGTTCTAGTTTCTTTCTACCTTATGTGGTCTACATGTTTCTTGATTTTTTTCCCTTGTAGATCAACCACTTTTTTACACAGAGCCTGTTTTTCCTTCCTGGATCTTCCCAGAGACCCATTCTGGACTGACATTAAAGTTCTGGATGTGTACTAAATTATTCATCTCAAAGAATATATTACTTTAACAGAATCATGATACTTCCATTGTGTGCCATGTTTTACCTCCACCCTCACCCTCAAGGATATTATTAAACTAGAAAGAATGCAGAAAATATTTACTAGGATGCTACTGGGACCTGATGGTTTGAGTTATAAGGAGTGGCTGATAGAGTGGGGCATTTTTCTCTGGAGTGTACAAAGAACAAAGAAAATTACAGCACAGGAACAGGCCCTTCGGCCCTCCAAGCCTGCACCGACCATGCTGCCTGATTTAACTAAAACCCATGACCCCTCTAGGACCATGCCCCTCTATTTCCATCCTATTCATGTACTTGTCAAGATGCCCCTTAAAAGTCACTATTGTATCCACTTCCACTACCTTCCCAGCAACGAGTTCCAGGCACTCATTACTCTCTGTACAAAAAATCTGCCTCGTACATCTCCTTTAAATCTCGCACATTAAACCTATACCTCCTAGTAATTGACTCTTCCACCCTGGGAAAAAGCTTCTGACTATGCACTCTGTCCATGCCTCTCATAATCTTGTTGACTTCTATCAGGTCTTCCCTCAACCTCCGTCATTCCAGTGAGAACAAACCATGTTTCTCCAATCTCTCCTCATAGCTAATGCCCCCATACCAGGCAAAATCATGGTAAATCTTTTAGGTACCCTCTCCAAAGCCTCCACATCCTTTTAGTAGTATGGCGAACAGAATTGATGACTATATTCCAAGTGTGGTCTAACCAAGGTTTTATAAAGCTGCAATATGAATGCCTTCTTGACTACCTTCTCCATCTACATTGCCATTTTCAGTGACCTAAGCACCTGTACACCCAGATCCCTTTGCCTACTAATACTCTAAAGGGTTCTGCCATTTACTGTATATTTCTTAACTGTATTAGACCTGTAGAAGGCTGAGGAGTGATCTTATAGCGGTCTATAAAATAATGAGGGGCACACATCAGCTGGATAGTCAATATCTTTTCCAAAGGTAGGAGTGTCTAAAACTAGAGGGCATAGGTTTCAAGTAAGGGGAAAAGATACAAAAGAGTCCAGAAGGGCAATTTTTTCATATGGTAGTGAGTGTCAGGAACAAACTGCCAGTAGTAGAGGTAGGTACAATTTTGCCTTTTAAAAGCATTTAGACAGTTACGTGGGTAAGATGGGTATAGAGGGATATAGGCCAAATGCAGGCAATTGGACTAGCTTAAGGTTTAAAAAGGGCAGCATAGACAAGTTGAGCCAAAGGGCATGTTTCCATGCTGTAAACCTCTATGACTCGATGACTCTAAATTCGGGAACTAGTTAAGCCTCATCCAGAGCAACTTCCCATCTGTAGCCTGCAAGGGTAATACTCATGATTGTGTGTGGTGTCTTTCTATATGTAAGGAAAAGTCAGCAAGCTTTAGTTACAGAGGTATGGACAGTTGATTTTTCTTTGCTTACTTAAAGGTCTGAACAAGTCTCTTTGTTAAGCCATTCGAGACTGGATAGTAGGGCACAGTACAAACATGCTGTACTCTGTTGTATTGCATAAAATACTGAGATTCCACCTCCCACCCCTGCCGTAAAAGCAATCCCATTATTACAGACTAAAATTTCAGGCTCAAAATGATGATTTGTTGAAGCTTCTCGACCATTGCTGATGATGTTATTGATTTCATTTTGTGGAATTGGAGCCACTTAGAGTGCACATTAACGATAATTCAAAAAATAGTGCCCATAAATGACCAGCGAAATCCACACTGTAACTCTCTCAGCACCCTCAGTTCTTTGAGCTACTTTCATGGCTTTAGTCAAGGAAGTTTCAGCCTCTTTTGAGCAACTTCTTTTGAGTATTTAAATTATTTCATGCCACAAACTAATCTGCCTTGCAGCATATCATTCATTGAGATCCCACATTTGCACCCTTCTGCTAGTTGCTTTAGCCTTGTCATGAATACAGCAATTGTCTCCTGGGGTACCTATAGCAGAAATAAATTTATAACACTGCAAGGTGACAGATGGTGTGGGGTGATAATGGTCCTTAACCACTAATACAAACTGGTCAAAGGATTCCATATCTAGAGCCACTGGGGGTGTTAAACTTCTAATAAGGTTATAATCTGGGCTGCATGCTGAAAACAGAATGATTTACTGTTTACCCTCCCTGCAATTTCATTTACTGTGAAGAAATAATGCAGCCTCTCAATATACTGTACCCACTATTCAGCCTCTGGGTCAAAAGGTTCTAATTTCATGATGAGGGGCATGCTGGGCCACTTGCAACTTGCTGTATACATTTTTCTAGAGAAATTCAACGTCAGGAGTCCCACTTTACCTCATCACCAAATGTAATAGCTGCAAGGTACAGCAACAACTCAGCAGGTGAAAACTAAACACAATAATTCATTGTGAACTAACTATATACAGAACAGAATGATGAATGCAACTTTACTCTTCAACTCCAAGCCCCAGCTGAGGGACAGCCAGTTCCCAGATCCATAACCTCTGCTGTGATTGGCGTAAATTCATTCTCTTTGCTCCAATCAACAGGAGGATCTTCAATTTCATTTTGAAATCAGGGTGCCCTTTAAAAACAGTGCCTGATCTCTGTGAAGCTGGGCTTACTGGCCTATTTAGGCCTCTCCCCTCTCAGAATTGGTGTGAAACTCACCACTCTCCCAAAAAATGACTGTGTAGGAAAATTGCGATCTGATTTGCGCCGGACCTGCTATTGTGAATCACACCAGTTTTCTTATCCAAAATGATACTTAGGGCCAGATCTTCTGACTTCACCCCTAGTTGGGATTCTTCTGATCTGCTGCTAATGATGGAGTTTTGGCTGAGTACCAAATTCCCCCTTCTCATTGGTAGCAGTGGCAGGGCATGAATGGCTGGAAAACTCCAGCCTTAGTTACTTTAGGAAAACTCCACCCTTTGTATTTGTTTGAATAATTTATCCACAATTGTCATTAGACTAACTAGTTTATCCTTCCCAATCTTTTGGTACAATTTTTCTCAAGTCTGCACCGTCTGACTGATAGAACATCTCACTCAGGCCCTAACCTCACAGAGTTACCCTGCGAATCCCCCTAACCTACATATTTTGGGACACCAAGGGACAATTTAGCATGGTCATTCCACCTAACTTGCACATCTTTGGACTGCGGGAGAAAACTGGAGCACCCAGGGAAAACCCACACAAATGCAGAGAAAGTGTATAAATTCCACAGCCATCAAGGCCAGAATTGAACCCAGGCCCTTGGAGCTATGAGGAAGCAGTGCTAACCACTGTGCCTCTGCATTTTACGTTGTATATATATTTAGCAGTTCTTACTAATTCATTTTATATTATTTGCTATCCTTTTTACATATTCATTTTTAGACCTTTAATCTTCATTCCAATCCCCACTAAACTTTTTATATTTCTTATGATTATCTTTATTACTGCTATCCCTAAACTTCATCTTGTGCTTCCCTTTGAACTTTCAATTTAATTTGTGGTTATTTATCCATGGAGCCTTATACTTTGAACCATGCATTTTTCATCTTATAAGAACATGTGTTCTATTTTTTGGAGTTTACATTTGAATTATTAGATTTCTTTGTTTGAGCAACTTATTTTAGAAATGTATTTGTGGACATTTTTAAGGTTATGAGAAAACAGGGATATCGGCCCCTAATAAAAACAGAAGAGGCCGAAAATACTCAGCAGATCTGGCAGGATCTGCGGGGAGAGTTAACAGTTCCAGTTGATAACCTTCCTTATGCCCATCTTTTTGAATACTAAAAGTTATTTATGGAGCAGTCTTGTAAGCATTGTTGCTGATCTCAGTGCAACCCACAGAAATAGACAGTCTTTTTTTTGTTATTCATTCACAGGACATGGGTGTCGCTAGCTAGTCAGCATTTATTGTCCTTCCCTAGATGCCTGAGGACAGATGAGAGTCAACCACTTTTCTGTGGCTCTGAAGTCGCATATCAGTCATACCAGGTAGGGATGGCACATTTCCTTCCTAAAGGACACAGTGAACCAGTCAACAGTATAACTTCAGTCTTCTAACTCCATGCCATAATCCACACAAGCTGATAGCTATAATTAAGCTGTAGTTATGAACTTATTTGATTGATTCATTTTAAGTAGTCCCAAGGAATGTCAACGAAAATGGGTAAAAGTGGCCTAAATTTAACATTTCATTGAAAAGGCAGCCCTTTTCATAATGTATGACTCTCTCAGGGTGGAATTTTCCAGTCCTTCCCACTGGCACAATCTTCCGGTCCCACAGGAGGAGATGCCCCCAACCCTCTCTGGTGGGATGGGTGAGCTGCGTTGACATCAGTGAGAGCAAAAGATCCTGCCAGCAACCAATGGCAAACTACTTCTATGCTGGAAAACACACCACAGGGTGACTGGAAAATCCCACCCTCAGTATTTCATTGGAGTGTTAACTCAGATGATACATTCGTACTCTGGGCTGGGGTTCAAATTCAACCCTTCAAACTCAAAAGTGCTAACAACTGATCCAAGCTGATACACAACACAAATTTCCTCCCGTTGTATCAATTGACTAATATTGGAGTTGAGGGAAGTACCATATTAGTGCAGTAGAAGATATTCTCCTAATGGCTTATTATTGGAACAAAGTAGAGAGTGTTTTTCACTCTGTATATAACTGATTATTATTGGTTGGATAACAAAATAATAAGAAAACAAATGAGATTAACAACAAATAACAGAGATAACTTGAAAAACCTAAAACCTTTGAGACTTATCTGCTTGGAGTGAGGAGCTCGTGAGCTGTTCAAACCGTGCCTATTAAGACACCCTACCTGTGCAATAAATGCCATGCTGCTGATATTTTAACACTGCACAGAGCCTACTGTTTTCACAAGGCAGGTGTTAAAATCAGACGTTAAAACTAAATTTAAGGAAGCTTAATCAACGCAAGAAAAAGCCCCAAGGCATAAAAAGTTTCTACAAGGTAAAATATTTACTTTAGTAAGAGAAAATCATGGATACAGTAAATAAAATCAAATTTTCTGCTCTTCAAAAATATTGGTTTACATCGAAAGTCAATGTTTACTGATGAGACAGCATGATACAAATCAAGACAAATGTCATCCAAACTGGTTTTAACTTTTCAAACCCATTTTTGGTATATTCGCACTATAGACATTTGCTAATGTTGACATTGCTGACCTGAAATTATAGCAGCATTAAACTTGGAGTGTAACCCAGGTCATTACAAATGTAAAAACTGATTCTAGTGTCAAATGGGACCTGACATTTTATCTCAGTGTATCTATGCTGTAACTGTAGTGTCAGTGTAAATTGGTTTGTTTCACACCAGTGTTGAATTGAGTTTTATTGCATACTTGATGTATTAAAAAGACCTACCAAAGTTCATAAAATTTCTTGTTTGTATGATGTGCTAAGATGTTGAATATTGTAAAAAGGATGATGAAAGAAAGTCATGTCTGGATTTCCCCTAGTTTTTTAAGTTTCAGTTTGTACTCTGTACAAGAAAAAGCTCCTAAAATAAATCTCTTACTGTTAGTTTGAATCTAAGGCATGAATGTTATGGCCATTCATACCAGTGAGATTTTCCCATCCTGCTGTCGTGAACAGAGATTTAGCCAAGAGCCAATTTCTCCAACTTCACGGCAGTGGGAGCATGGTGCAAATGGCTAGTAAGATCATATTCTAATTGTACAAACCATAGCTTTTTCTTTTTGTTTCAAACCCACAAGGCCTAACAGAATTAAAACATTATAAGCCTTGACTTTCTCCCATTCTACTAAGATCCGATGAAATTTTCTGAGCGATGTTGCACTTAACATTTCTCATACAGTTAGATTCAGAAAACTCCTTTGTATGTGCAAAGAACAGGTTGTGAAAGTTTCCAGATGCAAAGGCGATCCAACAGTGATTGCCACACCTTGGAAGATTGGGGCTTATATTTCTGGCACAACAAAGTCTTCCTGAACACTCAGAATCTCGATCAGTTTCAGTAAATGTTAAGTATATTTTTTGACTGACCTGAGAAGTGATCAACTCAAGATTGCACATCATGTTCGATTAATACATTTGATGAAGTTTGTATTCTGAACTCAATTATTAGTTATAAGTCAATGAAAAATATAACAAACTCTCAGACATGGTGAGATGTGATGCAGTAATTTGTGATGTTCTGGGTCTCACACCTTCCTGCACTGGGTTTACATTTGTATGCCAAGATGACTCATTAGAGTTTTTCAATTATTTTCAAGATAAACTGCAGTGGGTGTACAAGAATGTCATATAACTAGGTTTACAAAAGTTTAAAGCTCCTGAGCAACAGTTGGTTTTGTGCAGTTGTGTCAGCATTTTCCTTGTTGAACTCTGCTGTACAAGGGAGGGCAGCAGGATAATGGCAGCTTGATAGATATTGTGGAGCAGAAAGGGCAAATCAGGGATAAAACTGTTTGCCTGGGGGTGGGATGAGGGTAGGGAGGATGCTATAGTGCAAGATTGGAGGTTGGGGTTTTAACTGTAGACAACTGCAGAGATGGGGCTGATGTCTAGAATGTGGTGGTACTGTCATTGGGGGGATTGTTCGGGTAGGGTTTGGTGCTGTAGGTCAAATTGAGGGTACAGGGTGGCAGAGGGAACAATCATAATCAAGGAAAGTTGATTTAATAAGGGGGCAGATTCAGCATTTTGGTAGGTACTCAAAGCTCTCTGAGGGTAGGAAGCAGCAACTGATGAAAACAGTAAGGATGATGATGAGAGAGTCTAAGTTAGAATGACCATCTCAATGGTGATCAGTATAGGCAACAATGGGGAGAGATGGCATGTCCAGGTCAATGATCAGAGTGTCCAGTGTATTGGTGGACATTATGAGGTTACAAAGGAAAGGTGCAAGATTATACAGGGAGGGGAAGGGGCATCAAGGGTGTGAAGATTACAAGAGGTGGAAGGTACAAGAATATGTTTGGAAGGTTACACGCACCATTTTGTACAGGGTGGTCACTTTAAATGTATCTTTGCATGCAAAGCATATAGATGGTAGTGGGAGGAAGTCTATGTTAGAGGTGAAGCTCTGAGAGTGGACAATTCCAGGATTAAATATATTCACTGCTCATTAGTTCTTTGGATGAGGACCATGGACAAGCATGATTATAGCTCTTTGTCTGCCCTTTTAACATAATTTATCTGTTACAATACTCATGGGTCTCATTCATTCAATATCCCTGCAACATCAAATGAGGATGAGTTGTGTGAGTCTGAGGAGGAGACCCCGAATGTGAATGATGCACTAATAGGTGCCAGAGCTATGGAGAGATGTACACAGGATAGCAGAGGCAACCTGACCTGTGCAAAATCACTCAACAATGAGGCATTTCATTGATCATTGTCTCAATGCCAGAACTCTATTGCTTCCCTGGGCTGTAGAGTCAGCCCTGCTATCTGCCCCTGCTGATTAATCTATAAACCTGCATCGTCAACCACCTAAAATAGAACACTTAGTGGAGCTTTGTCTCACACAATGGCTAGAGAGTAGAGGGGATAAAGAGTAGGGCTGGGAATGGAGCAGGATAAAGAGTGAGGCCGGGAGCAGGATAAAGAGTGAGGCCCGGAACGGAATAAAGAACATGGTTGAGAGTGAAGTGGGATATAGAGCAAGGCTGGGAGAGGAGAGGGATAAAGAGTAATGCCAGTATGCCAGGTGGTCAACAGTAACTATAAGGGCAACAGTGACAACAAGAATTAAGTATGCTGGGAATTTTGGTCAAGCTGAATTAAACACCAATGCTGGGAGGGAAGGCTGCAGCTAATCATGACCTGCCCTGTGAAATGGTGTACAAATCCCAATCAAGATGTACAAGATTATGAGAGACATGGACAGAATGGATAAGGAGCAGTAGATGAGGATTTAGTAGAAGGGTCAGCTACGAGGGGACACAGGTTCAAGGTAATGGGCAGGAGGTTAAGGGGGGAGGTTAAAAAAAAAACGTTTTTACCCAGAGGATGATGACGGTCTCAAGTGCGCTGCTAGGGAGGATAGTAGAGATGGGTTGTCTCACATCCTTTAAAAAGTATCTGGATGAACAGTTGACACATCATAATATTTACGGCTATGGACCAAGTAGTGGCAGATGTGATCAGAATCATAGAGTATTCCAGCATTGAGACGGACCCTTCAGCCCAGATAGTCCATGCTGTCCTTTTAGGTGGGAGTTCAGATGTTTCTAATATGTCAATGCGGACTCAACGGACCAAAGAGCCTCTTCTGCACTATATGATTCTATGATTCCAGCCAGATAGCATTTTGGCTTCCCATCTGGGCAGCGATTGATGTTGTCCAAAATTGAACCCTAAGATCTCACATAATGTTAGAGATCCAGCCTGAGCCTGAATCAAGAGGGTAGTAGCCCCATGTGATGGCCAGGATTCAAGTTCAAGAACAGGAGTAGAGCCAGATTTGACTAGTAATTGAAAATAAACTGGATATTTGCTGTGTGTGACAAACAAATGGCAGAATTTGTGAAGTGAAATTAAGTTCATCAATGGATTGAGGGTGAACTCTACAATAAACCATGAGGAGGGCTAAGATCCATTTCCTGGAGTGTCAGATGGGTGCAAAACGCATTTTTGATGCAACTCAACTTAGAGAAACTGAGCAGGAATTTAACAAAACAGCACCTCTATACTGGTCAACTCCCTCGACTTGGGCAAAGCTTAAAGATTATGTGTAGAGAATGGTAGACTATAGAATGAAGAATATAAAAAGACACTAAGAAAGTATCTAAATAAGAAATGGCCCAAGTGGGTCGAACATTGTGGTAAATTAGTACCAAGTCAGGTATCCGCAGGTCAAAGATGTTGGCAAGAAGCACATAAAGTCTAAAGGAAGTGCACTTCTGAACTTAGTAAGGATATAACATAGAAACATAGAAAAACTACAGCACAATACAGGCCCTTCGGCCCACAAAGTTGTGCCAAACATAACCTTAGAGATTACTAGGCTTACCTATAACTCTCTATCTTACTAAGTTCCATGTACTTAACTAAAAATCTCTAAAAGACCCTATCGAATCCGCCTCCACCACTGTTGCCGGCAGCCCATTCCACGCACCCACCACTCTCTGAGTGAAAACTTATGCCTGACATCTCCTCTGTACCTATTCCCCAGCACCTTAAACCTGTGTCCTCTTGTGAAACCATTTCAGCCCTGGGAAAAAGCCTCTGACTATCCACTCGATCAATACCTCTCAACATCTTATACACCTGTATCAGACCACCTCTCAGCCTTCGTCTCTCCAAGGAGAAAAGGCCAAGCTCCCTCAACCTATCCTCATAAGGCGTGCTCCCCAATCCAGGCAACATCCTTGTAAATCTCCTCTGCACCCTTGCTATGGCTTCCACATCCTTCCTGTAATGAGGCGACCAGAACTGAACACAGTTCTCAAAGTAGGATCTGACCAGGGTCCTATATAGCTACAACATTATCTCTTGACCCCTAAACTCAGTTCCTCAACTGATGAAAGCCAGTAAACCATACACCTTCTTAACCACAGCTTCAATCCGCACAGCTGCTTTGAGTGTCCTATGAACTCAGATCCCAGGATCCTTCTAATCTTCCACACTGTCAAGAGTCCTACTATTAATATTATATTCTTCCATCCTATTTGACTTGCCAAAATGAACCGCTTCACACTTATCTGGGTTGAAATCCTTCTGCCACTTCTCCGCCCAGTCTTGCATCCTATTAATGTCTCACTGCAACTTCTGACATCTGTCCACACTATCACAACATTTCCAACCTTTGTGTCAATCAGCAAACTTACCAACCCATGCCTCCACTTTCTCATCCAGGTCATTTATAAAAATCACAAAGAGTAAGGGTCCCGGAACAGATCTCTGGGGTATTCCACTGGTGACAGATCTCCATGCAGAATATGACCCATCAATAGTCATTCTTTGCCTTCTGTGGGTAAGCCAGTTCTGGATCCACAAAGCAATGTCCCCTTGGATCCCATGCCTCCTCACTTTTCAATAAGCCTTGCATGAGGCACCTTATCAAATGCCTTGCTGAAGTTCATACATACCACATCTACTGCTCTTCCTTCATCTATGTGTTTAGTCACGTTTTCAAAAATTCAATCAGGCTCATAAGGCATGATCTATTTTTGACAAAGCCATGCTGACTATTCTTAATCATATTATACCTCTCCAAATGTTCATAAATCCTTTCTCTCAGGATCTTCTCCATCAACTTACCAACCACTGAGGTTAGACTCACTGGTCTATATTTTCCAGGGCCCTCTCTACTCCCTTTCCTGAATAAAGGAACAACATCCGCAATCCTTCAATCCTCCGGAGCCTCTCCGTCTCCATTGATGATGCAAAGATCATCACCAGAAACTCAGCAATCTCTTCCCTCATCTCCCACAGTAACTTGGGGTACATCCCATCCGGTTCCAGTGACTTACCTAACTTGATGCTAACAATTGCTATTTGTCTGAAGCAGTTACGAGGGTATGAATCAGAGTTATGAGGAAAGGAATCAGAGAAAGCAAAGATAAAAGATGAGTTAGAAAATATGAAACAGGAGAAGGAGAATATAGAACATAGAACATAGAACATAGAACATTACAGCACAGAACAGGCCTTTCGGCCTTCGATGTTGTGCTGACCAAAATAAAAAGCAATGCCCCTCCAAACTAAACCATTCCCTTCTCTTCCATATACTCATCAATTAACCTCTTAAACACCACCAAACTTGGCGCATCTACAACAGCTGCAGGCAGGGCATTCCACTCCCTAATCACTCTTTGAGTAAAGAACCTACCTCTGATATCCGTCCTATAACTCATACCCCTTAATTTAAAGCTGTGTCCCCTCGTGCTAGCAATATGCATGAGGAGAATGAGTAGTTACATGAAAAATGATTGAAAGGGAACAAAAGAGCCAGATAAATTTATTGCATATGAGCCAGCTTCAGACCCAATATGAGAAAGCTTACCAGGAAGCACAGCGTGCTAACAGTGATTGTGATATGGCCAAATAGGTTGTCACCAAGCTGAATGAAAAGTGTATGAATTTGCAAACTGCAGTTGCCAGCAGGAGATTGATAGTCTAACAACTCGGTTGTCAGTACAAAGAGGGATGGTGTCTATATTTGAGACTGTTGAGGCTGGGAGAGCCAATGATTGCAGAGTGGATTGGAGGGAACAAAAAGAGGATGCCTATTAGTATGCTGCATGTGGTGACTGGGGACCCCACCTCCCTTTCCAGAGGCATTTAATTCCTCAGCACCCCCAGAACCTGTCCCTGTTCTGATGAATCTTGTGACTACTATTCAAAAGGAGGGTGAGGATGACCCATTTTCAGTCACCTACACAACCCTGCTTATGGTGGCACAGTTAGTGGAAAGATCTGAAAAGATCATCATTTTTGAGCCCTCTGCTGTTGTTCATATGTTCATACATTCTTGAAGAGTACACACCAACAAAAGGTTTTATACAGCTTGGATGATGCAGAAGAAGTAAAAATTAATGTTAATGGGCTTGAGCCCTTTGATTAACTCTGCTTCATCTGCTTCCCAGAACATAGGGCGAGAGGAATAAGAACTGAAAACTGTTATATTAACTACAATGTTATAACAGAGGGGATCAAGTAAAAGGTTTAAATAAACGTAGACCAAGGAAGGAGGAACATCCAACAGTCTATGCTGGTTGTTTGTGAAAATAGAACGTGCAATGTTGAGTGGGCATGGCCTTCCTAATTGGACAACAACCTCAGGAGCACTGCTTTGAAAGTGGGAGAAAGGTGCATGAGAATTTTGATCCCACAGACTCTACACATACTGAGGCATGGGCATCAAGGCAAATGGCTCAAGCTTGAGAAAAGGATGTCCAAAAGGGAGATAAAAGCAAAGCCAGTAAGAGTGGGAAACTATTTCCTGTAAAAGATCCAAATTTTGGTCCAGTATGGAGAAATGGAAGAGGTAGAGAAAGACGGAGTTTTCTGCCTCCATACACAGTACCTGCGGGTATAGGTAGAGGCCAGCCACAAGAACACACCACATCAACAGTGTAATGTTATAATTGTGGTAGGATGTGTTACTTAGCTCAGGAGTGTAGAAGGCTTAGCCAGAGCCCACAGGGACAAGGATACCATGCTTTTCCATTAGAGGGACAGGAATCAGGACAGGGATATCAAGTCTTGCCACTAGAGGGACCAGTGTAGCAGACTCCAGGAAGGGAAGCGGAGGAGACGACTTCTCTTTACCCAAGTTGACTATGCCCAGCTTGCCCAGTGCGGGTGTGTAAAGCTATGTGGGATACGATAGCGAGACACATGATAGAAAATGAGGTGGGAAGCCAAGCCATCAAATTCCTTTGGAATACAGGGGGCTCCCACATTACCTTTAACACATCCAGAGATATTAGTTTTAATTGACAAAGGAAAGAAATGATTATCTTGAGAAGGTTTACATGACATTTACAAAAAGGATTTGAAATGGACGTGATAGAGTTTAGGGTGGAGATTGTAGTTTGTTATTATCCAGCTATATTAGAATGTGTTCCCAAAATAACAGAGCACATTTTGGGTTCCGATTTTATGAGAAGATGTAATTTGTTTTTTGACCAGTGAATTGTTGCGTTTGGCAACAATGTGAATGAAGCACCAATAGGAATATCCACAAGGGCTTATATAGACAGGATTTGTACAATTGGGGAATGTTGGCTTCAACCTGTTGATATGTCCAATGATTTAACAATACAGGAGACATGCAACTGCATTTGCAATGCATAAGCATGGCTGTTGTTGAATGAACGGAAAGGTACTTATAGAGGTCTCAGACCCAAAACCTCAAAAGCAGGATGGTTTCCCTAAACAAGCTGAAGGAAAGATTGTGAAAGTAATTATCAATCTGCCATAACAAGGAGTTTTATGGGTAAATTGTTGGAAGGTATTTTGAGAGACAAGATCTACAGGCATTTAGAGATGCAAGAACTGATTAGGGACAGCCAGCATGACTTTGGGAGTGGAAAATCGTGTCTCACAAATTTAATTGAGTTTTTTGGAGGGGTAACTAAGAAGGCAGTGCGGTTGATGTTGTCTACATGGATTTTAGCAAGACCTTTGACAAGCTACCACGTGGTAGGTTGTTGCATAAAACTAAATCTCTTGAGATCCAAATAAATACAAACTTGGCTTCTTGACAGAAGCCACAGAATGGTTGTAGAGAGTTGTTTTCAAACTGGAGGCCTGTAACCAGTGGTGTACCTCAGGGATTAGTACTGGGCCCCCTGTTAGAACATAGAACATAGAACATAGAACAATGCAGCACAGAACAGGCCCTTCGGCCTTCGATGTTGTGCTGACCAAAATAAAAAGCAATGCCCCTCCAAACTAAACCATTCCCTTCTCTTCCATATACTTATCAATTAACCTCTTAAACGCCACCAAACTTGGCGCATCTACAACAGCTGCAGGCAGGGCATTCCACTCCCTAATCACTCTTTGAGTAAAGAACCTACCTCTGATATCCGTCCTATAACTCATACCCCTTAATTTAAAGCTGTGTCCCCTCGTGCTAGCTTTCTCCATCCTAGGAAAAAGGCTATCACTGTCCACCCTATCTAAACCTCTAATCATCTTATATGCTTCAATAAGATCCCCTCTTAGCCGCCTCCTTTCTAACGAAAACAACCTCAAATCCTTCAACCTCTCTTCATAGGACCTGCCCTCCATACCAGGCAACATCCTGGTAAACCTCCTCTGTACCCTCTCCAATGCCTCCACATCTTTCTTATAATGTGGGGACCAGAACTGCACACAATACTCCAAGTGCGGCCGCACTAGAGTTTTGTACAGTTGCAACATGACGCTGCGGCTCCTAAATTCAATCCCCCTACCAATAAAAGCTAAGACTCCATATGCCTTCTTAACAACCTTATCCACTTGACTGCCAACTTTCAGGGATCTATTCACACATACACCAAGATCCCTCTGTTCCTCAACACTATTAAGAGCCCTACCATTAGCCCTATACTCTACACATTTATTATTCCTGCCAAAGTGCATTACCTCACACTTTTCCACATTAAACTCCATTTGCCACCTCTCGGCCCAGCTCTGCAACTTGTCCAAGTCTCTCTGCAAACTATAACACCCCTCTTCACATCTACCACTCCACCGACTTTAGTGTCATCTGCAAATTTACTAATCCATCCTTCAATACCCTCATCCAGATCATTTATAAAAATTACAAACAGCAGGGCCCCAAAACAGACCCCTGAGGTACACCACTTGTCACCGAACTCCACGATGAATATCTCCCATCAACCACCACCCTCTGTCTTCTATCTGCAGCCAATTCCTAATCCAATTAGCTAAATCACCCTCTATTCCACACATCTGCATTTTCTGTAGAAGTCTTCCATGGGCCACTTATCAAACGCCTTACTAAAGTCCATATATACTACATCAACCGCCTTACCCCCATCCACCTCTCTGGTCACTTTCTCAAAAAAACTCAATGAGGTTAGTAAGGCATGACCTACCCTTCACGAAACCATGCTGACTATCCCCAATCAATTCATTTCTCTCTAAATCACTATAAATCCTATCCCTAATAATTCTCTCCAATACCTTGCCCACAACAGAAGTAAGAATCACTGGCCTATAATTCCCAGGAAGGTCTCTCTTCCCCTTCTTAAACAATGGGACCACATTCGCTATCCTCCAGTCCTCCGGAACCACACCCGTAACCAACGAGGACCTGAAGATCAGAGCCAGAGGCTCTGCAATCTCCTCTCTTGCCTCCCAGAGAATCCTAGGGTAAATCCCGTCCGGCCCAGGGGACTTATCCAACTTCAAACCCTCGAGAATTTCTAACACATCCTCCCTATCTACTACAATACTCCCCAATTTGCAACCCTGTACCTCAGTGCTCTCCACAGCTACATTTCCAGCACTCTGCGTGAATACCGAAGAGAAATATTTATTCAGTGCCTCACCAATCTCTTCAGGCTCCACGCACAACTTCCCACTGCTGTCTATGACTGGCATTTATTTGTCATTTATATTAATGATTTGGATGAGAATATAAGGGGCATGGTTAGTAAGTTTGCAGATGACACCAAGGTTAGTGGCATCTAACCAAGGTTAGTGAGGAAGGTTATTTCCAATCGCAACAGGATCTTGATCAATTGGGCCAGATGGCTAACAAATGGCAGATGGAGTTTAATTTAGACAAATGTGAGGTGTTGCATTTTGGTAGACTGAACCAGGATAGGACTAACTGAATTAATGGTAGGGTGCTGGGGAAAGTTACAGAGCAAAGAGATCTGGGGATACATGTTTATAGCTCCTTGAATGTGGAATCACGGGTGGATAGAATAGTGAAGAAAGCATTTGGCATGCTTGATTTCATCAGTCAGAATACTGAATACAGAAGTTGGGACATCTTGTTGAAGTTGTACAATTCTGGTCACCCTATTATAGAAAGGATGTTATTAAACTAGAAAGAGTGCAGAAAAGATTTACTAGGATGCTACTGGGACTTGATGGATTAAGTTATAAGAAGAGCTGATTAGACTGGCACCCTTTTCTCTGGAGCATAGGAGGCTGAGAGGTGATAGACGTCTATAAAATAATGAGGGGCGTAGACAGGTAGATAGTCAATATCTTTTCCCAAAGGTAGGGGAGTTTAAAACTAGAGGGCATACGTATAAGATGAGAGGGGAGAGATACAAAAGTTTGTAGTGGAACAATTTTTTTTACACAGAGAGTGGTGAGTGTCTGGAACAAACTGCCAGAAGTTGGTACAATTTTATCTTTTAGAACAAAGAACAAAACAACACGGGAAACAGGCCCTTCGGCCCAACGAGCCCGCACCGCCACCTCGATGTTCCCACTTCTACCCGTGATTCCTATCTGTGTTTATAAATCTATGCATTGAAACCAAATTTGAGACAATTTAGAGAGAAATTGTTCTGCCAATCAGCCTAAGAGTACATCTTTGGGATGTGGGAGGAAATCGGAACACCCAGAGAAAACCCACGCAAGCACGGTGAGAATGCGCAAACTCCCACAGACACAGGCCCAAATCCATGTATCCGTACAGCACAGCGATAGTCACTGAGCTGTCGTGTTGCCCATCAAATGGTCCAAGTCAAGTATACACTAACGATGTGAAGCACTAGGATACTCTTGAAAAAAAAGTCCAAGAGCAGCCTTCTCACAACCCATTGCGTGTATGCCCCTTATTAGACAACAAGGCGGACCAAAGTACCTGTAGGATAAAACAAATACATCAATATTATCGACAACTTACGCACTTCCCAGGGAACTCCCATGGCTGATAATGCCTATTTTAAATCAGTTTTCTATACCCCTCCATTCCCATTCTGTTCATGTGCCCATCTAAGTATCTCTTAAATAACTCCAGTGTGCCTGCCTCCACTGCTTTACTTGGCAGCGCGTTCCATACCCCCACCATTCTCTGTGTGAAAAAGCTCCCTCTAGCATCCAAATTATAACTTACCCCCCTTGCCTTAAGCCTGTGACCCCTCGTGCTATTCGAGTCCATCCTAGGAAAAAGCTTAACCCTGTTTACTCTATCTATGCCCCTCGTAATCTTGTACACATTTAGATAGTTACATGGTTGTGATGGGTATAGAGACATATGGGCCAAATGCAGCTAATTGGAATTAGCCAAGGTTTTAAGTAAAAAATTATAAGGGCGGCATGAACAAGTTGGGCCGAAGGGCCTGTTCCCATGCTGTAAACCTCTATGACTTTATGACTCTATAACCTTAGCTTCCACAAACAATTCACCAATTTGGCCAATTATGAAACCGGACAACTCTTAGAGGCTGACAATTGATTATAGAGAGTTAAAATCACTCCAGTACCAGCATCAACAGCAGCTAGCTGTTGCTGTCCTAGATATTAGTGACAGGCTTTTGTCTATTCCTTCATATTGACAATGTCAATATAAATTTGCTTTTATAACATTATACATTATAATGTTATCAAAACATTATACATGAACTTCTTTACCTCAAGGCTTCCACAACTCTCCATCAGTCTTACATTGAAGATTGGCTAAAGGGTTAGAGGAATTTTCATGACCTGAGTGTTTAATTCGACATGTAGATGATTCCTTTTCCAAACTGACACAATTACTGTGTACCACTTACTTCATTAGGATTTACAATAAATCCTAAGAAGGTGCAAATTATGGATCACTATTCTCCCAAAAATGTTCTAAGTGTCAAATTTGTGAGAAAACTGGAATAAATATCCGTCCTATAACTCAAATTAAGGGGTATGAGTTATAGGACGGATATCAGAGGTAGGTTCTTTACTCAAAGAGTGATTAGGGAGTGGAATGCCCTGCCTGAAGCTGTTGTAGATGCGCAAAGTTTGGTGGCGTTTAAGAGGTTAGTTGATAAGTATATGGATGAGAAGGGAATGGTTTAGTTAGGAGGGGCATTGCTTTTTATTTGGTCGGCACAACATCGAAGGCCGAAGGGCCTGTTCTGTGCTGTATTGTTCTATGTTCTATGTTCTATGTTCTAAATCACGCTGTTTTTTTCAGTGGGAGTTCATAAGGGAATTTCCCACACTCTGTGCTATGTAGAGCCCCCAGCATGAATATCATTAGATTTCAGGACTGGGGCCTATTCCTGCCCAGGAGGCTGAAATCAACAGGGTTCTGTGCATGCACAGTGGCCCCGGAATATCAGCCTCCCTCTCTGTTGGCCAGCCTGATCACTGGCCAGCCCAGGACCCACACAGTGCTGCCCCTCCAACCGACCCACAGCCCAATTGTGGCCATCCCCAAACTTTCCCGCTCCATCTCAGAACGCCTGATCTCCAAGCCTTCCCTCCCAACAGTGATGATCCTCCCTTCCTGGCAGACACCACCACCCCCCCACCTCCCCGCACCTCCCAAGAAACAGACCACCCAGTAGATCCACCCATTCACAGAGCCCCTTCCAGCTGACTACCTCCCCAGCCCGTCCAATTACTAGGTCCCCCTCCAGCTCACATCGATCACAATGGTAGAGTGGCCGTGGGATATTCCACTCGCACCAATTGCTCCTATGCTCCACTCCAATAGATCCCACCCCTTTGGCATTGCCCCCACTCCATCCTGGACCACCTGTTCTCCAGGCCTTCCCCCCTAACATTGACGATCCCTCCTTCCCGGCAGACGCCACCTCACTTGCACCCTCCTCGGAAACAGACTCCCCAGCAGATTTTACCCATCTGCAGAACCCCTTCCAGCTGGCCAGCTCCCCACTCTGCCCTTGATTGCAATGGCAGAATGGCAGTGGGACACCCCACTCCCATTGATCACCCAATAGATCACACCCCTTTGGCACTACCCCATTCATGATGAGCAGTGTCAAGGTGCCGCAGGCATGGGCACTTTGCCCCTTGGGCAATGCCAGGAGGCACAAGCTAGAACTGTCAGGGTGCACTCCCCCACCCCACCCCCACCACTTGACCTCCTGGAGGGTCCTGATTATCCCGTTCACCCATCAGGATCAGGCCGCTAGTTCCTCGAAAGAGGGAAGCTGATCTGAACCTTGCTGGAGTGAAATACTCCTGGCAGGGTAGCAGACGCTAACAAGCCTGGAGAATTCAGTCCCAGACCCACAAATCATATTAAAATCAGATGCAAAGTACTTACCTAGTGTTCCTACCCCTTTCCAGTGCAAATCAAACAACAGCAGATATCTGTTGCTGTGAGATGTGCACGCAGCAGGAATGCACGCACAAATCCCATGAATGCCTGGACATGAGATTCTCTTACCACACTGTTCTAGAAAATTAGCATGGCAGGGTGGAAGAATTTCCCCTATGAAGTCTCAGGTGGTGTATTTGGGAAGTGTGGTAACACACGGGAAGCACAAAATTGAACAGAAGCACATTGAATCAGTTGTGAGTTGTCCCTCTCAAAAGATATGAATTTGCTGCAATCTTTTTTCAAAATTAGTGAGAGATTGTATAAATCATATTAATGGTTTTGCTACAAAACCCTCCCCATTATCAGATCTTTTGAAGAATGTTTCATGACAGTGAACCGAACAGCACACACAGGCTGTTTTGGAATTAAAAAGACTTTAGCACTGCAAGTGCCAGACCCAGAACTCCTTTTTGCATCGCAGATTGCTGCGACATACTCAACTATTGCAGCAGTCCTTCTAAGGAATATTATGGGAGACTTGGAGTGGTGACCTATATCTCCAGGCTTCTGACCCAGTACAGTAACCATCTTGTAATTTTCTGGGTGGTGCAGCATTTTTCCGACACAATTGGGCTCAATCCTTTGACCATACTGACAGAATATACTCCCATTCAATTGCTGGATGGACAAATTAATGCTGTTGCAGTCAATCAAATTCACATAGCAAATTGGACTTCAATGCTTCAAGGTCGAGATATTACAATTAAACAGATTAAATTGCCCACTTTCTCAGCTGACAATCTAAATAGTGGTAAGCTTCACGAGTGGCACTGAGGGATCATTTGTTCCAAAATAACAGGAACCACTAAAGACTGCTGACATGGAAATATATCTAACATACCTGCACAGATGGAAGCCACAAAATTGCCTTTGAATATTTTGTTGATGTGTTCTCTATGTTGGAGGATGGCAATAGAAAGATAGGACGTGGAATATACATGAAGGGTCACTGAGAACACTTCTTGTTGAGTTAGCTCTAAAATTATGTAGTGGGATGGGATGCTCCAACAATTGAATTGGCAGCTGTGGCTTATATGGTTAGTCACCCTATCAAGTTTCCATCACCAGCAGATATATATTCCGACAGCATGTATGTCTGCAATAGTTTGACTGACTTCCTGACATTGTGGGAAGCAAGAGGTTTTGTTTCAGCAGGTGGAAAACCCCTACCTTTGCTGAAATATATTTTCCAAAATGCTCAAGGATGGAAATATGGGACCATTAAGGTTAAGGCACATCATATGACTTCTCCAGTTGGGAGTTCCCGAGTAGATGAATTGGCAAAACAATGTGCTTAAGAGGGAGAACCATGGCAACCCTCAGTGGGTAAACAGATAGATGCTGTTATTATTAGTCAGGTTAACACAAAAATCTCAAACAGGCTCAGCAGAGTGATGATGATTTAATACAGTTACAGGTTGGAGCAAGCCCTGCCTCTCATGACAAATGGAAAGATGAGTTACAGGATGGACTTGTTCTTAGGAATGGACTATATGTTGTTTCAACACAAGAGCACAATCAAATCATTTTTCAATGTTATGATGTTTAGGATCAGCAGGGAGCAGAAACAACTGCTGATTGAATTAAAGGACTAGGTTGGTGGTCTAATGTGGATAAGAACATGAAGTATTATGTGGATAATTGTTTTGTATGTACTCAAAATAAGCCTGGTAGGTACGCAAGTAAGGGTTAATTGAGGCATGTAAGACATGTTGAAGAACTATGGACTAATTTGTCAGTGGATTATGTTGTCCTTTATTATCATGTCAGGAAGGATATAGATATATCCAACTAATAATTAACACTTTCATTAAATGGGTTGAAGCATTCACTACCCAAAGAAATAGAGCTAAATTGACAGCTAACACCCTAGTACAACAAATGTTACTAGTTGGGGATTCTTGTCGAAATAGGCAATAAAATTCATTGCGAGGAAACAGATTTTTTATCTCTCACCAAATTAATTGCCCCATTCACCACAAAGTATTATGTGGGGTCAGTCTAAGAGGGATTACGTTAAGATTTAATTCAGTGCACAAATGATAAACACATTGAGTCTGGTAAGTAAGGTTGGCAAGTTGCAAGTATAAATAACAACATGGGATTATGATGTTGGGGGTTAACAGAGGCCTTGCTCTAAAACAAGCAGGACAAGGCACTAAATATTCCTGGATACAAAATTATAAAAAGAGATACGGAAGGAAAGAAACGAGGAAGGTTGGCAATATTGATTCAGGAGCATATTAAAGTACTGGAGAGGGAGGACCTCTTTGACGGATCAAAGCAAAATCTATTTGCTTAGTGTTAAGAAACAATAGCAGTACCATTACACCATTGGGAGCACTCTACAGACCAATTACTGGAAAAGGTATAGAGGAGCAAATTTGTAGGGAAATTCCAGAGAAGCCCAAGAGCAAGAGGCTCTTGAAACCACCTGCAGCTGGGATTCTCCAGTTCCGCTCTGAGTATGGGGATTTGGCTGGGCACCAAATTCTTCATTCTCACTGGCAGCAGTAGCAGGATGTGCACAGCCAGGGAATTCTGGCTATAAATTTGTGGCAATGGGGCATGTTAATATTCTAATCTAAACTGAGATCATAATAGTGTAAAAGACAGAGAGGGAAAACATTTCTGTACTGTGTTTAAGAGCTGGTTCTGGGGAGTGAGATGGATGACAAAACTGAAGTGTCGGAAAAAATTTAGGCAACAATGATTATACTATCATAAGATTTAAATTAAGAATGGAAAATACAAGGAGCATTCTTGAATAAAAATACTTATTTGGAGAAGAATAGATTTCAATGGAGTGAGAATAGGCCTTTCCAGATAAATTGGGATCAATGATTGGCAGGTTGAGGTGTAACAGAACAATGGGCTGCCTTGAAGGAAGATGATGTTCAGGTGCAGTTGAGGTACATTCCAGTGTGGGGAAAGGTAGAGTAAACAAAGCTAGAGATATATAGAATAAGATAAAGCAAAAAAAGGATCCCCACACACCAGATGCCTGATTGGAAGTACAAGTGAGAACTAGATTTAATACAGAATGTTCAGAGGAGAAGTAAAAAAGGAATCAAGAAAGGCAAAGAGAAAGTCCCAGTAGAGAGGTTACACAGAAAGAATTGAAAAGTTGGCCATAGACATATAAATATATATATTTTAATAACAGGGTTTGTGAGAGGAGGAATGCCACTGATTAGGGACCATAAAGGTAATCTGAGCATGGAGGCAGCGAGCAAGGCTGAGTTGCAAAAGGATTATTTTGTATCTGTCGTTACATGGGCAGAAGATGCTGTTGGAACTGTAGTAAATGAGAAGGCCATTGATACATTAATCCAAAGATGTGCAATTTAGGTGGATTGGCCATACCAAATTGCCCTTGGCAATTAGCAGTTTAGATTCATTGGCCATGGTAAATTGCCTCTTAGTATGAATTGGACCAGCAAGATAAATACATGGGGTAATGGGAATAGAGTCTGGATGGAATAATTGGTGCAGTCTTGACGGGCCAAATGGCTTCTTATTGCGCTATGGAAATTCTATGATTCTATGATATACTGAATAGGCTAAAAATTGATAAAAAGTAGGAATTAGAAAGGTTGGATATATTTAAATTTAAGTTATCAGGACTTGATGGGATGCAACAAAGGATGCTGAGGGAATAGGGGTGGGAATTACAGAGACACTGACCATAATTTTCCAATCCTCCTTAGATACAAGTGCCAGAGGACTAGAGAATTCCATGTATTACCTCCCTCCCCCTCCCCTTCCCTCCCCATACCCTTGTTCAAAAAAGGGCAAAAGGAGAAGTCAGCAATTTAAACCAGTCAGTTTAAATTCAGCGATGGAAAAGCTTTTAGAAATAAATATTCTGGGACAGAATTATGAGTCAACTGAACAAGTGGAGATTAATTCATAAAGCCAGCTTGGATTTGCTAGAGTTCAAGTTCTTAGATGTCCAGACCAACAACTTGTCCTGATCCTCCCATGCCGACACGATAAGAAAGCTCACCAACACCTCTACTTTCTCAGAAGACTAAAGAAAACTGGTATGTCAGCTACGACTCTCACCAACTTTTACAGGTGCACCATAGAAAACATTCTTTCTGGTTGTATCACAGCTTGGTATGGCTTTTGCACCACCCAAGACCACAAGGATCTACAAAAGGTCGTGAATGTAGCCCAATCCATCACACAAACCAGTTTCCCATCCATTGACTGTGTCTATACTTCCCAGCAAAGCAGCTGGCATAATTAAGGATCCCACGGACCCGGACATTCTCTCTTCTACCTTCGCTCTTCAGGAAAAAGATAGAAAAGTCTGAGGTCATGTACCAACTGACTCAAGAATAGCTGCTGCTGCTGTCAGACTTTTGAATGGATGTATCTTGCATTAAGTTGATTTTTCTCTACACTGTAGCTGTGACTGTAATATTACATTCTGCACTCTCTCGCATTTCCTTCTCTACGAACAGTATGTTTTGTCTGTATAGTATACAGGAAACAATACTTTTCACTGTATGTTAATACATATGACAATAATAAATCAAATCAAATCAAAAATTTAATTGTTTAACCAAATTGATTGAGCATTTTTCATGAAGTAACAGAGAGGTTAGATAAAAGGAATGTGGGTGACTTTCAACAGGTGCTTAAAAAAGGGTCACACAACAAGGGTCACATAAAGAGAAAACCCATGGAATAAAAAAGAAATGAGCAACCTGCATAAAAAGATAATTGAGTGGCAGAAAACAGAGAAATGGTGCATATTTGTTTATCGTAATGGAGGTAAGTATACAGTGAAGTTCCTTGGTGGTTTATATCAGGGCAGGGCTTTGCTTGATATATATTATTAACTTAGACTTGGGTGTACAAGTTGCAATTTACAAAATTTGCAGATGGCCCAAAACTTGGAAGTATTGTGAATTGTGAGGTTGACTTCAAATGGAATGGCTAGACATGTGGTGGATAAAATTTAATGCAGAGAATTGTGAAGAAATACATTTTGTTAGGAATCATAAAATTCCTGCAGTGCAGAATGGGGCCATTTAGCCCATCAAGTCTGCACTGACCACAGTCCCACCCAAGCCGTATCCCTGTAACCCCATGTATTTACCCTCTAATCCCTAAGGGACAATTTAGCATGGTCAATCCATCTAACCTGCACTTCTTTGGACTCTAGGAGGAAATGAGCATCCAGAGGAACCCCATGCAGACAAAGGGAGAATGTGCAAACTCTACACAGTCACCTGAAGCTGGAATTGAATCAGGGTCCCTGGTGCTGTGAGACAACAATGCTAACCATTATGCCACCATGCCACCCTAAAGAAGAAATAGAAGCAATATAAACCAAAGAGTACAATGTTAAAGGGGATGGACGTCTTCAAATCATTGAAGGTGGCAGGCCAGAAAGAGAAAGTGGTTCAAAAGACTTACAGAATTCTGGACTTTATAAATAGAAGCATAAAGTACAAAAGCAAGGAAGTCATAACAAACCTTTCCTGTTGATTGAAAGGTTGAGATCCGGAGTACACAGATTTAAGGTGATTGGCAACACAAGATAACACCGTTTTATACTGAGTGGGATTAGGATCTGGTTCATATTGCTCAAGTAGAGTGGAGGCAGATTCAATCATGGCATTCAAAGTAAATTAGTTAAGTAACTGAGAAAATAATTGCAGGGTTAAGGAGAAAAATCAGCAGAGTAGAACTAGCTAAAAGGCTCATAAGAGAACTAGCATAGACTCAATGGGCCAAATGACCTTCTGTGTTATAACGATTTCATGGTAAGGTCCTTATAGAGTCATGGAGATATACAGCATGGAAATCGGCCCTTTGGCCCAACTTGTCCATGCTGCTCTTTTTTTAAACCCCTAAGCTAGTCCCAATTGCTTGCATTTGGCCCATGACCCAGTATACCCATCTTATAAATGTAACTGTCTAAACGCTTTTTAAAAAGCAAAATTGTATCCGCTTCTACCACTCCCTCTGGCAACTTGTTCCAGACACTCATCATTCTCTGTGTGAAAAAAATTGCCCCTCTGCACACTTTTGTATCTCTCCCCTCTCACCTTAAACCTATGCCCTCTAGTTTTAGACTCCCTTACCTTTGGGAAAAGATATTGACTATGTAGCTGATTTATGCCCGTATTTATTTTATAGACCAATATAAGATCACTCCACAGCCTTCTATGCTCCAGTGAAAAAAAGTCCCAGTCAATCCAGCCTTTTCTTATTACTCAAACCATCAAGTCCCAGTAGTGTCCTAGTAAATCTCTTCTGCACTCTTCCTAGTTTAATAATGTCCTTTCTATAATAAGGTGACCAGAACTGTACACAGTATCCCAAGTGTAGTCTTACCAACATCTTGTACAACTTGAATAACATATCCCAACTCCTGTATTTGTTGTCCTGGCCAATGAAACCAAACATGCTGAATGCCTTTTCACCACTCTGTCCACCTATGACACCACTTTCAAGGAGCTATGAACCTGTAGTCCTAGATCTCTTTGTTCTGTAACTCTCCCCAATGCCCTACCATCAATTGAATAAGTCGTGCCCTAATTCGATCTACCAAAATGCACCACGTCGCGTTTATCTAAATTAAACTCCATCTGCCATCCTTAATAAATGTAAGTTATTTTTATTGGCTAGTTAAGTTTCTGGTCAATAATAACAAATGGGATGTTGATGGTCGGGAATATAGCAATGGTGCTAAAGGTTTGGGAAGGCGATTATGTGGCACGAATGTTATCCTCTATGTCAGGCTAAGCCTTTCTATCCCACTTTAGCCTGGCATAATTTGCTTTCTTACTGAAGAATGGAGGGAAGACTATGGAAGTCGCCGGTTAATTATGTCGTTATTTAACTTGCACACACTGCCCTAAAAAACTCCTGCTGCAATGTTCTAGGGCTGTGATTAGCTTCTGCTGATCACAACTATCTTGTGTGTGTGTCAGGTAGGACTCCAGCAGGAGATTCTTTCCCCTTTAATTCTCTGCCATGACTGACAGTTTTGTTTGTCTTGCTTTGAGCTATGGATGCTGCCTTTATGTTGAGAGTGGGTAAAAATAGTTTTGTCTCTAAATTGGCATTCAACCGTGTCAATATCCGAATTAAAACAGTAAAGAAGTCTGGAGACAAAGTAGATTCAGCAGAACTTAACCTGAAAATAGGTGAGCAGGTTATATGTTTATTTTGTCTGACTCTTATAAGAGCCTGTTTTATCTTCCATTTATCAGTCTCATTTCATTATATTGCATAGAGATAGGTTTTACTTGGGGCTGCTGTACTTCATCCTTGTCTTTGTTCCCTCCAAAACAGCTTGCTTGGCCAGTTCCCTGAGCAGCAGCAGACACACTGTGATCTGGATCTCCTGAGAGCTGACGGTTTGCCGCTTGTTGTAATAGGCCAGGTGAAATGCACTCGAAGATATTGTTAATAAATGAGTTCTTGATGCTCATGGCTTTGGAGAGGATGTCAGTGTTGAGGTGAACTTGCTTCATCATTTGATATATATGTGTGTGGTTGGGTGGGGGTGGGTGGGGGTGATATTACCTTATCATCCCACCAGTTGATGGGCAGGGTATGCTGGCAAGATCACATCATTGCACCTGATTTCTTTCCAGGCCTGGATGTCCAGCAAGATCAGCCTTTCTCCCAAAAAGGACCAAGGCTGATTTCACTATTTAAATAAGTGGAAATGTTGATTTAAATATTGATGTGGAGATGCCAGCATTGGACTGTGGGAGCACTGGTCTTACAACAGCAGGTTAAAGTCCAATAAGTTTACTTGGTAGCACGAGCTTTCAGAGCTCTGCTCCTTCATCAGGTGCATGATGAGTTGGGTTCACAAACAGAGCATATATGAATATACTATTATTACTGTGCCCAGGAAAAAAGTCCTTAGTGACCTTGCCAGTGAAAATCCAGATCAGTGAGGATCACGTATGGTCCCCAAGAACAGGGATTTGTTTTGATGGCCTTATCAGTAGGACCAGAGGCCATTGAGGCCTCTCAGGATGTTGGCAGCAGAGGGGGCAGTGCCAGTCTGGCACACTGGCACAGCCAACCTGGCACCATTGTAAGTGTGCTTGATAGTCAGTGCCATGTCCACCAGATACCGGGCAGTGCCAAGGGGGCAGGGCCTGAGGGGTTGGGGCATTTGGGAAGGGCAGATCCTGGGTAAGGGTGAAGCATAAGGGGAGATGACTGGGGGATACTGCATGTTCTGCAACTGGGATCAGTGGAAGGAAATGCTGCGCACTCTATAACTGGTGATCAACTGGACAGGGGCAGTAATTGACCAGGCTGAGCCAGGGGTTGGGGGTATGACCATTGGCCAGGTGTGGATGGAGAGGTGCAAAGGACTGGTGCTGGGTGGGGGCATTTTCCAGGGTGGAAGGTGACTGACAGATCTCTCTTTGTTGTTGCAGTGAACAGAAAGATCTACACATGCACGATTGTGCCTCTGCTGTGAGTTGTCACTTTCCAGTGAGCTCAGGGTCTGCCCCCTCCCTCTCCAGGTGAGAAACAGATTTAGCTTTCTTTTCAGAGTGGCATAAGATTGGGTCTGTGACCTTGCTGAAAAATCGGAGCTAAACTTTTCCATTTTCACACGCTTGTTCGGAACTTAGATAGAATAATGCACTCTACTTGCTTCTGTTGGTTGCTGCCATGTTCATGACTTTCTGGGCACTTTTCTTTTCATCATCCATTATAACTCTCGCCTCCAGATACAGAATCAATGCCCGGGTGCACTATTGTCAACTTCTTTCATCACTTTGCTGATGAATGAGAGAAGAGAAAGTTCACATGGAGTTTGACTTAAATATATGAAAAGGTCAACCTTGTGCTAGTTTTCTTCTGAAATAATGGCAATTTTATCAGTTATTTAATCAATCAGAAAATTCATTGTCTTGTTGGGCCTTTTCAAAAAGAGACATTATCTGCTGACAGAATAATGTGCTGCTGGGAACTAACAAGCAAGTTGGATTGACAGCCAGTTCTATAATTCAGGTTCACAATCAGTCACTACAACTACCAGTTTGTCCAACTTAATCAAAAGTTTAAAAAAAAACTGAAGGGCACATTGATGGAGGAGAGGTCTTTTCAATCTCCCATTAAAACCCTCTTCTCATTGGATTCTTAATCGCACTACTCCAAAAAATTTCTGATTGTTTACCTTCAACATAAGAAAGAAAATAATCTTAATCTTTACTGAACTATTAACAGAAACAATGACGGAAAAGAAAAAAAATGTCAGGTTCTCAATTCTTTAAATAAGCTTAAGGAAAGATAGTTTTCTATTAGGGGACAGTGAACATTTCGTAGGAATCACAACAAAATATTTTAATCCATCAAATATTTTGTACAAGGTAGCGGCAAAATATATTTGAAGTTTGAAAACTTTTCCCTTTTAAAAGTAATCACTCCATACCAGACCTTTGGAGTTTGCCATGTAAAGAATAACAGGATATACTTTACATAAAGTGTTTGGGGTTATCGCAATCACTACAGCAAAGTTCTTAAAATATCTGTAAGTCGGTAATGTGACAGTTAACTGCTTTAGACATTTGAGTTCTATAGTGTTATCATTAACTGGTAAAGTACTTGTTTATCTTCCATTACAATTTGTACAGTTTTAAACCATTAAGAAGAGGAGCATAATTGCTGCCAAGCCTGGACGACTGCAGAAATCACTTCCTTGTTGACAGCAATTTTTCTCCTCGACCTAAATGTCACAGATTTCTGATTTGTGCAGATCTGTTATGGACTCATCAGTTGATTTACTGCACCTGTCACCTGTGTGCTAGCATTCTACTCAGGATCAATTTACATAACCTCATTTAATGGTTCACAAATCATGCCCATTAAGCCCAGCTAACAGGAGCTGAGGGTTCTAATTTACTCTGCCTTTCACAGCAGGAAATTGGGAGGCTGGAGTCTGTGGATAAAGAAGCAGGTCTTGGCTTTGATTGTTGATTGTGATGGTAAATGTATGGATGATTAGAACAGATTTTCACTTTATTGATTTCCTGCCAAAATACAGCATGTTATAATGCAAAAGGGGGCCGTATGCCAGCGATGCTAAAGTGACGGTTGTGTACTTGCTCCAAGTCAAGATGATACTTGGAGCCACATAAAATGACAAATACTGAAAACAGTAAAAACTGTTCTCTATAATTTTTGGAACTGTGCATGAAAGTAATAAGTATATAAATGTGTATTTTATAAGATTGATAAATTCTATGGTTGCACTCATATTCGTGTACTGATCTCTCAACTAGCAGGCACCCTTTATATTATCTGGCTACTATTAAAGAGATCTATGCATACTTACACACATCTATGAGTCTACACTCTACTTGTATGAAACAAGTGTCCATGTTCTCAAAACATTTCAAAAACAAAGGCTGCTTAAGGTTCTAATGTCTGAAGTGGTCTAATAGACACCCAGGCACCCTTATGCTGTCAAGCCCAAATATCCCCAATGGACTGTTAAATTATTATGTTCTGGAGATAGATGGGGACTTGAAGTATTTTAGACGTTGAAAACTGGAACAACATCTGTAGCCAAAAATTTCTTCAAATGGTCGTTTGTTTAATTCAGTTGAAATTACAGATCTATGATATATGTTTTATATTTTGCAGAAAATTCACAATTTCCAAAACAAATTATATTTATGCAAAAAATATATAATCTATGACAACTACTAGTGGAGAATGAAAACAGTGTTCACTAACAAATAAAAGATGTGAATTTGTTTGTGGCAAAATATTCAAAAAATTACACGAGTATATTTTCTACCCAGTTTTTCAAAAAATGGTTAAAATAACAAGACTCTGACAATAGTGAGAAGTATGTTATCAGTTTGACCACTGCTTTAATTTGACTCACAATTACAGAATTACATGAACTGCAATCATTAGTCCTCTAACCAATTCATATAGCTCTTGTGTGATGATTGGATTTCCCTTTTGAATGAAATGCTTTTATTTATAAATCCTTTAAACTTTCCTTGATATTAAGGTATTGTCACACATGATGAATTATTGTAAGCATGTCACCACATAGTGGAAGTCAAGTACAATTGAATGATACTCAGTCAGAATTAGATTTGGCATGATATTCTAAAAAAAAGGATTCAATTCAGAGTTTCCACTTGCTTCTGTTAAACTTGTCACTTGTAGGTGCTAGAGTGCTTGTTGTGTTAGTTTAATTAGTCAACAAATTGTTCCCTACTTGATTGCATGGTTGATCACATTCTTGATGGAGATATTAACGAGTGACAAGAGTCTCTTACACCATGGACTAAAAAGAAGATAAGCTCTTCTATATTATTCCATTTGGCACTGCCAATGTTTATTAGATCATGTGCCCCACATGCAGCAAGCCGAAAAGTGAGAGACAAGAAAAAATTCACAGGCTTATACTGATCTAAGTCTAAAAGGAAGGTCACTGAGCAATTGGTGTGCGAAGAGTGTAAATAAGATAAGTGTTTGCTCCTACGATGCCTTAGAAATTCATTATTTGCTACAGTTGCTCCAGATATCCCTTTGAGCTATTTCACTTAAGGATAATTTATGGCAAGAACAGAGTGGTTCTTGAAAGTACTATAGCAACTGGAGCTGAATGCTTAGTCTACAGGCCGCATACACAGGCAAGAATGGCCTGCAGATTGCTTGTATTTGTATTCAAAATAAAAAAGATGAAAACAAAATTGCTTTAATATTCTGCTGAACAAATGGCTTTACTTCAGTATAAATGGTATAGTTAATTTACTGTCACTTTCTGTTTTGCTGATACAAATTACAATGTTAATAAAACTCTCTGTAGAGCTGTTGAATGAGAATCATCGAGTCAGACTTCACAAAAGGATTTCTCTATTCATGTTTTGGCAAGACTTAACAACAAAAGGGAGTGGATCCTTTTCATGTTATAGTTTTTCAAAAGTATCTGTGAATGAGCTCACAGTGCCTTGACTAAGATGTGGATTTTTGTTTTTAGCATTCCTCTCTTAAATTAGATGAATGATCTTCACGATCACTAATGTCTGCTGTAGATAGTTTATGAAATAACAAAAATCTCTTTTTCAGAATTTTTATCCGCTTTCCACAAGCCTACATTTAAATTCAAAATAAATAGACTTTAATCTAGATGATGTGCTCGATAATTCAAAAACCAATATGGAAAATGTGTTATATTTAATTAAGCTTACCCAGTGAGATTTTGCACTCATTCACATTAGGGCCCTGAGGATATGTGGCATTTGGGAGGATTTGCTTGGGAAAATATTGGCTACAAGTCTCAAATGAAATAATTGTTGTGGGTTCTTAATATATGCTAAAAGCTCATGCCAATTACTATTTAAGTTTTATTATATCCTGCCAAGTCATGTAAAATGGAATCAGCAGCTAACTAAATAGTTTCATTTTGGTGACAATGTATGTGAGTAAAATGCTATTCAAAGAGGAAATTACATTTTATTGAAGTAATGAAAGATAGCACAAGTTTTTTTACTATGTATAAGCACTACAATTTTGAAAATATTTGAAGATCTTTGCACAGCAGTTTTAAAATCATCTCATCCTATCTTCGTTTTCCATTCTTGTTGGAACTTGACAACAGAAAGAAATAAACTGTCACTCGTTTTCCTTGTGCAGTTTGATAGCCAGACGCTGCCAGTTGTTGCTAGGGTAGTCATGCTGTTAAATTAGGTTTAATGAACAAGTAATTGCTTTATATATAGTGAACAGTTTCAAAGAAAACAAGGATTCTAATTGATTTGCAATTTGTTTGGCACATTGCATTGTCCAGTATACTATTGATTAGTCTTCTGTATTTCACACTGCATGTGTTTCCCTTTATTAAGGGAATAACAGGTTACTGATTACTTTCCTCCTGGGTTTAATGTAGCGGTTAATGTCTACTTTGTTCCTGTGTCATGTTGCAGGGCAGAGACGAATAATATGCAAGTGGGTGGCCCTTTGCTACCAAAGTTCCCCACTGATGTGAGCTGTGTATTCCATGGCATGTTGAAAGGAAGATCACTGAAAAGGGTTAGAATAGCAAGAGTCACAGGTTATGGCCTGTACAAGACCAGCACAGGACTGCAAACTTAGCTTTTCACATACGGTGTCAGTGCAACGTGGCATTAGCAAGCATTTTTTTTTAGACAATGGCGCAATTTCATGACATACATTCCAGGAAAATATCAGGAAGCACCGTGAGAAAAATGTATTTTTAATGAATAATCACTTCAATATATATCATTAACATGTTAAACTTTAAATAAACATTCTTAATAACCTGAGTAATTTGTGTTTATATTCTGTAGTTATATATCAGAAAGTCAGACTTATGATACAGAAATTGCTTTTAATAAACATATTTTTGTAAAAGCAATATTTTAGATTTAAAGTGCCTGTTGAATGTGGGAAAATATTACTTAAACTTCGGAGCTGTGCACAAAATATCTGAACAAAAATAGCTAACTGTGCTGAACAATAGTGACCAAAATACAATGATTAGATGAAGTAAACTGTAGTCTGTGAACACTGAATTGCACGTTAGCTAATTGTTAATTTTAGCAAATGCTATGGCTAATTACTGTGGCACACATTGGCTATTAGCATGACGCCCCACCACCTGCTTTTCTTATGAGCGGATTTCTCCATTGCTGGCAGTAGTGCAAGTAGTACAATTATTGGCTATCAGTGGTGCAATTTTTCAGCTATTCTTTTGTGTGAATTGAATAAAACATAATGGCATATTTTATTAGAGGGCAAATAGCCATTTGTCACCGACAGGAGGTTTATATTGAGAGGCACAAAATGAAGTTATCCTGGATAGTGTAGATTTAACAAACTGGTTCAAATTCAAAATGTTTCAATATTTTTTGATATGTGAATGTATACACTCTAGAGACAAGTTAACTGACAATCTAAGTTTTATCATCACTGATGCTGATACAGATTCAGGGTAATAAAGTTTTTCATTGCATTCCTTTGCTAATGCATTTTAACATAAAATTATATGGATTTAAAAATGATAAATATACATGTAGGAAATTAAGGAACAGAAAATTGGACTGAGTTGTTTATATTTATGGTATGACCAGATAACTCACAAAAATCTAAAACCAGGAAATATAAAGAACCCATAAAAGCCTACATTCTTTGGGAAATACAGGGTAAATTGCATTGAAGTTCACTATGAGCATTCACACTTGAAAATTAAAAGGCAAGCTAAGTTCACAGATATTACAATTAGCTTGTTCACACAGCGTATGAACAGAACAGAGATTGTTTTGCATGTTTTGGCGGATTTAGTCAGTTTAATTGACCAGAAAAAATCCAATAAGTCTGCACATGGGGCATGTAATACACACCAATCATTGCTCTCGTAAATAAAATCAGTGGAACTCCAGTGGTGTAGAAACCCAGATTTGACAAATATTCCTTGTCTTTACGAGCAAGAACCATTTTACATCCAGCTCACTGGAGGCTTGACATGAAACTGACAGCTGGGCATCTACTTATTAGCGGCTTTGAAAAATAACAGGTCACAAGAATGTTTTTTATTTGTAGTATTAGTTAAGTGAATGCTTATTCTTATTTAATTATTTATTTGACAGTAATATACACCTGTATAAAGATTGTTGACCTGAATTAAATTCTATGAAGACAGTGTATATTGAACAACCTCATTAACTAGAGAAAAATGTTGGACACCAGTACTGAATAAAACTGTCAAGACTGTTAAGTTGACAAATGTAATGTTGGTATTATACCATAGCTACTTTGAACCAGCACTGAATCTGGAAGAAATCTAACAATTAAAGAATTATTTTGTTGCTACACAGAGAATTGGTAGTTAAATAATGGATAGATGCAAATTAAGTGGTACAAGAAAGAGTTACAAGATATATGCAATTTTCTATCATTACATCAAAGAACATTGTCTTCATGTCACAATTATAACAAAATTTGCTTGATACATAAGTAATGTGGAATGTACATATGTGATTTATTATTTCTTATGGTTACAGTTCCTTTTTTTTGCAATATCAAATAAGTTCAATTTCAACCCAAAGTGTTTCATTGTGATATTAAATAAGTTAAATATGTATATATGGATATCATTAAGTTTGCAATGGGTAACAATTTTCAAACTGATCTATAAATAGGAATCCTTCTACAGCCAAGCTAAAGGAAATTACTGGTCTCCGTTGTACAATCAACCTTTTGACAAGGTATTTGTCTCATATACTTGCAACAAACATGAATAATACTGCAATAAAACTGCTCAAATGCCAGGTGTGTTTTTTAAACTATGTAAGCCAATATTAGTATGTTCATAAACAAAACATAAAACACACTTTAAATATGCAAAACTTGACTTCTGCTTCTTCTGATCCCTTATTCCTTCCATTCTCTCCATATTCTATTTTCTTATTTTAAATACTTCATTTTACCCATTTTCTTCTTCCGTTCTATTTTGGAAGAGCAAGCGACCAGTTCCACAATGCCATATTGTCATTGAATGACAACTTTAAGATTAACATAGGGCTAAGACAGATGCAACTGTTGTAATTTACAGTAACAATCTAAATAGTTCAGTTGTATTCCACTATCACATTGTACAGGATCTCACTTAAGTATCAAAGTACTAAAACCCGGAGTACAGATTTGACTCTATGTTGAAAAATGTTTCAGCGTATAAAGGTTGGATACATGGCAGAGGCATGACCAATAATTTATATTATATCCAAAAATACTTAATAAATGTAATTGTAACCTTTAATATGTGAGTCTCCATATTAGTCCCTTTGTAAACATTCTCCTCCCGTTGTATATATTAATCATGTTCAAAACTTTCTCACCAACAGTAAAAATAAAATTGGACTACGGAATATAAGTATTTAAAATTGAATGTTCAATTACTACAGAATCAGTGCCTGAAGATTTTGCACCATAATGCTACACACCTCCTCCAATGTCCACTTGTTTGGAATATGGGCCTGAGTTTTGTCATTATAATGTCAGCAAAATGATCAATGTTGTCTGCAATTACAGTTGCGAAACTGATGGAAGCTTCTAATGTCTGCACAAGTGCTGTTAAATAGAAATATCAAGAAGTTGTCATTAATTCCCTTCTCCTCCACAGTGTGCACTGTTGAAGTCTGCAGATGACAAATCTTCAGAAATCACTTGAACTGACATGTGCCGGAATTCCCCGACCTTGGCTGTGGCTTGGATTCTCCAGTTCCGCTGCAGTGAATGGAGATTTGGAACAGTGGAGTCGTAGGTGTAAGGATAGCCATTACTTCTGAGATTGCCCTCAAACTGACCATGAAACAGTCATAGAGAACCACCCCCCCCCCACCTTCCAAACATCAGAAAATCCCATCAAGCTTTACGTAGTAATCACTTCAAAGGACGATGACCTGACCCAAGACCAGTAAAATTCCGATGAGGGTGGTCCTCAATTGGGCACAAGCAGTTGACACACCAGTAAGGTTCCCACTGCTGGTAAATTGCCATAGTGACAGGAGGACATTGGGCTGTCCTCCTATGCTTTCTCCCACCATATTAATAGCTGTCCTGCCTCACAGGCATCTCAAAACCGTGGACTAAAACCCAGCCCAGGTGTCTGTTCAGAAGGTTTTGAAGAAACATGGTTTAAAATTATTATACTATTACAATTTCAAAATCTCACGTTTAATCTCTAATCTATGCTGAATAATTTGATCTGAACAAGCGTAGCAATGGAAGTGTATCATTTTGGTTGCAGCACACATTATCTTGACAAAAGGAAAGTTTACCAATTTTCCTTTACTAAAGTTTGAAAGTTACTTGTTCTGGCCTCAATTTATAAAAAGTTCATTATCACCAATATAACCAGGCCGATCCTGGAAATGGCAGGACTGTGTATAAGGAAAGATTGACTAGGTTATGATTGTTTCCATTGGAGTTCAGAAATATAAGGGGGGATCTCATAGAGACTTTTAAAATTCTAGACAAGGTAGACTCAAGGAGGATGTTTCCAATGATGGGGTAGTCCAGAACTAGGAATCGCTGTCTGAGCATTTGAAGTTGACTATTTAGGATGATCCCAAAGCATGGTGAACCTGTGGAATTCATTATCACAGGAAGAAGAAACATTGAGTACATTCAAGAGACAACTAGATATAGCACTTGAGGTGAATGGGGTCAAATGTTAGGAGAAGAAAGTAGGATTAGGCTATTGAGTTGGACAATCAGCCTTGATCATGATGAATGGTGGAGCAGGCTCAAAGGACCAAATGGCCTTCCCCCTGCCCCTATCACCTATGTTTCTCTCTCTTCTCCTCCTGGCTCCAATTGAGGTTCCTCCCTATCCCAGAACATATTCTTGCACCTGATTGGTTCAGCTTCCTGCATGGCCTCTCCATAGCATCAGTTCCAATCACCTGGCCCTTGGGGATTGTCCCCTTAAAGGGGCCATGCTACCACATGGCAATGCTTGCTGGGCTTCACAACTCAGGCACTGGTTGACCAGTCTCTCGATTTCTTTTTTGATGCCTGTCCACCAAATATAACTTTGGGCTACAGCTTTTATACTACTTTGTCTGGGGTGGGCATCATGCAACTCCTGCTTTAAAAGCCATTGCCCCTGGAGTGCCATTATAACACACCACACCCATCCCCCAGCAATAACATAGCATCCTCATAAGATATCTCCATCCTACACTGCTGGTAGGGTCAGATTTGCTCTGACTTTTACCAAACTTGCATTATCACCCTCTTAAATTTTGATAATACTGGGTCTCTTTCTGCATTCTTGCAGAGGCAACTGATAGCACTGGTTTATTCTCTCGGAATAAATCCATCATAGGCTTGTAATCTGATACTACGAAATCTCGACCACATATATGTAGATGAAACTTCTTCATCGCAAGAATTGCTGCCAGGATTTCTTTGTCAATCTGAGCATACTTTTTCTCAGCATCTGATACTGATCTTGGTGCAAATGCAATTGGCTTTTTCACTCCACCTGACATCTTGTGGGATAAAACTGTCCCAGTCCGTAAGGTGATGCATTGCAGGTAATTACCAATGGTTTGGTTGAATCAAAGTACATAAGCAGTATCGACTGCTTTACTTTTGGAAACGCCTCTTTTTGTGCTTCTTTCTATTTTATTGCTGATACTTTTTCAAAAGTAAGTGAAGCGGAATTAAAATTGTAGACACATTTTGTAAGAATCTGCCATAATAATTCACCATTCCTAGGAATGATTTTTAACTCTGACACATTTTTAAGCTGAGGTACTCCCTTTATGGCTTTAACTTTATCCTCCAAAGGATGAAACCCTAGTATGTAATTTCATCAGTCTGGGAAGTGCATTTCTCTCACTTAATCTTCACAGAACTTCATTCTAAGTTTGACTATTATGTAAAGTTAAAGCACATAGAAATACAGGTAATGTTTTGTGAAGGATAGAAAGCTGAATAGCAGATAGGAAGCAAAGATTGGCATAATTGGATCTTTTTCTGTTTGACAGTCAATGACTAATGAGACTCCACAGGGATCTGTGCTAGGACCCCAATTATTCACATTATATATTAATGATTAGGAAAAGGCAATTGAATATATTACCTCCAAATTTGCAGATGATACAAAGTTGGGTGGGAGGTGAGCTATGAGGAGGATACAGAGATGCTTTAGCATGATGTGGACAGGCTGAGTGTGTGGGTATGTGCACGGAAAATACAATACAATGTGGATAAATGTGAGGTAACAAACCACTTATGTAGCAACAATAGGAAGACAGATTATTACTTAAATGGGTGGAAATTGAGAGAGGTGGATACTCAATAAGATCTTGGCATGCTCGTGCATCAGTTGCTGAAAGTAAGCATGCAGAGAAAACAGGCAGTAAAGAAGGCAAATGATATGTTGGCACTCATGGAGCAAGAGGATTTGAGTATAAAGATGGAAATGTTTTGTTGCAATTGAAAGGGCTTTGGTGAGGCCATACCTGGGAATATTGTGTGCAGTTTTGGCGCCCTTATCTGAGGAAGGATGTCCTTGCTATTGAGGGAGTACAATAAAGATTTACTAAGCTGATTCCTGGGATAGCAAGTCTGTCATATGAAGAGAGATTAAGTCGGTTATAATTATATTCACTAGAGTTTAGAAGAGTGAGCAGGGGTCTCATAGAAACTTAGAAAATTCTAACAGGGTTGGACAGGCTGGATTCAGAAAGAATATTCATAATGTTGGGGGAGTCCAAACTAGGGATCATAGTTTGAGGATAAGGGATAAAGCTTTTAGAGCAGCGGGTGGCAAATGTGTGGAATTCACTACCACTGAATGTAATTGAAGGCAAAACAATGTCTAATTTCACAAAGAAATTAGATAAAGATCTTGGGGCTAAAGGGATCAAGGGATATAGGAGGAAGTGGTGAACAGGATATTGAATTCGATGATCAGCCATGATCAAGGTGAATGGCAGAGCAGGCTCAAAGGGCTATCTTGTTTCTATGTTCCTATGATCTGTATTCTTCAGGTGAAATTCCTGTGATCTGAATGTTATCTAGGTACACCAGTATATTCGGAATGCTCTGTGATAAACTTTCAGTTGTACGTTGGAATATGGCACAAGCCAGTGAGACTCCAAAGAGTAAACATGTGTATTGGTCTAACCCTTTGTGACCTTTGATGGTAATTAATCACTGGGAATCTTTGTCCAACTCCAAGTAGGTGTGACTGAGATCTAACTTGGTGTACTTGCTCATTTGGAGTGGATGTCCTCAATTCTAAGAATAGGGTATCTAGCTATCTGAGCTCCTTGATTAATAGCTAGTTTATAATTCCCACAATCTGGTTTGAGGATAGGGACTATGGGTACACTCATTCAGAGAACTGTACAGATTTTAGAACATAGAACATAGAAAAACTAAGCACCAACAGGACCTTCACCCACAAGTTGCGCCGAACATGTCTCTTCCTACTAGGCATACCTATAACTCTCTATCTTATTAAGTTCCATGTACCTATCCAAAAATCTCTTTAAAAAACCCTATCGAATCCACCTCCACCACCACTGCCGGCAGCCGATTCCATGCGCCCACCACCCTCTGAGTGAAAAACTTATCCTGACATCTCCTGTATACCTACTTTCCAGCACCTTAAACTTGTGTCCTCTTGTGGCAGCCATTTCAACCCTGGGAAAAAACCTCAATCAATACCTCTCATCATCTTATACACCTCTATCAGGTCACCCCTCATTCTTCGTCTCTCCAAGGAGAAAAGACCGAGCTCTCTCAACCTGTCCTCATAAGGCATGCCATCCAATCTAGACGACGTTCTTGTAAATCTCCTCTGCACCCCTTCTATGGCTTCCACATCTTTCTGTAATGAGGCGACCAGAACTGAGCACAGTCTGACCAGGGTCTTATACAGCTGCAGCATTATCTCCAGGCTCCTAAACTCAATTCCTCGATTGATGAATGCCAGCACACCATACACCTTCTTAACCATATTTCAATCTGCGTAGCTGCTTTGAGCGTCTTATGAACTCGGACCCCAGGATCCTTCTGATCTTCCACATTGCCAAAATCTTAACCTTAATCTGTCATCCTATTTGACCTGCCCAAAAAAATCACCACAAAATTATCTGGGTTGAACTCCATCTGCCACTTCTCTGCTAGTCTTGCATCCTGTCAATATCTCACTGCAACTTCTGACATCCCTCCACACTATCCACAACACCTCCAACCTTTGTGTTGTTAGCAAACTTACCAACCCATCCCTCCACTCCGTTATCCAGGTCATTTATAAAAATCACAAAGAGCAAGAGTCCCCCGTTTTATGACACCTAAATCTTCCAGTCTCCCAAGCTCTACTTCAATCTTCTATGGCTGACGAGGGAAATCATGGACAGTGTAAAAGCAAAAGAAAAAGCATACAAAATGGCAAGGATTAATGGGAAGCCAGAGGATTTGGATGCCTTTAAAAGTGAGTTGGGGGTGGGGGTGGGTAGAAGAAGATAAAATATGAGTGTCAGCTAGCTGGTAATAATTTAAAAAGATATTAAGACTTTTTTTGCAATATATAAAAGGTAAGAGAGAGGCAAAAATAGACATTGAATTACTGAAAATGAGGCTGGAGAAGTAATTATAGGAAACAAAGAAATGGCAAAGGAACTAAATAGTTATTTTGCATCAGTCTTTACAGTGGAAGACTCCAGTGGAATACCAGAGCTCCAGGAGAATTAGAGGGCAGGTGAGTCTAGTGGTCATCCCTAAGGAAAAGAGGAAACTGAAAGGTCTGAAGATGGATAAATCACCTGGACCAGATGGACTACACTCAAGGGTTATAAAAAAGATAGCTGAGGAAATTGTGGAGGCATTGGTGGTGATCTTTCAGGAATCACTGGAAGCAGAGAGGGTCCCAGAGGATTGGAAAGTAACTAATGTACCACTGCTGATTCAGAAGGGAAGGAAACAATGGATGGGGAATTACAGGCTAGTTAGCCTGCCTTCAGTCATTGGCAAGGTTTCAGAGTCTATTATTGAAGATGAGAACGCGGAGTACTTGGAAGTTCATGATAAAATAGGACTGAGTCAGCACAGCTTCATCAAGGAAAGCTCATATCTAACAAATCTGTTAGAGATCTTTGCCGAGGTAACAGAAAGTTAATTAAAGGTGAACCAATGGACATGATTTATTTAAATTTCCAGAAGGCTTTTGACAAAGTGTCATATAGGAGAGTGTTAAATACGTTAAGAGCCCACGATGTTAAGGGTAAGATTCTGGCATGGATAGAGGATTGGCTAACTGGCAGAAAGCAGAAAGTTGGGATAAACGGTCTTCTTCAGGGTGGCAGTGATTAGTGATGTGCCTCAGGGATTGGTGTTGGAACCACAACTTTTCATAATATATATTAACAGTTTAGAAGAAGGAACTGAAAAGTTCAACTTTATATATTAATCACAAGTCAGCTTACATTCACACTGCAAAGAAGTTACTATGAAAATTCCCTAGTTGCCACACTCCTGCACCTGTTTGGGTACAATAAGGGAGAATTTAGTATTGTCAATTCACTTAACCTGTGTATCTTTGGGAGGAAACTGGAGCATCCAGAGTAAATCACACAGACACGGGGAGAACATGCAAACTTCACACAGACAGTAATCCGTGCCTAGAATTGAACCTAGGTCCCTGGCACTATTAGGCAGCACTGTTAACCACTGTGCTACCATGCCACCCACCAATAAAGGCACTGTTGCTAAGTTTACAGATGATACGAAGATATGTAGAGGGACAGGTAGTATTGAAGAAGCAGGGAGCTACAGAAGGACTTGGACAGGTTAGGAGAGTGGGCAAAGAAGAGTCCTTGTTCAAGATTCTCTTAAGATTAATGTGAGGTTCAATCAGCAGTTAGGAAGGCAAATGCAATGTTAGCATTCAATGTCAAGGGGACGAGAATACAAGAACAGAGATGTATTTCTGAGGCAGTACAAGGCTCTGGTCAGACTCCATTTGGAATATCTAAGGAAGGTTGTGCTGGCCTCGGAAAGGGTCTGGAGAAGGTTCACAAGAACGATTCCTGGAGTGAAGAACTTGTCGTATGAGGAATGGTTGAGGACTCTGGGTCTGTACTTGTTGAGGTTTAGAAGGATGAAGGAGGCTCTTATTGAAACTTATAGGATACTGTGAGACCTGGATAGAGTAGATGTGGAGAGCATGTTTCACTCATAGAGAAACTAGAACCAGAGGGCACAACCTCAGGGTAAAGATGTGATCCTTTAAAACAGAGATGAGGAGGAATATCTTCAGCCAGGGAGAGGTGAATCTGTGGAACTCTTTGCCACAGAAAGCTGTGGGGGCCAGGTCACTGAGTGTCTTTAAGATGGAGATATGCTCTTGATTAACAAGTAGATCAAGGATTATGGGAAAAATGCAAGAGGATGGCAATGAGAAAAATATCAGTCATGATTGAATGATAAAGTAGACTCGATGGGCTGAGTGGCCTAATTCTGCTCCTATGTGTTATGATTTTATGGGCTTAACCTTATGATTCAATGCATAAAGTGAGCCTGAAAGAATTTTGGCATTGCTTCAAGAATCCAAATAAGTTTTGGCTTTAGGCCCTTTTATTCATGCCAGTTCTTTTTGAAAAGCGTCCGAATATTTGTCATGTAACTCTTAAAAATCTCTGTCACATAGGTTCATTATTATCAACCAATCGAATTTTATCTGGTTTAACCAAATTCAACCTATTAGGCAAGAAATGTGACCCTCAATTACTGTAAGAGGTGGTGAAATGTTTGGCTTCTAAAGGATACAGTAACTACAGCTGACCTTAACGTCCTCAATGTCTCTCCTGTATAATCAGATAAAATGGCTCACTCAACCTCGATGGTTGAAGAGCTTTTAGAAGGTATCAAAATGCCTGCTCTGCTATGACTGTGGCCACAGCTCCTGTGAGAATCTCCATTTCAATAGGTTTGCCATTTACCATTAAAGCTATCTCTATAGCAGACACCTCATTATGTTGGGCCAAGTTTAAGGTAAATGACTTAAGTCTCTTCTTGGACTCTTTATCCAATTATTTTCAATTGAGTTAAATTAACCATTGTTGGGTTTTCTTTGCACATTCAGTTCTGCCTGTTTTATTCTAGACTGTGCCTGCAAATGAATCTTCCTTTTACATCAGTAGCATACGCAATTTCTGCATCGGCAAGTTTCTTGTGAATGCTGTCCCCACATTGAAAACCTTTCACTCCAATGCTGTAGTTTCCTTCTGGGGCTCCCTCAGGCTGTTCCTCACAGGACCCATTTCCTATTACAAATAGTTCACCTCATTGCACATGCTTTGCAGTTCACTACTCCCTGCCCATTTCACTCAGTCACCTGGACCATCATCACAGTTTTTTCTAAAGAGATTTCGGCCTCAGCTAGTAATCAGTTTTGTATTGCAAGGCTGTTTATTCCACAGTTTTAATATTGTCACATATTAAGATACAGTGAAAAGTATTATTACTTGTGGCTATACAGACAAAACGTATCGATCATAAAGGAGGAAAGTGCAGAATGTAGTGTTACAGTCATAAGTCTGACAGCAACCGGGAAGAAGCTGTTCTTGGTATGTGACCTCGGACTTCTTTATTTTTTTTCCTGACGGAATAAGGTGGAAGAGAGAATATTCGGGGTGTGTGGAGTCCTTAATTATTCTGGTTGATTTACTGAAGTAGCGGGAAGAATAGACAGAGTCAATGGATGGGAGGCTGGTTTGCGTGATGGATTGGGCCACATTCACAACCCTTCGTAGTTTCTTGCAGTCTTGGGCAGAGCAAGAGCCATACCAGGCTGTAATACAACCAGAAAGAATGCTTTTTATGGTGCATCTGTAAAAGTTGGTGAGAGTCACAGGTAACATGCCAAATTTCCTTAGTATTCTAAGAAAGTAGAGGCGCTGGTGGGCTTTTTTAACTATAGTGTCAGCATGGGAGGAACAGAACAGGTTGTTGGTGATCTGGACACCTAAAAACTTGAAGCTATTGACCCTTTCTACTTTGTCCCTGTTGATGTAGACAGAGACCAAACAGTCCTTTAATATTTCCTCTAAGCTGGACTGAATTCAGGGATCTGCTAACTCTCACAATCTGGCCACCAAATTGGAGACAGTGTTCCCTGGCTCCTGACTGCAGGATGAAATTTATACTTCAACATGACAATTGAGTGTCAGTGGTTAAAAAGGATCTTGACCAATTTGACTATCTGGTCAAATGTCTGGAGCATCAGGTGATTTAAACTTCTTACTAAGCTGTAAGTTGTGGGCTACAGGCAGTGTTTTGCTTTATCTCCACTGTAATCACATTTGCTTCAAAGAAATAGATTGCCCCCAATTTTCCACTTCTGAGTTGAACAGCTCAATCTGTCCAAAACATTTTTATGTGGCATACGGACCTTTCTTCTTTATAGCTTCATGATCACTCTCCTCTTACTCTAGCTGCACATGGCAAACTTCTGATGACTAACAAAGTTTTTCCTCGTTGCCAATGTAATAACTTCAAAAGAGACTCATTATGGCTTTAAAGGATTTATTACCAATGATATTTATTTATTTGCAAGTGATGGACTGACAGAACTACAAAACACATCTATTTTCTTCTCCCTAACTCCAACTGAAGTTCCTCCTCGTCCCAGGACACATGTCCTTGCATCCAATTAGCTTGCCATCCTGTACTGCCTGTCCATAGTATCTGACCTGTTCATGTGACCCTGAGGGATTGCATCCCTCAAGGAACCACAATATCATGCTTCCCATTTTCAATCATTGCTAGAAGGAAAGTCTATGAAGAGATTTCAAGTGGGAACATAAAACTGGCTCTCGGAGGAGGGTTGTTTATTTAAATACACCAATGAGTCAGAATGTCTCATGTTTTATCTTTATTCCAGTTTGGATGCTGGCTGGCTGGGCAACTCAGGTTGGCAGCTGACCAGACATGAGAATTGCTGTTTGAAAGAAATATGTACTTTTCCAGAACTGACTGTGGCTCAGGTGGAACAGGAATATTTCACTGAAGTGCCCCACTCTACGTGATTATCAACCTCCCAACTCCCAATTTCTGGCCTTATCACTCTGCCACTTACCATGCTCAATGCCAACACAACAAACCATGCTGTACCCATATGTAACTTTGCATAGGAAGCAGTAACATGGTGGTATTGTCACTGGATTAGTAATCCACTAAACCCAGAGTAATGATCTGGAGATCTGGGTTTGAATCCTACCATGACAGATGGTGGCAGCCCCTCCGAAATGGCCTGGCAAGCCACTCAGTTCATAGGTAATTAGGGATGGGCAATAAATGCTGGTCAAGTCAGTGAAGCCCACAACCCTTGAATGAATATTTAAAACATCTCTATCCTGGACAGCATGAATTTACCCGCTTTTGAGTCAAGGTTTCTTCTGGAGAGTCCCCCACGAAATAAGAGGGCCAAGCCTGCCAATCATATTGCCTTGCAGATTGTGATCTTATTAAAAGAAACACACTATTCATTGCTTGGAAATTCCATCATAGTAATTTGAAGTGTCAAACCCTTTACTCGGCTGTGTAACATTTTGGTGAAATTAGTCAAAAAGAACCAAAAGTCATCACTTTGATCTAACACTGAATAACTCAAGATAATGCATAGCCTTGAAAACACAACTGAGTGCCCTCAATCATCCTCAAGGATGATTTTATTTCCCCTTGATCTTGAGACCTATTGCCCTTTTAGATAAACCAGGATTGCAAAGGTTTTATGACTATCCAGTAACCCTGGTAGAAGCAAACATCCATCTGCAATGTAGCAGAAAAGTGACACGGTGGCACAGTGGTTAGCACAGTGCCAGAGACCCAGGTTCAATTCTGGTCTCGGATGACTATCTGGGTGGAGTTTGCATGCTCTCCCTGTGTCTGTGTGGATTTCCTCCAGATGCTCCAGTTTCTTCCCACACTTCAAAGATGTTCGTTGGCCAAGGTAAATTGCTCCATAGTGCCAGCGGGCTTAGCAGGCTAAGTAGGTGTGGTTACAGGGATAGAGTGTGGGTGGAATTGTAGTCGGCACAGATTCAATGGGTCAAATGTCCTTCTTTTGCACTGGAGCATTCTATGATTCTATAGCAAATAAGAACAGGATCTGACTTTGCTGTAACATACCTGATGTCGTTACCACTCTAGGCTTGTATGCAAAGAAAATGCATTGGTGAAGTCTTGAAGATTTGTTTTGTACCCTAGCATGATGAGCCACTATCTTCATGAGGAATAAAGGAAAATAGGAGATAAATTTGATTGGAAAAATGCTAATCAGTGAACATGGAATGGGGAAAATGATTGATGTTTAGATTTGTGCAGACAAAACCAATAAATATTTATTTATTTTTATTATTCCCTACCATTCAATGGTAATAGTAATATGGTGCATCGGGATTGTAGTATATGATTTGAACTCCTATATTGACCAAAAGCTGCTGAATTTCCTTCCCATCATGAATCTTGAATGATTCAATCAGCTCTTTGATCCGCTACGCTTCCAAGATTTCCTTCAAGAAACCTCCACCAAAAATATACTGACACCAAGTTGCTCTAGTATAGCATTGCTCATGGAAAAGTTTTTTGAAATCTATATTGCTACTATAGAGTGTTCATTTTCAATTGCCATCACTGGTAATTGCTTCATGAAGTAAAAAAATGCTTCCATATCACAGTTCAGACAGTCTCAAGACGTTCCAAAGTCAATCAAGTATTTTGAAGTCTTGTCACTTCTGTAATGTAGAAAACACAAATATGAATACAACATGTTCCCACAAACAACAATGTATTAATGGCCAGATAATGAGAAATAAATACTGACCAAGACACTGGGAGAATTCTCTTCTTTAAAATACCCTAAACATTTCATCTGAAAGACAACACCTCTGACAGTACAACAGTGGGACAGTGAGCCTAGATTTTATGGTGAAGATGTTCAGATTGCACATGGCTTAAGGCTTAGGTAATTGTGTTCAAATTGCACATATCAAAACCCATTTATATTAATTCAGTGCATTTTTCCACTGGTGCTTGATCAATAGAAATTTGTTCCATTGATTGGTTTTCTGCAGGAATCTCCATTGCTTTTCCTTAGATGAGCTATACTGATCGATACTGAAATACTGATCAGTAAACAACTAGTTAAACAGTTGGTTTACTCCCCATCCTCCCAGTGCACTGCTCTGAATGTTAATACTTCTGGTGTTCATCCTGTTTTTGATGAATTCGTTTTTTGGCAAGAGTCTGCTCATTGGCCAGAATAGTATTTACACCTATCAATTTCAACAATGAATCATTGATGCAATAACCATTTGGGTCACAGTATATATGACGCACAATATATATTATCGTATTTCCTGATAATCCAGTGCTTTAAATTACAGACATATATTAATTATATAATGAAAGATATTTCAGCTTCCCCTTTGTATCAATTGTTTTATTTATGTCTTATATCATATATTTTTAAGTTAATTAAAGATGTAGAAGTTCAGGCAGTTTGCCAAAAAGTGTTAAGAAAAAGGCCAGTAAGGTGTCTGGCAGGATGGGAACAGTTACAATACATTATTACAGGATAAGAATTAAAACCAATGAGTTACAATCTCAAATTCAGCTCAAAGCCTTTACTGTTGTGGCCATTATGAAAATCTGGGGGTTACAAGTTGGCATGGGTTGAGTTGACTATTCATGGCTTTAGGACCTTTGGAAAGTACAAGGAAGTGGGAGAGGAGCAATATTAATAAAGGACACAATTAAAGCAGTTGGAAGAAGGGTTTTAAGAAAGGAAGTTCAGGCAGTGGAAACACAATGGGGAGAGTTAAGGAACAGCAAACTCAAAAATCTGGCACAGGTTCCAAAAAGTAGTGACGTAGTTGGGGTTGATAAACGGAAATCAAGAAAGCAGCAACAAAAACAATGTGGTTAAAATGGCAGACATTACTTTTCACAGAGCTGCTTAATAAAGGCCGTTAATTTCTATAATGTATTTGAGACAATTTTTGGCAGCACGTGCTGAGATTTTGCAGTTATTGCAATGGTAAAACCATTAGTGCTTGTCATTATTACTGCTGTGAAACTGACAACAACATCTACTGTCCATACATGTGTAGTTAAACGTAGAATCTAGGTACTGCTGTCAGCAATCTGCTGTTCCTCCACAGGGTATGTTATTGATGGAAATCAGAAATCATTGAAATCCTCCTTAAGACTATAATATCACTGTTAAAGAAAGAACAAAAAACATTACACCTGATTTTAAATGGTGTAATAAATGAAAATTACTGCTGAAGAAAGTCTGTGGTCCAGGAAAACAAATTATTCATTTGTCTAATGTCAATTTTTTTTCATAATAAGAACAGGTCCATAGTACTCGATAAAAATAGCTTTTAAAATTTGCTTAGGATATTTATACTTTTTTATATTTTCATAGGATGTGGGAATCACTAGCAAATCCAGCATTTATTGCACATTCCTAATTGTCCTTGAAATGCCCAGCTTGTGAGGCCATTTCAGACAGCATTAAAACTCTGCAATGTTGTGGTTCTGGAGTCACATGGAGGCTTTCCTTCCCAAAGGAATTTAATGAACCCAGTGGGCTTTTATGACAATTGATAACTGTTTCATGGCACTGTTACAAAAACTAGCTTTCAATTCTGAATTTTTAAAACTAATTTCTTAAACTTAAATTCCACCAACTGCCATGGTGGGGTTTGAACCCATGTTCACAAGATATCAGCTGGGGCTCTGTGTTACTATACCACCCCCTCCTTTCTACTGTCTTTTTTGATATTTATTTTCTGTAAAATGTATAAACAGTTTACAATATTCAGTGCTCTTTGCTTTCTGTTTCACTTATTAGTTGATCAGTCAAGATTGTATTGAATGGCAAAGTAGGCTTGAGGGGCTGAATGGGCTACATTTGCACATATTTCCTATGCTCTTATGGTTTGCGGTTTATGAAAATGCTTCAGTGATTGGCAGCTTACCTTGCTTGATGACCTCAAGATTCATAGATGCATAGAGATGTCCTTGAATTTATGTCAGATTCAAATTAACTTTAGGCAAGGTGAAATTCACACTCCAGAGATCACTAAATCTTGGTGAGCAACTTGCTTCAAGATCAGTGGTAAATATTGTCAGAGAATGGAGAGACTCAAACTAAAGTTTTAGATTTAAGTAAGTCACATTCCAAAGTAATGAGCAATGATTTAGCCACAATAAACTGATGTGAATTATTACCAAGTAAATCTATTGACAAGACAGTTAGAATAAATCAAATAAGTATTTCAGATCACACAAACTGCCTCTAAAAAAAAGGCTAGAATTCTCTGGCTTTTCACGCCCCACCACTGTGGTCAGTGAAAACAGAGAATTTAGTGCTCAGCTGAATTTCCATTCACTGCAGCGGGACTGGAGAATCCCAGCTGAGATCAGAGAACACAGCCAGAAGCCTCCACTTCCACAGTTAATCACCTATGGCCAATAAATGAGGTAAGGCACAGTGACTAGCTAAAAGAGTAGGTTTATGCAAATGTAAGCAAATGTGAATGGAAAACCTATAAAAAGGATACACAATGTGCAAAAATGGCATATGAAAGAAACTTCAAGGGATATCAAAATTAATAGCAAAAGGTTTCACAAATGTATGAAAAGCTGATTAAAAGTCAATGAACATATTAAAGACAGATAACCAACAACATCTTGACGGATAGTAAGGAATTGATAGACTTGTTAAATTAATAATTTTTAATCCGTTTTTTTAGTTGACTTACAGAACAAAATAGTGGTGGTAAAAGAGTACTGTTATGATGTGGAGGTTGTCCCCCTTTTGAGACATAACGCTGAATTCCCTAAGAGGAATACCTCGCCTCGTAATCTGTTAAAAATGTGTGGGAAGTTGAATTGTCCTTCAGTAATGTTTAGTGGCTAACTAATAGAAATACCTGACACTCCCTTTTAAATGAACATTTAACAGTTTATTTATTTAACTAACAGGGAGCTTTAACTAAACAAGTACCACAGAATTAATCACAGAACCATCACAGAATCAGGCTCCAAATCTGAATCTGGCTCAACTCAACAGTTTGATTTCTAAGGCCGCTGACAGTAGGATGGAGGGGAAGAACCCAGATACCTTACAGAAATCTACAAACCCCACACTATCACACTAAAAGTTAGAATCACCAGAGGACCAGAAGCTATACAATCAGACTCCTGGATTGTGGAAACAATCCTGAAAGTGTTAAGAGCTTTATAGACAAACCAACAAAACAAATGGGGTGATTTACATATTGCAAGCTTCAAAACAGAAAAATAAGGGAATGCAATAGACGGAGGATGCTGAAACATTACTGAATTACAGTGTGTGACTGTCCAGGAGTGTGATGTTTCTCTAAAAAATATTATATTTTTTCTGATGTGTGGAAATGTATTGTAGTTTAATATAATATGGGTATTTAGTCAATGCTTAACATTTTTATATTTTTGAAAGTCACAAAAGGCTGCAAAAAGCTGTCTGACAAAGGGTCATCGAAGCTCAAAATGTTAGCTCTACTCTCTCTACAAACATGCTGTCAGACCTGCCGAGATTTTCCAGCATTTTCAGCAAACAGGTAAATACTGTCCATGACGTTATAATCTCATAGTTCAGAGGAACCATAAACAACACTTAGAATCATAGGAATTTTACAGAACAGAAGAAACTAGTGGGCCCATCATGTCTGTGCAGGGTGAAATAGGAGATACCCAATCTAATTCCACATTTCAGCATTCGGTCCATAACCCTGCAGATTATGACATTTAATGTACATATCCACTTGCCTTTTAAATGAGTTGAGGGTTTTTGCCTCTACTACCTCTTCCAGAATTCCAGATTCTACAACTGCCTGGGAGAAAAAGACTTCCCTCTAATCTCTCCATCAATTACTTTAAATCTACTCCCCAAAACATTGACCTGTGCTAAGGTAAATTGACCTTCTCCATCCATTCTATAGAGGCCCCTCACAATTTTTTACATCTCAATCAAATCTTCTCTCATCTCCTCTGTCCCAAGGAGAACAGCACCAATCTATCCAATCTTTCCTCATAGCTGCAATTTCCAGTCCTGGCAATATCCTCATAAATCTCTCTTGTATCCTCTCTAATGCAATTATATTCTCTCTGTAGTAGAGTGAGCAGAACTGCACACAGTACTCAAAGTTGTGGCCTGATTACAATTAGAGTAGAATCATAGAATCCCTACAGTGCAGAAGGAAGCCATTCAGCACATTAAATCTGCATCCACTCTCTGACAGAGCATCTTACTCAGGCCCACCCCATCTCTGTATTTACCCCACTAATCCCCGAAACTAAATATCTTGGACACTAATTTAGCATGTGCAATCCACCTAACCTGCATACCTTTGGACTGGTATTTTATGTATTTCCAGCATAACTGTCTTGCTCTTATATTCTGTGCTTTGGTTAATGAATGAAAGGATTCAATCTGCCTTTTTAATCACATTATCAACTTAATATCAATGGCCAAGTAATCCAGAAACTCAGACTAATGCCCTGGGCTCACAGGTTCGTATCCCACCTTGGCAGATGAATTTGAATTCATTGGTAAAAAAATCTGTAATTAAAAGTCTAATGATGACCGTTGTTAATTGTTATAAAAACTCATTTGGTTCATTAATATCCTTCAAGGAAAGAAAGCTGTATACATTGTTTTGAATTGTTTAACACTGGCACCTTCTGTGAAATGTGGCATTGCCAGCATCAGCTGCCCCTCAACTCAAAGGATTGTGAGTTTTTGCCATGGACTTTCTTGTGACTATATGTGCCAATTCTATGCATGAATCTGGAATTCAGGATCTGTTTCCTCTTCTTTCCTTCTCTGCTGCCATTCTGCTCTTTCTCATCATCAAGACATTGTGACTCAAAGCATGGTGCAGCTTGATGGACAACTTGTGTGGACAGGATATTGTACACCTCAGTCTCACAAGTCCACCCAGATTTCTCTTAATTTGGGAAAGACCCGAGAGTACGCAATGAAATGTGAGGAAACTCAATGTCCGCAGAGGCACAGATGTGTATTAAAATATATCTGTGTCTACACAAAGTCAGAGTTTATTGCATATCCCAGAGTGCCCTTGAGAAAGTGGCAGCCCCCGACCACGCAAGAACATTGTTGGCCTCTCACCGCCCCATTCCTCCACAAGAACATTGCTGGCCTCTTTGCAAGAACATTGCAGCCTTGACTAAAGACCTGCTGGCCTGGCCAGCCCAGGCCCATTACCCTGTTGTGATGTGACTTGGAACCAGGGGGATGATGGGATGAAAAAAGAAGGGGGAGGGTGGGGTGAAAGAGGGTGAGAGAGGGGGATGGGAAGGGTGAGGGGGTGAGGTGAAGAGGGTGAGGGAAGGGGAGGGTGGAGGGTTGGGTAGAAGAGGGTGGGGAAGGGGAAGCTGGGGCTGCATCTGTGGTGGGAAGATGGTGGTAGTAGCTGCCACGCTGCACAGCACCAACTACATGAATCTTGCTGCAAATAAAGCATCTCTTGCTGTCCTGCTCTGATGGTCCATCATCATCACTGCCTGCCCTCCATCCATGGCGGCATGATGGCACAGTGGTTAGCACTGCTGCCTTACAGCTCCAGGAGCCTGAGTTCAATTCCCAGCTTGGGTCGCTGCCTGTGGAGTTTGCACATTCTTCCTGTGTCTGCATGGGTTTTCTCTGGGTCCTCTGTTTCCTCCCGCAGTCCAAAGATGTATGGGTTGATTAGCCATGCTAAATTGCCCTTTAGTGTTCCAGGATGCATAGGTTAGAGGGATTAGTCGGGTGAGTATGTAGGGTTATAGGGATTTAGGACCTGTGTGGTATAGTTGTCAGTGCAGACTTGATGGGCTGAATGATCTCCTTCTGCACTGTAAGGATTCTATAATCCTTTTGTTCCTCGTATGATACCTTGTTCACATCTTGCAGATGTCAACCCTCCTCCTTATCCTTCTTTTCCAGGTAGTCTCCCCACTGTTGCATGATGTTATGGAGAATGCAGCAATGATGATGCAGGAGTCTTGTACATACTCTTATTGGAGGGCACCCTTAGAGTGGTCCAGGCACTGGAACCACATTTTCAGCAGGCTGATGCACCACTTGGTGCATCGGCCTTGGTGGTAACATGGGCCTTACTATAACGGGCCTCTGCCTAGGTCTCAGGCCTCAGCACTGACATCTTTAAATCATGACAAGGTAGCCCTTGTCCCCCGCAAGCCATCCCTGCAACCTGGGCTGGTTTTTATGTAGCCTAAGGATGTCTGAACACCCTAGGACAAAGCTGTCATGGACACTCCCTGGATGTCGTGCACAGATTTGCATAATGATGAGCCTGTTGTCACAGATGATCTGGACATTGAGGGAGTGGAAGCCCTTCTATTTATACAAGGTTGCCTCTCATCTCACAAAACTACATGCGTCCCATCCACAGCCGCTGCACATTGGGCATGGCAGCAATGGTGGTGGAGACTGCAGCCTGAGGCACTCAAGTTCCAGTCCCTGTCTCCATCCTCCCCTGGACTCTGAGGGGATGCAGCTCCACGATGCTTACATCCTTTCTCATCTTCAGAGCTGTCACACCAAGTCCCAACTTTTACAGAGTACTTGTAAATGCTGCCAGGGTGACGTCACATGGGAGAGGAAGGGGATACCAGCGGGGCGTGGAGTGGAAGGGGAGGGATTATTCAGTTACGGGCCTGCTAATTATATGTAAAGCACGTAAATTGCTGCCAGACTAATTTTCAGCACAAATCCACTCACACTAAAAAAATTAAGCTGGAAGATGCGCAGAGGGCCTGCTGGCCAGCTGGAAGTCCACAAAACAGTTATCAGTGTTGACTCCCAGCCCATTGCGCGACTCGAGCAGTGTAGCAGCCTGGGAGAATAGGCTCCATGTATTGAAGATACTTGCACAATGTTGTTAGGTAGGAAGCTTCTTGGAGGTACTTTTAATATAAATGGCTGATTTTATGAGTAATGAAAATTCTTTTTTTTGTACTTTCAGCTCAACCAGAAATCGACAAGGTGACCAAAATCATTGAGCCATATGGTCAGCCTTATACAAAAATGCTGTTACTTCTGGCACCCTCAGAGAAAAAACTGTTTCAATTTTTGAATTCTGAGCAGAATTCTCACTATTTGAGTTTAAGCTTCACGAGGCCACATGAATGGTGCAATGTATTTATTTAATTTTACAGCGGTGATTTCAGTCATTCATAATAATGTGACTTCTAATGCTTTTTATGATAATGCATTTAAGTATGACATGATACACATGTGATAGATTGTAGAGATCTTCAACACATAAAAAGATCCAAATAGCTATCATTTTTATGCTTATCATTTGAGGATTAGAGTTGCATTTCTGTAGAAAATTAAAAAGCAAGTATATGATTGGAGAAATTGAAAAATACTGACAGTGTTGAGTAGATGATATCATTATTTCTGACTCTTAAAATCCAGGAATGTATGCAAATGTGCAGAAAAATAGCAGCACATTAAACTTCCCATCGTGTTATCTATAATAATTCACAGAATTCCTGACAAATGCTTTACTTTATGTATACATGTCTACTTCTCTGTCCCATCTTTTGTTTTAATTTAGCCTGCAGTGAGAAAACTTTTATCCATTATTTTCTATGACTACAATATGCAAGACAATTAGCCCCCATTAATACAGAACCTCTCAACTGCGGTATGATTAGCATCGTGGTACAGCAATTGTCTGTCAGTTTGTCTTTGAATTTCTCTCATCTGTTGCAATGATGACATCATAAAATGCAATGTAGATTGCTAATCATAATAGATGGTCACAGCAAGTTGCCAAGCAACAGTTCAATTGAATGGCTCTTATGACATCGCCAAAGTCACTTAACTCTCATCATATTATATGAACTATTAAATTATAGCCTTATTACTCACTCCAATCATTCATAATTCTATACTTTTCAAAGTTCACTTTTGACTTTTATACCATTATGTAGCCAGCTCACTGAGTGCATTAGAGGCATTATGACATGTTTCAAAAATAGTAAAAGTGACAGTGCTGAAGAAACTGAAGGTGCATAGCACTGGCAAATGCTAAGAGCCTTCAGCTCCCCAGTCACAGTAAAACACTTTTAAACCCTCTTCTCTCTCAATCCCCTCTCTACATCCAGTAGTAGAATTTTATATCACAAATATTCAGTATTCAATTTTGACTTGCTTCTATGGTTAGGATAATAGAAAATTGAACTTTTAGTTTAATTATTGCAACACTTTTGTAACACGCAGACTAAATATGAAAAATATTGTATAATTCTATTGAACACAACATAAGAGCAAGGTAAATAATTTTTATTTCAAATCTAAGGTTCCAATTATTGCTGTATTCTTCTACATTAACAGAATTTTATGTTTCTCACATGTTTTCTAGAACCAAATCCAGTTTTGCCTCTTTTCTTGTTGCCTCAGATTCCATGGAGGTTCTCCAGATCATTCACCATAACTTTTGCAGAAAATAAGAGGATAGCTCAATAGCACACTAATCTGCCTTTACACTATTTCTCTGGGGTTTCTGCCCAACTTCTGCCGAAATTCCACTGGACAACTGAGAAAATAAGAAAGAATTGGAAAACTGTTGGAACATTGCAGAATGCTCATTTCTTCATGGCTACATGGTGGCAGAGTGGTTAGCACTGCTATCTCACAGCAACAGGAACCCAGGATCTTAGACGACTGTGTGGAATTTGCATGTTCTACCTGTATCTGTGTGGATTTCCTCTGGATGCTCCGGTTTCTTCCCACAATCCAAAGATGTGTGGGTTAAATAGATTGGCCATGATAAATTGCTCCTTAGTGTCTCAAGATCTATAGATTAAAGGGATTAGTGGAGTAAAGATAGGGCAGGGAAAAGAACCTGGAGAAGATACTCTGTTAGAGAGTCTGTTTGGATTCATTGGGCCAAATGCCTTCTTCTGCACTGTAGGATAAGAGCCAGAGATTACTTTTCCCCCAAACTCTTTTTGGACCATTGAAGTCACTCTTTGTTACAGATCTATTATTTTGTTTCTGATTTGTCTAGAAATCTCTTCTGACGTTCAACACAATGTTTTGGTCTTCATATTAGAGAAAGAGCACAGAGGTCCTAAAACTTTGCAAAGGCTCTTCAGATCTTCCAAAGTTGTGATGTGAAACTGAAATTTCAGTGCCTGACATATTGATTCAAACGAGAAGCATGTACAAGGACCATTCTTTAATTCAGAGCGCTGGGTTTGAGGGAAGACAGTCTTAATAGAGACATTTAAATGTTTCATACTATGGAGACATTAGATGCAGGAATTTCAGTCTAGTCCAGAATTTGAGTATTAGGAATCACGGTTTAACGTTATGCATGCCAAAATAAAGGTAAGTGTTATACCTTCAAAAATTTAAAACACAATTGGGGAATTCCTATTATTAAGCAAGAATCAGAAATATTAATCATAGAATCATGGTAAGGAATTGATGGGAGAATTAGAAGAGTTGACTAGATGAAACTTTTATCTTCTCATTTCCAAAATATTGCTATTATTATGATACATATTTAAGGCTCATTACATAAATACAAAAATGCCAAAAGGAATACCAGAGGTAACAAAATAATTTATTTAAGACAGTTTTTTTCTTGACACCTGGGGTCTGAAGAAAATGTTTTCTGTATTGTTTTTATAATAAAGTCCTTTGGTCCAAATTTGAATAAATGAACACAGGGACTGAATCAACACATCAACAAGAGTAACCCTTATGTGGATCAGAAGAATTAGTGTCCATTAGAAAGAATAAATAGTATTCTATAACAGTTGTACTGCATTCATAACATGCCCAATCATGCTGCTTATCAAGCTGTATAATATACCTAGGGCAGCCAGTGAGAGCAGGTGAGCCGCCTGGTCAGCCACACTTGCTGCAGAATGTGCTCCTCAGTGACAAGCTAACAACCTGTTCCATGAAAAAATCTAGCTAGGGAAACAGACATAAGCATATGCTTTGTCTGCCTCATATGCCACTAGGCATGAGGAGAGAAAGGAAGCAAGAAGATAATAGTTGAGAATTTATTTCCCAGAAATTGCATACTATATATATTACAAGCATGTCAAGTGAGGAGTTTCAGATCTCAGTGAAATCTGGCAAACAACACAAGGAAGTTATAATAAATATTCTTTTCTTGCTTATTGAATGAGGAATATATCATTTTTGAATGCTTTAACAGGTGGAACCACAATCATGCAGGTGATGAGGCAAACACATTGCACTGGGGGTGGGCTGATGCCTATGATGGTTGTTTTCCCACACTAGGGTAAAGTAAAGGATCAGGGTAGCCAGTGAGGATAAACCAAAGCTATATATGATACAATTTTTCAAAGCTATCTCAGTCTTTTAGCTAAGATGAATTGTTAGATCAAGCCTGGAATGGGGTGCAATGCCTCAGCTTTGATCTTGTTTGATCAAGCCCAAGATGGGTGCAATGTCTTATCTTGTCAGCATGGATTTTACTTTTGATTTGAATTGGATTCTATTTGAGTTGGGTTTTTGAGTTGGAATAAAAGTACAAAAATACAAAGATAAACAGCCAGGAATTAATTTGTAGGCCATGGAATTAAAATACAAAAGTTTAATGTTCTAAATGCAAAATTGTGTCAAATATATGTTTATAATTAAGTTTTCTAGTGTGCCCAAGTAATTTAATCCAATCACTTCTATAATCATTTGTTAAAAATATTAATTATTTGAAATATTCCCATTTATTTTCCCATTGGGTGGAATAAATACGGTGATGTGCGAAATAGGGTAGGTGGGTAGTGAGTGAGTGAGTGAGGTAGTTAGGTGGGTAGGTGGGTGATTGAGTATTCATGTCTGGGGGTAGTTGAGTCAGATCAGGGGTGTAGTCAGGTCTGATCAGTGATTGAGGGGAAGTTAGATGTTGATGTAGTGTCTGGTCTGCGAGGTAACCGGGTTGTTAGCAGGGGTTGTTGTGTGGGTTAGTTTGTTGGTGAGAACAGCCAGGTCTGGTCAGGGAGTTAGGTGATCGGGGAGGAAGACGGTGCAGAGGGTGGGTAGCTAGGCTAGTCGGGTGGTTGACCAGACAGTAAATTGGTCAAGGGTGGTCATGTGGTCATGGGGGAGGGAAACACATGGGGATAATTGATTGGTTGGTGAGGTAGGGGTTGAAGCAGCCATTGGTTATGATGCTCATTTGAGTTACATAACTGTTGAACCAGGTATTAAACTGAGCAGCATTTTGAGGATAAGTATCCAGGTAGGTGTCACTTATCTAGCTCAAATCTCCACACTTGGCTTAGTTTGGAGATATTATAAAGTTTAGTGTTTCATAGTTTATTTATTAATGTCAAAGTAGGCTTACATTAACCCTGCAATGAAGTTACCACGAAAATCCCCAAGTCACCATAGTATGACACTGGTTTTGGTCCATTGAGGGAGAATTTAGCATGGCCAATGCACCTAATCAGCACATCTTTAGGACTGTGTGAGGAAACTGAAGCATCTGGAAGAAACCCACGCAGATATGAGCAGAATGTGCGGATTCTGCACGGTGACCCAAGCCAGGAATCGAACCCTGGCATTGTGAGGCAGCAGTGGTAACAACGGTACCACTGTGCTGCCTATTTGTAGAAGGTTGTGGACAGTAGGGAATTAGCTCGTTGGAAGTCTAAATTTCCCAGGCAATTTCTAGTATGTGTGCATGTCAAGACCTCTAACATACATTTCCCAATTACCATCTCCAACACTCCAGAATGAGGAAGATTTGGGCAATTATCTGCAATACAAATACAGGTGCCTTAGAAATTGGAGTTAAAGCACTTTCTGGCTCCATCATATAATTTCCTGCCTGCCCTCTCACCCACAATTCCCTCCCTCTAATTCAAGGTTGCTTTTGCCCTTGCATCCCAACTGAATAATTGATATCTTCTGTATGATCGATGAATTGCCCCATGGGACATGGCTAGGATTCCCAGCATGCCACTTTGAACCAGATGAGCAGAGGACCAATTTTTGTGTGGTTTCTTGTTCATTAGGTTCAGTGTCATGTTTGCGGTTGAATTTGCACTCAGTTTCTAGGCAATAGGAAAAATACAAGAACAATCTTCACTGAGGCAAAAACAGAAAATGCTGGAAAATTTCAGCAGGTCAGACAGCATCTGTGGAGAGAGAATAGAGCCAACATTTTGAGTCTGGGTACCCTGCCATCAGAGCTAAAGGCAAAGAAAATCAGAAAAGATTTATAAATCATGAAATACTAGGATTTTTTCACTTTCATTCCTAAATCATATTTGGATGAAAAAAAACTGCAGTGCATGGCCACCAAGATGTATTTGGAATGGAATTCTAGAAATAAATCAAACTTTCTAAATTCATAGCTGCATGATTCAAAAGTTTGATGGTTTTTAATGGCCCTGAAGTTTTCCAACATCTATTCTATTGACACTAAAAGTGCTATTATATCTGAACTTTTTGATGAATACAAATTATTGATGAATCTGATATTTAATAAGGATAGTGGGCATATCATATACAGAATGCTACAAAGTCAAAATGTCACTGCACTAAAAAAAAATACTCCAAATAGGGGTATTCTGTTTTGGTTTGGAGAGGGGGGGGGGCGTATTTTATTAAAACATGATTTTTGGTCAATATCTGTAAATAAACCGAAGATTTAATACATCTCCATAGCTTTAATGGGTTCCTGTACTGTCACCTGCAGATTTTTTATTGATAATAGTGCAATGGTCAATAATAAAAGGAAAACAAGGGTCAAGTTAGAAGGTCCTTGAGAGGAAAACTAAAATAAAAAAGATGTTGAAATGATAAAAAGCAATCAGCAAATGTCTAAACCTGCTACAGGCCAAGTCTGCAGCATAAAGCCAAAGCACAATTAGGCATACACCTACAGTAATTTCCTGGTGCCATACAAAATCTTGTCTAAAATCAGAAATTGCTATTTCTAAACATTTATTCCACCAAATGCTGGCTAATTGCTGCGACGGTCATTACATAATGAATAATTTTCACTCAGAAAAAGAAAGAAGGGAACATTTTCTCTTTTTATTCCGCCGGGAAGCTCTATTCAGTGAATGTTGAATGCACAGCGTTTCACTGAAACATTTATTATGCTGAGAGGTCAAGTATTACACAGCATCTTGTATTACGCTTTGCATGCTAAGTATTTCACTTCGCCAATTGACCCTTCGACGTACTTTGCTATACAACTGGCTAAAATGCAGGACAATTAGCAATACTTTTGTTACCAGTTAACAATCAGAACTGTCAAGGCGATTGATTGCATTTACAGTACTTTTTCACAAAATTGCTGATTGACACATTCAGCCAGCTCAAAACTACATGGCACCAACAGGTATAAGGAGCTTCCTATGAACAATCTTTGAATGTTCATAAAAATTAAACATGGCTGAATAATGTTTAAGTTAAAAGACTAACTGTACATCTTAGCTAATTGTACACGTTATAAGAAAAGCAAAGTGTCATGCTTTGAAAGCATATTGGCAGCTTTACTTGTAATTTTCATTTGCTGTCGTTTTATAGAATCAAACATTTTTATTCAGCTTTTTAACTGATGTGTTTACTAAATGGTCAACATTGTTCTTTTGGGATGCTTTAAACTACGCATGACATGAACGTCTGTATATCATGCAAAGCATATAAGCTAAAAAAAAATCTATAGACACTTGTTAACAGTTTTGTGCAGCTCTGAAAAGGTATTTCAGCTCAGGATTTGTTAAATGCTGTGTTGCCCATTTTCTGTCCAGCTGATCTCCCAGCCATCCATTTGTTAGAAGACATCATTTTATCACAATATCCTCGACCTTGTAGTGGTGATGTATTATTGTCAACTGCAAAAACATGTTATGATACTGTGCTCTATGTTAATTAGGCTAATTAAAATTAAAATAGTTTGCATAATGCTCAAAGATAGACTCCTTGCAAATTCTGGTGTTGGCCTCTTGATAACACATGCAAGGCATAATGGACATTAACATTATTAAATGCATATCCCAGCGTTTTAAATATTATGAATGCTGAATGGTCAATTATTTAGTAAATTGAAATATACATATGAATAATAATGAAACATAGATGTTATATATAAAAGAATAACTATTTCCAATTGGATAATATTTCAGAAATGAATAGAAACCCTCAATGCAGAAGGTTTTTTTTTAAATATCTGGCCTGATTCAAAATATAAAAGTCAACAGGCCTAATTTAAACTATAAAAGGCAACAGCATCATTCTTTTAGTATTGCACCTTCGATATAAGCAGCAATTGAGTGTAAATGAGTAATTCTGTTAATTGAAAATAAATTCCAACACTCACTTTGAACCACATAGATTGTATTTGTTTTTATTAACTGATTAATTTGAACTAAAAGTTTACATTAAGTAACACTTTTTTCTATCTGGTATACACTTCATTATATTTAAGTATAAAATGTCACTGTTCATATTATGCATTCTTTTATATTTGATATATGTGCTTGGTACTTTGTGCTTTGGTAATTGACTAAAGCATCACAACTGAATGGTAAAATAATGCAGTATAAAATATTTTCCAGTAATTGCAAACTTTTTCTCCATTTGCAAACATACTAAAGATACAGCAATGCCATTAATATAACATAATTATATAACATATTTACAATTAGACTTGATAATTAATTATGCATGTCATTAACATGAACTAACTATGTTTAAATGAAAAGAAGTCACGAAGGCCAGTGTGGCTGCATACCCAAGCTATAATTCTGAATTATTATTGCTGATCTTTTTCTCTCAAATTCTTAAATTTTAATGTTACTTGCCCATTACTACGTAGCTTAAAGATTTGTTAGTAAAGATATAAAAAGTTCAACAATAAAGAAAAATAATGAAAGTACCAATTGACTTACCCTTTCTGGCATCTGTTCCTCTCATCAGTAAACACCTATTTTTTTTAATGTCTGCTTTAAGCATTAACTTAGTAAATTAAACTGACAAAGTGATCTTTAGAATACCAAATCAATCAGAAATGGAATTGTCCTAGTTCTTGGCATAATCTTACTTATGCCAGCAGCCTTGGGGTGAACTTTACTGAATTCTGTGATGTGTGTATGTCTCCCATATTTGAATGGGCTAATCGCACAAGAAAATCTTGCCCAGAGAGCTATGTTATATGACATTTTAACTGGTGAATGCATAATCCAACAAAACAGTAATTCACAAAAGACTTCAAGCAAAAGAAAATTTTAGCAACGAGAATGTGTTAATTGTTGAAATAATGCAAGTGGTTCTCTTTGTTGTTGAGATTTGAAGGTTTTGATTTTAGAGGAGCGCCAAAGAAAATTCGTTCCATTTGAGACTGAAGATACTCTCTGGTAATAGTGCAGGGATCTGGCTGAATGGAAGGAGACCACCAGTGAAGTCAGGGCTGTCACCCAGGTCCCTTTGCACCTATCTGCAAATAAACAAGAAGTTTATTGATACCAAGAGCACAATAAAGGGAAATGCATTGCTCATTTTTCTATTTCTTGAGAAACCCATCAATCATTTTGAAAGCTTAAGATACAACCAATCCTGTTGCACCAAATTTTCTTTCCTCAAGATCAAGGTGGAAGCCAAGGAACAGAAGCTTAATTCTGAGGCACCTGATCAAAATACTCCTCTACTGTTAGTGTGATATCTCAGTGTGTTCAGCAATCTTGGTTGCAGAAGATAGCTCTATTCTGTTGACAGTCACTCACTTAATGCTTCATCTTCAAATATTGCAGGCACTGGAGAATGCCACATAACAAACACATCATTGCTGCTGCCAGGGCTACAGATACCTATATCTGTGATCAGCTATCATCTGAGATAACAGGAGGTGTAAGATTTTTCTGTTTTTGCAGGCTATGAAATTAGTATGAAGAATCCTTATACACACATGGTTCTATTAGAATATAATGTAAGATGTCTCGCAACACCATGTTAAAGTCCAACAGGTTAATTTGGTAGCAAAAGCCATTAGCTTTCGAAGCACTACAAAAGCTAGTGGCTTTTGCTACCAAGTAAACCTGTTGGACTTTAACCTGGTGTTGTGAGACTTTTGGTGCTCTGAAAGCTAATGGCTTTTGCTACCAAATAAACCTGTTGGACTTTAACCTGGTGTTGTGAGACTTCTTACTGTGTTTACCCCAGTCCAATGCCAGCATCTCCACATCATGTCTAACTACAGTGCCATGAATGTTGAGGGAACCCTATCATGTGCAGTGAAAACTGTGTAGTCTGTGCAGATTATATCATTATTCCACTGGAAGTGTGATGAAAGTGATACCACTTACCTTTGACTTGCTTATGTGTATGCACTGCAGGCAGCCTGATGTGCAGTTGACTCCTGGGTGGCTTGAAATGATAAAACAGCATAAAAGCTTCATGCTGTGGTAATCTTTGCTTCTACGGAAATAACCAACCCTGAGCTAGATGCTATCTTCAGGCCGTTGTACAGATGTACAGACAGATCTCCTCTGACATGCACTTTGCCTCTCAAAGTCCTCTGCAAAATATGTTACCTAGAAGGACAGATAAAATTCCATGACTGCCCATCTGAGAAAAATAATTTAGACAATTATAGACTTAAAATGATTGTTTCCCTAGTCACCAAGGGACAACTAAATACTTAAAATGTTATAAAATCATACTTACAAACTCAGGAAATAATTTTATAGTGTTTGTCCAAAGCACACATAATAACAACAATATAACAAACAATAGTTTGCAATAATTGTACCTATACTTTTTTAAAATGCTCACTAATTTATTTAAAGCATTTAAAAAGTACATTCCAAGCAATATTATGAACAATTTTATTGCTGATAGAGTGTAGGGAGTTAAAAAAAAAGTTATACTTTGACAATCAGATACGCAAGGCTCTGGTATAGAACCTAATGGAACTGGAAGTAAATGACAGGCATACAGAAATCAACAAAGGCAAGTTAGTATATTAATACGAATGAGGAAATTATTTCAAAGTAGGAGAGACTATGATAAAAAGAACATCAACATTCTTCCCTCAACCAACAGTGCCACAAGCAAGAATGTCTGGTCATTCATGGCATTACTGTTTGTGCAGCTTGCTAAGGATAAATTACTGCTCTTTCTATCTACATATAAGACTTGAAAAGAAATGACCTGAATGTCAATGCTTATGGATGTCCTGAGTGGTTAGCATGTGCATTATGAACGTGACATCTTCTTTTCTTTCAATGTTTTACTATCAGACAGGTTAATGGACAGATTAAGGGAATTTCTTCATATAGGGAACAGATGTTGTAATCAAAGGTCATGTTGTTGATATTCACTATGATGCCACATCCAGGTCACCAAGTATATCCATGCAATTTACAGCAAAGATTCACAGCGCAACTCGTGGGCCGAAGGGCCTGTTTGTGCTGTATTGTTCCATGTCCTATTAAGCATGCAGGATTAGGCAATCTGAGAGCATGAAAGCTTCAGGGTCTGATAATCTACAGGCTGTGAGTTCAAACCCCATAATTAAACATGTTTGCCAATTTGTGGATGAGCACCGGATAAAATAACTGTAAAGCTTCCAGATTGTTACAAAAATCCAACTGGTTCAATAGTGCCTTTCAGCTCTACCCAACCCGTCCTTCTTGTAACTCCATTCCCACATAACATGGTTGACTCAATGCTGAATGTCCTGAGGGCAAAGAACACGGGTTAAAATTTTCCCTTCTGGCAGCACCGGACTATCCACATACAAATTATTCTCATTTTGAAAAGTAATTTGCTTTCCCCAGGTTTCCATTGGAACACGTTAGAATATTGGCATATGCAAATCTGCCATGAACCAGCGTAATCAAGCAGCATTTTTTTAAAAAAAGTTTTGCTTTAAAAAAATGTATCTTGATATACTTAAGAGTGGTTGCTTAGTGATTAATTTGGTGAAAGTGGGTTTGTCACAAAAAATTCAATATGTTTAATCCCAGAGTCACTCCACCACCTTTCTGTAACATGATTTTAAATCACCTAAAAATAATTTTCAAAATTGGACAGAAACATTTTCTGGTTATGTTGGGTTTCACTAATCAGCTTCCTTGTCTTCTTTAGCCATATCTGTTAAAACATGCCTCGTAATGTCCGTGCGCCCAAAGATTAATCTTAAAATTTAGAACCTCCTGGAAGATTTCAAAAAGGAATTGAAATCGTGGAAACTCCCAACGGTGATTAATTCATCCTGCATGAGGCAACTTCTAAAACAATATGTTAAAAAAAATGCACCGATCCAGATCAGTGACTCCACACACCTGGAGATGCCAAGCTCAGTAGACTGGCAGTGAAAGCTTGCTACCGGACACATTTAATCTGCCGCTAGCTAATCACTAAAAATTTGGGGTAAATTAGGTGGCTGATAACTCTTTCCTCAAGATTAACCCACGTTAAAATCATTGTGATTTACAATATACTGAGCCTAGAGGATTTCCGGCACCAGCATCTCATATTTATTGCATTTTATTCGTAGGAAAAGGCCAATAATCAGAGTAGATCGATCTTTTGGAGTCAATATTCTCAGAAGGAGGAAAACTGAGTGGTCTACAAGGAGACCAGGCCCAGTGAAAAAATATTCGGACTCAAATTCTTACTTTATCCTCAGTCTTCTCGGACACATCGTAAATCCTTTCAAATTGTTTTGCCTCAATGGTATACCCAAGAATTTGGGTGCAGGTGGGAATGTAACACGCACCTTGTGTACCATTTCACAGGCTTATTATTTCTACTTCTCTTGATCCTTGGCCAATTACAAAGCAAATGGTGCACGGAGTCAAATTTCTATGAACAATCAGGGTTGAAGCGGATCAGCTCTGACGAGCAAACCAATTTGCTGACACTGCTCCAATGCCAGTTATAAATCAGGATTATGAATGCAGCGTACATGTGAAGTCAGAATATTATAAGATGGTGCAAGTTGAATTTAAATATCAATTATGTCGGCATTACCTTTCCTAGTAATTTTATCACAGTGATTCAGTGCTTTAACATCTGACCAGCCACTTCATTCAGGTATCACTTATGTAGCGATAAAGATGGGCAAAATGTGTACTGAACTGCACTCTTATGTTAATGGAGCCTAACGCATAAATAGTGCAGAGATGAATAATAATGTCATCAGTAAGTTCCAGACTTATCAATTTATGAACATCTACTCCAATGTATGAACTTAAGTTTTTTTTTCCCCTTTACCATACAATTCATCTGCTAAGAAATGTTCTTAGAAACAAAGAACCGACGGCAGATGGAATGTGAATGAATAGGATTGCACCAAATTAATCTCGTGCAGATTTCTACAAAGGAAAGATCACAGTCCAGAAACTGACCTGCATGAAACTGCTGGCACAAACTGTACATGGGAAACAATCCTTTCATTGGAGGCGGTATGCCTATACCATATCCAATAACTGTCAGTCAAGCTGCAGACTCACGCTGGGCATTGGCACCAAATCAGCACTTAATTTTGAGCCACTGGCAGCATCACTTAAATTGGCCCTGGGAGGGAGAGAGAGAGAGAGAGGAGTGATTGCGAAGAAGTAAAGCAATTGGGAGGGACGGGAACAATCAAAAAAAGGGCAAGAGGATGATAGAGGGGCAAGCAAGATGTGACACTAGAATAGAGGTAGAAGAAGCACTCCCGCTCTTCCCATCTCCACATTCAGGTCAGTTTTTAACAAACTTGACTTTTTGTTGGTGGTGTCCACAGTTCGTTTTCAAATCGTCCGTTAAGCTGCATCTCGGGCACGTCCCAGTGCTGGCTCCTTTTAAGGCAGACTAATTTCGCAAAGCAGGCTACGAGGAACCATTAAGCCTCCGATTTTCATAGTAAAAAAAAGTCCATTTCAGCGCTAGAAGTGGATGACTCCTTTTTTTTAACAAATGTCATGAATTGTCAAGAGCAATTAGAAATGGTCAATAAATGCTGGCATTGTCAGCAATGCTCACATCCCAAAAATGATGAACAAAACTAACATGACTGGGGTATTATTCAGTGTTTCCATGAGCTTGATATATTCAGAAACAGTCTTCTGTGTGGCAACTGAAACCGCAGAACCAAGAGGAGCGCAATTGGAAATCACACTTTTCTTGATGTCCGATCGAGGAGAGAAGCCAATTGAATAAAAACACTGAATAAGTTAGCAATCTATGGACTAAAAACGATCTTAGAAATTTAGATCTTACGCTCAGCAATCTGTCCAAGTGCAGTTTGTAACTTTCTTGTCCAAACCTCGCCTCCTCGGAAACCTTTGAAACATTGGCCTCAATTTCACACTCCCCTGCCAGCAGTGGGGGGCTGGGGTGGGGGGGATAGGGGCAAGTGGGGGGAGGGGGCGGGTGGTAGGGGGACTGGGGTAGGGGAGAAAGGGGGCGGGGAGGGGGAGTGGGACTGGGGGGAAGGGGGGGGGGGGAAGGAGGTGAAATAGCATGACTGGCCTTCATGTTGGGGGTTCCTTCCCATCCTGACTTTTCACAATTTTACGTTGGGGTGAGTGAGGCCTCGGATGGGTCACTTGCCCCAGTGTAGTTACCACTTGAACGTTACCCCATGCCTCAAGTTTTAGGCTGGCGGAAGACTTTGCCAGGTATGGTGGAAAAACCAAAAATGGCCTAGGGGTTTAGGCCTCAAGAGGGGGGAAGAGGGGCGGCTGCCTCCATTATAAGTCCCTTTCTAACTTCAGGCACTCATTCGTAAATATCCAGTAGCTACTGGACCTCCTTCACCCACTTCCCCAAGCCTCCTCCCCGCCAACATCCCAATCCTTCGCTGTCCACTCTCCCATCCCCAGACCTTCCTTATCCTCCCTGTCCTGAGTCCCTAAACACTCACCTTTCCATGCATTACCGGGACTTCAACTCGGGGACTTCACAAACTTCCCTTTCTGTCCACCTCAGCTTGTGTCATTGCAGCCGGGACAAGCAGGTTGATGGGACTTCGTCCTGAATGAGGGGCAGAATTCTTGCCCGCAGTCAAGTAATGTTCATTCACGCAGATAATATCCGCTGGGATGTGTTCCTCGGCAACTCTTCATTTGGTGGGATGAGAAACCGCACCATACGAAATATCCTGGCCATTGTTCCTAACTGTCTGCAGGCAAAGCAGGAACTATTAAGTGGGTCTTTAACTACACCAGCTACAAGATCCTACCTGAATACTTGCAGGAGACATAATTTTTGTTAATCAAACTGGCTAAAATACTAATTGATTAATATCCTTCATCAAAGGATTCAGCAAACTCGTAGCAAAAAAATAAATGAATTAAATGATGCCTAGAAACAAATTAGGTTAGCATTATCTTTCACACATCCAGCTTCTAAGGATTTCATGTTTTGAAGATATCTTTAAGTGTGGCACTGCCTTAAACGTCGGGTGTTGATGATGAAATTTCCTATTCGCTTTGTTCTAGGTTGCCGATACTTTAGATAAGAAGTTGAGAGCATTAGGTTAGGCTTATTAAAGGATATTGTCAAATTTCTGGCAGCCTTTTTACACTTCCTAAGAGAAGATTGTTTGATTCTTATAGATTATTTAACGTATTTGTAAGGCTGTACTTTCCTAAAGGGACCAAGATGTGGCAATTGGCCAATAGGGGCTGTCAAATTATGATGCTTCAGGCAACATGATTATACGGGGAAGGTTTCTTGACCAGATGGTCTCTTCCTGTTAGTCATTTTTGAATGTTCATATGCAAAAGAGCCATGATGCTGCTTTTCTAAGTGTAACCAGAACATTTTCCTTGGACAGTCCCTGTACCAGTGTGGTTCTTTCTTGTTAAGCCTAGAGTTTACTCTTTGAAGAAATTGATGTTGTTCGCCTTTGGCTTATACAGTATAGCATATATTGTGTCATTATTGGTATGCCAACATCAATTGACAACATCTCAAAATGGTCAAATAAATTTAATGTCAAATTGATAATTTAATTATGTGAATGAAATTCACATTTGACTTTATTTCTCTTTCACATGTGTAATGTTAAAAACTATTGGCCATATATTAGCAATAAAATTTTACTGATATTCCAATGCCAACTAGTGGTTCTATCTGCACACATGCAAGCAAATGTGTATAGAACTCAACTTTGCTTCAACACAAAATAGTGAAACATAGTGGTATAGCTGACACTCACTCTCATGAACAGAGAATTGATACATAACTACATTACTTAAAGTCCCAGTTATTTAATGAAATTGAATCTTGAGGGACATTTTAGTGTGCCTTCATTGTTTAGACTGTGTTACAATTTTCCTGGCACAGATACTCCCAAATCACACTCCCATTAAAAACTTACAATTAGCATAATGCTGTATTTTTTCATCACATCACTGAACAATGCAAAGAAAATAACTGCCATGTGTGTACAACAGCACAATACATTTGAATGATCTACGTACAAGCTTCCAGGACACTTGTGGAGAATATGATTTCACATAATTTCAAAAGCAACTCCTGTGGGAGGATCAGGTTTGTAGTAGCTACACAACTTACAACTAAGGAAAGCACTTATCTATATGTAGGGAATTATTATGGCATCATATTTTATAAGCTTACATAGCGATACTTCCTTAATGGAACTGGCTAGAATTTTGATACTAATTTAATAAACATTAATGGATGTAAATATAAAATAATAACTGAATGAATAATTATAATATGAACTGCAAAACTAAAGCTTGGGTGCATATCAATACAATTAAAAAGCTGACATTCAGTCATGCCCTATGCTTTAATTGCAGATCTGACTATTTATGTCATTGTTAGGGTGACATGGTGGCACTGTGGTTAGCACTGCTGCCTTAACAGCACTAGGAACCCAAGTTCAATTCTGATTTTGGTTGACTGTCTGCACGTTCTCTCTGTCAGTGTCGGTTTCCTCTAGGTGTTCTGGTTTCCTCCCACAGTTCAAAGATGTGCAGGTAGGTAGACTGGTGATACTAACTTGCTCTTTAGTGCCCCAAGATGTGTAGGTTAGATAATTTAGCCATGGTAAATGAGCAGGGGAGAGGGTCTGGCTAGGATGCTCTGTCAGAGAGTCAGTGCAGGCTCAATAGCCGAATGGTCTCCTTCTACACTGTAGAGATTCTGTGATCACAGGACAAACATATGAAAACCTATTTTAAAAGTTGGTTTAAGACGCTTTCTACTTACTTTTAGGTAGTTCTATCTTTAAACTATTGGAAAATTAAATTCAAAACTAAATTCACGAACAAAGCCTGCAAAGCATTAGGTAATTTGTAACTAATTATTATTCATAGTTTGTTTCTTTTATGGGATGTGGGCATTGCTGACAAGGTCAGCATCCCTAATTACTCTTGAACTGAGTGGCATGCCACACCATTCCAGTAGGCATTCAGAGTCAACCACATTACTGTGTGGAGTCATATACAGGCCATGGTAAGGATCACAAATTTCCTTCCTTAAAGGGAACCAGAATAGTACTTTCAACAATTATTTCTTGGTTGTCATTAGTGAGACTGGCTTTTGAGATTACTAATTCAATTAAAATTCCACCGCTGCCTTGGCAGGATTTGAACCTTACGACGTTAGCCTGGGTTTCTACATTACTGCGATACCACATTCTCCTCATAGATATTGGTACATATTCTCATAACATCCTCATTTCGTGTTGCTTATCTATCCACATTTGTGATTTCTTCCAAAATGTGCAAGTTCCTGCTATTAAGATTTAACACAATAACATTCAAAGTCTTCACAACGCATACGACTTACGGAATAATGAGTTTGCATCACTGATTATCTACATTAAAAAAATGTGCAACCCAACAACTATAAGCTTTAAAACTCAAAAGACCTAACTTGTCTTCCGTTGTGCTTGTACTCAGTTTGATTCGGTATATAATTATCATCAATATATATATTAAAAAAAACTTTGGCGCAAGTTAGCGCCAGTCCACAGCGATTGGATTGTCAAGCAGCAGTGAGTAAATCAGAAGTCTGTCAGGACCTGACCGAATTCCAGAACATGATCGACTGAGTTTTAATTCTTAGGCCATAACAAAACCTGATGGGCAAAGTGGGTTCGATTCCCTGAGCACTGCAAATCTACCTGGCCTTAAATGTTTAGAGGGAATTCTCTCCTCCATACTTCTTACGTTTTTAAAAATAAACTTTTTAAGACAACAATGTGCCTGCACAAAGTTCTGTATTAAACAGGAGAGTTAAAACTTCTTCGAGGCAAGCAATGTACAGTAAGCAGAACTCTAGCTGACTGGAAGCTGGGCTACAGCATTTGGCCTCAAATCAGTGGGAAGCAGTGTAAATGCAGCCACAGTCGAGTTTAATCCTATCTCCACTTTAAACTGGCTCGTTAAAAAAAACTTTAGCTTTTAAAAAAGAAATGGCCACCTGTTCCCCGCTCCTCGGTACAGCTCATTGGATCCTCTTCTGGGCTTTTGTAATCAACTCACTATGACAACCCGCCGCCATGTCCGCGATTTGGCTTCACTGACAAAAATTGCAAGAAACGCGCCTCATGGAGTCTGTGACCAAGTGTCAGCCAGCCAGCATGTGTTGTTGCTGTGACTACCGTGTGGAAGCGGCAGTGAAGCGAGCTGGCTACTCCGCCTGCAGCTCAGGGCGGTACACAGGCAATGGAGAGTGATCGAGTCCCTCCACTTCTTTCTTCACAATTGACAGGGTTTAACAACTTTATTCGTCACAAATTCATCGCAATGTGCATTCTGATTTGCACCCCCCCCCCCACGCCTTCATCATAAATACTTCCCCACATGATACGACACATATATCAATATAAAAACAAATTGCCCTCCTCTTTCTCCCCAGTATTTTTACTGTCTCGTCACGTGAAACATTCCACTTTCCTCTGCAATTTTTTAAAATTCAAATTGGCTTGCATGTATTTACAATATATTCAACCCATCCTCTCACACTTACACAAGTCACAGAGAGAAACCTATTGATCCAAGTAATTATTCTCTGGAACATATTAAATATTTGATACTTGCAATTTTAAATGTTAATGATATATGTTTTTTTTCCATACAAGCCCATGCTTCCTATAAACCACTTTTACACATCATCCTTTAAGCATTGGGCATTTTTTGATTTTCAGCAATGGAAACTTAAACATTCTGTGACATCTTGTCTCCGAAAGGATGCCCTTACTTTTATTGTAACAATATCTGGCTAAGTTTGTCTCTCTGTCATTTTAAACATGTCAAGCAAAGCATTTGGTTAGTTTTAGAATCGAAGATAATGCGATTATTCTTATACTTGTCTATGAGACACAAGCTTATGCTAAAGCGGTCTTCTTCCTACTTGTAATAATTAAAATGTTTGTTTTTGGACATAAATTAATGTGTCTTTTATTCGTAAGCAAATATCATCGTTTAATAAGCAGACGCCTTAACGTTGTAAATGTCAATGGAAAATGTCTTATTTGTGAATTTCCCATATTAAAGTTGTATCAAATTTACTGCTTCGCATTTCCTTATACGAAACATAAAATATGAAATGTTTATCATTTGATTTAAATTCTAAGGTATATAATTCACATCTTATTGAAATTTGCGGCTTTAAATAAAAATCCTCAGTTATGTAAAATAAAACAACAGTCTTACTGAAGTTCGGGTATCTTACGATATAAACTGGGGTCTTCTGAAATTCCGACTTCCCGGACTCAAAACGCGGAGTGATTCAGCAAAGGACCATATTTATTAAAGTTGACAGTATTATTTTTATGTTAAAGTGTGCATGGAACGTATGATAACATATTCACCCTGGAACTGGCAAAAATGTAAGACAACTGGCCTGCTGTGGGATGAGGACAAACCAAAAGCGCTGAACTGCTCGCAAATTCGCGTTGTCTTTATATCTTAGAATGTGATAAGTACGTGTAAATGTTCGGTTTAAACGCCCCGGGATTGAAATGAAAATGTTACAAGAAGAAGAGTCGCACACTACTTTTGCATTCGATCAATGTATCCAAAGTGGCAATGATGGCATTGTATTAAACACTCCGAACATGGCCAAAAGTGATACTTGCGCTTAGCTGGTAATTAAAGAATGGATTTTTTAAAAAAATCTATTTTAGTACCTCGTCCAGGGCCCAATAAATCTGCACGCAGTCCTTTTCTCTACTTCTAGAATTAAAACCATGATCCCGTCAGTAAACTGCGTCCTAACATTGCGTGAATTGAAATAGCTGAAATCCACCACGACATACCAATACTAAATGTAGAGACTGAGGACGCATGCAAGCCTATTCTGGATTTAAATTCCATATTTCTAAATTAGGGACATCAACCATGAACTTCCACAGTGTTGTGCATTTTATACCAGGATGACATTTATTTGACATTCCTCTTTGATTTTAAAGCAGGACAAATAGATAAGAGCAGGAGATAACACTACGATTTGTGCATGTGATTACCGTAATGATAACGATAAAAATATAAATGAGAACACAAAACATATGGTTTTGCGAGGCTGCCAAGTCATGAAACTTCGAATGGACCTTTCTCATAAAATTGTATGGTTCTATGGTGACACCTGTATCCTCTGTTCTGTATCTGAACTTTCTTTGGAATATGAATAGCTTTTAATGATGCACATATTGCAATCTGTAGTTAGAAAGTAGCGAATGGTTGAAATATTCATGCAAGTCAGAGTTATTTCTGACTATTTACCTGAAACTTACAAGCAAAATGTTACATTAATATCGCTGACTATCCCTGTCGCTTAGTTTTCTCCAGTAAGAAATTTGCAGCATTGCAATGGGATAGAAATAGAAAATATATGGAGGCATCCATTTCAATGTTAATATTTTAGTGATCTATTAGATCATTATCAAACACGTTTTATTATTATTCGTTCGATCACGGAAAAATGCCTTTTTTGTGGAATTGATTGCTCTCCTTCTTTTCTATATTTACAAATTGTAAGTTTACGCACGCTGACGACAGAACTCCACCGTTGAATAGATTAAATAATACGCTTATTTTAAGTATTTGAAAAGAATTTTAAAACGTTAATATTAACAAAAGCCTTTTCCGCTTTCTTGTTATATACCAATATTTCAAATTCCGCCTATTTAAAATGCACAAATATACAATGTTAAGATATAGTAATCCCTTACAAAGCATGTCCAATGTTAATTTGTGCTAAGAGTGGCAATCCTTCCATTTACTGATAGCAACGTCAAATAAACTGTGCATCCTTTGTATAATTTCATATGGAATCAGAAAGATGGACAAAATATATGCTTTGGCAAATTTCCGAAACAGATCATGTCAAGAAATATGTATTTTAATCGGTTATTTTACCTGTATTGATCTGTAGAGTAATTAATATCATGCTTTGCTTCAAATTTAGGCAGCTTTGTGGTCAACATTGCTGGCTTGTTCAGTGCAATTTGTTTGCATTTCAAAATGTGCACTTTAAATTGATCATCAAGTCAGTTGTTCCGTACTTTCACAGTTCATAGTCACGCTGAGCAGATAGTATGAAATAAATATTAGCATTTCAATATAATTTAGCTTTTTCAAGTATCTTTTCAATTATTTTCAGTTTTGTATATGTACTTTATTTTCTACTTGATTTAATTAATTGAAGAATAACTCATTTCGTGACAAGCTTAGGACATATACAAAGGAGACCTGGTTTTAAAAAAAAGTTTAATATACAACCAGTAAAGGTGACCCTAATAAATTAGATGAATATAACGCACGGATGTCGCTAAATATTATTTGCTGTAGTTTTAACCAGAACCAGCAGATAACACGCATTTTAATAACTTGTTTATAATTATTTGATGGCGGATGTCTTCTTGTATTTCTAATGATGTTCTTCTGTTCATCATTTCCTCAAGAAGGTGCAACCATTTTTACTGCCATTTTTCTTAACACACGTTGTAACTTTGTAAAATTCCTTGCAGAACGAGCCTGTAAACAACTTGCATAAATTGCATAAAAGCAAAATACTGCGGATGCTGGAATCTGAAATAAAATTGCATAAATTGCAGTTTTTCGACGAGAATGGTCTCTAATTGCTTTGATTTTCGGACACATTTGAAACAGAAAGCTAGGTATGCGGAATATCCGCTGACCATCTTGAGTTTTCCACGCCGATAGGGAGAGATGAGTACACGCACGCTTCCCACAAGTAATTTCCAACAGTTACACGCAATCCACTGAGACCACACAGAGAGTCTAAAGAAATGCAAATATAATCCGTGGTCACTCCACAAAGCTTGAGCAAAAATGTGCCAAAGCCTAATGGAAAAGCAATCATTTCTCAATCACCGGCTGCTTTAGGATTTCATTAGAAAATTATAGAAATGGGATCTGTTTATGCACATGTTAGAGAAAACGATCTGGCAAAATCACTGCTTCAGTGTGAGTGCCAATGGCGCATAAACGCTGCCATTTTGCCGGAGTACGGAATGTATTTACACTAAATCCAGAAAAGAATCTTTCATTTGAAGCATCTTTGCACTTGAACGTACGCTGAATACAGCTGAACAGAAGACTACTCTGCCCACCAATTACGTTCTGAATATATTCACATTTTTGAAAGGATTTATTATCAATAATTTGATGCATTAGGGTTAGGGTTAGGTAACAACGTTGCTAGTCTGGTAACAATGTTCTTTCTGTCCAGCTGCTAAGCAGTCATCATTAGAAATCTCCCTATACAGGCGATGTTCAGAAATGTGGCTAACCACTAGACAGAGTTAAAGTGAAAGTGCTAAAAAGCTGAAAAGGGCACTTGTTCGTTTTTGACAATTTCATTCCTTTAGGAGCGAAAGAAAACTCGTTTACTAACCTATCTCCATTAAATACACTTTAGTTATTAATATTTTTCCTGAGACTTCAATAGACACCATTATAAATAAGTAACACCAAAAAAACTTGTAATGGACAACTATGCTATGACGCAAGATGATGCCAAATGTGCAGATGTTTTGGAAAGCCTGGTTTTGTTTTAACCCTGTCTTCAGCCGAGTGAAATTGAAAATGTGATGCAAGCCGTCTAGTTTTGTGTTGCAGGAAAGGAGCAATATTTGTCAATTGACACTTCAAAGTAAAGGGTTCTCGTGTGCTGGACAAAGAGTGGTGCTCCAGGATGTAAAATATAGCCCCTCCAACTAAAATACTTTTTTTTGTTTTGTCAAATCTGTTCATATAATTTGTAAATATTAACGAGTAATCTTATATTGCATCAACAAAACCTTGTATTTTATAAATGAACACCATTTTATTTTAATTGCAATAATGAACACGGTGCATTCTACGAGCCATTACTACCTTAAGTATGTTAACCAGTTACTTTAAATTGAATTATATTAACAGGTATAATGAAGGACTGGCGCATCCCAATAAGCTTGGGCTGAGACAGTAGTCAACATACCGTACCCTGCAAATGAGACTGCAGTTGTTAGTAATTATTTGGAGTCAACAAATATGAAAATAATAATGTGGAGGTACAATATATATGTGGAAAAATTAATCGTAGAAGTACAAAGTTAGATGTGCTACCTCCGAGTTCACAACTAATGCCCAGAAATACGGTGAGACAAAATTCATAATTAAGGTTCGTATATCATCATCCTACAGTCAGGAGATAGGCATGTGAATATTTTTAGTTATAAAACCTTAAGTATATGTTCCCAACGCCTATCACGACTTTCCATTCTGTATTCATTCTGAATCATTCACCGTCCAGAGCTTTCATGATTGCAAATGTGCCTGTTTTCAAATGGAAATAAGACACAAACTGATTATGTGTGCTGAATCCGAATCAGCCGTTGCAGTCTTCTGAAAACCCGCACTGAAAAGAAGCTGGCTGAAGACCTGTGCAACCGGGCCTTCTTATCTGAGTGGGGTCGATCTATTTTCCAACTTTTGCCATTTGTGAGTGTCTCTGCTAGATAATTACACTGCCATTGTAAATTGCCCAAACAGAAGCCACAGAGTGGTGCTCTTCCACGTCTGGATCTTGCTACTGATTTTTCCAACAATAGCTTCAATGACTTGCATAGAAACTCCTTATTGAAGTGAACAAATGGTAGCGACATGTCTCCGCGGGGAAAAATGAGAAATCATGAGTTTTGAGTTGTTTGTCGCTGCTGCAATCTTTATACAAATTTGACTACCATTGATTGTACCCGAACATTTTATCTGCTGATGGACCTTATGGTGCAGGTTGAGAGGAATAGCTCGCTGCTGTTAAAAGGCTAGAGCTGCCACTTACTGTTACTTAGCTTCACAGAGCAGCGCTATCGAGAAAATAAACAATCGCACCGCAGGTTAACATACTTTTATTAATAAAACGAATTAGCTAACCAGGAAAATTATTTGTGAATTTACAAATACCAGGTGATTAATGTTATAACTGATATTAAGGCCAATTGATGCCTGATTCAAGATGTATGAAGACAATCTGAGTTCAAAGCATACCATCCTAAAAACTATAAATAAGCACACAGATTAAACAACATATCTCATTGTTGATCTATATTTTGAAATCTGAAAACATGAAGTCTAAAATCCATTAACATAATTACATTTCCTTCAAAAAAGAGGTTTCTTTCTATAAAAGAAATTGTACATTTATAAAGTGATAAGTTGCAGTAACAACAGTTGCTACATTTTTTAACATGGCTACTCCCGTCTCTTTTGAAAATATTTTTGTCAATTGTATATGCGAAAGAGGCTATGCTGTACAATAGATATTGAACATATTGTTCTATAGCCTGATGAAGACGTAGCAGGGTTTCATTAACAGCAATATTTTAAATAACAAATTCCGTCCCAATGTGTCAGACGCTGTCCAATAGTTGTAGCGAGGTTTATATCCTCGTTTCGTTATTCAAAAAGAAAATAATCGATGATAAGATGCATTCTTCATGCGGGACAAGTAATACAAATCATTAAGAAATGACATCTGGATTAGAATCCCCGAATTCGCCAATCCGGATGAACATTGGGCCTTCATAAGCGCAACTGGATATCTAATACTAATTTCATGCACAGTCTGAGCTAAAATCATTTATTCAGCGCAGTTTACCTTCAAAGAAAATATATTAACAATTCACAGATACCCAGAAGTAAACTGGGTTTTCTCTCACGTCTGTTTTCACACTGTCTCGTAGGTCGTCAATTTTAATCAGTCTTTCGTTTCCAGGTCAAACGGGAACACTTGAACGCCAATGCTAAATGATTTGTGGTCATTAGTTTCGCTATCACTGCCTTAACTTAAAGCGGTTTTAACATTAGTTTCTTCTCTGTGAAGCTCTGCCAACTGGAGATTTCGCTTCGCTTCGTTTAGAACGTAATCCCAAAGGAACATTTTAGGAATTCTACCCAAAGGTGTTTATTTCTCGAATGACCAGATCAAAAGCATTAATTGTAAAGCTTTATCTTCATTTCTATCTATATAATGCCTCAGAATAATAAAAGCTATCTTTATTTACTGTTTTGATATATGTTCTTATCAAATCTTGCTAACAGATTAATTTCGTCTCCTGTATTGCCAGATTTCCCGATTTCCGCCACAGTTCCATTTTGCTATATCTATTATTCTAAATGCAAACACAGAACATAAAACTGGAGACTAATTATCACAATATGTGATTTCAAATTAAATTATATATGTTCAAATACAGAGAAAGATGTGTATCCTTCCTCTGAATTGAAACATAATCTAGGTCTTTGGAATCCATAATGTAAGCTTCATAATTTTATGACATGACGCGATGTATGTTCGAACATTATAAATAATAGGATCGAATTAAACTCGAAACCATTACCATTTGAATTTGCGAGGTAAACTCCATCATCGAAGATGCTATACATGACCTGCAACGAACACATACGTTTGTTTGATAAGCCTTATTGGGAAGCTGGCGGCCGACACGTTCTATTTTCAAAATTACACTTGGAAAGTTATTCAGTCAATAAGATATACTGCGGCCAGTACAGATTGTACTGTGGATATTTTAAATTTCAATTAATCTGGGTCAGATCGATGTATGATTTCGATATTTGTTGTATCGTAGACATTTTCGCGCACAGTGGAAAAGTGAAATGATCCCCTGTCGTTCACGTTAAGATAACGGTTTAGAATTGTTATTTAATAATACTTCCCCATTAAGCGGAAACCTGTAAACATTTAAACTTAAAATGCATGTAAGAGCAATTAGATCTCTCAAATATCTTAAATAAGAAGAAAAAATCGTTACCCGGGTACCACAACCTGCGAAATTGTCGGTAGCCCATGATGATGGTGGATAATAATTTCTTCCTGAATCCATTCTTAGCAACAAACAAACCAGCCACTTCAAGAACATTCCTTTGGAAATAAAACAAATTGCAAGAACATTTCGTGATCTTAACGACCAAGAATCAGAATTATAATAATTCTGAAGCAGAACTACAAAGATGTGCTCAGAGTCAATGTAACGTTCAAATCTCTCGTTTGCAGCAAAGGTGGAAGCCTTGGTATAATAAATTCAAAAAGTGCCAATTTAATTCATTATTTGGTTATGCATCTGAATTATACGGGCGCTGAACATCGGTGTAAGGTAGCTTTAATTCCTTCATTTCAATATTCAATTTGGGGTGGGGGGGGGGGGGGCAAAGAAGTAAGAGATTCCATATTAATAAATATTTTTACATCTGGTTTTTAAATGTTTAGATTTGGTTGTTTGTTACAGTTTTTTTGTATTATTCTACTCTATCTTTTTTTCCCCATTGTTTTATCTCGAATCCTCTAATTGGCTAATATACTATTTTAAAACAACTGGTACATTGCGCATAAGCTTTGATTATGACTAGAAATAGCCGAGATTTTCTGCAGATTTTACAATGGGCCTCAGCGAATACACATTATTCCATAAAACGTCAATTGCTGACCTAGAGGGAAAAAAGTGTAATTCAGATTTTTTTTAAGAATATGTTTGCAAGTATGAAGCACATCAAATGAAGCGCATCGATTCTGTTCCAGCCTTTCGTAATAACGTATTTTAACTGTGAAAATACATTCCACCGTATCCATAACATGCTTTAGTATATATTTTCGGACCAAAATGACGGCGAAACATTCTGGAAACAAATAGTTTTGCCTCCAAATCTGAATTATAGAACATTAAACGACACAAGGTCAGTTATCGCTGATCGCTTATCTCCACTTTTCTTTTTAGTTCTTGCTTTGGACATTGTAAAAGGATTTACACAAATTAATGGCAAATCTTTAAATATGAATTAATATTTTAAATGTGACCTTTTCATGTATAAGCGAAAGGATTTGAAACACACTGTAGCCTTCCGCATAAACACGCACGTATTCACTCAGGAGCGTTCGGCACACCTTTTTGTTTAACACACACCGACGATTAGACCTACCTGATAGCTTCGATTTTGAGAAACATTCTGCGACGCCCACACGAGCGAAAATCTCTAAACACGCTGTGACCTCAATTTAAACAGCTCCCAGGTCAGCTGCATCCCTATGCATGCATCAACGTACAATGGTTGGGTTAAAATAAAACAAAATCATAATGGTATTTTTTTATGGCTGTAAATCCAATGAGTGCATGCAAAAGTACTTAACAATCGGAATACTGTCTACGCCTTCTCCTGCAGCCGTTCCTGGGACAGCGGGGCCTTCGGAGTTTAGTCCTTAACTCTTATCTCATCTGCTGAAAGGCCGAAGCCCGAATTATCTTTTAAAGAAGCCCTTTTCGCTTCTAACAGATTTATATATCGCTCAAAAAAATTGATATTTGTCTTTGGGATCTCCTGGGAGTAGCGCACCAGCATGTATCTACGTAATATATAACAATGTGTAATTTCAAAGTGCTTTCGCATCTTTTTCCCAGCTTTATACTCAACAATGCAAGGTTCAGTTTATAAGTTTTTTTTTATGTGTTAGCCTCAAATAGTATTGAGGTTGCTGGTCAGTACATTTGAAAGGGCGGTGAATACCTACCTTAGTGGTGAGAGTTAAGTTTATCTCGGTGAGACTGTAATATCAGGCATGTTGGCTGCAACAAAACCCTGCAATAAAGACAAAAGCCCATGTTCAACAAATATGTCAAAGTGTGCTTCATCAAAACGAACCTTCTAAATGTTTGATCTTCTGATGTTTAAGGAGCATTTAAAAGGCATTAACTGCATTGTTAATTTTAAGGTAAACTTCGCTCATCACTGCTGTCTGTCAGTGAAACAATCCCTGGTTTGCTACTAACATTTCTAACACTGATGTTGGTTAATAATCAAACATGAAACAGTCCACGTCATAAACAGAGAGTTTATCTTGTGTGCGAAAGTGCGCTTGACCTTTTAACACAGAACAAACTCCATCCTGTCACTGGCTGAAAAAAAATCAAATATAGTATCGAATTCAAATGATATTGGCCATTTCCTTTCCATAGGCCCTTCAATCACATTGCTCTTTGAGGTTACATGCCATATTTCCAGTTCCGATACCAGAAACGATCAGAATTTTGAAGCTTTTTTTAATGACTCAAAATCTGTATTCAAATCCTTCAACTGTGAGGGAATCAGTTGCCCATCAAACTCTTGCTCAGGATGACTCCCAGCGCTGTTAATACATCTGAATAAAATATGACAGGGAAGCTGATTACTGGATCACGTCATGTTTAATTCTGATCCAACTTTGCGCATACTGTCACTAAAAATAACACACACATTCCTGCCAGATTACATAGAAAAGGGCCGCGCGACACGCAAATCTTTACCTTCTGCCTACAACAAACAACTGAGATTTCCTTAATGCCAAAACAAACAGTGTCTTCCATGGAGAAATCATTCTTGATCGTTCTAATTGAAATGCACTTTGGCCTCATTAACTACCTTAATTTTAATTCACTCTGTGGAATTAATTCTAAATATATATCGGGGAAGTGCTCTATGTTTTTACATCAGTACTCGGATCCATTCTGAGTTACGGTCAATCCATAAATTGAACTTTCTAATGGTTGACTGTTGTGGACTTTGAGTCGTTGGCTATCAGCAGAACCGCAGCAAAACAAATCATTCCATTCTTATTTACAATGTGGGATTTAGGATTAATTTGCATCAGATTTTAAAGTACACTAAAGCTGAACCGAACAGGTATCATAGTAAAAGTATAAGCAAGCCTCCCCATACAAAATAAAAGCTGCGCAGGAAACATTAAGAAGAAGAAGAAAAAATCTTTTCGTGCTCTTTCACTTAATGGTAAATCAAATCAAATATCCGATTTCACCAGCTTTTAGATATGGAAGGGGCTTTACCTGCACCGTTCAAAAAAATAAGCAGGAAAGCCACTGGAGATTTCGGAGATTACCTTTTGAGGTAACTTGAACACATTATCCATGATCTCTTTACCCTGATTTATGCAACGATAAGTTCGCTGTGAATACACTGTGATGCATTCTAACGGCGCGGCATGCGCTGGGAAATATTCGTGGTGAAAAATAAGGGAAGTGTACAATGATCTGCAATAAAACAGTTGTGGGTGTTTCAGTTTAGGGTTTCATAATTTATTAGAAGCTCTCAGAACTATATTTATACCAATGATCTATTTTAAGTTACAACAAAAACGACTTTCTTACGCCGGCAATAACGAACAAACTATCAAATACTGTACACGCTGAGTCCATCATGAAAACATTTTTACAGCATAATATACAAATTACTAAAAACTATAAATTCGGCCCAGACATGTGCATTTTACAGAAATATACACCTACGTTTCATAGTAAAAACTAAGAAAATGCCAAGTGGTGTTAAATAAACCTATTTCCTTTCTTTCTGAGGAAAGAATATAACCGGGTGTCACATTTTGTTAACACTATTATTTTACGAAAGCGTCATTCTATAGGAACCCCACAAACAACATTACATTTACAGATCTTGCATATGGTCAGATCTGTGTTGTGTGAGGTTCAGCTTATTTCTGCATATGGAGCAATCGCTTTCACTGTGATATTATAAGTCCAGCCAGCAATTTGTGCATTCCATGTCTACTAAACAAAATAAATTTACAGCGTTTTGCCATCACTTCAGCCGGAGCCTCCTCATGTTGATGCATATCTACGCAAATTAGTACTCGGAACACTTTACCAAAATACAGCAGATATGAATCAATACAACATGGTGTTAAAACACAAGCCAAGTGAATCATTCACCAGGTCCTACCATACAGCAAAGTAGAGCATGACATGGCTGTACCATAATCAGAACTAGAAGAGTTTAGGTGAGACAAGCTAGTGACGTGGCTTTGAATAGACGAAGGACTTCCTGAGGTTTGTCCTAATTCCGATGTCTGGCCTATGTTATTTGCTTGCTGACTTGGGCCATGAGCAGTGCCATTGGTAGCCACAGTGATTGATGTGTTGGTAGATTGCTGTTGCTGGCTCTGCATGGTTGTGGTTGGGGCATTGACGCCTCCTTGACATGGTTTGCCATCTTTAACCAGGACAGGCACAGCTACTCTCCTCGGAGATTGTTGCTGCTGTTGGCAAGTGCTGTTGTCCTGCTGCATGTGCTGCTGAGCTGCCTTGTCTTTAGCTTGCCGCTTCATCTTATAGCGGTGGTTCTGGAACCAAATCTTCACCTGAGTGGGCGTGAGATGGATCATACTGGCCAAATGTTCCCTTTCTGGAGCTGAGAGGTATTTCTGCTGCTTGAAGCGCCTCTCTAACTCATAAACCTGGGCTTGCGAGAAAAGCACTCTGCGCTTTCGCCGAGGTGTGCTCTGGAGTGGCGCCATGGGTTTGCCAACGTCGCCAAGAGAACCCAAAGCGCCCATTCCACCCATATTCATTCCTGAGGACGGGGTCATGAAGCGAGAAACTAGAGTGGGGATTAAAAAATAATCTTAGATAAAGACTTTTACAACTACATACATTTTTTAATATTATAGATATATTTATTTCAGCACAGCTCTTTAAAACAAACGCAAAACCACAGAGCCGGTTTTCGATAAAACAAGCATCTTAACATTTATTTCCTTACCGGAATATTTGAGCCTTTTGTTCCCAATTGGCAACTTTAGAGGAAACGGGATTATAATAAATATTTGGGAAGGATTTTTTAAAACCTTATTTTTAGGAAAGTGAATATTACAAAAAAGGTTTACTTTGCAATGTAAGTTTGTTTTACCTTTGACGGATAGTTTGACCGAGCAAGCTATAAGGGATTCTCTACCTCTCATTCGGGTAGAAACGCTGTCGCGATTTTCAAAGGGGAATGTGTGTACAACTTTAGGAAAGTACATTGGATTTATTTAATCACTTTAAACAATTATTAATAATGATAACAGTACCACTCCATTGTGCACGGGGAAAATATTCATTTGCAACATAAATCCCACATTACTTTAAATACTGAAATAGTTTAAGCTGGTCTCATTAATACAGCAGTTTTAGACGCAAATAAAGCGTTTCGTGTTGCAGGAATGTTTGCACTATACGCGACCGGATCACTAAAACTGCCTACATATTTACACCACAAAACACAGCGACAAAAAAGACATGCGAACTTAAGCGAAGGTGTTTGAAATCAAGATGTTTTAAGCATATATTAAATCAATGTCCTATCCTAATGAAAAATCAAAACCTGCATAACTCCTGAATTCCAAACGCATGGACATTGGAAGTAGTGACTTCAAACACTATTTTTATCATCCCAATAAATTTTGTATACTTGACATATTTCGCAGGTTGAATATCTTAGCGTCTAACTAGTGGTGTTTATTAGAAACTAATTATTCCACTTACTGGATGAAAAGCGTGGATCGGGATTTGTCCCGTACCAGCCTGCCGCGCTTGCACTGTTCCTCATGGTATCTTGGTAAGCAGGAAGCTCGCCCATGTTGCCAAGATTGCTAATATTGCCGTTGCAGTAGCTTCCCATAGCAGCGTGTGAAAGCTGGGGGACCCCGTGTGACATGTGGTAGGTGGCCGCGGGGACCGGCGTATTATGTCCGATCGGGTGTTGTTGCATACCCGGCTGGGAGACCTGGGGCTGCCGGTAACTTGTCAAGTGAGCTCCGAGATTACCCGCTGCGTCCATGCCAACTTTCTTGTAGCTCTCCTCGATGGGGCTCAAAATATCTGAAACTGAGAAGGGCGTAGTATGCTTGGGGCTCATCGACATGGTTCAGCAGCGAAGTAGGCAAATTTGTTGAAGGGATAAACAGTGTTATGTTAGCGCCGATCTTGTGGACGTACACGTAAGAGAATGATTGAAGTCCGCCTTAATTGTATTAAGTCGAGGCTATAGACCTGCGAGCGCCTAGCTTTTGTTTGTTGTAGCCAGGCGCCAGGTTTTAGACAGACAGGAGAGGCGGGGCATCAGCGCAAACCAACAAACAATAGAACTCAACATCTTGCTAAGATAATTAGGTAACATGCTGATGGCAAGGTAAATACTTGCCAAATTACCTTGCCAACATATTTTACTTTTGTGAAATATTAAATAACGGGACATTTGAAGGTAGCCATTAATTCAGTGCATTTATTACCTTAAATGATGCACAATGCGATTTCATTGCAATATCAGTCGTTATGTTTACGCGAAGGTCAGTGTTTAACGCTGACTTTTGATATCATAGATAAAGCCAGGAGATAATTGTACTTCCAGATCGTGTTTTCAGGCTGGTTAAATTATACTTCAGCAATATAAAAGTGCACTTGTTACCTAAGAATAACTAAATATCTTTAGTCAGAGTGGCAGCATAACTGCTTGTTCGCTTTGTGACTGCTCGATATTAATGCATGAGGATCATTTTGCTTCAATTCAGGGCTCTTATTCAGTAACCAAGAAGTCTTTCAGGGAAAGAAGGCTCCCGCATGAGTTAACATCGTTCAAGTGTAAACCTCTGCCCTGATTGTACTTCACATCTCCTGGAGAGGCGAGATTTCCACAAGATTTAATGTGAGAATTTTATTCTTCAATCCGCAAGTTACACGGCGCTGAAGCATGTATGTTTACAGTTCACATCATGGAGATAAATCACAGTCGCAAACGTTTACCTTACATTTCCGAACGCAAAATGCACGATTTGCACATTTTCGTTTGGAACAGGATAACTTGCAACAAATCTCCAAACGTAATCTGATTGTATAAATAAATGTTGAAAATGTTAACGAAATTTAGTTAACATATATTTCGGCCATTGACTGACATAGCTTTTAAATGCCTTGTTCGCTTAGCTGATAGATTGTAAACCATCGTACTTGTAATTGTGAAGTATCTGCACCGTTTATAATCATTTTTTAATTCGTATGTAAAGAGTTTGCACTAAAACACTTCTAGCTTCCGCGTGTTCTATTCACTCCCATGTCAATGATGACTTCCAACCATCGCCGTCACTTACAAATCTCTAAATATTTTGGAATTTATTATGCACTATATGATCTTACGGTGTGACAGCAATCATATTTTTGGTACTGTTGTTTCAAATAGATAATGTGTTATTTATGAATTAATTAATTTTAAGTCAGCCTTTATTTATTTTACAATACAAGCGTAAACATATGAAGGAACAATGCTGATAGAATTGGGATGACTGTCAGAATCCATGTTTAATATGGTGAGCCTAAAACTCATTAACTAGCTTTAGGATAACATACTGGCTTGTTCTGAATTAGCCTCTAGAAGACCAATAGCCAGTCATTGCAACACTACATTTAATATGACGACTTAAATGCACATTGGCTGGTGAATTATCTGTAAAAGACTGTATAATATGTAAAACATTTTTCAATTGTTTGATGATTCACAAAACAGTGTGAAAGTTGACCAATCTTTACTAATATTAAAGTGTGCTACTGCTTGAAGCGCTGGAATAGTTGTTTATTAATGTATGAATAATGTACGCGATCTTACCCTATTATTGACCCTATTCTCTGCCCGGCTGTTATGTATTAACGGAGGAAAGATAATGTGAAATGTGCAGGTTTGGACAAACCTCTTTTTTAAATAATGGTGCAGTCCTTTCTGTGGTTACGCGTACTTCATGCAGAACTGCATAAAGATTGTTCAATAGCTTCTGACCTTATACAATCCATTTGATAACACTCGAGATGTCGTACAAGGCTAGATAATATTGTCAATCAAATGGTCCCAAGTCTAATGTAAACGGTCCCGCCAAGACTAGGTTTTATTGATTTGCACAATTGGCGGAAAAAGGTTGGAGCGCGTTCCTTAATATTATGCTTCATTTAAAGAATAATTGATACTAACTTACAACAGTCGTTCGTAATGACACGGAATATACATTGTTTAATATATATTTACAATATTATGCATTTCGAATAAAGATTGAGTTTGTTTCAGTGGTCCCACTTTTGAGAATTATCACCATGTAAAAACGTGAGAGTTATAATACTAACCATTGTAATTTGAAAACTGGATATTTTTCTGGCAATAGCTGTGGTATGAAATTTCTAAAATATAGCATCCTAATCGTTTGAACAGAATGACACTGTTATGCTTCACCTGGTATTAAGTGATCTAACTGACGAACTAGTGGACACAATGGTCAAACCCACAGAACAGAAACCCTTTAATTGCCTTTTAAGTGTAATTAGTGTTATTACAGTGAAACTCGTAATAGCGATATAGCAGCGTGTTACGCTAATTTGGGATTTTTGATAGCTGAAACATACAGTGAGCTGTTCTGATTATTGACCTGTGTTGTGCTGCGCTATGTGCAAAGGACGCTTTTTTATACATCAATGTTTCCCCTCTCTCCCATCCCAGCAGGCTGAATGCTGAATAGACGAATTCATCACGTTTGAAAAGTTCAAGATGAACGTATTGAGTGTGAAGGTGTTCAATTATACTTTTGGAGACTTTGAGAAATATATTTCCAGATGAAGCATCCAGCTCACACCCCAAAGGCGGTGTGTTAGTTTGTGCAAGTGTGATTCTCCACCCATGTAAAATATGTAAACATTTCACCAAGGAAAACTCAACTACTACTTTCCATTTGTTATATCAGTTTCTATATTAATCAATAAATAATCAGATTCCCACAGCCAACGTTGTGTCGTAAATAGTTGCATTAATTTCAGCTTTCCCACCAACGTATGTTGCATAGATTTTTTTTTGCAATACTTCGAAATACGACCAACAATACATATCTTATGGGTCGGGTTTATAATTGGATATAGGTTGATAAATTGAAATGCTTCTGATTATACCTTTGAATCCGGCATCAGAACTGAACCCGATTCAAGTTATCATTATCCCCATTCACTCAACTGGCGTTCAAAGTAGGGGCATTGCAACTTTTTTAATGTTGGTACTTCATAGTTGACATGCAATGATTTTACCAAAGTGTCATCATGTTAATGAACTGTCGGCTATCAGCTCCACTGTAACTGCACATTGATGCTCCACATATATATATGTGCATATATACCTCATTGTGTCACTAAAAGTTCATAACTATCAGCGTAGACATATATATGGAACCACAAGGGGAAAGTTGTTTTGATTGTAATACATGCTTGCAACAATTATACATCCTGCACTTGCTCGATGATTAACTCAAGAAAGTAACATCAACAAACAACGGAATTAATTAGCAGAACGCGAAACCAATAGACACTATACACGACAGCGCAGAGCGCTTCCAAATCACAGCACGTTATACCTCACGACTTTGTAATTCTCAGCAGCCCGGCAACAATTAGAAACACTGCAGTAGGTCGATAGCAACTGAGGTAGTTTGGCTCTGAGAAATCCCATTTCACAGGAACTGAGCGCGAACAGCGGCCTCTGTCGATAGTTTCCACTTACAATTTATTTAGCGAAAGTATTGTGTGAGCCCAATTATCCCCTCTCTTCATTTCCCAAGTTTTACAGGCAGATGCCATTCAGGGTTTTTTTTGGTAAATAGAAATGAACGGGGCAGTGTTCTGGTGTAAAAGAAACATAGTTGTAACTTGGATCGCAAAATAAAAATCAGTTTTTTATTCCCCAGTCCGACTTGTTTTCTCGAAACCTGATACATTTCCAGAATGTTGCCAATGGTTGCCCCTATATTATTTTTATCACAACAGTAGGAATTCTGCTACACCCAGACGTTGGTGCACGACAGCTGACAAATGTTGTACATCTACCACAGTTTGTTTCTCATATACGATTTGAGAAACAACAGGCAAAGTGGTAGTTTTTTCTTGGAAATTTACTGCCACATTCAGTAGTTTAAGTATTCCATTTTCACCGTGGCTTACTCTTAATCGATTTACATCTAAATCAGATTGAAACATATAGCTCAACGTAACTTCTCTCTATTGTTGGCGATTCTGTGTAGAAACCCTAAGGCAGCAGTAGGTCAGGCTATTTCGTGCGAGGATAAGATAAATGATGTTATGCATATGTGTGTGTGTATATATATATATATATATATATTTACATATATATTTAAAATTTAACACCAGATTAAGTGGCGAAGTTCGAATTTCAATTCTAAAATATTGGCACAAAATATGTGCCACGTATTTTGTGTTAATAGTGCACGTCTCATTCAAAAGGACAAATCAAGTTCTGACCTTTTCACAGATGCTGCCTCGTTCTCTGACTATTTCTAACATTTTGTTTCTTTTTACATATTTTAAGCAAGTTAACCTCATCCTCTCCTCATTAGTTCAAGATGATTTTAAAATGTTTGCTTGCGTTAACTTTCTTAACAACCGATAAAATCACACTGAAATTCAGGTCATTTTAAAGCACAGAATCGGCGAAATAGAGCGCTTTTAATTTTTTTTGAAAGGGTAAAACAGAACACACATCCTGTTAATCATCATTTATATCGAGGTTTAAGTTTTTGGCACTTCTGGGATCATTGCTGATTATGGATACGGTCGTGAGGTTAGGATTTTCTCTTTTCAACCAGTACTGCAGAATCTGTCCTTCGATTTTACTGAAATTAGTTAAGATACTGCAATAGAAGCGTCCTGGATCGACTACCCTCTCCTGGTAGAGATTTAAAAGTTTCGAGGAGGAAATCCGAATTATCAACGAGGTCAACACTTTTGAAAACAATGTTCTCTTTGTGTTTGAGGCTATCATAAAATGGGTAATACATTTTAAAAAAATAACACCGTGTGCAATAGTAAATACAAAGTTTTGTAATGCAAAGCATTCAAACATAAAGACAGACGCACAGAGATTCAGCACTATGTGGAGCACTTGTTAAATTATCCGCTTTTCTAAATTATCACTGCACCTTTGTCCCTTCATTGAATACTAAATCTGTGTCTCGTTAAATAATTCCCAATTAAAGTGCCGCTGGCAAGTGGGTTAATCTGACACAAATCCATCATTTTAAACTGACTTTAAATTTATTTTAATGAAAAATGCTGTCAAAGAAAGACGCAAAATGTACATTGAAAAGTCAGGATCATCTGGCTGTTTTAAAAGGCGAAAAGAAATGTACAATCTTCTAAGTCAAACATTGCTTGTTTAAAGCATCATCTAGGTGTCCCAGATTTCTGAAACGCATCTTTGAGCAATGGGTTATGTTAAATATTTGAAAATCATTTACAGACTTGTTTAGTAAAATTACACCCACTAGAAATATAACGCAAAAATAAGCTGTCTACTTTGAAAATAACGTTTCATAGAATATTCACCATTCGGTCCAAATAGTCTCTGCCGGCATTTATATTCCAAGCGGGTCAAGCTGTAATTTAAAAACAATCCCGTGCTAAATAATTCGCAAATTGAAGCCTTCTTTTCAGGAGGATTTGTCTTTAGAGATCGTTTTGACATAGTTATGTCTTCTTATTAAATGCAAACTTTAAAAACACTTGATCCGACGGTCTCCTTTGCAGATCTGAGTTCGCCCATCCAGTAAAACATGTTATCCCTCCTGTATTTCACACTTTGACCTTTTCAACACTAACTAAGATTACATATCTTCTCGATTTTAGAATCGTTTGAGCTAGAGATTTATCCAATTTATCCAAATCTATAATATATATTTGCTCTGCTGAATACGGACAAACAGCCACGGAATATATGACAAAAGATGGACACTTTATTAGATTTTGTCTCCCTGGCCAAATGCAGACTAAGAATCACTGAGCAGGATATTGCTGAGTAAGTGCCACTTGATATGAGATCTTCCAGCACTTAATGATTGAGAATGGACTGATGGGGGTCTAATTGGCTGGATTGACTGGGTCCTGGACAAGACATTCAACTGAACCTGGGTGGGGGGGGGGTGGTAGGAGAGCTGGGGTGTAAAATGCCAGTGTTGTATTGGAACAGCAAGGCTAGGGGGCCGGGATGCATCAAACACCCAGCACGTCTGGCTAAAGATATTTGCAAATGTTTCCGCATTATCTTTTGCACTGTCATACTGGGAGTCATCATCATTGAAAATGGGAATGTCTGCAGAGCCTCTTCCTTCAGTTAGCTGCTTAATTGCTCACCACCATTCATGGAAGCATCAGGGCAGCAGAGCTTTCATTTGATTTACTGGTTGTGGGATTGCTTTAGTTTGTCAATTGTACATTGCCTGGATGCAGTCCCACACCATGTCTTTATCATGTTGGCTCCTCTATTTTAGGTATAATTTGCTGCTTCTCCTGGCATGCCCTCTTGCAGCCCTCATTGGCTTTTGATGGTAGAAGAAGGAATATGCTGAGCCTGAGCAAGGTTGCAAATTGTGGTTTAATGAAATTCTGCCATTGCTGATTGCCCAACCAAGTTACATATGCTCAATTTTAAGTTGGTAGATTTGTTATGAATCTAGCCTTTTTAGCACGATGGTAACGTTACACCACTTGATAATAGCCTCAGTGTGACAAGGGAATTTAATCTCCACAAGGACCGTGTGAAATCACTCCTATCAATTCTGCCAACTGCAGAAAATAGATTGGTGAAGATGAGGTCTATTTGTGTTCATTCTTTAGTTTAGTTTATTTGTTATTGTCACATGTAGGCTTACATTAATACTGCTGTGAAGTTGCTGTGAAAATCCGGTAGTTGCCACATTTAGGCACCTGTTTGGGTACAATGAGGAAGAATTTAGCAAGGCTAATACACCTAATTAGCATATCTTTTGGACTTTGGGAGGAAACCAGACACCTGGCAGAAACCCACCATGACACAGGGAGAATGTGCAAATTCCACAGAGACAGTGACCCAAGCCAGGAATCAAACCCAGGTCCCTGGCACAGTGAGGCAGCAGTGCTAATCACTGTGCCACTATGTTGCCCAGTGTCAAGTATAGTCTGGCAGGATGTCCTTCACGATTGGCTAACTTAGTAATAGTGCTCCTGAACCATGGGTTTTGAAGTTCCACACCCAGAATACACTCTGTGCCCTTGCCGCTCTCAGTGCTGCTTGCAAGTAGTGTTAAACATGGAAAAGTATAGTTTGAGCAATTGTTGGTGATAATTATCAGGACATTTCCTTGACAATACTATAAGACTTTATGGAGGCTAAAGTCAATGTTGAGGATTCCCAGGGCAACTGTAATGGTGTCAAGGGATGGCGGGAGGACTTGAGATACTGGCTTTGAGGTATAATTAGGTGAATGTGACAATGTCAGTTTGTTCCTTAGACTGTGAAAAAATTACCATGGCTAATCCACCTAACCTGCACATCTATGGACATTCAGGGGTAGTTTGCCATGGCTAATTCACCTATACATCTTTGGACAATAAGGGACAATTTACCATGGCTAATCCATCTAACCTACATACCTTTGGACTGTGGGAGAACGTGCAAACTCCACAGTCACCCAGAGTTGAACCCTGGCGTTGTGGAACAGTAATGCTAATCGCTATGCCACCACATGGACAGGGCTGTGTAAGTTTGATAGATTTCCTCACTAAAGATATCAGTGAACTTCTTATGGATTTTTATTCCAATCGCAGTTTTTTGGTCATCATTGCCGAGATTATTTTTTATTCCAGGTTCATGAAGGAAATATAAATTCCAGCAATTGTCGTAATGGGATTTGAACACTTCTGTCTAAAGTACTAAATCTGGGCCTTTGGGAGTCTTGAAGCTAAATTTTTACTCTAAAAGAAATGACAGTGAGCAAATATCCATACATTTTTTTTAAATAGTACAGTTTACCTAATTGACTTTTGCAGATGTGGATATAGTTTTGATTTCAGTGGGAGCTTTAGTCGGATATTCAGTAACCTGTGGGTTCCACGCTACTACGGCGGAGAAAAGAATTCAAGCTTCACTTCAGTACCACAAGTAGCGAGAAACTGGTGCAGTATCCGACTAGCCAACAACCTTGGGGTAAAGTATTAAACCCAACCTCTGTCTGTACTCTCGGGTTCGAGTGAAACGTCCTTGGTATGAAATAGAGGAATTATTTCCGTTGTCTTGGCCAATATTTATCTCTAAACATCAGTTAAAAAACAAATTGCCAGTAGCACATTACAGTTTAAAAGAGTCTGCTGTACAGCTCAACTTTCTCCACATGACAACATGGACCCAGTTCCTTCATCGCGCTATATAAATGCAAAAACTTCAAGTTATGTTTTACATTAAACAAAAATGGGAATGAAATCCAAGTCAAACACGTTCTATGTTACGCTTTGAATGATCTATGTGAAGGCGGATAATATATAGCAAAAGCTGAAAAACATTAATAAGAAACCTCGTTGAAACCACAAGCAAAACTCAAACATCTGGACAAGCAAAGAGCAGAAACTCCCTTCACTCATGTTAGCGAAAAGACGGAACACAATGTGAAGCTGATGGGCTAAATATTGCCAATGGCCGATTTTATCTTTGAGCAATCGGGATTCTGTCTTCAACATGTCATTAACACTTTCTCACGGTTTATTGTGGCTTCGAATGGGAAGATTTTCGCTTAACATATGGCATCGGGGAAAGAAACAAAAACTGAAAGGGTTAACACTTTGAAGTTGATGCCATGTCCTCAGCGCTGAGATGGTGTTATCGAATCTTTCACAGCAGAATTCATCCTCATCTCCATCATCGACAAGCCTCAAGATTTGTAAAGATATATGTCGCATTATTTGCAACTGTGCAACCGCAATAGCGATAATTGCACTTTAAGTCGCAATCTGGGAAGATTCCCGATTTCACTTCTTTTGCTGAGACGGTTAAATCCTTAGAGCAAATAGCAGGCTGTGCTGTCAAGCATACGAACCCCACTTAACGAATGTTCGGTATACTTTTCTGAAACTTACAGTTATAATAAAACCAACTCTTGTCCTTGGCGCTTTAGAAGATACTGGAGGATTGCTACTAATAGTATGGTTATGTGACCAGAGTGAGTGAGATGGTATTGGTTAACGGGCTACTATTATGCTCTTCCCAGTATTACCAAACACATGCTGTTACACATATAATAGTGGCCTGAATCAAACCTGAATTTTAGTGCCCATATTCAGGATACCACTTGTTGGGTAATATCTTTGAGGAATAAAGAAGATTCAGAGGAGACTTGATTGAGGTATTCAAAATCCTGAGGGGTATGGAGGTGAGGTAGGCTGGATAAATTGTTCTTTCTCAAGAGAGCATCAATAATTAGAGGGCACAGATTCAAAATACTTGGCAAAAGGAGTAAAAGTGAGGTGAGAACAATATTTTCACCTGCAAAGCAGCAGAACTCTGGCATGAACTTTGAGAAAGTGGTGAGGTAGGTTCAATCAGCCTATTCAAAAGGGAATTGATTGTGGAAAAAAAAGAATATGCAGCATTACAGGGGAATGGAACTAGGTAAAACGTTCTTTAAGTGAGCATGCAGAATCAATGGGCTGCATGGCCTCATTCTACACTGTAAAGTAATTCTTTGGGGCCAATGTTGCACCATTATTTATGATTGCTGTTTAAGATATCCTTTATATACCAGCCACAGGTTAGTAACCAAACTGATGTGCAGCTTGTAGATTTAAATCATACAGGCCACTCTCTTTTGCATTAAACTAAATGGATAACATAATATGACACCATTTTCTACTTCTTGGTTAAATTTCCCAATCCTCTGATGCTGTCACTAACTACATTGTGACATTAGATTAAATATCAAAATGATATATGCTAATTCCGTATAAAATGACATTTTGAGTGGACTCAGATAGTAAACATTACTGATGTCAGCCCCTTACCATTAAATATAAGCATTTGATCCATTGATCTGCTTGTTAAATGGTTGTGGTATCCTCTGAATTTTGGGGTGTATCACTGATTTGCATGTACACAAGATAATAAATGGTTGGCAGCATTGAGACACACTGTTGATTCACCACAACAATGTACCTTCACATGTGTAGTCTGGAAAATTACTTCTAAGTTAACTTCATCGATGACTGTTTTAAAACTGAGGCATTGTCATCTGCATTGTGTGCATACAAAGGAGAAAATGCAGATCAATGTAAATATATTGTCACCTCCGATGGTGCTACAAATGGCAACAAAAATTGTCCAATCCACAAAGAGCCCGCAACAAATCAGGGTTGGAGCCAATCTGCTTTAGGATAGTAATTAACAGGATTTACAACATCTGATGAAAATTGTAAAACTAATCAGTCTGATATCTGAATTCATATTAGGTTTAATGTCTGTTATTCAAAATATGGGGTATCTATTTATATTGCCATCTTCAGAAAATTACTCCAAAAGTATTAGATCTTCCAAAGCAATTTGAATCCAAAGTAGTGTGCAACAGATCCATCCCAAAATAATCTTTACCCAGAAATTGGCAGCACATCTGAAGTGAAAATTCTTATTAGTTCAGTTGTAAAATCAGGACAGCTAATCATACAACCCTTTCTTTTCCCATGTATTTGGAAACACAATAAGTTAACATAAGAAAAAAGTCTTAATTAAAATTACACTCGTTGTATAGAACTAAACAGAGCAGTGGTGGACAACAGTATGTCAATAGGGCCATCTGGGTTCCAGGTAAAACCTGGGACACTTCGTTCCATTGGCATCCATCTACATCATTTTTTTCCTACTGGTATGATCGAAGTGATACACATGTAAAACCAAATGTCACCATTTGAACTTGATGACACTTCTATTAATATATAAATACCTAAGCATATTTATAATTCATTATGAAGTATTTGCCATGTATTAAATGTATTTAATCTTATTCATGGGGTAATTGTTAATGAAGAAACTCACTTTGAATTTTGTGACCCACTGATTTGATGGAGGGCCACTCATGTGGCTCACTCACTAAGCTAGATTACGCATCATGAAATAGAAGGTATAGAACTGAAATAGGGCATTGTGTCCAATTGGTTTATATCAGGGCTTATGTTGCAAAAAACTTTCCTTACACCGTTCTTCATCTAACCTAATTAGCATAACCTTGTGGTTCTTTCTCCCTCCAGTGTTTATTTAGCTTTTTAAAATCTGTACTCATGCTCTTCACTTCAGTTATTCTTTGAGGTACCAGATTCATATTCTAGCCATTCCCTCAGTAAAGAAATTCTTCCTGAATTCTTCATTGTTTTTATTAGTGACTATCTTATATTTAAGACTTTAATTTTGAATTTCCCACAAATAATTGTGCTTTCCCCCAATTCTAAGGTGATGGATAGCGGTATTATCACTAGATTAGTAACCAGCAGACGCAGGATAATGGGGACCTCATTCAAATCCCACCAGGGCAGATGGTGAAATTTAAATTCAATGAATATCTACAATTAAAAGTCTAATGATGACCATTAAACCATCTTGATTGTAATAAAAAGCCATCTACTTCACTAATGTGCTGTCTTTACCTGACTTCAGAATTACAGTTTGCTGACTTTTAAATGCCTCTGAAATGGCCTAGCAAGCCACATAGTTCAAAGAACAAAGAACAAAACAGCACGGGAAACAGGCCCTTCGGCCCAACGAGCCCGCGCCGCCACCCCAATGTTCCCATCTCTACCTGCGATCCCTGTCCATGTTTATAGATCTATGGATTAAAACCAAATTTGAGACAATTTAGGGAGAATTTGTTTTTCCAATTAGCCTAAGAGCACACCTTTGGGATGTGGGAGGAAACTGGAGCTCCTGGAGAAAACCCACGCAAGCACGGGGAGAATGCGCAAACTCCCACAGACACAATCCGAAATCCATATATCTGCACAGCACAGCGATAGTCACTGAGCTGTCGTGTTGCCCATCAGATGGTCCAGGTCAAGCATACACTAAGGATGTGAAGCAGTAGGATACTCTCAAAAAAGATCCAAAAGCCGTCCTCTCACGACCCATCGCGTGTATGCCCCTCGTTAGACAACAAGGTGGACCAAAGCACCTGTAGGATAAAAACAAGTACATCAATATCATCATCTATTTACACACTTCCCAGGGACTCCCAAGGCTCATGATCCCTATTTTAAATCGGTTTTCTATACTTCTCCATTCCCATTCTGTTCGTGTGCCCATCTAAGTATTTCTTAAATAACTCCAGAGTGCCTGCCTCCACCACTTTACTTGGCAGCGCATTCCATACCCCCACCACTCTCTGTGTGAAAAAACTCCCTCTAGCATCCAAATTATACCTTATCCCCCTCACCCAACGCCCATGACCCCTCGTGCTATTAAGGGATTCACTTAGGGATGGGGCAATAAAAAAATGCTGGCCAAGCCACTGATGTCCAGATCCCATGAATAACAAAGAGCACAGTGATACAACCAAAATTCCATACAGGTTTGATTTGATTTGATTTATTATTGACCCATGTATTAATATACAGTGAAAAGTATTGTATCTTGTATGCTATACAGTCAAAGCATACCATTCATAGAGAAGGAAAGGAGATGATCAGAATGTAGTGTTGCAGTCATAACTAGGGTGTAGAGAAATATCATCTTGATATAAGTAGGGCCATTCAAAAGTAAGATAGCTGCAGGGAAGAAGTTGTTCTTGAGTCAACTGATATGTGACCTTAGACTTTTGTATTTTTTTCCAATGGAAGAAGTAGAAGACAGTGTGTCCGGGGATCCCTGATTATGCTGGCTGCTTTTCCAAGGCAGCAGGAAGAGTCAATGGATGGAAAACTAATTTGCATGAAAGATGGGCTTCCTTCATGACCCTTTGTAGTTACTTGCAGTCTTGGTCAGACTAGGAGGCATATAAAGCTGTGGTATGTCCAGAAAGGATGTTCTCTATTGTGCATCTGTAAAAGTTGGCAAGAGTTGTAGCAGACATGCCTGATTTCCCTAGCCTACCAAGCTTTCTTAACAATAAGAATCTTAACAATAGCATCAGTGCCACGACTGCTTGTTGGTGATCTGCACATCTAGAAACTTAAAACTCTTGACCATTTCCATTTCATCCCTGTTGACGTTGACAGGGACATGTCTCCACTATACTTCCTGAAGTTGATGACTAGTTCCTTTGTTTTATTGACATTGAGGGAGACATTATTGTCACCACACTAATTCACCAGATTCTCTCTTTTCTTCTCTATTTCATCATAGTTTGAGATCCAACCCATCATCAGCAAAGTTGAAAATTGAGTTGGAGGTGATTTTGGCCATATAGTCATAGGTATATGAGGAGTATAGTAGGGGGCTGAGAGCACAGCCTTGCAGGGCACAGGAGTTGATAATAGTCGTGGAGGAGGTGTTGTTGCCTATTCGTACTGATTGTGGTCTATGGGTTTGGAAGTTGCAGAGGTAGGAGCTGAGTCCTAGACCACAGTATTTGGAGATGCGATTTATAGGAATAATGGTGTTGAAGGCTGAGCTGTAATGAATAAATCAGAGTCTGACACAGATGTCTTTGTTTTCTGTGTGTTCCAGATTTGAGGGTAGAGTTAGGATGATGGTATCTGTTGTGGACCTCTGGCAGTGATTGGCAACTGTAGTGGATATAGACAATGTAAGAGACTGGAATTGATCCATGTCATGTTTCACACAATCCCTGCTTTTTAATTCTATCCATCTTGAAATTAAACTTTTATAAGAAAATAGGTGAAGTCCCCTCACACTGTCTGTTCCATGGCACAAAGCTGACTCCATATTGCTAGCAACTATAGGTGAAACTTTCCAGTCCACCCACCACAGGACAAGAAACTCCCACCCAAAAGCAAATTCCAAATCCCATTTGCGATAATTCCGGTGGCAGATGGAACCAGAAAATACCACCGTATGATTTTGTTGAAGCATAAGTGAGATTCCACATATTACTGTATTCAAGCAGCAGTTTACAACAAACAATTGAGTATTAAATGACCTCTTGTTAACTTTTGGATAGAAACATGGCCCATTCCTTCCATTCACATACACAGCCTCACATGTCTGATATCCTTCATGGCCTTTCCATATTGATAATGACTCATCATTACTCAGATATCTGCAAAAGCCTACAATAAAACCCATCTATTCATATATCTTCTGTTTACCTCCACTCTGCCCAATCATGGATGCAGTACATTCTGTGACCAGGCCCAGGTCTCGGCCCCCATTTATCTGCTTTTTAGCCCAAGCACAAGCTTTTACTGTGCTTGTTTTCTGTTTCCATGGTAATGACAAGGATCTTGAGGACAACGCATTTTAATTGTAATTAGTATCTTGTTCCATTTTAAAAAAAACTCCCTACTTCCAACAAAGAAGAAATAAGACAAAAAGTTAAAACAATGCTAACTGAATAAAATCAAGTAAGCTGCAATCTTAATAAAGTTGCAATCTAACAAAGCTTGATACTAAAAATTAATAAAGAGATTTGGTTAGTTCTATTTCAAGACTCACAGAAGGATAAACCTTATTGCGGGCAATGGATTTATAATAGCAATCACATCGTGAGCCCTATTTTACATTTTGATTCTAAGTGCTGGGTGACACTGGAAGCATTTCAGATCTGACATTTAGACCTGTTCTCAGGTGCCCCCATATGCACTCTGCCTGCAAAAACATCAGCAATTCTGAATCATGATGCACAAGCCTATGGGTGGGGTTTAATGAGCCCAAAACCCTGCAGCTCCGATAGATTCCTCCAATGGTGCATGCGCAGAAAAAATGATAGAATGCTGCTCCCCTACCACATCCCTCCTGAGCTTGATAATGTCTTACCAGCCCCTACAGACATTGCCTCACATACTCCAACATTACTGACTCACTTAACCCTCCACTCTCCTGTCACCCAGAACAATCGTGGCCCCTTCTCTCCTTACTCCCACCAATGCCAACAGAGTGGCAGCAGACCCTCTTTCTGCCCCACAGATCTCAGGCAGAGTGGCACTGAACCCTCCTTACCCTTCATTAATCTCAGGCAGAGTGGCAGCAGATCTCCCTTACCCCACTGATCTCAGGCAGAGTGGCAGTAGACCCCTCTTCCCCCACCCACTGATCTCAGGCGGAGTGGCAGTGAACCCCCCTTCCACCCCATTGATCTCAGGCAGAGTGGCAGTGGATCCCTCTCCCCCCGCATTGATTTCAGGCAGAGTGGCAGCGGATCCCTCTCCCCCCGCATTGATTTCAGGCAGTGTGGCAGCAGAACCCCCTTCCTCTCCCCGCTTTTAAATAGCCATCGCACCCATATTCATGCCCAAGGGGGAATTTGTGTGGAGACAGGCACGGACTGCACTATTTGCCTCAACCCGACTTTACCAAGTTTTTGTGTACGAAAATGGACGCAACACAATGGTAAAATCTAGCCCTGTGTTTCTGGTTCTAAATCAAACCTGTTTACATTTATTAGTGTTACAATTGGGCTTACATTAACACTGCAATGAAGTTACTGTGAAAATCCCCTAGTCGCACACTTCGGCCCCTGTTCGGGTACACTGAGGCAGAATTTAGCATGGTCAAGGCACCTAGCCAGCACATCATTTGGATTGTGGGAGGAAACCGGAGCACTGGAGGAAACTCACATTGACACAGGGAGAACATGCAGATTCTGCACAGATGGTGACACAAGCTGGGAATCGAACCAGGTCTTTGGCGCTCTGAAGCAGCAGTGCTAACCACTGTGCCACTGTGCAGTCACACCTGTGTCTCCATCTATGAAGCTAGCAGAGAGGTTCAATGGTCACGTCATGTAACAAAGCTAAGTTCTGCAATGTACCAGATCTCTTTGGCAACCATTTGTATTACAAGAATTTCCAACTCTGTGCGAAAACACAGCATCCAAGGATTTATTTTGCAACATCAGATTAGTAATCAGACTGTATATATTGGTGCTTTAGTATTGTAAATAAGTGGCAAACATTTTGCTTTAATGCTAAACGCGTAGTTTAAATCTACCCTGAACCCATCTGTGGATCTGTCACTAACTTTGTTTCTCCACAGTAATTTTAAGCAAATTCACATTTCTGTTTATAAATAAGAATACCAGATAAGCTTATATTCTTTCTGTTACCAGTTCAGCATTGATATATTGTCTGATAGCATGTTTCCCATGTTTTAACAACTGCTTCCTAAAATTTTTCTAAACTTGCAGGTTTGATTTTCAAGGTGGAGTTTCATGTGATAAACAGCAGAGGCTGATAGTCAAGTTCCGCACACATGAGGACGGTCTTAACAGGGATCTTGGCTTCATGTCACACTATCTGTAACCCCCATGACTTGCCTGGGTTAGCAAAAAACCTCACTTACTGTGCTGTCTGGAGACAATACACATCTCTCTAACCTGTGCTCAATGTTCCTTCCACCCACATTGTTAGCCACTTTAAGACTTGAATAGCAGGTTAGGTGTAAGGATTCGCATTCTAATCAGCAATCTGTCAACTGTCTGTGCTGATATGTGTGCTTTTGGAGACCAGAACACCTCATTCACCTGACGAAGGCACAAACACCAAAAGCTAGCAAGTTTACTATCAAATAAATCGGTTGGATTTAAACTTGGTGTTGTCAGACATCTTACTGAACTTAATAAACAGGAGCATCTTATTATTTTTTTCCCTCTATTTCAGATATTGTTTTCAACATGCTAAAGAGAGATTTGTTGTAAATGGGTCAGTAAAGGAGGGGATTGTTTGGATGCCATGTTAAACAGTGTGGTATCATATACTCTGCATTTAGATCCCACTTCCAGCAGCTCCTCTAACTTTGGGTTTGTGCATTTGTGCATTTAAACACAAGTCTTTTCATCATGCAGTTGTTTCTTTCTCTGCATTTAATTTTGGCTTCCATAGTGTATTAATAAATATAATATAAATATGATAATTAATGCAACATTTTGAAAATGAATTCACGTCAACTTTGATTTCTTTTTCTTAATTATAACCCTCATCACTTCCCTTATTTAAACTAATTTAGTATACTTTTTACATTCCATGATTTTTAAAATAATAGGATTATGCCTATAGAATCATGAATATAGAGGCTTGATGAGGCTATATCTGGAACATTGTATGCAGTTTTGGTCTCCTTGTTTGAGGAAGGATGTTCTTGCTATAAAAGGATTGCAGAGGTTACCAGACTGATGCCTGGGATGACGGAACTGATGTATGGGGAGAGATTGAGTCAGAATTGTATTTGCCAGAGTTTAAAAGAATAAGGAGGAATTTCATAGAAACCTATAAAATACAAACAGTTTTAGCCAGGGTAGATACAGGAAGGATGTTGCTGATGGTGGGGGTAACCAGAACCAAGGGTTATAGTGTAAGGATATGGCATAAACTTTTTAGGACTGAAATGAGGAGAAATGTCTTCACTCACAGACTGGTTTGCCTGTGAAATTCAGGAAGTATTTGAGGTCAAAACATTATATGTTTTCATGTTAAATATAGCACTGGGAGTGAAGGTATCAAATGATATGGAGTTAAGGCAAGATCAGATAATTGAGTTGAATGATTAGCCATGATCATAATGAATGGCAGAGCAGGTTCAAAGAGCCAAATGGCCCACCCTTTTCCTATTTTCTATTATTCTGAATATTTTCAATTCAACAAAGCACTGAGTCAACGATACTGCCCATTATTTTGCTGAGGATTGAGATTAGACCGAGGAGGAGGTAAGTGGCTTGATTGGATTTGTCCTGTGTTTTATAGACAGGACATACCTACACAATTTTCCAAATCGCTGGGTAGATGTTTGGTTGCACTGGACCTACTTCATTAGGGTCACAATTAGTTCTGGAGCACAAATCTTCAGTGCTACAGTGTAGCATAAGCTTCTGGTACATATAGGGTTAATGTGGTACCCACACAGTGATATAAGAGAGCACATGACCTGTAACTGAGGTCAGTCTAGTCTTTGGCCAAGCTATGTGCACAAGCAAGCATGGAGACGGCACTTAGCTTGTACCCTTTATTGCATATTTGTAAATAGTTCGAAGAGCTCATAAAGACTTACAGTTAACCTTCATGTGACTGTGAAGTTTTCATCAGACCTGAGCAGTAACCAACTCCCTACAACATGGCAACTTGTGGATAAACTCAATACCTTTAAGAGAATGCAGAGAAAAAAATAAAATTCTGGATGACTGAAAAAAAAACACCAAAGCAGTCTGGCCTGAAAATAAACTCCAAAGCAGAGGAAAATGTCAGGAAAATGCTCCATGAAGATGGTTGGAAGCTGAAGGCAGAGATTTAAAAATTCCTTACTGCAGCAGAAGACTGCATTGCATCAGCTTTGGAAGTCTAGCTTCAAATCCCAAAGCACAGAGTTAGCGGATCTAGCAGGGGTGAGCTAAATCTTTAAACATTCAGATTACAGCTAGTCCTGAGAAATCTTTAAATGATCCAGAGCCAGAAGTTTAGTTTGAAAAATCCATCACTTAAAACTGATCTCAGCACTTACTCAAAAATGGAAAACTAGCTAATTAAATAATCCAGGAGATTGTTGGCTGCTAAACTCAGCTGAAAGAAAGCAAAGGTCAGGATTGGACAAATTTGAGAATTTAAAATAAACAGGCAGTCAATCCATGCAGCCATTGTTAATTTGATTTTGAAGCTGAGTACAATTGCCAATGTAGTGGACCCTGCCAAAACTGGAGAATATGGAAAATCCCATTGACATGATTTTAAAATGGAGAACAGTTAAAAGCCAAATCTATATTTTAAAAAATATAACCATAGACTTGCGCTTACCCAAAACAATTTGGACATAGCCAATGACCAAACCTAGTGGAAAATTTGATGTCATTGAGAAGAGAATTACTAAACTACTGGAGTACATCAGGTCAGGAAAAGTCCAGAATAATATCTTTTCATGCTGGTTTAGTAAACTTGTCAAGGAAGTAATCCAGATGCAAGACATTGATGAATCCTTGACCAGCTTTGATGAAATATTAAAAGCCTTTTGTGAATATTTTAATCATCAAATTGTGGAGTGTACTGTGATTATAAAGGTGAATATGAAACCTTCCAGTAAAGCAATAAAAGAGAAAATATACTACCCAAGCAACTTATGTGAAGATACCAGAAAGGCAAAAAACTTACTAGCAGTCTTAAATATATATATTGTTGGGAACCTCAGCACATTACCTGAACTGCACCAGCAGGTGTTATGCAGGGCAAGTGGCTGACTGTGAATGAAGCAGAACTATCTGATGGAGTGTAAAATAAACAAACCCTGCAAAAAGGAAATGAAATAAGATTGGAAAATGTTTGCTCCAAAGCTGAATTAAAAAATACAAAATAAAATTCAAGCTGAATGTACAGACAGGATTTTCCAGCCACGCTCTCAGCGAAAGCAGAAAATCCCATCTGAGTTCAATGGACCTTTCCATGGTCTGCCTCTTGCCCATGACAATTCTTTGGTGAGTGGAATGGGAAAATTCTCCCCTCTATCTTTGAAAATGGCTGATAAGTTAAAGTCTTCAATGAACCATACTAGTGGTAATCTCAACAAACAAATCTCTAAGGCACCATCAAGTACCGGAAGAAAGTAACAATGCTGAATTCCATTGTTGGCAAATTGAAAAAGGCACTGGGAAAACATAACCAGAAATACAGGTTGGTGCAACAGCAGGTGGAAAATGCACTCAACAAAGTTGCATCCTTGAAGGATTTGAAGAAGTGGTTGGCATATCAGACTTAGAAATATTCCAAAGGAAGCCAAAAGATACAAGATAAAGATAGATTGGTTTAACATTTGGAAGAAAACTTGGGAAAACATTACACGGCACATTTTCTCATTTCAACTACCATGGGAATTGTAGCAGGCGAGGGCGGACGAAGGAAAGGCCCATTGACCTTGGGTGGGATTTTCCAGTTTCAGAGGGAGCATGGCCAGAAAATCATGTCCTACATTTCCAAAGGTATATACAAAAAGGTGGACATTCAGAACCTTAACTGGCAAGGACAAATAGAACTTTCCACTAAAGAATCATAGAACCCTACAGTGTAGAAAGAGGCGCTTCGGCCCATTGGGTCTGCACTGAACACAATCCCACCCAGTCCCTGCCCCCATATCTCTACATATTATACCCACTAATCTCTCTGACCTATGCATCACTGGACACGAAGGGGTAATTTCTCAGCATGGCCAATCAACCTAACCCGCACATCTTTGGACTCTGGGAGGAAACTGGAGTACCCGGAGGAAAAGTGGATAAAGTTGTTAAGAAGGCTTATGGAGTCTTAGCTTTTATTGGTAGGGGGATTGAATTTAGGAGCCGCAGCATCATGTTGCAGCTGTACAAAACTCTAGTGCGGCCGCACTTGGAGTATTGTGTGCAGTTCTGGTCGCCACATTATAAGAAAGATGTGGAGGCATTGGAGAGGGTACAGAGGAGGTTTACTAGGATGTTGCCTGGTATGGAGGGCAGGTCCTATGAAGAGAGGTTGAAGGATTTGAGGTTGTTTTCGTTAGAAAGGAGGCGGCTAAGGGGGGATCTTATTGAAGCATATAAGATGATTAGAGGTTTGGATAGGGTGGACAGTGATAGCCTTTTTCCTAGGATGGAGAAAGCTAGCACGAGGGGACACAGCTTTAAATTAAGGGGTATGAGTTATAGGACGGATATCAGAGGTAGGTTCTTTACTCAAAGAGTGATTAGGGAGTGGAATGCCCTGCCTGCAGCTGTTGTAGATGCGCCAAGTTTGGTGGCGTTTAAGAGGTTAGTTGATAAGTATATGGATGAGAAGGGAATGGTTTAGTTAGGAGGGGCATTGCTTTTTATTTTGGTCGGCACAACATCGAAGGCCGAAGGGCCTGTTCTGTGCTGTATTGTTCTATGTTCTATGTTCTATGAAACTCACGCATAAAGAGCATGAAGTGCCTCAGAAACAATTGACAGAAATGCAATTAGAGAATGTGAGCTGGAAGGATAACACAGTGGAATTATACTTTGCTAAAGAAAAGCTGATCAGCTTAGAGAACCAGCTATCCCATACGAAAGAGGAGTTTGTAAAGTAAAAAAAATGAGAACTAACGAAACACTGGAATATTATTCACAGGAAATCGAACACTTGAAAGAGGACTTGAAACACTTAAATGATGAACTTGCAGAAGCACATTGAGCAAAGATAGATCTTCAATTATAACTTGATGAACTTCAAGCAGCAGAAGTCTCAAGGATGCATCGAGCAAAATGCCTGCAACTGGAGAACAAAATGCTGATGCATCAGAACAGTTGCTTGAAATCAGCATTAACAACCATAACTGATTAACTGCGTGAACTTTGTTCCAAGCTGAATAACATGAAAGTTGTGATACACAACACGGAAGAGCAAATCCAGACCTTGAGCATCCTACAACCTGCTGTTGTCAGGGTCCAGAAATTTGCGAAGCCCAGTCTTTTCATTTATTTCTTAATGTTACATGGATTGAATCAAACTAGCTGAAGACTGGCATCTGGAATGCTAGGAATGTTAGGATCATCCACTCATATAAAGATATGATGCTGGGGATCTCAGTGGAAAATCAAGATGGATCACCCACTTAGGTATTTCTGGCTGAAGATGGTTTCAAATGTTTCAGCATGATCTTTCACACTGAGATGCTGATCTCCCTTATCATTGATGATAGGGATGATTGTAGAGCCTCCTCTTCCAATTAGTTGTTTAGTTGCTCACCACCAGTCACAGATGTAACAAGATAGCAGACCTTTGATTTGATCCATTGGTTGTGAAATTGTTTACTCTGCCTGTTACATGTCACCTTTGCTTACATTATTTAGCATGCATATAGAATTGCAGCATCAACAAGTTGGCACCTTATTTTTAGGTTTGCCTGCTTTTGCTCCTCACATTCTCTCCTGAATCCCCATTGAATCAGAGTTGATCCTGATTTGATAGTAATGACAGAGTTAAAGATAAACCAGACCATAATGTTATTGACTATGGTTGAATAGATTCTGTTATTCCTGATGGTCCACAGTACTTCATTAATGCCCAATTTTGAAGTGCTATCTCTATCCTGCATCTGTCCCATTTAGCATTGTGATTATGCCACACCATCTAATGGAAAGTATTGTCAATATGTCAGTACTTTGTCTCCACAGCACTCTGTGATGGTCACTCTCACTAATACTGCGACAGGTAGATGCCTGTTTGATGGATAGGTTGTCATGATATGGAGATGTTAGCATTGGACTGGGGTAAACACAATAAGAAGTCTCACAACACCATTTGGTACCAAATAAATCTGTTGGACTTTAACCTGCTGTTGTGAGGCTTCTTACTATAGATGGGTTGGTCAGGGATAGGTCAAGTTTTTTTTTCCCTTTTGCTAATTCCTCAGGCTTTGTCTGACAAATATATTGTCCACAATTCAGCCAGGTCAGTCAGTAGAGATGTTATTAAGTCACACTTGGGAAGGGACAATGAAGATCCCCACCCAGATTGTATTCTGTGCCCTTCAGTGCTTCTTTCAAGTGGTGTTCAAATAAAGGAGTACAATTTTGCAACTGTGGGAGGGCAGGAACTTATAATCAGTAGGATATTTCCTTGGCCATATTTGACCTGATGTCATTAGGCTTCACAGGTCTGGTGAAGATTTCTAGGGCTATTTCCTCCCAAGTGTATAACACTGTGCCATCAGCACTTTTGGTGCATGTGTGGGAGAGAGATGTATCACCCAGGGATGGTGATGAAGCAGTCCGTGAACTACAGTACATTATGAGGTTGTTGTTTGATGAGACAGTCAGCTTTGCCAATTTTGGCACAAGTTTCTTAGATGCTAGTAAAAAAGACTTTGCAGGGTGGCCTTTGCTGTTTTTGTTGTGCATGTGGTCCATTCAGTTTTATTCTTATTAAGCTTTTCTGCAGTATTTTGGCACAACTAAGTGATTTGTTTGACCATTTTAGAGGGCTGTTAAGAGTCAACTGTATTTCATGTATCTAGAATCAAATGTAGGCCAGGCCCAGTAAGGATGATTTATTTCTATCCTGAATAGGCTTTTACAACAAGGGACGTGTTGATCTCTTAGAAAATGTCTCAATTACAAGGGAGGTAGTGTTAGATTTTTAGGCATTAAGACAGATAAATCACCAGGGTCTGATGGCATCTATCCTAGACCGCTCAGGGAGACAAGAGATAAAATTGTTGGGCCTCTAACAAAAATCTTTGTCTCTTCACTGGACACAGGTGAAGGCTCAGGGGATAGGAGGTTAGCAAATGTGGTCCCGTTATTTAAGAAGGATAGCAAGGATAATCCAGGTGATTATAGACCAGTGGGCTTAATGATTATGGTAGGGAAATTGTTGGAGAAGATCATTAAAGATAAGATATATGTACATTAAGAACTGAATTATCTCATTAGTAATAGACAGCATGGTTTTGTATGAGGGAGGTCATACCTTACAAATTTGACTGAGTTTTTTGAGGAGGTGACAAAACCGATTGACGAAGGAAGGGCCATGGATGTGGTCCAAATGGATTTTAGTAAAGCGTTTGACAAGGTCCCTCATGGCAGGCTGGTGCAAAAGGTTAAATCTCATAGGATAAAACGTGAACTAGCTAGGTGGGTGGAGAACTGGCTTGGCCATACAAGACAGAGGGTAACAATAGAGGGGTCTTTTTCTGGTTGGAGGTCTGTGACTAATGGTGTTCTGCAGAGCTCTGTACTGGGACCTTTGTTGTTTGTGAAATATATAAATAATTTGGAAGAAGATGTAGCTGGTGTGATCAGTAAGTTTGTGGATGACACAAAGATTGCTGGAGTTGCAGATTGTGATGAACATTTTCAAAGAATACAGCAGGATATAGATAGGCCAGAAAATTGGGCAGAGAAATGGCAGATGGAATTTAATCTAGATAAATGCAAAGTGATGCATTTTGGTAGACTTAATGTAGTGGGGAGCTATATAATTAATGGCAAAACAATCAGGAGTGTAGACACACAGAGAGACCTGGGTATACAAGTACACAGATCCTTAAAGATGGCAGCATAGGAGGAAATGGTGGTAAAGAAGGCATATGGCATGCTTGCCTTTATTGGACAGGGCATAGAGTGTAAAAGTTGGCATATGATGTTGCAGCTATATAGAACGTTGGTTAGGCCACATTTGGAATACTGCATCCAGTTCTGGTCACCACACTACCAGAAGGATACTGAAGCTTTGGAGTTAATACTGAAAAGGTTTACCAGGATGTTGCCTGATATGGAGGGTCTTAGCTATGAGGAGAAATTGGGTAAACGGTGGTTGTGCTCCCTGGAAAGGAAGATGAGGGTGACCTAATAGAGGTGTATAACAATATGAAGGGCATAGATAGGGTGAAGAGCGGGAAGCTTTTTCCTAGGTCGGAGATAATGAACACAAGGGGTCACAAGTTCAAGGTGAGGGAAGCAATGTTCAACACAGATATCAGGGGAACATATTTTACATAAAGGGTGGTGGGGGTCTGGAATGCACTGCCAAGCAAGGTGGTTGAGGTGGACATGCTGGGATCATTTAAGACTTATCTAGATAGCCACATGAACAGACTGGGAATAGAGGGATACAAACGAATGATCTAGTTGGACTCATGAGCGGTACAGGCTTGAAGGGCTGAAGGGTCTGGTCCTATGCTGTATTGATCTTTGTTCTCTGTAATCCAGTAGTTTCATGGTCACCATTGCTGAGATTTGTTTTTTTATTCCAGTTATATTAACTAGCTGAATTTAAGTTCTAAAAGTGGCCAGGATTTGAATTTGTTTCCATTGAATAGCAGATCAGACACTCGATTGTTAGTCTAGCACAGTTACCATTATGCTACCATTTCCATATTTTAATGCTTATGTCATTCATTACTTTGTTAAGTTAGCATATTATATAAATGCATGTTGATGTTGTTGTTACAACATACTCCTGTCAAACAAATGGCAGGAATGCATGGGGAGAGATGAGGATCTCAGGCTCCAACAGTTCCAACAATGTGGCATTCTCTAAAATATAGTTCTGGTCCTCAATTTCTTAAATTCATTTTCACCTCAATGCCATTAACTTTTATTGTAATAATTGACCTATATCACTGCATGCGAGTTCAGGTTAATTAGAAGCATTACATGGCTTTGTTGGGATGTTTTACCTTATTGATTGCAAAAGTTCATATCTAATTACTTTCACCCACGCCTTTCTGTCCTGGCTTGTGCTTGTTGAGGTCAATTAATTATAATTGACATTGATGGTTTCTGTTGCAGCTAGAAAATTATTCATTTCAACAGTGCTAATTTGAAATATTATTCCTATTATATGTGCTACAAAGGTGGTAAAATCAGAATCAGTTAATATTTGTGTACTTATTTCTAAGAGGTAATTACAGCTTTTCAGAGGTGCCACACTAATGTTAATGTGAATGCTAAAGACCGCCTTGCAGAAAGTTATATGTTTATACATTGATTTTAATTCAATTTTTATTTGTGCTGAAGTTCTATCTGTCTCTGGTAATGTGACGGGTGGGTCTGGCTGCAGAATACTCCAAGCATTTGGAATGTGCGCACAATCTATCCTTCGTAGAAATCTTTATGCCAAAAAACACCTTTGTTCATAACTCCATTAGGCTGTGGCTTGCATGTAAGGTCCCTAAGACAGGGAAAGGAGATAGTCAATCCTGCCAAATGGTTTTCTAAGTGGACTGTCAAAATCACTTGGCAGAACACCTTATCACCAGAACCTTCAAACAAATACCAAGAAACGGCCTGGCTGGTGGTGAGAAAGGCTATTTCTGTCAGAGCTTTCTACGTGCCTGGATTCTCACCACTTTCCAAATTCCCCTTGTGATATTGTTATTATCCACCTCCCTAGGCAATTCATCAGAGAACAGAAACATTGAATTCTAGTGTAATTTTTGTAACTTTCAATTTTATACTCTGCAGATTGTGACATTTGAATGTTACAAAATAAGGTTTACATTAAGAGAATTTCATCAGACCAAATGAAATTGTTGTCATCTTTTACTGTCAAAACAGAAAAGGCAAAAATGGCACCTTCAATTTACTGCAAATCCACTTTCCTTGAAGTTGATGCAACATGAAATATACTCAGAACTTACATGGACATTTGGCTTATGATAAAAAGACAGCACAGGATAAAGATTGGTTTACAGTATACTCTGAGAAAATGTTTCTTGTTCTTGAAGCAAAATGCACAGCATTGTTCTACCATGGAATAAATCCCTCTTTTATGACACACGGATCTTAGAGCAGCCAACAGCAAATTGCAGTGAACAGCAAGAAAATGTGTTCAACCATATTGGTTAGATTTGAGAAAGAAGATAAAATGTCTTGTGAAAATGAAAGCTTAACTTGGAATAAAGAAAGCAATAGATCCTTCAACCACAATTTTGCCAACTAAGTAAGCAATGGAAATATTTTCACTGACAGAGAAAAACACTTGCAGCTCTGGGGCAAATATTATCATGAACTTTATTCACATGGAACTGCTGTCTCTGAAACAACATTAAATATGATTCTATGTGCTCAACTATAAAGCAGCTGTTGTGGAAAATTCACAACTTTGCAGTCAGACTTGGAGTTCAACAAGCAGTTTTATTCAGACAAAGCTTTGGGAGAAGCACTGGTACTCTACAGTAGAGGCAGTCACCCTCTCAACTTCACAATGGTAGTTGAGCATCTTTTATACTTTTTAGATAATAGACAGTATAGACATTAGCTATTAGCACATTTTTACAAGTTAAGTGGACAGTACAGATATCAACAGTTAACATATCATTGTGCATAGAGTAGATACATTTATGCACTGATGTCCACTATCAATGGCTGATCTTGTTATGTACATTTATGTATTTATGTCCCCATCAGTGCTGATCTCATTATCAAATTCATTGTTCTGGGTCTGCTTTTATCACAAGTTTAAAGTGTTCCAAGGTCTGGCCTGTTTCCTGCAGTAATTTAAACACTACAGGTTTTAACTCTTTGTGTAATGTCTGTGCCCAAAGTCAGTGCTTCTTAATGTCTCTCCCAGAGTCCATTTTGTGTGCCAGGTAACCATTTTGTGTCCTTTACTTTGATTTTACTCCAACAACTCCCCCTTTTGATCAGGATTATTCTTTAATAATCCACAGACCAACAACAGCAGCAGTGTTCACAGGTAGATGTTCACCTTCTTTCCTTCCTCATAGCTCTTGATATCTTTGGGGGTCCCTAGCATGTATTCTTCTTCAATGGTTACATTGGCTCCTGGCACAATCCAAGTCATCATTACTTTGCAACAGACATTAAGTCATCTGACAATTAGGCAACAGACAATTACTATTACAATGAGAATGATCAGTCTATGCATTAAATAGGATCTCCAGGATCCCCCCACTAGCCATTCGAGCCAGCTGCTCCCTTTCTTGGGTCCTTGTCTAAAGTTATCAAGTTGTTTTCTTATGTTATTAATGACTTGGCTAATGTTATAGGATTCATCTGTGACATACATTTGTTTCCTATTATTGCACATACTCCCCCTTAGGGTTAACTGGTAGTCTACTGTATATTGGGTCTGCTGTGCGTATAATCTTAATTCAGCCATTTCTTGGTTTTCAGCCTCCAGTGCTTTTGATATATAGTTTCTCAGGACTGTTAGTCCACAGATAATATGGTTTCTAATTTTGGCATTAATTACTCCTGCTTCCAATGCCCCCCGCCCCTTCTCCCGGGAGATAGGGCTCCAAGGAACCCAAATCCCAATGATGATCCTAGTGTGTCTAGGGTTTCCCAGTCAACACAGAATTCTTTGCTGATGGCCTGAGTTAGTATCTTTCTCCAAATATGCCCCTTCTGAGGGCATAGAAGTAGTCCTATTGCTTCTACTGCAAAAAGGATCGGGAGGGTTGGTGTTGCTGTCTAAGTGCCTTTGAAGAGGAATACAAATCCCTTCTTAGCCCAGTAGTATTTAGTGTTCTGATTATTGGTTCGCCAATGAGCTGCATCCCTGTGGTTACATTCAGGCATCTCTGTTCATTACAGGTATAAATAAACTGGCCTCAATTTACCCAACAATGCTGATGGACACACTGCATTTGTATGCAGGAATCATTCTTGGAGACCAAAGCATATGTACATCCCCATTCCTGTCCTGAAAAACAAAATGAGTAGCTTGCATTATCTGAGCAAGATTTTCCTCCCACCCATTGGAGCCCTCTGCACACAGAATCTGTGGGATTTACAAGTTCCACTCATCTTCCCATATACCCCTTTTATATTTGCCAATTTGTTCTTCACAGAGTGCATCTGAGGTATCTGCTGTTGTAAGTCATGGGAGGTCCACCCAGGGGTGGCCACAAATAGGGCTTCTACAGATTGGGTTAATGGGTAACATACAGTTTGATTCCCATGTAAATGTATATGAGCCTTGTAGAATAGGTTATCCTCTGGCTCAGTCAAGTTTACAGTCACGACAACGCAAAGTAATACAATTACATACGCAACCTTATACATGTCCACAATAAGCAGGTATCGATCTTACTACTTTAAGTTAACAATTTTCCAAAAGTTATATTGTCAATCTGAATGTGTTAGTTACTGTTGCTTGTAGTTATCACCTGTTTTGAGGAAAGCACTCTGGTCACTTTAATTCATTCACTTCTTTGTGTAATTTCAGCTGGGTTCAATGTTTCCATGTACGTTTCCTCTTACGTTTAGACATGCACAGGTATCTCCACTAATTATAACTGCAAATGGCCCATTCCATTTTGGTGCAAACCCTAGTTTTTCAGGTAATGTTTTTACTAGGACATGACTTTCTGCTGTTGGGATGTCAGGGAGCATTTCAAGCTCTCTCCGTGCGTCTCTTTCTTCCTGGTTATCTTTTACTAATTTATGCATCCCATTTAGTTGGGCACTTAGTTCCAAAACATATTTTTTGATTTTATCATTTAGTGGACCTACATCGATCTCACCTTTCTGATAATTGCACTGCCCTTCCTGTCATTAGTTCATAAAGGGTTAATCTGATTGCCCGGTTTGTGGTAGCTGTTAGCCTCAGTAGTATAGTGGATAATAGTTCTGTCCACGTCTTTCCTGACATTTGTATGGCTTTAGCCATGGCATTCTTAAGGGGTTCTGTTCAAATGTTCCACATTCCAGAACTCTGTGGGTGGCAAGGGATGTGGAATTTTTGTTTTATTCCCATCATTTGGCAGACTGTTTTTACTACCTTTCTGGTGAAGTGCGTCCTTTGATCCAAATCGATTTGTAGGGGTACTCCACATCTAGGGATTACCTTCTTTACCAATATTCCAGCTACCATGGTAGCAGTACAATGTCTGATAGGGAATGCTTCCAATCACCTGGTGATTTGGTCTATAATAACCAGACAATAGGTTTTGCTATGGGATTGTGATATCGGCCTTGTGAAATCTATTTGCGGATGTTCCCAGGGCCTCTTTGGTTGGAGCTAGTGTCCCATCTTAATTTTTATGGGTCGACCAGCGTTGTTCTGTGCGCACATCACGCATCGATGACAATGTCGGGCTATGTCCCTTCCCATTCCTTTCCACCACCATTCCTTTCCTATACTAGTTGTTATGGCCTCTCTTCCCACATGTGAGAGTCCATGGTATAGTTCCAAGAGGGTCTTCTGTATGGTCTCTGGTGCCATTACCTTATCATTTCATCTCCAAATGTTATCAGTCCCTTTGTTCGCTTCCTGTGCTTCCCACGTCCCCTTTTCCTCTTTCAAGGTATCCTTATGTAAGTCCCGAATATCTATTTCATTTCCTGTCTGTCCCATTACTGCTCTTCAACCGCCTCTGCTCTAAGGCTATTTGTGCTGCTCTATATGCGGCTTGATTCCCTTTGAAATTTCACCAATCTGGGTTATCTCTTCTTTTTTCTTTCTGATGCACCTTAATTTTTATTACTGCGGCTTCTAAGGGTTTCTCACTAGCTTTTAGCAATGCCTTGATCCTTTGTTGGTGTTTAATAGGAGTTCCTCCTGTGGTTATGAACTCCCTTCTACCCCATGTTGTCATATAGTCGTATATTACTCCGAGTGCGTACCTACTGGCTATATACATGTTTACCATCTTGCCCTCAGATAACTCTGAAGCCTTTGTGAGTGCCTCTAGTTCTGCTATTTGCACATAGACCTCCGTCAGTTCTTTCTGATCTTACTGTTTCTAATTTGTCATTTACTACTGCCCACCCCGTCTGGGGTTTTCCTTCCACATATTTGTGTGAACCATCTACAAAAAGGGTCTCCTCAGCTGTTGTTAAAGGTACATTCTTTATCCTACCTTCTTCTACATCCATATCTATATCCCCACAATTGTGTGGCTCTCCTGTGTCTAAAATTCCTTCTGCTGGGTTATCTCCTGTGTCCCTTATTATTATAACAGATTTGTTTGGAGGTAGGAGGACAGCTTCCCATTTAGCTCTTTCCATGTTTGAGACAGACTTTAACTTTTCTGTGTTCAGCATTTCTACCAAGGCGTATTTGGTGTGGAGAATTATATTCTCTATCATTATTATTGGCTTGCTATTCGTTATGGCCCAGGGTGATGTCCGTCTCTGGAATATGAGCTGAGATAAAATTAGATTCTGTCTTAACTAAAACAGACCAGATAAAGAACTGGACTGGAGCATAAGTCCCACCGACAATACCCAATAAAACTAGAAGCAGAGGTAGCTGTAGTGGAGATAGTAAAAGGGTTAGTGGAAAAAAGCAGTCTGAGGGAAAGCATGAGTAATACTAACTCCCCAACCTGGCTGGGGAGCAAACCCAACAGAAGATATAGGCTCACGATAGATTACACCAGACTCAATAAAGTCACGTCCAAGTTGCACCCATTGTAGCAAGCCCCTCGACAATCCTGAATAGATTGTCACCAGACTATAAAATATTTACAGTATTGGATATAGCCAATGGATTCTGGTCCCTCTCCTTGGATCCTGAATCCTAAAACAAACTCATCTTTGCAGTAAGAGACAAACAGTATACTTGGACTCGCCTACCACACAGATTCCACAATAGCCCCACTATCTTCCATCGAGTAACGGGTGACATCCTAAGCAGGGTAGAACTGCTGGACAGCAGCATCATGCAGTATGTAGGTGATATCTCAATAGCTTCAGAATCTAAGTCAGGACATCAGGAAGCACTATATCTAGTATTAAACAAACTAAAAATCTCAGGGTTAAAGTTGAGTCCCAAAAAGGCACAAATTGGAAAAACACAAGTCCTGTACCTATGACACCTAACCTCACAAGGGCTTAAAGAAATGCCAATAGATCAAAAGAAGGCAGTACAACAAATGCCGCAGCCAATCACTGTAAGAGGATTCAAGAAGATTCTGGGACTATTTAACTATAACTGAAGTTTTATTCCGAGATTCGCAAAGTTGGCAGGACCTTTACAAGGATTAGTCAAAGGGGGAAAACCAGCTTTAAATCCCATAGAATGTGGGACCTGAACACGAAGCAGCTTAAAACAAGTTAAAAACAGAACCAATATCGTCCCTGGACTAGGATTACCAAATTCCAAGAAAGACTTCCACATACATTGTAATAATGAAGGAGGGTTCTATTCTGCAATGGTAACACAAGATCATGGCGATAAAAGGAGACCCATAAGTTTCTATTCAAAAGCAGAAGAGCCGGTAGTCTCCGGACAGCCAAGGTTCATAGCCGCCTTACGGATGCTCCTTGTGCCCACCAGCATCTCACATTCCCTGTCCCCTACTAGTACAGATACATAAATCCTTCCATTCTCCTTACCCTTATGAATGGGGCTGCAGACCCTCAATCTTGCTGATCTCAGAGGTCCCTTAGTTTCTCTGATTCTGCTGTGGTCATGGACCGGGTCAGGCGTCTCCCCTGTTTGTCCCAACATATTGCTTCTGTGTGTTCATTTTTATTACAATATTTCCCACTGCTTCCAAATTTGTTTCCTGTTCTTGGGACCCTGCAATCCCTTGCAAAGTGCCTTTGTTGACCACAATTGAGACAGGTCAGTTTGGTCTTACTTCACTCCCGGCTATTCTTTCTTGTCTTACTCTTGCTTGGGATTTCTCCTCTCCGCCTCCCAGCATGCCACTAGCCCATTCCACTAATTCATCATAGTCCTGGGATAAGATCACTCCCATTTTTAGAATGGGTTAGTGAGCACTAGAGAGCTCATCTTTGAAAGCCTGGATGAATGCTCAATCCCCACGACCTGTGTTCCCTTGCCCTGAGCATTCCTGGTATATTGGGAACAACTGTTCCCAGTACTCAGAAGCTCCTTCCCCTTCCAGCTGCTTGGTCGTTGTAATTCTGCTCCAGTTAGTAGAAGCATTTCCTAAATCTCTCTGGACTTTTGTTTTAAACTGGATGAAGGGTGCCTGCTGGGCATCTATTTTTGATATTAGGGCAATTACATGTGTCCAATATCCCCCACTATAATCTTGTGGTGGGGGAATGGTGGATCCTCCTGCTACCTGCCTCCATTATCCACTGGACATACTGCCTTGACCAGTTGGTGTATGTCCCTCTGCTGTAGCTGGTATCCTACCCAAACTGTATCTAATTCTTCCTAGAATTTAGTGTTTGCGCTTCTAAGATGTAATTTAACCAGGGAAGCCATTATCTGCTGTCTTTTGCCTGGGGTGAATGGTTTATAATTTGCTGCTGGCTGCACATCTGTTCTCCTTTGGGTTACCAGTGCTAAGTTGTGTTCTAGTGCTTCTCATTCCTCTGGAGGGGCAGTTAGTCCCTGTCGTGTGGACTCATGAGGAGGCAGAGGAACTGTTTCCCTTCCCCATTGGTTCTCCTCGAACACTCGGTTTCATTTCTCCTGGATTCTAACTTTCTAATCTTCCCTTTACCTTTCTTCCACTTTTTGGTGGAAGCGACTACTTGTTCAATTAGTCCCACTAATTGATTACTAATAATACCCCTGCCTTCTTTGTCTCATCTCTCTTTTCCCCATTTATCCACTTTTTCTGCTGTTCAAAAGTCTGAGAAGCATCCCAGCCATGCCTTTGCATCCTCTTTATTACGTGTGTCAGTCTGTCATGTACATTTCAATAAGAAATCTTGCAGGTCCCCTCTTGACTTCTTTATCTGCCATCTCACAGACTTCACTACCCCCCAGTTACTATTGCCTTCATGGCAACATGTTTCATACACTGTACAGCCACAATTACTTCCTAGCAATGTGGTTCTCCACCGTCAGGGACTTCACTACCTCCGGCCACTTATTAGAACATAGAACATAGAACATAGAACATTACAGCACAGAACAGGCCCTTCGGCCTTTGATGTTGCGCCGACCAATATAAAAAGCAATGCCCCTCCAAACTACACCATTCCCTTCTCTTCCATATACTTATCAACTAACCTCTTAAACGCCATCAAACTTGGTGCATCTACAACTGCTGCAGGCAGGGCATTCCACTCCCGAACCACCCTTTGGGTAAAGAACCTGCCTCTGATATCCGTCCTATAACTATCACCCCTTAATTTAAAGCTGTGTCCCCTCGTGCTAGCTTTTTTCATCCTAGGAAAAAGGCTATCACTGTCCACCCTATCTAAACCTCTAATCATCTTATATGTTTCGATCAGGTCCCCTCTTAGACTCCTCCTTTCTAACGAAAACAACCTCAAATCCCTCAGCCTCTCCTCATAAGACATGCCCTCCATACCAGGCAACATCCTGGTAAACCTCCTCTGTACCCTCTCCAATGCCTCCACATCTTTCTTATAATGTGGGGACCGAACTGCACACAATACTCCAAGTGCGGCCGCACTAGAGTTTTGTACAGTTGCAACATGACGTTGCGGCTCCGAAATTCAATCCCTCTACCAATAAGAGCCAAGACTCCATATGCCTTCCTAACAACCTTCTCGACCTGACTGCCTACTTTCAGGGATATATGCACATACACACCAAGATCCCTCTGTTCATCTAGACTACTAAGAATCCTACCATTTGCCCTATACTCTACACATTTATTATTTCTGCCATAGTGCATTACCTCACACTTTTCCACATTAAACTCCATTTGCCACCTCTCCGCCCAGCTCTGCAACTTGTTCAAGTCCCTCTGCAAACTATAACACCCCTCTTCACTATCTACCACTCCACCGACTTTAGTGTCATCTGCAAATTTACTAATCTATCCTTCAATACCCTCATCCAGATCATTTATAAAAATTACAAACAGCAGGGCCCCAAAACAGACCCCTGAGGTACACCACTTGTAACCGAACTCCACGATGAATATCTTCCATCAACCACCACCCTCTGTCTTCTATCAGCTAGCCAATTCCTGATCCAATTAGCTAAATCACCCTCAATCCCATACATCCGCATTTTCTGCAGAAGCCTTCCATGGGCCTCCTTATCGAACGCCTTACTAAAGTCCATATATACCACATCAACTGCCTTACCCCCATCCACCTCTCTGGTCACTTTTTCAAAAAACTCAATGAGGTTAGTAAGGCACGACCTACCCTTCACAAAACCATGCTGACTATCTCCAATCAATTCATTACTCTCTAAATAAGTATAAATCCTATCCCTAATTATTCTCTCCAGTACTTTGCCCACCACAGAAGTAAGACTCACTGGCCTATAATTCCCTGGAAGATCTCTCTTCCCCTTCTTGAACAACGGGACCACATTCGCTATCCTCCAGTCCTCCGGAACCACACCCGTAACCAACGACGACGTGAAGATCAGAGCCAGAGGCTCTGCAATCTCCTCTCTTGCCTCCCAGAGAAGCCTAGGGTAAATCCCGTCCAGCCCAGGGGACTTATCCAACTTCAAACCCTCGAGAATATCTAGCACATCCTCCCTATCTACTTCGATACCTTCCAGTTTGCTACCCTGTACCTCAGTGTTCTCCATAACTACATTTGCATCACCCTGCGTGAATACCGAAGAGAAATATTTATTCAGTACCTCTCCAATCTCCTCAGGCTCCACGCACAACTTCCCACTGCTGTCTATGACTGGCCCTAATCTTGCCCTAACCAATCTTCTATTCTTAACATATCTAAAGAAAGCTTTCGGATTCTCCCTAATCCTATCAGCCAAAGTCTTCTCATGTCCTCTCTTTGCTCTCCTCAATTCCCTCTTTAGCTCCCTCCTGGCTAATCTATAGCTATCCATTGCACTAACCGAGCCTTCAATCCTCATCCTGACATAAGCCTCCTTTTTCCTTTTAACCAGCAAATCAACTTACTACTATCTTACTACTATCTTACTAAATCAAATTACTACTATCCTAGCATTATGCTTCTCCACCGTTAAGAGTTTCTATTTAAACTCATAGCCACTGTTACCGCCTCAGTAACGTGTTTCTCCACCAGAGTCCGGCTTTAAGTCAAAGTTGATCAGCTCCTTTTCCACACCGCTTTACAACATTGACTGTCCAATACCCAACTATATAAACTTTCATGCAAACAGGCGGCAAACTCTGCGTTTGTTTGCCACTACAGAGTTTGATGTTAACCAACCTTTACCAATTGTGCTTCACAATCCTAAGTACCCTTGGTGCCTCTATGTCCACTTCAGGAACCTGAACTTTGCATGGGGGATTTCCCCTCTTAACAGTCGGTCTAAGGATGCATGTTTGAGATAGACACTTCCTTGTCCTCTAGTCGGTTAGCACAAGTAACAGTTAATCAATATTTGTTACTATACCATTAGCAATCAGTACTTATCTCTATAATGCTTCTTAATTTTTATCCGTTTTAAACTGTATTGTTGACTATGTCTGACTCCCACAGATTCAATGATCTCTACCCCAGTTTGCCGATCATGGTCAATCGATTGAACGTACCACCAGTAGTGAGATCCTGCCTGACTATACCAATTTGTTGTGGGAAGTTCACCACTTTGGAGTCAGACTTGGAGTTTCAATGTACAGTTTTATTCAGACAAAGCTTTGGGAGAAGCACTGGTACTCCGCAATACAGGCAGTCACCTTCTCAACTACACAATGGTAGTTGAGCATCTTTTATACTTTTTACATAAAAGACAGTATGGATATTAGCCATTAGCACATTATTACAAGTTGAGTAGGCAGTACAGACATTGATAGTTAACATATCTTTATACATAGACTTTCTAGTCAAACTAGGCTATTTACCAGACATAGGGGCGCCATAATCCCTTATTTGGGAGGAAGGTATGTATTCTACGTGCCTCCAGCACCTACAGACATGGCCGTTGGGGACACACCCAGAAATTGGTGTGGCAGCACCTGTTTAGACTTTATCAATCAGGGTGATCAAATCCTGATCGATTGATTGGCAATGGCCAAAAGGACTGTGAGACCCAATGTGGTATAAAGGGTGCTGCACAAACAAGAGTCTCTCTCTCTCTTCTCCCTCTCTGACCCCACAACTCTGACCATTGCCAGTGATGACCAGCACGAGGAGAGCCATTACAACCAAGAAGGAAGGAAGACCAGAACAGTGTGTCAGACCAGACCAAAGAGCCAGACTACGCAGAGGATGACTGAGACCAGCACACAAATAAAGGCCAATATTGCTTGGGTACTTGCCAGTCATGCAAAGTTAAATCAAGGTCTTGTATTGGACTTGAACTCTAGTATTTTTCTATAAGAATAAATTATTGTTGGTTGGGTGGGTGATTATTGAAATTTTAATTGAACTAATTGAATTAACCAGACATCTACTCGTAGTTATTTGTCCACCATTTAAGGGTTCAATCAGACTGTGAGACAGGCACATCACTTACTTGCTTCATAACACATCGAAGATGCCAGCTTCATGTTATTGCACAAAAGCAAAGGAGCAATTGCACCAACTTTGGGGAATCTGTTTTCTTAATACTGGTGGTAGAGCATTTTCTTGGTCACTGTTACAAGATGTTAAATACTTGTTTAATTTATTTTCTCACATGTCAATGTGGTCTCTATATCAGTAGATCAAAGCTCAATGAGGACTTAACACTATTTGCAAGGGAAACCCATTTTATATAACCTTCATAGATTGCAATAAGGTTTTTAATCTTGTCATCATAAAGGCTGTTTTACTGGTTGGTGGAATGAGGTGGTTGCACCCTTCCCCCCCACCTCCCACCCCAGTTGTCATCAGTCAGTTTTGATTCTTTTATGAAGAGACCAAAACTACAAATCAGTACAATGGAAATTAATTACACAAATTTGAAATCTGCTGCAGTGTCAAACATGAATCTATTTAGCACTCATTTAGTTTGGTATAGTTTTCTCTTTGCTTTTTCACTATGGTTTCATGTTTCATCCCCAAAGTGTATTACTATACACAAGATGGGACAGAAACCCTCTGATACCATATGTTTAAGAACAAAACTAAAATCACATATCTGTTGATTTTTAAAATTCATTCAAGCAATGTGGGTGTTGCTAGCTTGTCTGGAATACATTTCCCATCCTTAACTTCCCTTGAGAAAGCAGTGGTGGGCTGCTTTCTTGAACCGTTGCAGTCCAGTGCTGTTAGGGAGGGAGATCCAGGATTTTGGCCTAGTGACAGTGAAGGAACAGTGATATATTTCCGAGTCAGGATGGTGAGTTACTTGGAAGGGAACTTCCAAGTAGTGGTGTTTCTGTGTGTCTGCTGCTCCTGTCCTTTTAGATAGTAGTGGTCATGAGTTTGGAAGATGCTGTCTAAGAACATTCAGATGCAACACATCTTGTAGATGGTACATATGGCAGCTGCTGTGCATTAGTGGGTGGAGGGATTGAACGTTTATGGAAGGGATGCCAATTAAGTGGGCTGCTTTGTCCTGGATGGTGTCAACCTTCTTCTGTGTTGTTGGAACTGCACTCATCCAGGCAAGTGCAGACTAGTCCATCACACTCCGGACATGTGCTTTGTAGATGGTGAATGGGAGCCATGAGGTGAGTTACTCACCACAGGATTCCTAGCTTCTGATCTGCTCTTGTAACCACAGATTTATATGACTAGTCCAGTTGACTAGTTCTGGTCAACAGCAAGCCCTAGGATGATGATAGTGGTGTATTCAGTGATGGCAATCTCATTCAATATCAAAGAGTTAGGTGGTTAGATTCTGTCTTGTTGTCATTGCTTGACACTTGTGTGGCATGAATGCCATTTACCATTGTCAATCTAAACTTGAATACAAAGAACAAAGAACAAAGAGCAACACAGCACGGGAAACAGGCCTTTCGGCCCAACAAGCCCACGCCGCCATCCCAACATCCTAATGACATTTCCTTGTCTTTAGGCTATGCCTATTGTTGAAGATTCCCATATAGGGGCCAATATAGGGGCAATTTGTTACCCAATCAGCCTAAGAGCACATTTTTGGGATGTGGGAGGAAACCGGAGCACCCGGAGGAAACCCACGCAACCACGGGGAGAACGCGCAAACTCCCGCAGACACCGGCCCAAATCCATGTGTCAGCACAGCAACAGCGATAGTCTCTGAGCTGTCATGTTGCCCATCAGATGGTCCAGTTTAAGCATACACTGACGACGTGAAGCACTAGGCAACACCTGAAGCAACCTCCAAGAGCAGCTCTCGCACGACATGCTGCATGCATGCCTCTTGTTGGTCAACAAGGTGGACCGAATTGCCTGCGGAAACAAATAAGACTTAACTAAACATGCTAAAAAAAAAACTAAGACATTCCCGAGACGAAACTAAAAGATAGTCTACTACTATTTGGTCCTCCCGATATTCAAACAGTCCTGCTATATCTCTCTATCTGCAGACCGCTCATGTGGCTGTCCAAGAGACCCTTAAACAACCCTAGCATGCCTGCTCCCACCACCTTACTTGGCAGTGCATTCCACACCCCCACTACCCTTTGTGTGAAAAACTGCCCTCTAATATTCGTCTTATACATAGCCCCCTCACCCTAAGGCCATGACCCCTCGTTCTATCCATTTCTAATGGTGGAAAAAGCTTACCACCATTTACTCTATCTATACCCCTCACAATCTTATATACCTCTAATAGATCCCCTCTCAGCCGACGTCTTTCAGGGAAAACAACCCCAGTGTTTTCAATCTTTCCTCGTAAGACAGCCCTTCCATACCAGGCAGCATCCTGGTAAATCTCCTCTGCACTCTCTCCAAGGCCTCTACATCCTTCCTGTAGTACGGCGACCAGAACTGGACGCAGTACTCCAGATGACGCCTAACCAACGTTCTATACACCTGCAACATCAGACTCCTACTCTTGTATTCTATACCCCTTCCTATGAAGGCTAACATACCATATGCTTTTTTTACCACATTCTCCACCTGTACTGACACCTTCAGAGACCTGTGAACTTGCACCCCCAGGTCTCTCTACATCTCTATACTCCGGATAGTTTTACCTTTTATCCTATAACTCCCCTCTACATTATTCCGGCCAAAATGCATCACCTCGCATTTATCCGCATTAAATTCCATTTGCCATCTATCTGCCCAATCTACCAGCCTATCTATGTCATGTTGTATTGCCAGGCACTGCTCCTCAGTACCCGCCAATCCAATCATCTTAGTGTCATCAGCAAATTTGCTGATCACACCACCTATCCCCTCTTCCAAGTCATTTATATACACCACAAATAGAAGGGGTCGAAGTACAGAGCCCTGTGGCACACCACTAGTGACAGACCTCCAGTTGGAAAAAGAGCCTTCCACTACTACCCGCTATCTCCTCCTCCCAAGCCAGTTCTCAACCCATCTACATACCTGGCCCTGTATACCATGCGCCTTCACCTTTTCTATCAGCCTACCATGAGGGACCTTATGAAACGCCTTACTGAAATCCATGTAGATGACATCAACGGCTTGTCCTTCATCAACCGTTTTTGTCACCTCTTCAAAAAATTCCACTAGATTCATAAGGCACGACCTCCCCTTAACGAAGCCATGCTGCGTATCCCTGATCAGATCGCAGCGCTCCAGATGCTCATACATCCTGTCCCTGAGAATCCTCTCCATTAGCTTACCTATAACTGAAGTCAAGCTCACCGGCCTATAGTTCCCTGGGTTATCCCTCTGACCCTTTTTAAACAACGGTACTACATTTGCAATCCTCCAGTCCTCTGGGACCTCCCCTGAGTCCAAAGAGGAGACAAAGATTTGCGTCAGAGGCCCAGCAATGTCATCTCTCACCTCCCTTAGCAGCCTGGGATAAATACCATCAGGCCCTGGAGCTTTATAAGTCTTTATGCTACCTAAAAGCCCCAACACTTCGTCCCTCGTAATGATTATTTCCTTTAACGGGTCCTCAAATTCCTCAAAGCCGGCATCAGACATCAGGCCCCTCTCCCGCGTGAATACCGACGCAAAGTATTCATTCAGGATCTCCCCCATTCCCTCAGGCTCTAAGCATAGTTCCCCTCCTCTGTCCCTGAGAGGTCCAATCTTCCCTCTAACCATCCTTTTGCTCCTTACATAGGAGTAAAATGCCTTAGGATTTTCCTTAATCCTACCTGCCAAATCCATTTCGTGGCCCCTTTTTTGCCTTTCTGACACCCCTTTTAAGATCCCGTCTACACTCTCTATATTTTTCCAGCGCTGCCTCTGTCCCCAGTTGCCTGGATCTAACGTACGCCTCCCGCTTCTTCCTGACCAAGTCCTCAACATCCCTAGTAACCCACGGTTCTCTAATCCTACCTTTCCCATCCTTCCTCCTTACCGGCACGTGTCTTTCCTGCAAAAATTTTAGTTTTCCCTTGAAAGACTCCCACATGTGCAGTGTCGACCTACCCTCGAACAGCTTATCCCAGTTGGTATCCCTAAGATCCTGCCTAATCTGGCTATGTCTAGCTCTCCCCCAGTTTAACACCCTCCCCTTAGAGCAGACTTCATCTTTTTCCATTAATACCCTAAAGCAGACAGAGTTGTGGTCACTATTAGACACTTGCTGTCCTACTACAACGTCAACCACCTGCCCTGGCTCATTCCCCAGAACCAGATCCAGTATAGCCCCCTCTCTAGTTGGGCTATCCACATACTGCTCCAAGGACCCTTCTAAAACACACTGTACAAATTCCTCCCCGTCCACTTGAATATTGTTCAAGACTTGTTGCAATTGGACATGAACTCTTCAGTATCTCAGGAGTCTTGAATTAAGTGACATTCTACAGTGATGTCTTGCAGTGATGTCCTGGAGCTGAGATGATTGACTTCTAACAACTACAATAGCCTTTCTCATCCAACAGAGAGCTTTCCGTGAGTCCTGTGACTCCAAGTTTAGCTAGAGCTCCTTGATGTCATACTCGGTCAAATGCTGTCTTGATATCAAAGACAGTCAGTTTCACTTTACCTCTGGAGTTCAGTTCTTTTATCTATGTTTAAACCAAAACTGGAATGAGGTAAGGAGCTGAGTGAGTCTGGAGGAATAAAAACTGAGGATCAGTGAACAGGTTATAACTGGGCATCAGTGAGCAGGTTATTGTTGAGTAACTGTCGCTTGATTGCACTGTTAATGACTCCTTCAATCATTTTACTGATGATTGAGAACATACTGATAGAACAATAATTGGCTGGGTTGGATTTGTCCTGGTTTTTGTGTACAGAACAGACCTGCCAATTTTCCATATTGCTGGGTAGATGCCAGTGTTGTAACTAGGCTGAAACAGCTTGGCTAGGGAAGAGGCAAGTTCTGGATCACAATTCTTCAGTGCTATTACATAATTTATTTCCATGAACAATGGAGGGCTTGTAAATAATGAAATTCAATTTAAACAACTTTGCAATAGTATTGCAATAGCTTACAATGAGTTTGGACAGGCGTTCAGTGTAAGGAAGTAGGCGATTATGTGTTAACAATGCTAGAAATTTCAATAACTGAGATTATATTACAAATTATACACAACACTTCAATGTGAATGGCTGCTTCACATTCCTTATAGCACCACTGTGATTGGACATGTGGAGACTCCATTATTTGACCTCATATTCAATCTAATTTTGGGAAGGGGGAATCTACACCACTGAGATACTACCTCAGTACTTTATTAGGTAACTTGGATTTAACTGATGAATGAAAAAGCAGTGACTATATTTTGACCAATTAATTAAGCTTTTGGAAGAATAGCAAATTGACACTGAGCATTAGAAGTCTCCTAACCATATGTCTGGTCATGCTGCTGGATGGCTGTGAGACCTAAAACGCCTGAACCTGGCATGAATGAAAATTGATCTTCAAAAATCTAAATGTTAAGTGGACAAGGATAGAGTTTTTGTTATCAAATAGTGGCCTGCTGGAGTGAAGTCCGGGTTGGGGATATGGAGGAGGACATTTCCCAGCCGGTGTTTCACAAGCAATTTGATGCACAGAGAACCTGTTGGACTTTGAGGTGCACTTGCTGCTGCAGCACAGGAAGCAACAGAACGAGACTGCAGAGGATGAACAGGTACTCTCTGAAGTCTTCAGGAAAGCATTAAACTACACAGCCAAATTCAGCTGCTTCCAAAACAAGGAGAGCATCACCAGTGTCAGGAGTCTGTTGCTCCAGCAAAAATTGCACATTTTTGAGCTGGCCAGTTTGCTTAACCTGTGTCCTGAAATGGCTGATGAGGCCAAGGCTCTCATTCTCAGCTGGGAAGGTTGATTTGAGGATGAGGAGTTGCAGCAGATCCTTGATAATACTCATATCAAATAAAGCTCTTAGTATTAGCATCAGCTTCTTCTTTGCCAGATCTCTCACTGCTGCTTTTCAGCTGAACATTGGCACTGATGATTCCCATTGCCGAAGTGAAGGTGAAGAGGCAATTGGCTGAAACTCAACCAGGCTGATGACATCACAGAACGTGAAACTTTTGGATTAGTTTTAGATGAATCAATCAATAACACAGCTCATGAGACCCAGATATAAAATACACTTTGGATTCACCACAAGGAGGAAAAATCATCATTTTTCATTCAGATATCAAATGCTGGATATTTCGTACGTCAAATTTTTCTTCACTTTTGACAAAGTGAAATCCTGTAACTAACCTTTGTGGGGCTTAACTCCTTTACTCCTGTTTTATTAAACTGAGTTTTTAAACATTTAAAGTTTGTTTATTAGTGTCATTTGTAGGCTTACAATAACATTGCAATGAAGTTACTGTGAAAATCCCTTAGTTGTCACACTTTGGTGCTTGTTCAGGTATACTAAAGGAAAATCTAGAATGGCCAATGCACCTAACCAGCACAACTTTTGGACTTCAGGAGGAAACCAGAGCACCTGGAAGAAACCCACGCAGACATGAGGAGAATGTGCAGACTTCACATAGACAGTAACCCAAGCTGGAATCAAACCCAGGTCATTGGCACTGTGAGGCAGCAATGGTAACCACTGAGGATGTACATGCTAAAAAAAAACTCGAGGAAACTTAAGTTGAAAATCTGACAACTTTTTTCCAGACGTAGGTCCCTTTGATGGCTCAGTTATTTATAATAGAGGGAAAATGGTCATATTCTAAATGATCGTTTGCATAAAGATGCTTCAGGATCACTCGGCTCAGTTTTAAAGCTATTTACAAAAAGGAGTCAAAAACTTTTAACATTTTTGCTCTCAACTGAGAAGATTATTGCCATTTTCTCAGTTGATATCAAAGATGTTACACTGAGGGATTATGCTTCATTCGGAATGCAAAGCATTGGAAGAGAAGTGGTTGACGGAGACAATAAAAGAAAGCAATGAGAAAAGTATGTCTGGCTTCATTATGTGGTTCTGCAATTTGCATTCACATCATTTGTGACCAGGATTGTTGCTCCTGAATTAGATTCTTCAGCCATCGATGATATTGCAGCATGGTTCAGTAACTGAATTGCTTCAGTGCTTACATCATTGCCTTTCAAGATGGATAGTTGCTATATCACTTTGACACGGAATTTTATTGGTTAAACTCAAAGAAGTGGAAAACTCATGTATAACCTATGAACAAGAATACCTTTGGAATGCTACATCCATCCTCTCACCATAAATGTAGAAGTATAGAGAGTGAGACATTGGAAAAGATGGATAGCAGGAGTAAATAAATAACTAATGGGATGTCATAGAATCATAGAATCCCTACAATGCAGAAGGACGCCATTCGGCCCATCAAGTCTGCAATAACCACAATCCCAACCAGGCCCTATTTATTCCCATAACCCCACATATTTACTCTGCTAATCCCCCTAACACTAGGGTCAATTTAGCATGGCCAATCAACATAACTCACACATATCTGGAATGTGGGAGGAAACTGGAGCACCCAGAGCAAACCCATGCAGGCACGGAAAGAAACTCCTCAGAGACTGACCTGAAGCTGGAATTGAACCAGAGTCCCAGGTGCTGTGAGGCAGCAGTGCTAACCACTGTGCCATTGTGTTTAAAAATTGACATATGCACACCATATGCCTTCTTGATTACCTTCTCCATCTGCTTGCACTTCCAATGACCTGTGTACCTGTACACGCAGATCCCTCTGCCTATCAATCCTCCTAAGGATTTTGCCATTTACTGTATATTTTCCATTTGTACTAGAACTTCCAAAATGCATTATCTCACATTTGTCTGGATTAAGCTCCAACTGCCATCTCTCTGCCCAAGTTTCCAAATGATCTATATGCTCTTATATCCTCTGATGGTCCTTCTCACTATCCGCAAATCCACCAATCTTTGAGTCGTCCACAAACTTACAAATTAAATCAGTTATATTTTATTCCGTTATAAATCAAATCATTTATATATATTACAAACAGTAAAGGTCACAGCACTCATCCCTGAGGAATACCACTTGTCTAGCCCTCCATTCAGAAACGCATTCTTTCACTGTACCCTCTGTCTTCCATGACCGAGCCAGTTCTGTATCCACCTTACTAGCTCACCTCTGATCCCATGCGAGTTCACCTTCTGCCATGAGGGATCTTGTCTAAGGGCTTACTGAGGTCCATGTAGACAACATCCACTGTCTTACCCTCATCAATCATCTTCGTCACTTACTTGGAAAACTCAATCAAATTAGTGAGAAACAACCTCCCCTTCACAAAACCATGTTGCATCTCGCTAATTTGTCCACTTAGTTCCAAGTGGGAGTAATTCCTGTCTGGAAAAGTTCTATCCAATAATTTCCCTATTATTGATATAACGCCCACTGGGGTGTAATTACCTGGATTATTTCTGCTACCTTCTTAAACAAAAGAACAACCTTGGCTATTCTCCAATCCTCTGGGACTTCCCCTATAGCCAATGAGGATACAAAGATTTCTCTCAAGCTCCCAGTAATTTCTTCCTTTATCTCTCTCAGTATTCTGAGGTATATCCCATCAAACTCTGGGGAACTGACTACCTTAATGTTTCTCAAGAACCCCAGTACCTCCTCCTTTTTGATCTCAACATGACTCAAACTATTTATGTGTGCTTTTCCAGGCTCATTACCCACCAAGTCCTTCTCTTTGGCAAATACTGATGTAAAGTACTCATTTAATACCTCATCCATTTCCTCTGACACCACGCATAGATTCTTTCCCCTGTCCTTGAGTGGAGCAAGCCTCTCCCTGGCTACACTCTTGCTCTTTATATGCGTACAAAAAGCCTCTGATTTTCCATAATCTTTTGGCTCATGATTTTTCATGACCCTTTTTAGCCCTTTCAGGATATTTTTCTTCCTGATGGAAAAGAAAAATGGTTAAAAATATTAACTTAATTAGTAAGAAGTATGATTGTAAAGTTAAAATATTACAAATCATATTTAACTTAATAAGCTAGCTTTATTGGGCAGCACTGATGTGACAATGTTTGATCCTGACTTTGAAGAAGGTGATCACAATGAATTTGCAATCTCTGTAGCATAGATTTCCCTTTTCCTGAAGTTAGATAGTGTGATGCAAATAAGGGAATCCCCAGTTTTCCAACCACAATGATGCTATCAAGCATGGTAGGCAGCCAATTACATTGAAGTATTCTCATAGACAACAAACCAAGAAGTACCTTTTTTAAATTAAAAATTTACAGGGTGAAATAAAATGGGGTTAAGGTAGAAGCAGTTATGTCATAAATAAATTTTTAAAAAATGAAATGTGACTTTTGCATTGTAATGGAGAAATTGGACATTCCACAAATATTTAACCAGCTTTTCAGGGCTAGCGATGCTGTGCAGCAAAACATATGAATTTTGTTCACCTTCAAAACTTGTTACACAATTCAAATCATAGAACCCTACAGTGCAGAAAGAGGCCCATTGGCCCTTCGAGTCTGCACCAAACACAATCCCTCCCAGGCCCTTCCCCCATATCACTATATATTATACCCACTAATCCCTCTAACCTATACATCCCTGGACACATTAAGGGGCAATTCCTTAGCATAGCCAATCAACCTAACCCGCATATTTTTGTGAGGAAACCCAAGTACCTGGAAGGAACCCGTGCAGACATGAGGAGAATGTGCAAACTCCACACAGACAGTGGCCTAAGTCAGGAATCAAATCCAGAACTCTGGAGCTGTGAAGCAGCAGTGCTAACCACTGTGCTACCATGTCACCTTTTAAAAGTTATAACTTTTTGAGGGTTTTTACACCAAGACTAATAATGTACAGATAAAAGCTAAATGCTGTGGATGCTGGAATCTGAAACAGACCAGAAAATGCTTAAAAAAAACAATCTCAGCATGCCTGACAGCATCTGTTGGGAGAGAATAGAGCCAAAGTCTAGATGACCTTTCGTAGAGCTTGGGTTCAGCCAAGATCCATTTGGATTACTCCTGGCACCCATTTCTTAACTCCATAACTATAAGTGAAACAAAAAAAATCATTGTGGGTTTGCCAAATATTATAGTTCACATTAATGTGATAACAATTGTGACATAGCCAGAAAATGAGCTTTCTGGTTACAGTTGTTACAGATAGCTAACTGTATTTTCTACCTGAATATTTTCTACAGTGAAGTACTGTCCAGTACCTGGCTAAGGTGTTATTACCTACTTGAGCCTTAATAGTGAGAGTAAGGAAGTGAATTGATGGGGAGGGAAAGTATACTAAACATCCACAAATATGCACTACCAGCAGGGAGGCTGAAACTCACTGCATTCCCGTCGCTAATCGAAAGGCAATAAAACACTACCAGCTGCTCTCTTCAGCACAGAATGGTAACTAAACCACAGCAATTTACTCGATGAAGTCGTAACGTTATGGAGGCATGCCAAGAATACAATGAATGTTGCAATAAGGTTGAAACAAATGTGTGGTTCAGGTCTGCTTCTTAACCTAAGAGCCGGAATAAGATGATTGATAGTTGTGTAAATCGGACATTTCCTCCCCAAGGAACGCTTGCAACTTCACAATTCGAGTGTTAAATAAATCACAAAAACACACACGAATATGAAATAAGTTATTACATCATTGGATAAGTTTGCATTGGCAATTCTCACACAGGATGTGCACAGAAAAGAAGTTCTCATTTGCACCATAGAATTTGGCGTTTCTGGAACAAATAACGAGCTGCGTATTGCTGGATGGAGATGTGTGGGAGACAAGCTGTTATATCGCTGTTCTCCCAGTGAAAGCAAGTACAAATCTAATAAAACAGCGACGCCAACTGTCGCTATGGAAAATCGGTCAAACAGAACAATATTTAATCCACAGTGTAATTTTCAATTAATTCAGATGCTGAAAGAAACAATGATGCAATCAGTAGTTAGTAAGGGATAGTGATAGGTTTATTAAGTATAAGGATAGTTAATCTTAGTGGAAATGTGCAGTTTATATACTTTCAACGATTTGGACACAATTGCAATACCAGTACATGAACTATTCCGTCTTAAGCAAAGTTCTTGCTTTTAAAATTGAAAAAACTAACAAACCAGTCATAAGACTTTGAATACCAAGCTTTGAGTTTAGTCCCAAGGAAAATATTGAACATAAACTCCTTGTGGACTCAGTATCGCCCTCTTCTGGAATATATGCACCTTTCAATGTTTCTGGATTGTCTTTTATGTTCAGTCATTGGTGCAGTTGCCCAATCGTTTAAAGTGTACTTATGCCACGTATGCAAAAACTGACACATTTGGGGGGATGTAGATGAGGAAAAGCTTAATAACAAAGGAGGAAGAGCAACAAATTATTCCTAAAGACAGGAGCTTCAGGAATTTATCATGAGATTCATTGTAGTAAAACTGTTTCTTTCAAGTTTCCACATTGTCTGTAGATGGTTGCTTCCTTCTCATGCTGAGATCACAAGATGGCAAAGGCCATTTGGTTCATCTAAGTAAATGTATTCAAAAGAGCCCAGCGCTTATTCATTGGCAATATGTCTTTTTTTATATTATTCTGGAATTTTTACTTTTCTATTCAAAACCGGGGTGGGGGGGCGGCTTTCCTCAAAACACTAAAGTGCCCAATGGGCCAGAAAATGGCAGTTTTTCCCACTGTCTTTTTTTGGGCAAGTTTAATAAAATGAATCTCACAGATTCCGTAACGTGATTTACTCCGATAGAGGAATGGGGGAGACTAATTCCGCTGGTGTGATCAGAACCAACACATTCAGCGGGCCACTGCACATGTGCCAATCTGTCAATGCATACACTCTGGCCTACCAATTATTGACCTCCTGATTGCTTCCCAGACACCCCTGCCCACCTGATCGCCTGCTTCCCAATTCCCCTCCCCTCCCCTAATCGTTGGCCTCCCCAACAGCCCCTGTCCTATCCTGGACCAGCCACAATCACCAAAACCTATGGTCAGCCTCGAACCCCCAACCCCCCCATGGCCAGCCCAACACTGTCCCCATATGCAGCTTCAACTGTCCCCTCTCCAAGTCCAGCCTCAATCGCCAGATACCGTGTTCAGTCTGACCTCCCATGTCCAGCCCAATGCCCGGCCGATCGCTCCCATGTCCACCCCCCTTCTTCACCTCTTCCCTCCAAACCTCATCGATCCCTAGTGCAGAGAGTGCAACAGGTCCTCTCCCGCAAAATGACCGATTGGCCTCACCATCCCAGAAGGCCCCATTCCTTTCAACCCGTGCTCCCTTGGCACGACCTGGTGCCCAGTGGGAAGTGCCATGGTGCCTAGTGAGCAGTGCCAAGGTGCAAGACTGGGACTGCCTGTGTGCCAGGCTGGCACTGCACAAGGGCCACTCACCCTTGGACCTCACATCCCAAAGGTGCCTCAAGAGCCTCTGTCCACGTTAGCAATGATCAACCTGGTCCCTGTTGAGGGGGACCACTTTTGATGCCCATTGTTAGAAATCTACTCAACAGGAAGGGAGACATTAGTAAGACCAGAAAATATCGTTCTGGGCTCACTAATCACATTGAAATGTGAATTTCAATATTATAATCAATGTCACGCTGATTACAGGCCCCTTGGTGGTATATCTCAGCCTGCTTCATTATCTGAGCAGATCAGTGGGCCAGGAGAATCTCCCCCCATATTCCATGCACTTTATGTAAAGATGAAAAAAGAAAAAAGGTCCTGAATTTGCCTTTCATTAATTTAACATGTGTCTTTCTTTAGCAGAGAGCTAACATGAGAAGCTGTCAGTTTTATCATGTTTATTGCATACAGTTTTGAATTCTGAGATAAAAAGGGCACAAATCAGCCACATATTGTCTGATTTTGCTATCCACTGAAAAATTGAGAAGTGTGTAAAATGGGCTGACCTAATCCATTGAGCTCCCGCTGATTAAAGTTAGCCCATAGTATCCTAAGTTTTTAGATTGCATGAGACAGCATAGGAAATTGGCTAGATAATGGGAAGTGAAGCAGAAGTGAAATAGAATAATTGAGTGGGCAAAACTATGACAGATGGAATTCAACGTGGAGCAGGGTGCAGCCCCAACCACTTGAGAAAGATAGAATATTTTCTTAATGGTAAGTAACTAGGAGCAGGGCAGGAGTTTGTAGGGTGCCCATATACACAACTCATTAAAAGTTAATGAAGTGATAAAAATGTAATCCTAAGGGTGAATGGAATGTTGGCATTTATCCAAAAAATGTTAGCATTCAAAACTGAGGAAATTATCGCTCAGCTCACAAATTAATAAAGAGATTATTTTCTGCAGTCTTTCCAGATCATTTAAAAGACAATAAACAATTTGTACTTATATAACACTTCTAACCAGTAAAATGTTGAGAAGCATCACCATTCAAAATTTGATACTACGTAAGGAGATTTTGATGCAGATGATGAAAATCTTGGTCAAAGAGGTAGATTGTAAGGAGATTCTTCAATGAAGGAGAGATAAGAAGAGAAGCAGATACGTTTACAGAGAATTCAATCAGGAAGCCGTGGCTGTCAAAGTTACAGCATTTAAAACTGAGGACAAACACAATGCCAGGATTGGACACATGCAGAAATCTGTGCTGCTGGGTTGGAAGAGACTACTGAGATAAAAAAGGCCATGACCATGAAGAACTATGAAAACAAGATGAGAATTTTAAAATCAAGGGGGCAAATTTTACCATTCCGCTCACCATGGGAATTGGAGCGGGTGAGGAGCGGATCATGGAAAGGTCAGTTGACATAGCATGGGATTTTCCAGCTTCAGGACAAACAAGGCCAGCAACTCCTGCATAAGGTGTTGCCAGACTGAATCATAAATGCTTAATACTTGTATAGAACCTGCAAGTTCAAATTCAATTAGCTGAGGGAGTCAACCATTTTGTGTTTTCAAGCAAGACGGAGCCAGAAAATGGCAGGAAGATGAAATGTGTCTTCAAATTGCTTCCCCAAACAGCCAACACAGACATGATGGTTTGAATGACTTCCCTTCATGGTGTGGGCTTCTTTTGTTCTTTGGTTTGATGTATTTGTACCTGTAGTGTGTTACTGTCTCTGCCTAATTATTTGAATTGTGAATGGTTTTAACAATGATTTTCAATAATCTTAGTCAAAAATCTCACTACTTAACCACAACAACTTGTGCTTTAAACATGCTAAAACATCTGAAAGTGCTTCACAGGAGCATCATCAAACAAAATTTAACTACATAAGGGTTTGGTAAAGATCATTTGTAAGATGCATTTCAATGGAGGAGAGATAGAACGAGAGGAAAGCAGAGAGATTTAAGGAGGGAATTCCAGAATTTATGGTCTAAGTAGCTGAAGGCATGCTTACCAATTGATGGAGAGATGAAAATCAGGGACATGCAAGAATTTGTTATGTGTAGAAATCTCAGAAGATTGTAGGGTCTGTGGGAAGTTACAGAGATGCAGAAAGGCAAAGCCATAAAGGAATTTGAAAACAAGGTTAAGAAATTTAAAATCAAGGAGGGCAATCTTACAAAAAAATTCTAAGTACCAAACAAACGTGAAAACCAGAGAAATTTGTGCCATTTATTTGGGCAAATAAAAATCGAATTTTATCTCCTCTGACAAAAAAATTCAGACAAAACGTGAAATCCACCTGTACAGGGCTGGGCCTAAATCACCCAGAAGCCGGCTGATAGCAGCAGAGGGCACAATTGTGCATTCTTAGACCTCTGTGGTCTGAGAGGACAGATGCCAAAACCCAACCTCCTCCCTTAATCCCCCCTCCAACTCCACAACCAATCCTCTATCCCCACACAGGATAGATTGCCACATCCCATACTTAGACTGATCACTATCTCCCCTCAAGACACACCCCCTGACATAGCCTTGTGCCCAGTGGGCACTGCCATGTTGGCACTATCAGGATGCTCAGTGGGCAGTGTCAGAATGCCAGGTTTTATCAGTGAGACCATCACATCTAGTCTCTGTTAATGGAGGACGCTATGTGATCCTCAACTAAGGGAACCCTTCACGCACAAGGCCACAGGTACAAGTGAACCCGAACGATTCCATTCTGGGCTCGCTAATTCTATACAAATTATGTTTTAAATTTATTTAAATATTATAATCAGCCTTGCATCAAATATTCTGTGCCAATAAGATTGCAAGAGGCGAGAATCATGAATGAACTGGCTTGTCCCACCAATTGGCCTGCAGAGGTTAAGTTTGCCCTAGGTATTATTGATCAGAAGCCAATGTGAACCAGTGAATACACACTTGTAGCAACAAATGTATGTTTAACTCATAATACTTTTCAGAACAGGAAGTTTCCTCACTTTACTACTCCCATGGAGTTCTCATTCAGTGGCTTTGAAAAAAAAGGTGGAAGGATGCCGTTGTGGGAGTTCTGTGATGATTGTGGCTGAGGTGTTATGGATGCCTGAGTGGACTCAGCAACTTGAATGTTACGACCATATGAAGACAGGTAAAATGACTGCCCTATTCTATCACTGCAAGTCTGATTGTAACAGATTTTCTTTGTGAATTTATGAGAATGTTTTGCTTAATCACTTATGTGCTGATTGCAAAGAAACCAGTCTGACAGGCTTTCTTGAATTTAGAACACAAAATAGTTTGTTTTTTTATTGAGATAAAAACCCACCCAGGTAAAGATATAAAGATATTAAAAAATGGTAAACGCAAGTCCCAATCTTCATAACACCCCTGCATGGTCTCTCTCTTTCTCTCTCTCACACACACACACACACACACACACGCGTACATAAATAAACATGCATAATTACAAGCTCTACAATAGGAAGTTACTCTTTCCCCAAATTAACATTCACTGATAAAAAGCCAAAAATAGATAGTTCACTGTTAATGAGTCTTTCACAAAAGTTTTTTGACTGTGGTCTTGAAATTTTAGTGAACTTGAAGCTAATGTAAACTGCAATTTTTGAAGGCGATGTAATCTATCTTTTCCAAAGAATGCACCTGATGTTCCTTTCAACGGAAATTCTCTATCTCTACGCTGGATTTCAAATAGCAGTAGAGGTAGGTGCCGGAATTTTACTGCCTTGCTTGCCCTAGGGTCATAAGATCCTGCCTGAGACCAATGGAGAATGTGAGCATCGCATTCCCTGATTCCAGGGCAGGCATGCCAGTAAAATTCCAGCTTGAGTCTTAAATTTGAGGATAGTAATAGTTCATTATTGCTCCATTCTTCCAGACTTCTGCTTAGCAGCTTGGGTATTGTGATCCTAGGCATACAATCTCTCTGTCCACAATGATTTGTGAAGGTAATTGATTAGCTAATGTTTGGTCAGACCATGGCTATTGTTTTTTGGCCTAGCTGATCAACTTCAATAATGTTCCAGTAATTGACGATTGAATAATCCATCCTCCATCTTGATGAGATAGGAAGGATAACTTCCATGTAATTATTGGCCCAGTAGACTTTCTGTCTCTACTTGAAAGATAGATTTATAGAAATGCAAATGGTGAGCATAGTACAGTTCATCCTTTGAAGTAGTTCTTTGTATCAGCAAGTGTTAAAGGAGGCTTTCTAGTCATGTCTTAATTGGAATTCACATTGGAAACTTTCAGAAATGGGTTAATTGTCATAGCAGATGTCAGGTGACTTGTAGCAGCTGTCAGTATCCATTCTTGCTTTTTTTCAGGCTTCTTTTAAAGCAGTAAAATATATATTTGATCAGTCATAAAATTACTGATCAACCTCACACTTGTGCACATCACATTATCATGACATGTGCTTCTGCTAGTCCCTTTTGGCTCAGCAACTGGGTTTCTGGCACCATTCCAAATACTTATTGTGCAAATGACAAATGATACCCTGAGAAATGACAAAGCCTGGCGCTTCAACTGGGTTACTTGTGCCCCACCTGGGGCTGGCATTACTGAATCACAGAGAGCAGATTGCAGAAGATGATTAACTCCTATCCATTTGCTCCATAAATGTCTTCAATGTAGGTATCTTTCCAAGACAGATAATAATTGTCTAACCAGGGGGAGTTCTGCCTATCCAAGGCAAAACTCTAATCCCCTGATAGAGAAGGGATATGGAGAAAAGAAGGAAAAGTGGTCGCCCCATCAGAAGTATGAAAAGGCTCTTATAAGGTATTTACCATGCGACGCAGCATACCAAACAGAACAATACGCTATATTTAATGCTTCAGTGCTTGTAGTGGAACAGAATGGGAACAGAAAATGCACAGTTTTGCCAGCAATGTACTATGAATGCCCAGCACAACTCTGGGAAGGCAATAAAAATAAAACTACATCTCTAACCTCATCCCAGAGGACCGTGAGGGTGTATACAGTTTGATTTTATTAGTCCATTACCACCATTAAAAAAAAGTATTTCCCCATAACAATGGATCAATCTAAAAGGTGGGTGAAGGCATTTCTTTCTAGATGTTGCTCCGCTTTCACAGATCATGTTGGGGGGGAACAAATGCAATATCACGGAGAGGCAAGGTCCGAGGGTGCATTAGAGAATTGAGTAAACAACTATATTTGATTAAGAAAGAAGTTAGAGACTGAAAGCAGTGCAGGATTTGGACAGTGATCAGCAAGTTGAAGAATCAAGAATACCACAAGGTGAGGTGAAGGTGGGACTAGGGTGTAGCAGTCTCTAACCGCAGTGGCATGGACCATACAAGGTGACAGGTGGTCCATGTGTACTTGTAAATACAAAGACTGAGGGTGGAATTTTCTCATTCTGCCCACCATGGGCATCATTGTGAGTGGGACTCAGACCATGCAAAGATCCACTGACCTCAAGTGGGATCTTCTAGCTTTGGGGCAAATGCAGCTGAAAAATCCCATCCAGGAAGCCAGTAGAAGCATTATACTCAGTTAAAAATGTACAAGGACCCTAACACACTTGACAACCACACGACTGGTGGGAAACACTGTGCACATCAGCTACCAACCGGAGGAACAAGAGAGTATATAAAGAAATGCAACATTTGGATATCGAATCACGTGACCCCAACCAGTCATTGGACACGAGTATAATTGTGCCATCGAGGGGAGGAATTGAGACAAAGCGTGAGATTTTTGTGTCCCCAGAAAGGCTAGGCATGCCAATCCGAATCACTGATCCATATTGTGGATAGTCTGAGAGAATAGGATGGGAGAATAGTGTGGGTACCTGACATTGTGGCCTCCCCACAGGGTGGCGAATCACGAGGGAGATAAAAGGGGCAGCCAGTTCATAACACTCTCTGAGACGGAACTCAGAGATGAAAAAGGCTCAGAGGCAACTTGGCTATTAAAAAGATTTACAATTCAAATACTGTGGTGGGGAGGGCAATCTTACAAAAAAAATTCTTAGTCCGGGACGAGCGTGAAAATGGGAGAGTTTCTGATCTATTTTTTTGAATGATTTCAAACCTGCAGTCTTATCCACTGAGATTAAGAAAACCGCAAATGGTTAAATTGACTGGACGCTGGCTGTGAACAGCAGCGGATGAAATTTTGTGACTCAGCTTCTGCTTCTCTCAGCCAGCCTCACACAAGGTCCCCCCTTCCCCCGCCCCAGCTACCATGGGGGTTCGTGGCCTACCACGACTCCTACCATCTGCTTAGGCTGATCAACCCTGCGACCCCACTGTCCTCTGCTCTCTTCCCCATGGATCACCGGATTGATCCCCTTCCCCCCACTGAACCCCTGTCCAATTGCCCAGATGAACTCTCCCCCTGCATGGTCAGCCCCAATGTTCCCCTTCTTCCCCCCCCCCCCCCCCCCCCCCACTCTAATGCAGAGTGACAGCAGATTCCACCCCCACTGACTGACCAGCCACCCCTGCTCTGGCTCCACCCCATGTAGGCCCTGTCCCCTCGAGCTCCACCCCCTTGACACTGCCTGATGCCCAATGGGCAATGCTGCAGTACCTGATCGGCAGTGCCATACTGCCAGGCCGGCAACGTCAGTCTTGCACTCCCCAACGGGCACCCACTTGCCCCCACCTTCCCCAGGGGAGCTGAATGGTGTCCGCTTCTACCAGCACTGGGGATCATACTTGATCCACACCAGAGGGAGCATCTCCTGTTGAGACCACAGGGGCAAGTGAGCCTGGACAATGGTGTCCCAGGCTTATTAAATTAAAAATAAATGTATTCAAATTTCCAGCTGGATATTTGGTGCTGGCAAGATTGCGAGATACGAGATATTAGGCGTGAGCCTACCAGTTCACCCTGCTCATCAGCCTGCGGAATGCAATGGTAAGATCACCTTCTGGGTTTGTAGAAATATTTACTCAATGTTGTGGAACCTGTCCTTGAGGGCCAGCGTTGTCAAGAACTATGTAAACATGTAATAGATAAAACTTGATTGTAGAGATATTCGATGTTACCAGCTTAATACCGGTGGATATCAAAAACCAAAGTCCAAACATGATAAAGCTCCCCTCAGATGGATTTGGCAGGATTGAGAAAGCTAAAATTCTAATGCATAATGTGGAGGGTTACCGAAGTGTGACCTATAATATTCCCAGGTTATTAAAGATCTTACATTTAATCTTATCAGTGATCTGATAGATGAGGTTAGGTTTGACATAAAAGATTTGAGATTTGGAATCACATCTCAACATTTATTCATCTCCCTGTACAAAATAAATGTTCTTAATATCCACTGAGCGGCAGTGATCACTCGACTGGATGGAGCCCTGGTAAAATGAGCTCTGAAATTCATCATGGCTGTATCACAGCAGAGTGCATCCAATAGGATCTTTAAGGGTAGCTACAGATTAGGGACAGAAGAAGAAGAGTTGAATATAAAGGATACACAAGCCTTGAAGAGGGCCCGACATACAGGAGCACAACAGAATGCTGTTCAGAATCAAAGCATTCTATAGTGAGTGTTTATCAGACCTTCGAGCCTTGAGAAAACACAAGCAAGCTAATCGTTGATATCTTACCATTGAAAGAGGAATTTAAAGCGGCGCAGGCAGGCCCCACGTAGTTATGCATAATCACCCTGGTGACAGAGATCATATCAGGGGTTTACTTTGTGAAAGTAATCACAGCGTTTACCTGCAAGTGAAAGATTCACTAGCTGTGGAAGTGTTCTACTTGCCAGGAAAAATGTCAGGATGCTTGTTTGGTGCCTCATGGGATGATTTGTCAGCTGTTGACAACACACTGGGGACAGGCCATGCAAGAGCCTATGGAAGTTACCCATAAATATATCAGGTGTTCTAAAGAACAGATCCATAAAAGATGAATACAGGTGAACTTTGCTACCCAGACTGCCATTATATTGAAACAATTGGATAATGGAGAGTGCCGGTCCCATGTCCTCCCCCATCGTCAAGAGATGGCCATTCACCAGTAATTCTAGCATTAGTGGAGCAACTTTTATTGTTGGCAAGATTCAATTCAGTCACAATGTCTCTGGAAGAGGGGATGCTTGCGTGGTATGCTCAGATACTGGCCTCAGCTTTTTCACAAGGTAGGATACCTTTTGCCTGTTCTTGAAATTTTGCCTTAGCTATGTCCTTTGACAGTGCTTACAATAATCCATTGTTTGGCAATTACACCTTTATGGAATATGTTCACTTATACTTTTGAGATCGTTATTGCCTGTCATTGACTGTCTGGTGGTGATATTAAGGTTCCTATATCGAAAGGGGTCCTTTAATACCTGATTTACAAAAGCACTCTCCATTGAGCACTGATTACGCAGTGTCCTCCATACTAATTAGAAGACATTGCTGCTTGATGCCCCTGTAGTTCCTAAGTGCCTTTTCTGCATTCTCAGGTGATAAAAATATGGCTTTTTGAAAGTGCAAATTGGTTCCTTTTGGGGAGTTGGGTCATTTAACCACTGTCCTGCAACATTTCATCAAGAAGTGGTTCAAATTTATAATATTCTTCCAATTTCCCCAACTTAGTGAAGAACTCAGTGAGAGTTCCTCAGGGCTTCTCCCAGCCATGTTGAAATGATTTCTCTGAAGGATTACAGAGGGCTTCAGGTTGTAGTGGTTTTATCACCAAGTCTTCTAGCTCATTAAAAGTTTTGGAATCAGGGCATCCAGATAGGTCAGACTTTTTTGAGACCCCACTTGCCATCAACAATATTTTCAACAAGACAACATTTTCTTTGTCTCCTTCAATGTTGTTAACACTGAAAAAGTAACACGTATACTATATATTGGGCCCAGTCTTCTCTACTGTATCTTAGGGTTCAGTTTTCCCAAAAAGAGACATAATGATTATATCTTACCAAGTAAATGTTTTGACTTAAGGAAGTTGTCTGGAGAGAGAGATGGAAAAAAGCAACTTTCTCTTCATCACCAGTCAGCCAAAATTCAGTTTCCATCACCAAAAAAGAGCCAAACATGTAATTTACAGTTAGACAGTCTACACCTTGGGATCTGCATCAGGTTGAGCAGACTGTTCCTCATTGGGTGAGCCTCCATTCAATAAGGAAGCTCATAAAATATGAAGTCCAGGGGCAGATCTATTGAAGATTCCCCATGTACTTCATAGCCTGCGTAACTGCTACCATCAGCAAATTTTGAAATTTTATTCTGTATACCCACATCCAAGTCACTTAAATATCATAGAAAGCAATCATCCTAGCACTGAACACAACTATCTTTCATTCTGAAAAATCACTATTCACCATGACTCCCGGTCTTCTGTCCTTAAGCTTTTTTTTAAACAAAGTTGACACTTGGGGCCTGATTTTACCATTTGGAGTCTAAGGGCCAGATCCGGCCGTAATACAGATCCAAGCCCGGAATCCTCTTTGCAGCATGCCCATACACTTTTTGCCACTTCCAGTCAGTGCAGACGGGGCATAGCAGTGCCGGAATAATAGGAGCTCTGAACAGCGCATGTGGTTAGAAAAGCATTGGAAAAAGTGTGCCCATGTCAGATTGTCCAGAGCGTCAGAAAGTGGAAAGCGACAAGCGGGATTAAGTGTGTATCTTGGGAGTTGGGGGGGATGGGAGGTGGCAGATGGACCTCTGTTGTTGTGGGGGGGAGGTAGATGGATCTCTGGTAGGGGGGCCGGGGCGGGGTCAGCTGCCATTCTGCAGCGATCAGTGGGGGGGGAGGGGAGGGGGCAGAGTTGGCAATCGGTCTGGGTAGTGGGGAGGGGTGGGGTGGTTTTTACCTCTCAAGGATCTACCTCCATTCTTTTTTTTCTAGCCCAGAGCTGTGTTTCACAAGTGAGGGTTTTCTCTGGAAATGTGCCCTCAAGTGCAAGCTAGGTGCATCTTCCAACAGCATTTCAAATCTGCACCATTTGGTCCTTTCAGTCCAAGTGCAAGCTCCCATACACATTCCTCTTCCGAAGTTGATCCCCTGTTGCTCTTTCTCCTAGACAAGTCCACTCCCCCCCAACTACCCAGACCGACTGCCACTCCCGCCCCCCACCCCCGCCACCAATCACTTGCAGAGGGCAGCGGACCTCCCTGCCCCCCACCAGAGATCCGCTGCCCTTCCCCTCACCCCAGAGAATGGCTTTACTCTCCCCCCCCCCCCCCACAATGATCTGGCTCATTCCCCTTACAATGATCTAGCCTCACTCTCTGCCCCCCAAAGAATGGTCTGACCTCACTCCCGCTCCCTGCAGAGAAACATTGACTCGCCTTCCTCCCCCACCACCAGACAACAATCAGCCCACTCCCCCCCACCACACAACGATCAGCCCTCACCCCCACCACCAACGATCGGTCCTCCCCCACCACCAGACAATGATGTGACCCCTCCTCCCCCTCCAATCAGAGAATGATCTGACCTGCTTCCCCCCCACCCCACCCCTGCCAGCGAGTGGATGACCTGGGTCAGAGAGCCATTGCAGCCTCTGAACCTGTTTTGGAAGTTCTCCCGCAAAATAAAAATCGGCTTCGGAATTTTATTTTGCAGGTCGCTTACAGCGCGGATCCGGTACAGACCAGAAGAAGATAAAGTGGGATTTGGTGGGAGAGTTGGGCACGCAGTTAATTAAATCAATTTAAATGTATGCTAATGCATTTAAGTTGTTAGACCGCCTAATTCGGGCATGGATTGGATCCGCATCCAAATGAGGTGTCAGTAAAGCTGCAATCTGCTCAGATTTGGGTGCAGATCGCATTAAAGGTCCAATGCCTGAGATTTGATCGTGAACTTTTAGTAAAATCAGACCCCAGGAGTGTTTCTTTTCCTCAGGTACTGCCCCCCTCTCCTTCTCATTACTTTCATCACCTCTCATCACAAAAGAAACCAACCCTTTCCCTCTATTTCTCTATAAACTACTGCCTTATCCCCAACTTCCCTTTAGAAAGGAAGGCTGTGAATTCATTGGAGAGAGTGTAGAAGAAGTTTACATGAATAATTCCAAGGAGGAGAAATTTCACTTATGAGGACAGATTGGAGAGGTTGGGTCTGTCCTCCTTGGAGACAAGAAGGCGAATAAAAGATTTGATAGTGACGTTCAAAATCATGAAAGGGCTGGACATAGTAAATGGGGAGAAAGTGTTCCATTTGTAAACAGATCAAGAACAATAGGGCAAAGATTTAGATTGTTTTGCAAAAAAAGCAAATGTGATGAGAATAAGTTATTTCCCATAATAAATGGTTTGGGTCTGGAATACCCTGCCGGGAAGTATAGTGAAGCAAGTTCAATTGAGGCATTCAGGAGGCCATTAAATAATTACTTGAATAGAAACCATGTGCAGGGTTACGGAGAAAAGGCAGGAGAATAGCATAAAGTTACAATGCTCATTTAGATAGCTAGTATATACATGATGGGCCAAATGGTTTCCCTCTGTACTGTAACAATTCTGTGATACTGTCCAAATTCCTTGAACTTTTCACTGCCTTGTAAACTTCTGGACATCCACACCATTACCAGCTATTTTACCCTTCGTAACATCACTCAACTTTGACCTTGCCACACTTTATCTGTTGAAACTCAGATCCATGCCTTTAATACCTCTAGGCTTGATTATTCCCATGTTGACCACTTACTGTTATTCAAAAGTCTGTTAACCATATCCTAACATGTATCAAGTCCCACTCTTCTCTATGATCTCTAATCTGCAATGTCTCCCAGTAAAATGATGCTTCATTATTAACATTTTCATCCTTGTTTTCAAATTGCTTCATGGCCTTACCCCTCCCTATCTCTATAATCTCTTCCAATTCAACAATCCGTCTATACCTTTACACTCTACAAGTTCTGGTCTCTGCAGCATTCTCAATTGTAATCACTGCATCGTTGGCGTATCTTCAGTTCATACGTCCTAAACCTTGGAATGCTCTCCCTGCATTTCCTGGCTCTCTTCCTTTCTTTAATTTTCACCTTAAAACCTATCTCCTTGACCAAGCTTTTGTTCACCTAATACCTCCTTATGTAAGTTCGACTTAAATTTTCTGTTTTGATAGTCCAAGAAAGGACTGCTTGACTTCAGAGGCTAATTTCCAGTTCCACTGGAAAATCCCATCTTTAGGATCTAATTACATTCCATAATGCTCCTTTGAATTTTGTGATGTTCTACTTTGTTAAAGATGCTTCATAAATGCAAGCTGTTATTTTATTCTAGGGACATACATAAAGACCTCCGCCAACTATGGCAAGATCTGCAAGACATAACAGGCTACAAGATGAAGGCATATAAAATTGCCAACTCCAACGCACTCCTCCCTGATGAGCTCAATGCATTCTACACCCATTTTGAGCAAAAGATCAGCAGGAGCATGCTCTCCACCTTGAATGAACCTACATGTAGGGTCACCAATGCAGATGGCAGAGCAGATTTCTCAAAGGTCAACCCACAGAAAGTGATTGGCCCTGATAAGGTATCCGGATGAGCCCTCAGATCCTGTGCGGAACAGTTGGCAAGAGTATTCGCAGACATCTTCAAACTCTCTTTATAACAATCAGAAGTTTTTATCTGCTTCAAGAAGATGACCATCATCCCAGTACTTAAGAAAGACCAAGTAGCATGTCCTAATAACTATCGGCTGGTGGCTCTGACATCCATCATTATGAAGTGCTTTGAAACGCTAGTCATGGCACAGATCAATTCCAGCCTCCCGACTACCTGGATCCACTACAGTTTGTCTATCTACAACAGATCCACAGCAATCGCCATCTCCCTGGCCCTGCACTCAACCCCGGAACATCTAGATAACTAGGACACCCATGTCAGACTCCTGTATATTGACTACAGCTCAGTCTTCAACACCATTATTCCCACGAAACTCATCTCCAAACTCCATGGCCTGGGCCTCAGCATCTTCCTCTGTGACTGGATTCTGAACTTCCTAATTCACAGACCACAATCAGTAAGGATAGGCAACAACACCTTGTTCAAGATCATTCTCAACGCTGGTGCCCCACAAGGCTGCATTCTCAGCCTCCTACTAAACTCTTTATGCACCTATGACTGTGTGGCCAAACTCCCCTCCAATTCAATTTTCAAGTTTGCTGACAATGCCACCGTAGTGGATAGATCTCAAACAATGATGAGACAGAGTACAGGAATAAGATAGAGAACATAGTGAACTGGTATGCGGCAACAATAATTTCTCTGTCTCAAAGTCAACAAAACAAAGGAGATTGTCATTGAAGCATAAAGGAGAACATGCCCCTGTCTACACCAATGGGACGAAGTAGAAAGTTTCGAGAGCTTCAGGTTTTAAGTGTCCAGATCACCAACAACCTGTCCTGGTCCCCCCATGCCGATACTAGAGTTGAGAAAGCCCATCAATGTCTCTACTTTCTCAGAAAACTAAGGAAATTTGTCACATCAGCTATGACTCTCACCAACTTTTACAGATGCACTATCGAAAGTATTCTTTCTGGCTATATCACAGTTTGTTTTGGCTCCTGCTCTGCCCACGACCACAAGGAATTACAAATGGTCATGTATGTAGCCCAATCCATCACTCAAACTAGCCTCCTATCCATTGACTCTGTCTACATTTCCGGCTCCTTAGCAAAGCAGCCAGCATAATTAAGGACCCCACGCTCATAGACATTCTCTTTTCCACCTTCTTCCATTAGGGAAAAGATACAGAAGTCTGAGGTCATGTACCAACTGCCTTAAGAACAGCTTCTTCCAGTTGCTGTTAGACTTTTAAATGGACTTAGCCTGCATTAAGTTGAGCTTTCTCTACATTCTACCCATGACTGTAATGCCACATTTTGCACTCTCTCTTTTCCTTCTCTATGAACGGTGTGCTTTATCTGTACAGCACAGAAGAAACAATACTTTTCACTGTATGTGAATACATGAGACAATAATAAATCAAATCAAATCAAAAGAAGCAAGACTTTTGCATTTGCCATTTGCATTTGTTTTACTATTCAGTGAGATTATGGCTGATCTGTAATTTAACTCCATCCGCTGGCCATAGCTCCATATCCCGTAATACCCTTGCCTAACAAAAGCCGATCTATAACAGACTTGGAGGGCGATTCTCAGCAAAGCAGGTCAGGAAGTTCAAGCAGCTTCTCGCTGAGTGCAATGGCCTATGTGAGTCTCCAGCCGCCGGATTTCCGGCACTGTCAGCTCCACATCAGAAATCAGTGCATAAATTATTATATTGAGAATCCACATATAATTAGTGGAGCAGGGAGTGAAATCTCTGGGCCTGTTGGAGTATCCAACCCAGCCAGGAGTGTTTTACTCCAGCGGGATTTACAATAACTCCCTACCAGTGGGAAGCTGGTGGCTCAACCCCACTGGAGTGAGGAGGGTTGGGGGGGCATCAAAGTCCTCGGAGGATTGGGGTAAGGGTGAGTGCCCTGTAGGAGCATTTTGGGAGGCCAAAAGGACTCGTAGAGACTAATTTTGTTTGAAGACATATTTGACACATATGCTACACCCCTCCAGCCTATGCTTAAAATTGCACGTTTAATTGTTTCCATAAATCTGCCTTAATAAACAAACATAGGCACAAGTTTCAGAACGGTTTGCTAAAATAGTTACCTTTCTTACAGATCCCAAGTGGAACTTAACATGCAATATAGAGATATCTGCAGCTCAAAAATTTTAAAACTTCCACTTGCAAATTCTTAAAGAGGCAGAGCTAAAAATTTCTGTCAAATCAAAAAATAAAAATAAAATTCATTATCTCCAATGTGTATAAATTCTTAATTACCAAATTAGGAACAAAAAATGGTGAAATCACTGCCAGTTAAAAGCAGAAAAGATAAAACAAAGATGCCATCACAATTTCTTCAGACTAAGACAAAGGAAAAAGCGTATGGCTCCCTTAAATCACAGTTTGAACTCAAGATTATTTGAAGTTCAAATTGGTTGTTTTCAAACTTCAAGTTATATGTTCTGAATTTGAAATTTCAGTTTTCACTGATTGTGTTCAAAGTAACTTTCCACACATAAATATTACATGTGTATGTGCAAGAGCTCTTATTAAACTACCTTCTATCCTATAAGTCTTGAGAACAACTGTGGCCATCGATTATACTCAAGATTAAGGAATTTCAAAATCTTATCTTATTTCATTTACATTTTAATCCAACCCAACTCCCATTTGATTTTAAACTCTGTACCAAACCTATTATTGTAAAATCTTAATTAGGGAAAAAACACTAAAGCTTTAAAACAGACAACGTAATGCAAATATCCACACAAATACTTTGTTAAACACACACATAAACACAAATAGATGCTTTTAATCATTCATTGCACAGCACTTTCCTTTCATTTGATCTCAACATTCTAAACTGGAACAAAAATTGATTAAGACAGTAGCCTTCATTCTTCTTTCTTCCAAACTATAATCAAGCTCCAAAAACAAGAGTAAATTCAAGAACTTTTGAACTTAAATTTTAACAGATTTAGCACTTCCCCTTAAAGCTAAACTAAAGTGTAAAGCATGGCATTTACTGCCTGCAGCGTATACAAAAACCAACAATGGCTTTGACAGCTCCTGTCCTCAATCTAATGCAACAACAACCATCTGCCAAAATACACTCAAATTATCAAATCAGCTTCAGATTTTCTCAATTTTCTTTTGCATTTGGCCAGTTAATTCACAATATCCCCCTGGTAAGGGGAGAGAATATAGTATCTTTCTCTCTCTCAATTCTGTAACACACACAATGCACACTACCTTCCTGATGTTAAAAGCAAAGGGCCTCTTTCAAGTTCTTTTTGGGATTCGTGAGGGTTTGAGCTTCTGCTCCTTACTACACATGGTTTGCCCAAGCCACCGAGTTTTTTGCTCAACTTTGGAGATTCTGAGTCACATCTTTTAAAATAATTTTCTTTATTAATTGCCTGTACTTGTATTAAACTGTCTTCGGGTTCTTCCCTAAAAGTCTCTGGACCAGCTAACATTAGTATATTGCGTGGCTCTCACCCTGTAGTGTCCTATGGCTGCACAGTGTGCTTTTAGTTTTGCGCTCTGCTACTCAGAGAGTTGCAGAAATCTGCCTTTTTCCCCCGGTATTTAGCACATCCTTAGATGGGTTGTACACATTCTTTGCACACTACTACTCATGGTAGCACAACAGTCTCGCTACCTTTGCTCTACCCCTACTCCTTCCCCTCACACAGCGTTCTTTGCACACTGCTACTCAGTGTGGCTCAAAAGTCTATTTTTGCATCCTCCCCCGCATTTGCACAAATTCACACATGAATTACTGCTTTCTGTAACTCCCTTATTTTTGTGCGGGTCACTCAACTTATGGCTCCAACAGCCTGACAAGTAACTCCTCTAACTAATGGGTGGTAAATGAAATCATACTCACCTGAAATTGGAGGCATGTATTGCTGCAAGAATTTGGTGAATGACCCTGCTCACAGGGCCAATTCTGTAGGAGTTTTTTGGGAGACCAAGTATAAAAGACTCACAGAGACAGTAATCCTGGTTGAAGACATATTTTATTGCCCAGGCCTGGTCCACAAATATGGGAGAATATTTTTAAATTGCATTGCTATTGGTGTTACAATTATTTGATTTTCAAAAGTCATTTGCCTACCCACTCTGCTCATCTTGTCAAATGGGAGCCAATCATCATTAGTATGGATCATTCATCTAGGCCAATAACACTCTACTCTCTGATGGCATGGAAATACATAAATTAAATTCTTTCCCTCATCTCTTAACAACTCTTTATTGGAAAGCTGTATTGCCCAATCCATTCTCCTGCCTGGGATTGCAGTGTCTGGGACCACACTGATAAGAGGATTCCTTTGTTTCTCACAAAAACTGTGTGGTTTTCAAATAATGTGGTTCTTTGTACTTAGTTATATCCCATCATGCTTAGAGCTGTGTAATTGGCCACGGTGTATGCTTTGAAACAGAATATAATATGTTTTCACAAATACATATTTAAATCCTCTGACATGGTTATATGTGTTTCTATGCTAACAGTACCTTTGTAATTCCAGGTGCTTTGTACTATCAATATATTATGTTCAGTTTAAATTAACATATTCTGATCTGTCTTTTTAGTTCTAGATTATCCTAAAACCCCGCTGACATGTCCCTGTGCATTGCCAGCTTAGCAGTGCCAGCCTGGCCCCCTGGCACTACCCAAGGGAGCACCATGGCACTGCCCACCCACAGAGCGTGGAACCTATTGGGGATGGAGCTTCTGAGGGGTAATTGCTTAGGATAGGGAGTTCCGCTGCCACTCTGCATTCAGTCTTGATGACAGAGGTAGGGAGACGAGTATTGGTATGTGAGGAGATGGGGGAAACAGGGAGGGCAGTGCTGTGAGGTCACTAGCCAGCGGTTGGGAGGCAGGTACTGCGGGGCTATAGGTATCCACTGATCTCAGCACTGATTGATTGGTGCATGTGCAGTGGCCTGCTCAGTGCTATGCTGCTGGTCTGTCTAGCGGGAATAGACCCCACCCACAGATTTTCAGCATGACTCATGCTTGAGCACTCTGCAGTGCATCGAGCATGGGAGATTCGTTTTGAAAATCCTGCTGAAAAAAGCAGAGGGATTTACTCCAGTCAGTGCACAAGTTCGGTACTTAGAATTTTTTGGGGGAGAATCCCACCTCTGGTCTCAACAGCACTTTGGGACAGAGAGACCCATATTTCCATCACCCTCTGTATGAAGGTGTCACCCATGAACAGCATGGCTCTTATTTTAATGCAATTTGTTCTGGATTATCCCAATAGATGAAAGAGGTTCTTTCGACCTATTCTATCAAACTGTAAGATCATAACTAAATGGCATGGTGGCACAGTGGTTAGCACTGCTGCTTCACAGTGCCATGGATCAGCATTCAATTCATGGCTTGAATCGCTGTCAGTGTGATGTTTGCACCTTCTTCCTCTGTCTGCGTGGGTTTCCTCTGGGTACTCTAGTTTCCTCCCACAGTCCGAAAATTCTGGGTTAGGCAAACTGGCTGTGCTGAATTATCCCGTAGTATCAGGGGGATGAGCTAGGATTACTGTATGGGATTATGGGGCTAGGGCTTTGGTGGGATTGTGGTTGTTGCAGACTCAATGGGCTGTGTGGCTTCCTTCTGCACTGTTGTATTCTATGATCTATGATATGAAATAGGAGAATGAGCAGATCATTGAGCCCTTTGAGCCTGATCCCCCATTGAACAATATTTAATTGTGATCATAGTGCCTCTTCGTTGTTTGCCACACATAACTGTTGACCCTCTTACTGATCAAAAATCTGTTTAACACAGCCTTGAAAATAACCCTGCTTCTGCTACTCTCTTAAGGAAGAGAAATTCTTCAGATCTATCTCATCTTTAAACTAATGTAAGCATCTCCTTAATGAGATGAATAACCACTGTCTGGAAGATTGTACAATTGCAGCATTTTTCTATCCCCTTGTATTTTAGCCCCTTGAGATGAAGCCTCTTACATCACTTTTTCTAACTGCCTTGGTTTTATTTTAGTGATTTCTGTATATGGATTTATAAATTTCTCTGCTCTTTGATGGCTCCTAATTTCTCAATATTAAAAAACAGTTCAGAATTATCTTTTGTTAAGTTGAAAAATGCAAACTTTTAGTGTTCCACATTGAATTCCATTTGCTAGAGTTTCACTGATTTGCCTCATCCCTCTGTAACATTTTGGTTCCATCTAAAATACTTAATACGCCACCTAACTTTGCCTCAGTGGCAAATTTGGATATAAATCTGTCTATTGTTTCATCTAAGACCATTCATGAATAAACTGAAAAGCTGAGCTTCCATGAGAACATGATGTACTCTAATTTAGCAGGGAGTTGTGAAGACTTTGCTCTTTATCCAAAATGGCACCAGGATCTTGGACCTGGAAACCCCATCCCCATATCTGGCATAAACCATTTCACCAGTGGAACGGGGAATGGGGGCAGGACAGATTTCATACATGCTGTACCTGTTTTGCAGGACCGGCAGCACATTTAAAAGTTGACTGCAATTGAAAGTAGTTTTCATTGTTACCATTTCCAACCACATGACTTTCAACGTTCTGCAAAAGTTGGAAAGCTATCAGAAGGTCTTTGGAGAAATTAACATATCTAGAGTGCAGGAAGACTTTAATGAAGTGTCATAGAAGGTCGACCAGCAAAATTACAGGGGAAGACTGACACACAAGGGTGTTGGAGTTTGGGGCCTGTGACCTTGGAAGAGCATATCCCTTTGAACCTCTTGACTCGGATATACAGGTGGGTGGAAGGAGAGCGTGTTTCATAAAGGGACAAGTACATTTCATGCAAAACTAACTGTTGAAATATGGATGTGTTAAGAACACCACAGAGAAAACCATCTTTGCAGCTTCCTTATTTTAAATACAACGTTCTCACTTGGTCTATGTATTCCTCACTCTTGTTACATTTAAAAAGTCACAAATCCCTGATACCCAAAACAAATTCTACTTTCTAAAATTCCAGTCAAAACCCCCAGTTTGTTTAGAAATCCCACAAACAACAAAGAACAGTATAGCACAGGAACAGGCCAATCACGTTGCCCTGTCTAGATCATTTGCCTATACCCCTCTATTCCATCCTGCTAAGTCTTAAATGCCACTAATGTGTCTACCTCAAAACCACCTTACTTGGCAGTGCATTCCAGGCCCCCATCATCCTCTGTGTAAAAAACCTCCCACATATCTCCCCCATTACCTTAAACTTGTGCCTCCTTGTAATTATCATTTCAGCACTAGGAAAAAGCTCCCAACTCTTCACCTTATCTATGCTTTTATAATTTTATAAACTTCTATCAGGTTGCCCTTCAGCCTCCATCTTTTCAGGGAACACAATCCCAATTTTCCAGCCTATCCACATCCTGCTGCATTCTCTGACAATCTTCATCATTATCTGCAATTCTGCCAATCTTATTATCATCTGCAAACTTGTTAATCAGACCAGCTACTTTTCCTTCCAAGTCATTTATATATATTACAAACAACAGAGGTCCCGGCACTGATTCCTACAAAACACCACTAATTACAGACCTCCATTCGGAAAAAAACATCCTTCCACTTCTACCCTCTGTCAACTATAACCAAGCCAGTTCTGAATCCATCTAGATAGTACATCTTTGGTCATGTGTTATTTAACCTTTTGCACCAGCCTGCCATGAGGGACCTTGTCAAATGCTTTACTAAAGTCTATGTAGACAACATCCATGGCCCTTCCTTTAGGGGCAGCAGCGTTCTCAGTGGTTAGCACTGCTGCTGCACAGCACCAGGGACCCAGATTTAATTCACAGCTTGGTTCACTATCTGTGTGGAGTTTGCACATTCTTCCCTAGGTGGGTTTCCTCCAGGTGCTCCAATTTCCTCCCATATTCTGAAAGACATGCTGGTTAGAAGCATTGACCTGAACAGGTGCCAGACTGTAACTTCACTGTAACTTCACTTCAGTGTTAATGTAAACATTACTTACAAGCTAATAAATAAACTTTGTCAATCATTTTTGACACTTCCTCAAAAAACTCAATCAAATTAGTGAGACATGACTTCCCTTGTACAAAACATGCTGTCTGTCACTAATAATACGACTCAATTCCAAATGTGTATAAATCCTATCTCTAAGAATCTTCTCCAACAATGTCACTGACATCAAATTAACTGGCCTATAATTACCTAGGTTATCCTTGCTATTCACCTTAAATAATGGAACAACATTGACTATCCTCCAATCCTCTGGGACCTCACCTGTGGCCAACAAAGGAACAAAGATTTTTGTTAAAGGCCCAGCAATTTTCTCTCTTATCTCCCTCAGTGATCTGGAATAGGTGCCATCTGGGTCTGGGGATTTGCCTATTTTAAAGCATTTTAATACACCTAACACTTACTCCCTCGTAATGATAACTTGATCTAGAGGATTTACATACCTCCCAAGACAACATCAATTAACATATGAATATCCTTTCTGAATACAGATGCAAAGTAATGATTAAGGATCTCACCCACTCCCTTTGGTTCTACATATAATTTCCCTCCTTTGTCCTTGAGTAAACCAATTATCTCTCTAGCTACCCTCTTGTTTTTAATACATATATATAAAACGCCTTGGCATTCTTCTTAATTCTGCCAAGGACATTTTATGACCCCCTAACTCCCTGTTTGAATTTCTTGTACTCTTCAAGTGCTTCATCTGTTTTTAGTTGTCTAGACCTTACGTATGCATCCTTTCTCTTTTTGACTAGACACGCAATTTCTCTGGTCATCTGCGGTTCCCGAATTCTGCCTTTCCTGTCCTTCCTTTTCACAGGCACATTCCTGTCCTGCAGTGTGATCAACCACTTCTTAAAAGATTTCCACATGCCAGATGTGGATTTACCCTTAAACAGCGTCTCCCAAATAAATTCTGCCCAATCGGGTTGTAGTTAGCCTCCCCCCAATTCAGCACCTTAACCCAAGGACAGCACTGAAGTTACCTGTGAAAGTGTCTCTTAAATCCCGAACAATAATTTGGAACATGGTTCTAGATGGTACATATTTGTTTGTACATATTTGCTCACATGTACATACATGTGAGGAACCAATAGCCATTGTATAAACAATTAGTAAAGAGCACTTATTGAAGTAAAAACACATGACAAGAAAGACTAAATTACACTATGAGGCTCAAGTATATTAATTAAAAATAACTTTTTATTTCCAAAATGCACCCACATTCCCTGAAATCACCGAGATACCCCTTTTCCCAAACTCCAGTAATTCTTTCACTTTAGTAATTCTATAAGTCAAGTGCAGCTAATAGTAACCACACAGTGCAGCTTAGATGACCAAATCTGAGTACATGTCTTTTCCTGGTACAGTGAAGGCACCAATTTTAAATCCAACCGATTTATTTGATAGTAAAATTGCGAGCTTTCGGCACTCTGTGTCTTTGTCAGGCAAATGCAGTGTTCTGGTCTGCAATAGCACACATCAGCACAGACAGTCACAGATTGCTGATTAGAATGTGAATCCTTACATCTAACCTGCTATTCAAGTGTTCAAGTGGCTAACAATGTGTGTGAAGGGAATCCTGAGCATTGGTTAGAGACTTGTGTATTTTCTCCAGACAGCACAGTGAAGGCACACCAGAGGAGAACATCTGCAATCTGCTGTGGCTGTAAATGTTAGATGGAACAAGCCTCTATCTGTTGGATGGAAAACTAACCTGCCTCCCCAATGAGGGTGCTAGTAATTATATTGTTCAATTTCTTTGATGCTCCACTCTGTGAATTAGGCTGCATTCATCCGCCAAATTCCTTGCCTTTAAAAGTTATCATTTGTAGAGCTCCACTAATCTCTGTTAAACGTTTTTTCTGATGAGGAAGTTTGCACCTCATTTCTCTCATTGTCTGCTAATCTTGTTACTTGCTTGTTATTTTGTTTTCATCTCAATGTTCGACTTTTAATCTTGTTAACTCCCCAAATTCTTAATAGATGGAACCATTGTATATCCGGGCCATAGGGACATCTGAGTGGGAATAGTGTGTCGCCAGAGGAAAGGAACAAGCATTTCAGGTACTGCAGCATGCACCATACAAGAGTAGCAAGGCTACAAGGTATTACCCCAAGTTATATGTATATCAACTGTGAAGATTATATCTGAATATGACAGAAGATCAGTGCAGAAAAAGGCTAAGATTATCCTGTGAAATGGTTACACAAATATGTGCTAAGGTGCAACAAGATCTGACACAACAGATCCAATACACTATCTGCAGCAATTAAAAAACATTCATGCTACCAACTTGCTCCAAGGTCTGCTCTAGATCTCAGCAGCATTTCTCACCAGTTGTCTTTAGGTGCATCCAGACTGCACTGATGGGAGAAGTACATAAACATCTTAATATATATGATGAAGGAGACACAGAGAGCCAAGGGATTTACAGAAATTGCAGGCTCCTGAACTGTAATCTGCATCCACATTAACATAAGGGCACCAAGTAATCAACCGGAGACTTCCATTAACAGGTAACCCTTCCAATTCCAGAATGGAGAGGTAATGTGTGACCACACAAAGGTGTTCCTGAGCATATCTGCAGAGTATCCTGGAAATTGCTAAGATTCTTTGATATTGAGGAATTCACAGCACCCTCAGCTTTTTGGACGCCAACATATTTCAGTAGTTTGCTTTTGGGTGACAAGGGGTAGCCTATGGAAGTGGCTAATGACCTTTTAGGTGACTGCATATGGAGTCTGAAAGGTAGTACAACAACAGCCATCTATTGCCCCACAACACAAAATTACAAAATTGAATAGGGCTAACAGGCATCTTAATGATGCACTTTAGATGTCTTGGCTGTTCTGGAGGATCACCACAGTATTCGCCTGCAAGGTTCTCCAGAATAATTGTTGTGAGCTGCATGCTACTCAATATAGTGCAGCAAAAAGTTCCTACAACCAGAAGGCAGCACTATAATTCTGACATCTGACAGGGGGATAAAGAGGAAGATGATGAGGTGGAGGCTCATGTGCAAGGCAATGGAGAATACATAGAGGAGGAGGAAGAGAGTGACAATGGGAGACTATCTGAGTGATAGGCCCATGTATCCCTGATAGTTTCCTTACAGGAACAGTTAATTGCCAGATGTCTCTTAATAGAGAATAGATTCTCCAAACTTTTGATATGTCTGTAAATACATCAGCTAATCCCTAATGAATAGCTTCCACACTCTTTAACAGGGAAGCCACATTTCTCCAGTAAGTTCCAATAGCCAACAAGAGAGAAAACCAACAGCACATACTGAAATCAGTGTCACCAACATGACCAAAAGCATAACCGTTCAATATAGCGCACGAATATACTTTGAGAATTCCTTCATAACCTGGACTGCACACATATGTTAAAGGCTATCAAAGTGCCTGAGGAAATCCACCTTGTGCTGAATCAAACCATACGACCTGTGCCAAGAGTGCCAGTAGAAAGACTGACTTGAGACCCATGATTTTCATTGGGACATTAGTGCAGTGGTAGTTCATTTGACCCATCTATCATTCAGTTAGATCATAGCCAATGACATACTTCAACACCTTATTTCTGCACTATTCCAATATTTCTTAATGTTATCAGTATCCAGAAATTAATTAATTTCCATCTTAAACATGCTCAATGGTTGAGTATTCACAACCTTCTTGGGTAGAGAATTCCAAAGATTCACCAAGTGATTCCAAGTGAAGAAATTCCTGCTCATCTCAGTCTTAAATAGCCTGCTCTTTATTCAGCGACTGTGGTCCCTGGTTCTAGCCTCACTAGCCAGGGGAAGCACCATACCCAAACCTATCCTGTCTGTCCCTGCAAGAATTTTGTACATTTCAAGAGGATGATCTCTCATTCACTGAAACTCTATAGAATGCAGACAGTTTCTTTAATCTCTCCTTGTATGACAATCCCAGAGATTAGTCTGGTGCACCTCTGCCGCACACTCTTGATGACAAGAATGTTCTTCTTGAGGCATGGAGACCAAAACTGTCCACAGTACACCAAGTACAGATCACCAATTGTAGCAATATGTTATATTGCTATACAATTATATACAATTGTAGCAATACATCTTTACTCCTGTATTCAAATTCTTTTGTGATGGAGGCCAACATATCAGTTACCTTCCTAATTGCTTGCTGCACTTTCTGCTAGCTCTTGGTGTCTCGTGAACAAGGACACTCAGGTCCCTTTGGACATCAATACTTCCCAACCTCCTATTTAAAGAATATTCTGCTTTTCTAGTTTATTCTACCAAAGTGGAGAAATTTGCAATTATATTCTATCTGTCATGTTCTCACCTGTACATTCACTAAGCTGTACAAGTCTCCATGAAGCTCCTTGTATCATCCTCACAATTTATATTCCCACATCATTTTGTGGCATCTGCAAATTTAGAAATGATTTTGTCCCCACATTTAAATCGTTTATATATGTGACCAGCTGTGATTCCAGAACTGATCTTTGCAGTACCCCACTAATAACAGCCTCTTCAGAATGGCCCATCTATTTGTATTCTCTGTTTTCAATCTGTTAGCCAAATCTCAAACCAAAACAGTACATTACCACCAATCCCATGTCCTCTAATTTTATTTACTAACCTCTTGTGTGGGAAACATACAAAAACCTTTTTGAAAATCCAATACACCACATCCACTTGTTTTTCGTTATCTACACAACAGTTAACATTTAAAACTCCAGCAGGTTCATCAAACATAATCTCACTTTCATAAATCCATGTTAACTCTGCCCAGTTACATCATCATTTTTTAAGTGTCTAGTTATCACATCCTCCATAACAAATTCTAGTATTGATATCAAACTAACAGGTCTGTAATTCTCCATCTTCCCTCTCTCACTCAAATATGATTGTATGTGCCAACAATACTGTAGCAACTACACATTGTACAACATGATGCTACACTGTACTTTTCATTCCTTCAGCTACCTTCCACACTGCATCCACCACCACCATTCAGCGTCGAAGTGTGTGTATCTGCAGATTGCATTGGTGCCAAAGACATCAGTTTCTGTGGACCCATGGCTATTGAGGAGGCAAAGATTTCATGTCTAGTGGCAAACCAACACACGCAAGCTTCCCTGGAGCATACAGGGCATTGTGACATGTAGGGAAACCACTTTAGTCATGATGCAACTGTGCAGGATGACTGCCTTCGATAAAGTATTTGTGCTTGAAATGTACCTGATAATCAAAAACAATCACTGACACATGAGAAATGCTGTTAGAAAAACTTCAATCCTTTGGTCTAAAATTACCTTATCTGAAGTCTGAATAAAGAAAGAGCTTTTTACTGATGGAATGCCTGATAGACCCTTCTTCCCGATGGTATCAGTGAGAGATGATTTCAGAATGCAAGTTTCAATCCTGCTGGTAAGAACATCATCCATTCTGTAAATATTCTCAGTGAGGATATTAGTGTGCAAAAACAGACCAAAACAATTATGATGTTAACAAAGTGAAATTAAGGCAGACCAGCAGGGTAAGTATGTGCATTACAGGAATAGATTCTGGATGAGATTGTGGTCAGTACAAACTCAATGGGCCAAATGGCCTCCTTCTGGACTATAGGGATTCTATGATTCTAAATCATAGTGAACCCATCAGTGTTGAGATGACATAAAATATAATTTGCGATCATTCACATGTGATGACTCTGTATTGCCTTGATTGAAATGGAGACAGGCTGCTTACCTGTCATGCCATATGGCAGTAAGGAATGTGGTGGCCAACCTTGTTGTGTAGAGTACCACTGGGGATCTATTTTAGACTAATGCCTCCACATCTACACAGGGGTAGCCTTTGTCACCAAGACAAGGCAGATGACAACTACGGCAGTGGGGCTGCAGAGTTAGAAGAAAATAAGGGTGTTGAGATGCTCTTAGAACCTTTACCTTCCCTCATTAATCTCCACAGCCCTAGGTTGGCCTTTAGGTGGATTAAGTGTGCCTGCCTCTTGGGGGGCAGCAGTCAGCCATTTCAACAATCTCTGTGCTACAATGTGAACATTTTGTTAAGAGAACACAATTCCTTATATATTCTGGGTATTCATTCTCTGACTGAGCTTCTCCGAACTACTGGGTGCACTTTGTTCCCCTTGTAGAGAGTTATGTTGCTCTTGCATTCACACTGAGAAATACTATACACATCTCTCTATCATATTGGCCATCATTTCACAATTGGCCCTCATGCAATTGAGCCTGACACAAGGTACCAATGATAGATCCTCTACTCACAGTGCTTAAACTCACAGGAATGCTACTAAATGTCCACACATTTGCTGCTGATATTCCAAAGACTGTGTCCCACAAAGAAGCCACTCCTCAATGCCTATAGGAGTATCATTATGACTCGCCTCAGAGGGGGCTGCACACTGATGTCTCTGACTAAGACATCCCCTCCTGCATTTGATGTGGTGTCTTTCACCTTATGCTACATCTTTCCAATGTGCTATACTCATCTAATTATTTTTGGGAAGTCATCGAAGCTTTTCAATGTAGATCCTGAAGACAACACTCCTCACTCCTGGAAGTCTTGAACCTCTGAAACCTCTCTCCCTCCCAGCAGACAGAGTGTTTGATAATTCACCTGGCAGTTCTTTAGCGACAGTCCTTATGTTGATCTCTTTCACACATACTGGCAGGGTGCCTTCTGAGAATTAGATCTTTGCCTTTGACCCATTTCAGAGAAAATTCTTCTTCCAACAATTTGGAAACATAATAAGACAGAAGGGAATGGAAGCTCCCATTAGGGGACTTTAAATAAACTTCTTCTTTGTTTGTTGGAAATTTCAACCTGGGAGTGAATGTATTTATGGTAGGATCTGTTAATTCAGTGAAAAATCCATTGATGAGGTTACATGATTTTCATGTTAAAATTGACTTCTAGGCGGCCTTTGATAAAGTGCCAGACTACGGATTTGTGGGCAAAGTTATAGTTCATGGAATAAAAGGGACGGTAGCAACATGAATATAAAATTGGCTGAATGACAGGAAAGAGGGGGTGGATAGTGGTTAATGGATGTTTTATGGACTGGAGGAAGCATTGTAGCTAAGTTCTCCAGGGATTGGTGTTGAGATCCTTGTTTGTTCTGTGGTTAGTGTAGAACTTCAAAAGGACGTAGACAGGCTAGTAGAATGGATAGACAGGTGGCAGATAAAATGTAATGCAGAGAAATGTGAAGTGATTCATTTTGGTGGGAAGAATGCATGGAGATAATATAAGCTAAAGGGGATAATTCAAAAGGGGTGCAGGAGCATGAGGGCCTGGATGTATGTGTGCATAGGTTATTGAATGTGGCAAGATAGGTTAAGAGAATGGTTAATAAAGCATAGAGCATCCTAAGCTTTCTTAACAATGGCATAGAGTGTAAAATCAAGGAATCCATTTTAAATTTATATTGGAGACTGGTTTGGCCTAAACTAGGGTTTTGTGTCCAGTTCTGGGGCAGCATGGTAGCACAACGGTTAGCACTGCTACTTCACAGCTCTAGGGACCTGGGTTCAATTCCCGGCTTGGGTCACTGTCTGTGTGGAGTTTGCACATTCTCTTTGTGTCTGCATGGATTTCCTCCAGATGCTCTGGTTTCACTCCACAGTCCAAAGATATGCGGGTTAGGTTGATTGATCATGCTAAAATTGTCCTTTAGAGTCCTGAGATGTGCAGGTTAGGGGAATGAATGGGTAAAATATATCGGGATAAGGGGGTAGAGCCTGGGTAGGATTGTGGTTGGTACAGACTCGATGGGCCAAATGATCTCTTTCTGTACTGTAGGGTTTCTATGATTTCTATGATTTTCTGGGCGGCATATTGTGAAGGCATTTGAGAGTGTTCAGAAAAGATTCACCCAAATTGTCCCAGGGAGGAGGAATTTCAGTTACATAGATAGATTGGAGAGGTTGGGACTGCTTTCCCTGGAGAATAGAGGCTTGAGAGGAGATTTGATAAAGATATTCAAAATCATGAAAGGTCTGGATTGAGTCAATAGGGAAAAACCTTCCCCATTTGTGGATGGATTGAGAACAAGAAGGCACAAATTTAAGGTAAATGGCAAAAGAAGCAATGGTGACAATTTTATATAAGCATTGGTGACATTTTCATATCGATTCTTGGTTAGAATCTGGAAAGTGCTGCTAGAGAATGTAGTAGAGAAAGATTAACATTCAGGAGGAAATTGGATTATTATCTGAAACGAAAAAATGTGCTGGGTTGCCTGGGAGTAAATTGTTCATTTGGGGAACCAGTATGGACACAACTAATTGAATGGCAACCTGTGCTGTAATAATTCCGAGATTCTGATTAACAAAATTTGTCAGCCCAACATCACTTCTATCTGAATTTGTTTTTTTTTAATATAAGTACTTCAAGAATAGTTTCAGCTGCAATGGGTACGTTTTACATTGAAACAAAAATTCAGCCACACTAAACATACCCAGAGTTAAAATTAGGGCCACTGTTCATTTCAAATGGCCTCATTCTGTGCCATAAATTTTCTATGCAAGTACAAACAATGTTGTCCTCAACACTTTTTTTCAGATGACCCTTGTACAGTTTAGGCCAGTAGTTCATTGTTAGACTCTAACAATGAGATTCTAAAAGCCCTTGGAAGAAAGGAAAGGAAAAAGAAAAAAGGAAGAAGGATAGGACATGCATTTGCTTCATGCCTCACCATTTCATCACATTATCTGAACGTGCTTCACATTGCAAATTACTTCTATAGTGAATTTATTGTTCTGTAGGCAAACATTGCAGCCATTCTATACTGTCACATGGGAGATGAATAGCCAGTTAGTCTAATTTTTGTGACATTTTTGAGAAAAAATGTTGGCTGGGATCCAGAAAAGGTTTCTGCTTTTCATCAAGTAGTGCATTGGGATCACACACATTCATCTGAATAAACACATGGGAATTCAGTTAACATGTTTCTTTTAAATAGAGACATTTTAATCTGACAGCAGGTATAATACGACTACTGTTGTTTGTAAAATGCAGTATGCAGTCAGTGATGTTACAAGGTTGCCTACTTTTTCCTAATATTAAAAACATTGAGATTAAATTTGTCGTTAACAGGAGAGATAATAGACAGCCAGTGAACTTTTAAACTGTGGCTTAGCACAAAGCTGGAGTTAACATATATCTGCTACCCAATCTGAGATGTGGGAAAACAATTGTGGTGATGTGACATCTTTTGCTTTAGTGCACTTGGAAGTCAGATTAGTAGCCTAACTTCTGAGTTATTATACCACTTTCATGCCAATGCACACATGAAGCTACTTTACAGAGACACAAAGGGCCAGTGTATCTGCAGTATGATGCCGTACTGTAGATGCTGGTCTCATATCAGTGACTTTTACATGCTATGTACAGCTGGCAGGCTTAAGTTATACTGGCTTGCAATTAATTTATTATAAAGAGCATTGTGTGTGTGTTTTTGTATAATATGCAGACATCAATGTCCCAAGCAACTAGTTTTTAAAGAAAATATGAATTTTTCATTGTATATATATATATATATTTATTTAAGTTTATAAAGTTACTACTATGTTCTATGTACTCATTTGAATTCACATTTTTAATTTTGCTATTTTACTCTGGGCTTGGGTGCACTGTGTAGTTTGGAGAGAAACCTGCAGGTGGTGATGTTCCCATGGATCTGCTCCCTTTATTCTTCCAGAGCAGTGGTTCACAATGGGGTACTATGAAGACCCCCCCCACACCCCCCCCCCCCCCCCCCCCCCCCCGCGATGCGCCAGGAATAAAGAATTCAAAATGATTAAAAATTCATGAAACTAAATTAAAACTAACTTGCATTATCAGTTCTGTGGCTAGTATCTCCAAGACCCAGTGATTCTTGGCTTCTGCACTGGGGAGTCAGGAGGTGAGTTACTTGCCACACAATTCCTGGCCTTTGACTTGCTCTTGTTACCACAGTATTTATATTGCTGGTTCAATTAAGTTTTTGGGCAAAAGTAAAATCCAGGATGTTGATACTGAGGGATTTAGCACTATTAATGCTACTGAACGTCATGGGGAGATGGTTCATTTTTCTTTTATTGAAGATGGTGATTGTTTGACACTTGTTTCATGCCACTGTTACTTGCATTTATCAATCTAAGTGTGGAAATTGTTCAAACCTTGCTGCACAGGGACATGAACTGTTTCCGTACCTGAGGAAACATGGGCCATACTGAACATAGTCCAACCATCAGTGGACATCCCCATTTCTGATTTGATGTTGGAGGGAAAGTCATTGATGAAGCAGCTGAGGATGGAGATGAATGACCAAGACACTACTCTGAGAAACTCCTGGGGTTATGTCCTGGAGCTGAGATGATTGGCATTAACAAAAATAGCTATTTTCCTTTGTGCCAGGTGTGACTTCAACTAGTCTGTGTTCTGCAAGCACGTCCTCCCACTCGCTTTCATTTAAACCTCTATATATACTGCGCTAATCCTTTCTCCGCTACGTAGTTATAAAGCTTCCTCATCAAGGCATCTTTGCTACTTATCGCAACCATTATCGCGTTCTGTCTGGTTAAAAAACGTTCTCCAGAATTTTAGTTGGATTTATTGGTCACAATTTCATATTTAAAAAGACAAGTTTGGACTCCCCATTATGGAGACATTGGGTTGAAATTGGCTGCAGGGATCAAGAGCCGCATTTCAGGATCATCTGTACAATAAAAAAACATACATTACACACGATGGATATCCGAAATAAGAGCAAAAAATAAATTGAAACGTTTTTGTTTACCAGACCTGCTGAGTTTCTCCAGCATTTTCTGTTTTTAACTCGGGATCATGTGTTTGCTCAAGGCCAGCGCTGTCACAGTGTGATATTAGGTGGGATCTGGCTGAGCACTTTGTATGACATGACATTCAAAACCATAGGCCAGGTGCTGGTAAATGGGATGAGCTGGGAGGTTTAGGCGTTTCTTGCGTGTCAGTGTAAACTTGATGGACCGAAGGGCCTCCTCTGCACTGTATGATTTAATGATTCGATGATTCTGAGTCGCTCCCCTGTGCAGTCGCCGCTTTGGACAGAGGGCAATTTCCTCTCCCAAGCTCAGTTCAGGGTAGCGGGCAGCCGCTGGGAAGGCTGTCATTATTGAGACAGCGAAACGGAGCCAGCTGGAAACGTTAACATACGGAAAGCCACAGTGTTAGGTCCATAACGTGGAGAGGGCATCCTCCTGCACCAGCTTCCAGACTCAACGAGATTCGGAAAATTGAGTTTTAATCGGCTGCCTGCCTGCTTCCAGAGAACTGGATTCTGGTTCCTGCGGCAAATCATTCTTGACAAATTGGCCAGGAGGCGAGGCAGCATCAAGAACCTGTTCCGATGTGTAACTATGCCACTCCACCATCTCCTTAACCCCGTTTCCAAAACGGCCTGTAACTCTGTAGCAAAATTCAGCCCAATATTTCTGCATCTACCTTATCAGATCATCACAGCATAGGTCAATCCTTAGACCTCTCTTTTCCAGAGTGGAGTCTTATCCTGTTCAACCTTTCAGACTTGAACCCAGTTGAACTCCTGTGCAATGAATGGTAGTGAGTTAAAATTTCACTGGTATGACTGAAGGAATGGAATCTTATATTGTTCGTACATTTGATTTAATATATTTGTATTATATTGCATACGCATATTTACTAAAAAGTTCAGACCACGAATATGAATGGAAAGTTTAGCAATTTTTTGATACCAAGAACAATCATTTGGCCATGTTGAAGACATCGAATGGCCAGTTTAAGCAGAAGTGAATGTTAACATTGAATTATTAATGAAATGTTAGCCTAGACTGTATAGACTCACGCCATTTAGCCCACAATCCCAATGAGTTTACTAAGTTATATCTCAAGTTATCGCTATTGCATGTTGTGCTCAGTCTTCAAAAGTTTCTGCCGTTTTGGCAGCTAGTGATTCAAATTTTATTTATTTTAATTCATGTATTACCCGTGTCTAATTGCATTTCATTTGAGAATCAACTACATTGTTTTGGATCTGGAGTCATGTGTAATCTAACTCCACGCGCCTGAAATACTGTGGCAGATTTCCTACCCTCAAGGGCACTGAGAACCAGATGGGTTTTTACCATACGTGACCATTGTTTCATGGTCACAATTACTCTTTTGCTTAACCAAATTCAAATTTCACCATCTGCGGTGATGGGATTGGAAGCTAAACTCAGATCATTAACCTGGGCTCCTGGATCAAGAGAATATCACCACACCACTGCGTCCTGCGGCGATGCCTGGGTGTAATACCACCTGAAATACTATGGCGCAAGCATTCAACCATAGGAACTTCAGTAAAGATCTAGAAATCTTCCGCATGATCAGAACAGTGGATCTTCAAAATATTTCGCACACGTGAATGCTTGCGAAGTCATAAATAAAGATAAAGTTAATTTATTAGTCACAAGAAGGCTTACATGAATAGTGCGATGAAGCTACTGTGAAAATCACCTTGTCAGTACACTCGAGTGCCTGTTCCGGTACACTAAGGGGGAATTTAGCATGGCTAGCTCACTTCACCACACGCCTTTCGGACTGTGGGAGGAAACTGGAGCACCCGAACGAAACCCACATAGATACAGAGAGAATGTGCAGATTCCGCACAGTGACCCAAGCTGTAAGGCAGCAGTGCTAACCACTATGCCAAATATTTTTATTCAGATGAAACGAGATTGCTGCATACTATTATCAGCGGATTTTATGTACTGCCTCTTTCTGGCTGGACTTTTGAAACATACATATTTTATTAGCTTCTGAGGAAAGTTTGAACCGCCATTGTATTGTTACCTTATTGTATAATATAACTGTGCCAATGAATACTTGGGCGTCGAAGAGACTGGTAGATGTTTTAAGGGTGAAACTCGCAAGCGTTTAGAATCTTACACGTTCAATTCAGGGAAAGGGAACTTTACTAATAGTAACTTCTTAACATATAGTTTACAAGTTCGTGAAAATCCGTAATGCAAAATCCTGTAAAAATGTTGGCGACCGTATAATGATCAAATGAACAAAAGTGCTCATTCTTTAGTGTTTGTGCCAGTTGTATCATTTACTATAGATTGAAGGCAACAGCAACATTACATAAGGACAAAGAGTCAAAAATGGACTAACAAGGGGAAGAAATTTTGTCTTTTTTGTAAATGCCATTTGGTATAACAAATCGTCTTAATAAATGCGTTAAGTTCCGTTCAAACACCATAATGTCTTAACAAGATCACGAATTTCCAAAATAGCATTGTCATCCCATCAAAACCATGTTCTTTGTCTTCATGAAGATTACAATGTTTTAAAAGATGCTATTGTGCCCTTCGTAAACCATAAAATTGTCACTGGGGACTGATTAAAAACTTCTGAATTGAAACACGGCGGAATTTGTCTGCATCCTATTCAGGCCTGACAATGCTCCTTTCAGCCCAGTACACAAAAAGGGTTTAATGGTGATTCTGTTGGAGATTCTCCAAGGCTAGCTGCATCCATATGGAATACACGGAGGACATCAGCTGGGACAAAGAGCCCAGGTGACAGCGCCAGCCCCTATCTTTGCCCAACAGGCAGCAAAGACAACAGAGGGTCGAGGTACTCAGCGAGTTTCATCAAAATGCACGCCTCCTACATTTCATTTTCTCATGCCGACAACTTTCCCTTTTACTGCTCTTTGATAGTTATTGTGCCGATATAAACTGCTTAACTTTCTGATACATCCCCAGCGAGATCCAAGTGTTGCTGCGACTCCTGATGACAATAGATCATTTTGACAAATTTGCTGCAATAATCTTACTGCTATTAGCTGCCGCAGACACGAGTTAAACAGAAAAGTGGATCTCATCTTGTTCATTTTTGTAAACGGTATAATGCAATCAATCAGACTTTTTTAACTTGTCATCCTACTCATCATTTTCACAAATCCTTTACAATACAACGTTTAGAACTGTAATCTTTCCTTGTAGGGAACCACAGATATTTCAGGTTGAGACACCAATCTATAATATTTAACTTGAATATCTAATCTGAAATATTACTTAATAATATCTCTAGGTAAAAGCAGAGCGGTTCGACAGTAGAAAACATTTCGTTTTCAAGGTGCCTAAAATAGGTGAAATGATCTTCCGAAGGCAAAGAATCACAGCAATTGAGCTTAAGCCTCTAAATAAATGATTAGCGTTTAAACATTCACACAATCACATGCTGTTGTTTACTCTAACACATCTCGGAGATAATCCGTGTTTCCTTGTTGAATTTGCAAAATTGTTTCCAACGTTCTCCCCATGTTTCAGATAGACGTTTTAGCTTACATGGAGGTTGGGTCTGTGATTAGAGAAGGCCAACCTCTTTATTTTCCAACCAAGATATCTGGATGTTTTGTCAGAAAATGCTTTTTTTTCGGAGTTTAGTTTTAATTGTTCAAAGCATTCAGCGTCAAACTCTGATGTACGTGAGTAGCAGTAGCAGCAGTTGCTGCAATTACACAGAGAAAGGATTATGACAGTAGAGAGAAGCAAACTTTGTAAGAGTTGGGTTGTTCTGAGTTTACCGGTCAGTAACTATTCTGGATGGTGCCATACCCGTGCCTTACAATGAAAATAGAAGCTGCAAAACAATTCGAACGTTGTTTCACTGTGTTTCTTGTCAATTTTCGGAAGTCTTTTTTTTAAAAAATTACCCTTGCATTCTGCTGACCTGACGTGAGTTATATATCGATTTCTTCCTAGGAAAGGCTAATAAATACTCCTCAATCTATATATCTACCGTGCCAATCATTGTTTCTGAATCCCTTTAAATTACACAATAACCAACACAATGACCTTTTTGAACTGTTGTTCACTTTCTTCCTTAATTACTGTTTTAGCCTTTGCTAGAACCTTTTCTTCAACAAATCCAATTTCCCAAAAGTAAGCCTTTCCTTATTACTGTCATCAAATGTTCATAAACTACGGAAGGAAACAGGACGACAAAGTTTGTGGTGGCATGTTTACTACATTTTCATTCACTTCTATTCTATGCATCAGAGATATTTGATTACCGTTGTTTGCAAGTGAGGTCTCTTATCACGGCGCGCATTAATGGTAGAACTATTTTTTAGTAACTACCGCAATTCGCGCGAACAAGTTAATCGAATCTTATTACTGTATCAAATTCTAACAAGGGATGAAGACATTTAAAATTAATTCTTGTTAATGGGTAAACAGAAAGGAGGGAATTGTAGAAATCCACGCGCTTCTTTTTCCATCTCCAATGTGTTGCTAAAGTAAGATCGTGAATGTTGTGTATTACTGAAGAGTTTTATGATTTCCTTGTACAAAACTAATGAGGGAATGTTGCCTGTGTCTTGCTTGCAAAGTCACTTCTTAAAGTTAAAATGAAAGTGTTCTAAATGATAAAAAGCTCAAGAATGGATTATTTTTAAATTAATATTAAGTATGCGGCTGCCAATAAATGAACTGAAATCACTGACGCTTAAGGAACATATCTTCCTCCAATCTTCGGGAGTGATGTAAGTAGGCAAAAATCTATCATTTTGATATGATTTCGTATGTATTTTGTTGGCATGTGTTGAAATTATTAGTCATTTAGTGATATTTCTCAAGAAATGTGCAATATAAAGCAAGGTCTATATTTTAAAATGTAGGGCTGTTTTAGAATATCCTTGCTGACAACTTTTCTGCAATCGGAATTCAAGTGGATATTGCGCAATGTTAATTACCTTTCTTCACCATGTACCATGGGCATGTTCACAATAGAGGTAACGTATTTATTTTTAAATTGGCATTCTCCTCAGCAGAATAACTGCTGGGAAAGAGTAAATCTCTGAAAAGGAAGAAAATAATTTGCTTATTCTTCTTTAAACATGTGACGCAAAGGCAATTTATTTTATATATTGCAAATATTTAACCTTTGCAACAAGTTTATGTTATTACATTCAACTTGCCAACCTAACACGTTGATATGTCTATAAGCTCTTTATAGGAACACTTACATAACGTTGATATAATAGGGAAAGCTCACTTTAAAATTCTATCTCTCAAAATTCACAAGGAAACTCATAACTTTCACTTCCAGGTGGAGTGTCTTCAGTAACAACTGTTACACAACTTTTTATCAATTAATTTCCTTCCAAAAAAAAGCTTGGTCTTAACCTCATAGCTTGCAAAAGTTACCCAGTGAATATGTTCAAATTACCCAACACTAAAATTCTGTCCAATTTTGAAGAAATGTTTGGATTGAATCCTAAAAGTAATATTCTGCATAAATTGAAAGTGATGTAATCAATCCATCCATAAGATCAGCGAATCAAACAGTAAAAGCTTATTGTATCATCGTAGGTGAGCTATTTTACATTGAGAAAAATATCAGCATTGACATTAGAAAATAATACGGTATCAAATCAATGACTATGAAGTCTAACACTTTCAAAAAAGGGTTCATGTGGAAGACCTATTTGCAACTCCTCCTCCCCCCCTCCCCCAAAACTCAATGTATCGCAGAGCAATTTGCATCTACTTTTTGCCATTTTATTTTCTCAAGCAGGACATTACAATGAATAAAGTACTAAAATGCTTTGTTGGCATTTCCTGGGCTTGAAAACGTACAATTTAGGGTTTTCCCGATTTTATTACATCCAGGAGTTATTGGGCCAGAGGTGTTCCCTTTGGAGAGAAGAGTTGGGCATCTTATGAGGATATCAATAACATTCGAAAATTGATCAGAGGAAAAGTCTAGAAAGGGACTTCGAAAAGCTATGTGAAATAAAGCACCAAAAATGCAATTACACCAGAAAACTCGACCACTCACAAATTTGCTGACTATTTCAGTAATTATTTTATACATCAAGTAACAAGATAATAAATTGAAGTTCAAAGTGTCCAGGATTCACCAGCTCCACTGCTGTCTCCGTACAACAGGATGTGTTAAATGATGGTAACTGGGGAAGACGCCAAATGGTCCTGTGTGCGGTACTTGCTGAAAGCCATGTAGTGTAAAAGCAGTGTAGGAATTGGGTTGGATAGTGTGGCCCGGCTTGTCCTGGATCTGCACCGAGGTAATGGAACAAGAATGACAGGGTTTGCCATCTCTGACTAGCACTGGCACTGCCACCCTGCGCACCAGCTGAGGCTGGTTCAGATCTATCTGCAGGCTGCCATCCACGCGAGCTCTCTTCATTTTATACCTGTGGTTCTGGAACCAGATCTTCACCTGAGTGGGGGTCAGGCTCAGAAGGTGAGCAAAGTGTTCGCGCTCAGGGGCGGACAGGTAACGCTGCTGCTGGAATCTTCTCTCCAACTCAAAGGTTTGTGCTTTAGAGAAGAGGACTCTTCGCTTTTTCTTCTTCTCGCTCTTAGTGCTGGCTGAGAGGCCTTTCCTTTGGACACAATCCGCCGAAGCCGTGTCTGTGCTGCTCTCATCAGATGCTGCAAATAAATGTTTCCGGTTAGAATTGCTTGTGATATTTTATCGGGGGGAGAAAAGAAGACAATAAACCAGCGGGGGGAACTAAATTCAAAGAATTCTAAGTCGAATACTTACAAATCTTGTCAGAGCCAAGCCATCCCGAAAAGGATAATTTCGAATAGTCATGCTGCGAATTTTGCTCTGCTTCTTCTTTAATGACAGCAGATTGCATTGCTTTGCCACTTCCTCCATCCCATTGATTTCCATGGTTAATTTCCTGTTGATCTGGTAAATTTAAAATACTGCGCACTGTGAAGCTGGTCCTCGTTAACGACATGTTCGCCAATTATCAGACCTCCACCAAGTCTCTGAGAAATAGAGATCACTCGCAGGTTAAAGCAGGGTTCGACCCTCTCGCTGGGAAGTACAGCTCGCTGCTAAATGATAAAGAAATAAGCGAACCTTTTACAGGGAGCGTCCTATGTTTATATAAACAGTCCTCTTCACCGTCAACAGTGGCAACCTTCAGATCGTGTCTGACCACAGGATACCAAGTACCTGTATCAGTCAAGTGCCAAAGCATTAATGTGAGTAGGTGTAACCTTACCAGAGAATTACCCGGCACTTCCCAAATGACAGCAGGAAACAGGCTTCATCATTACATATTCTGCCTGATTAGCAAAGAACGTACTGAGCAGATAATGGTAATTGTGTTAGTGAATTAGTGAATTACATCTTGGGTGGTTAGTGGCGGCCACAACCCTTCCCCCTTCCCATTATTTGCATACAAAGTAAAGAAGCAGTGACAGATTTCTCTAGTTCATTTAATTACTTATTCATTTGTTAACTAGCCCACGAGTGTTATTTAAGTGAACGCGACACGTTATATTTGCTACAATTAAACATTAAAGATGTTTATTCGCCTCCCCAAAAAATCCCTTTCTAAGACTACGGCAAATGGTGATTCCTATGACAGAATTTACAGTGGATATGAAGTATTTCTTTACAGGGAACATTACACCGGGATGAGGAATACGCCAATTGCAAGAGCAGCAAAACGACATCTAATCACAGACAATTGCTGGGAGTGAAAAATCACAATGCTTTTTGGGTTCATTTTATTCAACATTTCTTAATGACCTCGATGTAAAATATCTAGATATGTGCGTGTAGATTTTAAAAAGTAGAATGGGATAGTGAATGCCAACTCAGGAATACTCTGCGGCAGTGGTTTTAAGACGTAAGATTTTTGTTGTTTCTCCAAAACATTTAGGAAACTTGCTATTTCATTACACTCTGAAACGACGAGCTTTTAGCGATGCTACTTGCAAATATGGCATTAATCCTGAGTTGGCCATCTTTCTGATAATTTCTGGAGGTAATCTTCAGTCAAAGATTCCCATGCCATGTCTATTTGTGCCACCTATCAAGCCTGCTGCTGTGACAGTGTTCCATGCTCCACAAACTCCCTCACAACGTCCTGGGTGGTCGAAAGTGGGAGAACACAAATACATGCCAACTGCTAGGCTGCAAACAATGGAGGAAATGTAGACCATCGTCCCGGACCTGTTGGAAGCATTTGTTCCAGTCAAGATTTTGCATTTGTTCAGTCATCAAATAATAGATGATTGACGCCTCAGCACAATACGCTTTAACTTTTTGGGATAAGTCCGAGTTTGCTCCTTGTTGTCATGGTTTTCAATGGCATTAAAAAGGATTTGGCTGCTATCGACTTCGCTTCTCGCCTAATGCAGCCAAGTGCATAAAAAGTTATTACTTATATCGCTTAGAATCAAATAGGATTTCCTAAAATGTAAAATTGAAGGATTATTCACTCTTGCGAGGACGATGGACTAACGCGTCTATTGCAAATACTATTTCTTTCTCCATTTTTACAAGTTTAATACATCTTGTTGCAGCAGTATTTTGCTGGAATTGTTCAGACTTACTTTGGAAATTTTGTGAATGTGATATTAAATTGGCTCATACAAAATGCTTGCTTTTATGAAAGAGTGGAATAGTTACAATTGCAGTTTTTGGAACATTTCGCTTTGACTGCTTCTTTTCATTGCACTTCGCATCATGACATCGTTATCACAATGTTATTAAATAACGCCAAATGGCCTATGACGCACAATCATAAAAACCATTTTGATGCCGACAGGGTTTATGTAAGCGTTGTACACAAAAGGCTGAATAAACGTCGGGAAAGGCAACACGCTGGGATCCCTGCAGATGCAGAATGATATGGTCGAATTATTCGATTTCAACGAAAAACGGGCCGCCGTTTTCAGCATTGGCATCCTTTCCAAGGTTAAATCCTGTCCTTAATTTAGAAATCATTATGGCTTGCACAATGTAAACCAAGCGTCAAAAACGATACCAATCATAGTCCAATCAAAGTGCAGTAAGAAGTCCTATTCGGTAAGACAAATGTACAGCTTCGATGACCTCTTGTAGCCCTTTAATCTATTTAACATCTGAACACTGCTACCAAGTGCAGAAATAAGCAAACAGATACACTTACACGCTGAAGGACTCTTCACCATCAAATGTTTGCTTTCGCTTCTAAAACATTGCAGCGCATGGTGGATCTCTGAATATTTCGCGCTCCCAGATTTTTTCTTAGCTAGCAAAGAACATTTGGATTTTTTAGATATTGTTTTTATCTACTTACTATGTGCCCACAAATTTACAACGATTATTAGAAGTGACTAGCTGGTATTCATATATTTTTCAATAAAGATTCAATCCCAGTTAATCATACGTTTAGTTTATTATGTTCCTTTGTCATTAAAAGGTGAATGAGTTCGAAGGTAAAGGACCTGTTGACATCAAGTCCTTTTCATACAATAAATAAAACCAGAATCATTACTATGATAGGTTCGATAATTCACAGATTTACTTCGTGGTAAACATCATTGATTGTATTAGCAAAATCTATAATCTTGCGTCAGCTGTCGGGCACACTTTGCACTGTACAAAGCAAACAATCACTAGATTTCCACGCGATTCTGAAGATCTGATTTACGGTGATCAGAAGGAGCTGATGCTCCTGAATTTGAGAAAGAAGAGTCTGAAGTTACATCTTCAATGTGGGTTAGCGAATAAGGAGGGGTAGCGAAAATGAGTGCGATATTACAGCTTTGCAGCAGCAACCAGCAAGCTGATGAGTCGGGCCCGGCGGGAGCGCTGCTTGTTTCGGATTCTGAGTATCTTGGGCTGCTGGCTGTAGAATTGGCTCCAACCAAGGAACGCCTCGATTGTTGGCCCTCATGCCAATTCTCACGCTAGACCAGAGCTGTGTACAATCGTTTGTAACAAAATCAGAGCACTATTCAATGTCTGTATTGTGATTAAATTTATAGGACAGCTGAACTTAGTAACTCCAAGAAGAATAAACTCTTGTGCTGCAGCGTTTAGGTCTTAGTTGTCAGTCTTGGCTTAATGATAGCAGCTTGTCCTTGAATCAGAAGGTTTCAGCGCACAAAGCTGCACATTCTAACATGATAGCTCAGTGAAGGACTAGGAAACCCTTTTTGCCCCAGGACCCTGAGGTGGGTGAAAAAAAAAATCCCTTGGCTGTTTTCGAAGATTCTGTCGGCCAATATTTGGCCTTCAAACAATATCGTAGAAGAAGAGGTTATCTGGTCGTTTGTCTCGTTTCTTGTTGGCGGGATCATGTTGTGTGCAAGTTGGCTGCCATGTTCCAGACAAGAGCGACTGCACTTAAAAAGTACGTTCATTAATTGTGAAGCATTTGAGATGTCATGAGATCATGAAAGGCAATTTTTCTTTAAACTAATTGAAAGCTGAAGCTATATTACATTTAATGAGCAAGTGTTTCGAATATTCACCCTTTGCAGTTCGATATTACAAAATATGTTACTTCGCATTTAATCAAACAAATTTAACTCGAAGCCAATTACTACTGGTGTTCGCAGCACGTACCTTCAAACTAGTACAGTCTATAAATGGAATTTACAATGGTCATGGAGCAAAAAGGAAATCAACCAACATATGCACAGAATACATTTGAAATTTTTTAAACTATAAACTGTACTGTCCACTGATGCAAATGTAAGGTGTTGGTCGCCATAATGATTAAAACACAAGAGCCACACAATAACTCCCAGAGAGGGGCTACTGAATGGGGGAAAAATCGCCGAAGTTAAAAGCAGCGAGGCGTTTATTGACATATGCAACTCACGTTTCGGTGAAGAAAGAAGTAAAATATGTGTGAGGAATTGTGTGAAAAGAAGGAAATTCAGAAACAAGTGTCTGTGATTAAGGGAATTAAAGTATTCTTGCTCCTGGCTGAGCAAAAGGAATTGTTTAAGACTGTGAGGAATATTGTGACTGTTCTGAGGGAATAAAGAATTTGCTGTGGAGAAAAGGTGGAAATATTGGTGCTGCGCTGCTCCCTTCTCTGTCGAAAGAAGCACAAATAATATGGGTAAATATGAGGGGAAAATTCTCACTAAAGAATGAGATAGTCTGTAACCAGGTAAAATCATTTTGGAACAGGTGGCTCACAATGCAGTCAAAGGCAGTTATTGTTTCTGATTTTGAAAATCAGCAAATATAGTGGGACTTAGAGCTAATGCCAGAGGAGTTTGTTATCAGGCCTTTCACAACATATAAATGTAAGCATGTCCCGTAAAAACAAACCTGGGTTGAACACAAAGGAGTTATTAAAGTGATTTAAAACCCTTAGCAAAAATATGAAATTACTATCAGAAAAAAAGGTACAATTATTTTAAGTATGTTTCGATTTTATTTTAAAAACGGAAGTGGCTGGTGAACTTTTGTTTCCAGTCTCTGGGTGTGTGTGAATGAGTGACGTTTTACTGCTGGTTTCAGGATTATGAATGGTAAGTGCGATGTTACAATTTTCAGCACAAGTTCCTGCTGTTTTCTGGTTTCCAGCTGATTTAGAGTAATTAACACACTGACGGTTCGATCAAAATACCAAACTATAGAACTGAGTTTCTTCACCAATAATAGCCAGTAATGCAAATCATGCGAATACTTATTTGGTGAACAATTTGGGATTGGAATTCTTTTTAAAAATGGCAGTTTTAGAGTCCATAATGAATAAAATGCATGAATACATGTTTGTTCAGTGTTCATTTCAATTTACGTTTGGAAAACCAAATAAAGTGAAAGTTAAAATAGCAATGTTAAGAGAAAGGAAAAGAAAATGAAGGGATTGAAAATTGATTTTAAATATTTGAAATTAAAAATGCATCGCGTGAATTTGGAAAAAGAACTACTACTAAATACCATTTTTACACGAAAGAAAGAAACAAGTATTGTTGTGGAAACTGCTATTGTCTCATTAAGTCACCCGCCTCATCGCAATCCCTACAGTTTTCACAAGCAAGATATAATTAATAGTTACGTCTAGTTGCCAGACTGCATTGCTGAATTACACATAGATTTTAGTTTTAAAGGGCTTCGTTTAACACCATTTGAGCTCCTGGGAAGCTGCCGAGTTACAGCGCCCGCGTGTAAAAAAAGTCATTGTACAAATAATTCCATCCTTCCTTATTCAAAATATTCATGATTGCTTTCTGATTTTTAAAGTTTCGCGAGTCTTACGCCACAAGCTCCTTCGCGTAGTCCGTGCTCTTACTAGGTGACAAGTTGGTCATATTTCAAGGCAGTCTGTGTTAAGTCTATTAAGGTCCATGAAGCGTCTGATGATGATGTTGCTTGAGACAGCTCTGATATTTTTAAACCTAGCAGTGGTTGCAGGTATTAAGAATAAGTATTTTTTATTTTGTAACCAGTGGAGACCTGTTGGTCCTAATGGCTTCTGTGGTCAAGACCTTCAGGGATATCTGAACGTGGCAATTTTAAGACTATAAAAACAATACAAAACATTACTGCTGACAACTTCAATTGCAAAATATTGACAAAGCTTGGGATCTGTATGAGGATATGCTTAAGGAACAATAGGGTATAAAAACTTCTGAACTTTCCATTCTTCTACGCAGACATGAGGACACGTCGGCTGCTGCCCTGCACCCACGCCTCAGTGCAAACTTAATCTAAAAACTGACAACACAATTAATAGTTTAATAAGTGGGAGGCAGGAGAAAAACTGCAAACCATGTTTATGAAGAACCTACGAAGGAACCTAGTGATACAATTAGAAATTATTCCCCCTCTGTTCTGCTTCTGGATATTTCATTGTCTTAATTATGTTATAGTGTATGTAGAGTTTTATCTTACAGTGCTTAGAGAAATGGCGCATTTTCAATTGAATACAATGCAGGAAGCTATTTAGGTGAACTCTGAGACAATGAAACACCACTTAAAATGAAAAAGCAGGCAGGGATGGTTATATTTGGGCAAGGACAATCCTGGTTTTAATAAAAGGAAAATTGGAAACATTAAGACAGGTTAGGAATAATAGCATTCATTCAGAAGAACAAAGGTTATCAAGAACAACTTATCTCCAAGGCAAATTGTGCTGGAAGTGTTTTACTATATGCAAATTCAATAAGGGATTAAATTCTAACAAAAAATCCTAAATTTTATGTTTAGATGAACAATTAAAAATCTGAAAATCACACAGGAATATAGTATGACATAAAGTATAAAGATTTGATTTGGTGAGTTACGCCAGGAAGCCCTATAAGTAGTGAAATTGTTTCACTACAGATTCCTGTGATCATGGCAATAGCATTGCCACCACAATGAAAACTATTTAAAGTGGTATCATATATGCCTGCTGTGGATAGTCTACAATGCAGTTTGAAAACTGCATTTTGAGGAAACAATAAGGATTTTGGATTTCATGGAAAGTCATCGCTCAAGCAGACTGTCAAAATATTCCCTACCCAGCAACCATCTTTAGCCTTTTAGACATTTTCATACCTTAGTTTCCCCAAGTTTGCCTGTGTTTCCAAACACTCCATCACCCCAATGTTTGTGATAGAATATTTAGCATCTTTAGTCTATTATCTGGGGAACCTTCCTGTGTATTCTTCACATCTCTAATTGCTTCTCTCCCTTTAAAATTCCTCACAAGTACTGTTTTTGGGCACAACTTCCTCTCAGCCTCTCCTCTATCCATCCATCTGACCAATTCCATTTTTGAAGTAATTTTCTATTTTTAAACAATAAATAATTTCAGGTTGAGCAGAAATGATTATTTTTAATGATACTAATATGATGCTACAAGCACATAAATTGACTTGACTGTGATTACTGACAGTTCTATGATACCGACATACGTACCAGAATCAGTCTGTAGAGAACTGCTGTCACTGGCATCACTGGAGTCTACATATGCTACATCACAATGGAGGCAATTTGGATGCTACTAATCATATATCAGATACTCATTTGTCCTTTATTGAGACAATGCTATTTATGATTCAATACAACAGCAATGGAGACAGTTATTAACTTGAAACCTATCTTGGGAAGTTTGCCATACAGTGCCCAGGTTTCCAGCACTCAAATGCCTCTAAGTCCCCCAAATGTGGGCAGAACTTCAAGCATCCACTATATTGATTAGAAAGATGCATTAGTGTTAAGAAGATATGTCATTTTAAGTACAGATTATTTATCTAAGTTAGGTCCAGTGCATCTTGTTAGTTCTTTTTCTGATCTTCACTGCCACATGCTGAACACCTACACTACAACATGATGCCAAAATGCACAAAACTCTCTTACTGGTTTGATGATAATAAAGCTTGAGGTCTTATTTTGGGAATTATTTACAGCTCGTTACACTAACACAGAGATCATACACTGCCCTGCCTGCCTGTCAAAATTGGATGCCTCCAAATTTCTAGATCGATATATCTTGCAACCTTAAATATTGTTTTTGGCAGACATTAAGTGGTAGAAGAATTACAGCAACAACACATCAAGATAACATTTATAGAGCACCACACTGCATTAATTCAATGTTATTACAATCATGTAAATCTCTCTTTAGGCTTTTCCCTGCCTGTTTGATGTCCTGTAATTACAAAATAAGTTTACTGAAAGAAGTAAACTTATTGTTAAGAACTGTCATCTGATGGCTTGTTGGCTGTGGAAGGAGTTCATAATGTGGTTCAACAGGCTGATGATTAGCTTAAGAATCCTTCCATTATTCCCCAAACAGAAAAAAAATGTCTGTGTGAAAGTATGCTTAAAAAAAGGAATGTATTCTTGCTGAACACTTTGAATTGTTTCTTTAAAAGTTTCCCATAATTTATTTACCACTATACCATTTTAGTTCATTCCCCTGATCAATCTTTGTCAGCTGTCTCTTCATTCTTATAAAACTGGCTCTAAGTTTACATTTTTGTTTGTAATTGGAGTATGTTGTTTTCAAACTTCATTTGGAATTCAACTGATATTCCGATCTTTATTTCCCAAAGGATCTTTTACTATGACATTAATTAACCCTGTCTCATTACACAATATTAGATATAAAATATCTTTACCTAATGTGCTTCACAACATATCATTCTAGGAAACTATTATGAAAACATTCTACAAAACTCATGTTCCAGATCATCTTTACTAATTTGATAGGTTCATCTAGAGGAAGATTAAAATCCCCCACAATATTACATTGCCTTTGTCATAAGCTCCAACAATTTCTTGTTTAATACCTTGATCAAGGCTATAACTACTGTGAGAGAGAGTACAAACTATTCCCTCCAGCATTTTTGACCCTTGCTATTTCTAATCTTCACCCATTCTGATTCCATGTGTTGATTTCTAATCTAAGATCCTTTCTCACTAATGTTCTTATCTCATGCTCCATTCTTAGGCTGTGCCTCCTTCTTTCCCAAATTGCTTGCTTCTTTAAAATGTTGTGTGCTCCCTGGAACATTTGTTTCCCAACCTTGGTCACTTTGCAACCATGTATATTCAATAAATTATTTATCTCTGTTTGTGCCATTAGTTTATCCATCTTACTGCAGATGTTTTGCACATTCAGATAAATAAAAGTGATTTAATATTACTATTAAAATGTTGGCCCTTCCTGTCCCACTTAGTTTGCCTTTACCTACATCGATATACTTTTGTATGCCTCAACTTTTATTTGTGGATTTTTAAATATCCCTTCAGTTGAACCCTCCTCCTTCTCCTCTGTTACTTTAAAGGTATTTTCCTTACTCTGGCCATATTTGTTAGTGCACTGTTATGGTTGAAAGCTTTCATGTGAACTGTCTCCTTTCTTTAGTTTAAGGCCCCCTCTACAATGCTTCTTATTTAACTTACCAACCTCTGGTCCCAGCATGATTTCAATGAAGATTGACCCAACCATACAGATTTCTCTTTCCCCAATACTGGTCCAATTCCCAATGAATCATTATCCATTTTGCCCACAACAAACATTGAGCCCCACATTCAATTCTCTGATCTGATTTATTCTGTCCTCAATGGTGAGGTAGTAACTGAGAGATTGTTACCTTTGAGGTATTGCTTTCTAATTTGGCCCCTAGTTGCTCATACTGCCTCTTCAGAATCCCTTTTTCATTCCTACCTATGTACTATGACAACTGGATCCTTCCCTTCCAAGTCCAACTTGCTCTCCCACTGGAAGGAGGTGACCTTAATTCTGTCACTAAGTAGAGTAACTCAGTCTTTGGGACTCAAACTGTCAGCTACAAAAAACAGTGTCTAACACTCTAACTACCTCTAACTAACTCTAACTGTCACTAGTGGTGTGCCACAGGGCTCAGTACTAGGACCTCTTCTATTTGTGGTTTATATAAATGACTTGGAAGAGGGGGTAGGTGGTGTGATCAGCAAATTTGCTGATGACACTAAGATGCTTGGATTGGCGGGTACTGAGGAGCAGTGCCAGGCAATACAACAGGACATAGATAGGCTGGTAGATTGGGCAGATAGATGGCAAATGGAATTTAATCCGGATAAATGCGAGGTGATGCATTTTGGCCGGAATAATGTAGAGGGGAGTTATAGGATAAAAGGTAAAACTATCCGGAGTATAGAGATGCAGAGAGACCTGGGGGTGCAGGTTCACAAGTCTCTGAAGGTGTCAGTACAGGTGGAGAATGTGATAAAGAAAGCGTATGGTATGTTAGCCTTCATAGGAAGGGGTATAGAATACAAGAGTAGGAGTCTGATGTTGCAAGTGTATAGAACGTTGGTTAGGCCTCACTTGGAGTACTGCGTCCAGTTCTGGTCGCCGTACTACCGGAAGGATGTGGAGGCCTTGGAGAGAGTGCAGAGGAGATTTACCAGGATGCTGCCTGGTATGGAAGGGCTGTCTAACGAGGAAAGATTGAACGTACTGGGGTTGTTTTTCCTTGAAAGACGTCGGCTGAGAGGGGATCTATTAGAGGTATATAAGATTATAAGGGGTATAGATCGAGTAAATGGTGGTAAGCTTTTTCCACCATTAGAAATGGATAGAACAAGGGGTCATGGCCTTAGGGTGAGGGGGGCTATGTATAAGACGAATATTAGAGGGCAGTTTTTCACACAAAGGGTAGTGGGGGTGTGGAATGCACTGCCGAGTAAGGTGGTGGGAGCAGGCATGCTAGGGTTGTTTAAGGGTCTCTTGGACAGCCACATGAGCGGTCTGCAGATAGAGGGATATAGCAGGACTGTCTAAATACCTTATTTGTTTCCACAGGCAATTCAGTCTACCTTGTTGACCAACAAGGTGCATGCATTCGGCAGGTCGTGTGAGGGCTGCTCTTGGATGTTGCTTTAGGAGTGGCCTAGTGCTTCAAGTCGTTAGTGTATGCTTAAACTGGACCATCTGATGGGCAACATGACAGCTCAGAGACTATCGCTTTTGCTGTGCTGACACATAGGTTTGGGCCTGTGTCTGCGGGAGTTTGCGCGTTCTCCCTGTGGTTGCGTGGGTTTTCTCCGGGTGCTCCGGTTTCCTCCCACATCCCAAAAATGTGCTCTTAGGCTGATTGGGTAACAAATTGTCCCTATATTGGTCCCTATATGGGAATCTTCCACAATAGGCATAGCCTAAAGTCATGGATATGTCATTAAGACGTTAGGACGACGGCACGGGCTCATTGGGCCGAAGGGCCTGTTTCCCGTGCTGTGTTGCTCTTTGTTCTTTGTTCTTTGTACCCTCCTTTGGCCCGTCCCTCACCCTCAGTATGTTCACCCACATTGTAACCCTTGTTCTTGTCCACACAATCTGCAAAAACCTTAAACTGTTGGAGAAATGCAAGGGCTAATTTCCCTCAGTTGTTAATTTCTGAGTCCCCATACCTGCTTCACTCGCAGTTATTCCCTTTATTCCTGACCAAGAATCAAATCAGAAGTACTTAGCCTAAGGGGTGTGGTTGCTTCCTGGTGCAAAGTGTTCAAGTAACATTGTGTCTGAATCTCGGACACAGCTCATCAAATCTGAACCAGGTTCCTCAAGCTGCAGACATTGGCTGAAGGTGTGGTTGCTGTGAGACACACAGGTGCCTATGGATACCCACATGCTACAGCCCCAACACGCCACCTGCCTGGCAACCTTTAATGTGTTTTATTTAATTAATTTGATTTCAAAGTTTATAATTATCGTTCAACAGTTATCTGTGGCTATAATAAGAAATTTAATGAATGAAGCTGTAAGTATAATGCAGTATTTATATCTCCTCAGAACCAATTTAAATTATTGCTTAGAAGTGTCTTGATAACTTTGTCTAGCAGGATTAAATCTTAAAGCTCACCAACTAATTATTTACCAGCTCACCTGATTATTGTCTTTGAACACTTACTGTCAACTTAAGGCTAAAAGAAATGTAAAACAAAACAGCAGCCTCTTCCCGTTCTGCATCAAATTTCCGCCTGCATCAATTCTCAAATTACCAATCATTCCACATTGCCTTCATTATCATATACCCGATATACGTTACAGACACAAAGAGAGATAGGTTTCATAATTTCTTATCTTCCGCTTTACAAAACATGCATAAGGCAATTTTTTTTATTATTCATTCATGAGACATGGATATCGCTGGCTGGCCTGCATTTACTGACTATCCCTAGTTGCCTGAGGTCAGTTGAGAGCCAACCACATTGCTGTAGCTGTGGAGTCACATGATGACTAGACAAGGTAAGGACAGAAGATTTCCTTCCCTTAAGGGCATTTGTGAAATTGATTCTTCCTTCTATAAACTTGTTATTTTCATTGATACATTAGGGCAATTCTCCCAGCACAGCAGGCCAGGAAACTCAAGCGGAGGCTGTGTAGTGGGCTTCCCAATGGATGCCATGGCTTCCATGACTTTCTGGATGCCAGATTTCTGACACTGTCAACTCTGTGCCGATTTCTGATAATGAGCTGTATAAATTATATAAATGGCCATTTGAATGTCATTAGTGCCATGGTCTGTCAGGCTACTCCCATGGGGATACTGAAGGAGGAATTTTTGATTTTTCTGGCACAATCTACATTGTTTCACCAAGCTGTGATGTCAGAATCAAAGCCAGACCACCAAGGGTAACCCCTAGCTATCATCTTCATTTTTAAAAATTAGTTCATGGAACGTGGGCATTGCTGGCTGGGCCAGCATTTATTGCCCATCCCTCTATGGGTGGCCATTACGTAGCTCCATTAATATTGGACAACATTTTGAGGAGCAGGACAGTTACATGGAACTCCCAAAAAATGATCCTGTCCTCAACACTAAGTTAATTTTTTTAATAAGATAGGGTTTCATTTCTTTAGAATTCACCATTTAGGGTCATGTACCTTATTTTAGATAAGGTTGAGTCTTTTTATATCCTACCTTTAATCAGACTTGCTGACATTGGCAAGGTTTCCAAAAAGTTCAGAAACATCACAACTTCTTCCAATACTGTAAAGGAGCCAGACTTGTGGGCAATGGGAGGTGATTTAGTGTGTCAGCATTGGCTATCTCAGTTCCATGGTGGTGTTCCAGAAGGTAACTATAGGCCACCAGTAATAAGGCCCAGCATTGTATTTGAGTGCAGGAAATGGGGGAAATGCTTTATCCTCTTTGAAGAGGAGCAATAAAGGTTTATTTGGTAAATATTAAAAAGCCATCAAATTTAGACATATTGATAGAACTTCTTCACACCAATTACAAACACCAATCATAGAACATAGAACATAGAACAATACAGCACAGAACAGGCCCTTCGGCCTTCGATGTTGTGCCGACCAAAATAAAAAGCAATGCACCTCCTAACTAAACCATTCCCTTCTCATCCATATACTTATCCACTAACCTCTTAAACGCCACCAAACTTGGCGCATCTACAACAGCTGCAGGCAGGGCATTCCACTCCCTAATCAATCCTTCTTTCTCAATTTGAGAATATCTTTACTCTACATCCAAAGTGGTCCTAGATGGGGAAGAAGCCTTTTCATCCTGTCTCTTATCCTACGGGTGCTTTGGTCCACCTTGTTGTCTAACGAGGGGCATACACGCGATGGGTCATGGGAGGGCTGCTGTTGGATTTTTTTCGAGAGTATCCTAGTGCTTCACATCGTTAGTGTACGCTTGACCTGGACCATTTGATGGGCAACACAACAGCTCAGTGACTTTCGCTGTGCTGTGCAGATACATGGATTTGGGCCTGTGTCTATGGGAGTTTGCGCACTCTTCCCATGGTTGCGTGAGTTTTCTCTGGGTGCTCCAGTTTCCTCCCACATCCCAAAGATGTGCTCTTAGGCTAATTGGCAAAACAAATTCTCCCTAAATTGTCTCAAATTTGGTTTATTAATCCATAGATATATAAACATGGACAGGGATCGCAGGTAGAGGTGGGAACATCAGGGTGGCGGTGTGGGCTCGTTGGGCCGGAGGGCCTGTTTCCCATGCTGTTTTGTTCTTTGTTCAATGTGACAACACCACCCCAAGAATCACAAGCCAACAGAAGTTCTTTCTTTGGATCAAATGGGCCAATACAATAGTAGATAGTGGCTAATATTTGACTTTAGAAAATGTTTCTATTCATAGAGCTTGCCAGGACCATGTAGTGTTTTCATAGCAGGGCATGCAATGAAGCCAGCATGGAAGCCAGATAGATTTTCCATAGTAATTGGCTAATCCAGAAAGGTGTTCTTTGGAGTTGGTGCTCACGTGATGACCTTTATTTTATCCCCTACTGGAAGTGACCTCTTACCACCTACAAAGTAACCTAAATAGTTTACTTGGAAAATGCATTTCTTTGTCTTCAAATGAATTTCTGCTCTGGAATATTTCTGCAAGACTCCTTCTAGTCTGGCCAAATGTCCCTGTTTTGAGGCCCCTGTAGATAAGATATTGCTACCTTGGTTAGCCCTTGAAGAATGTTCTTTGGAAAATTGCACATGCTGATGAGACCCCAAAGGGCAGATGGGTATACTCATAGAGTCCCATACGTGTGTTAATCATCACGTTTTTCCAGGATGACTTGTCCAATTCAAGCTGAAGATAAGTGTGCCTCATGTCCCTCTTGGAGAATGCCTTGCCATCTTTTAATTTAGCATACAAATCTTTGATTCAGGGCATGGGGTACCAATTGGGTTTGCAGACCTAAGTGAGTGTTAGTTTATAATCCGCACAAAAACAAACAGATCTGTCAGGCTTAAAAATGGGAATTATGGGCACAAACCATTTTGCAAGTTGCATACTCTTAGTATACTTAAGCTTTTAAGATGCCCTAATTCAGTTCCCACCTTCTCCAGTGTGGAATAAGGATTGGCCTGGCTCTGAAATACCTAGTTGTAGCGTTAAAGTTAACGTAGATCTTGGCCTTGGCCCCTTTTATTTTTCCCACATTCTCTTGAAAAACTCCAGATAATCTACTAATAACATTGTACAGTATCCCACCCCCTCTCCCACCGAACCTGAAGATTTCCAACCAATTCAGCTATATTTGCTGATGCCAATCTCTCTCATTATGAGTAGGAGATGAACTGATTGCAGCCTGTAAGTCAGTGCAGTCATGGTGGTGCCTTGTGTTTGTAAAGGTTCCCCTGTGCAAGTGGTTAGTTTGGCCTTCGTATCTTCCTATCTCAGGAGTCAGATGCTAAATTGGAGATGCTGATACGTCTGTTCTTCAAAAATGGAGACTGCAGCTCCCACGTCCACCTACATCTTCAATGAATGGCCAATCGCTAGTAATTCCACCATTATCGGGGTAACATTTGTTGTAATAATTCAATTGTATTGTCCCTGTCTCTGGAAGCGAGGTATCTGCACGGTACACTCAGGTACTGGCCTTGAATTTCTTCCGAGGCAACATGCACTTTGCCTGTTTCTGAAACTTCACCTTGGCTGTGTCCTTTGACAATGCTTACAATAATCTGTCATCTGGCAGCTGCACTGTTCTGGAGTATGTTCTCTAATGCTTTTGAGGTCATCACTACCTTTCCTTGACTGTCTAGTGGTGAGATTAGGGCTCCTTTATTGAAAGGGGCCCTTTATCATCTGACTTACAGAAGCACTCTCCATTGAGGACTGATTATATGAGATCCCAATGCAGGACATTGCTGCCTGACGTCCCCTGTACTTTTGAACCCCTTTTTTCCTGCATGCTCAAGAGACAAGCCTATTTGAATGGCTTTTTTAAGGTCAGAATTGGGTTCTGCAAACAGTTTATTTTGGATGGGTCATTTATGCCACATACCAATCTGTCTCACAACATGCCATTAGTCGCGAAACATGCCATTTCATGCCCGTTTTCGGGCATGAAAACTTGGTAATGTCGGGTGTGAGGTAATTAGCATGATCTGTGCCCGTCTCCACTTTACCCAGGGCCCAAAAATAACTGTGATCCAAACTGAGCGTGAAATGGGGCAATGGCAATTTAAATGCATTTGCATGCATTTAAATTGAATTAATGGGCTGCCTGTCCAAATTTACCAGCATTTCCCTCTTTACCGTTGCATTCGACTATCCAGATTCGACATGGAACAGATATGCTTGGCAAAGGTCCGTTTCAGGCCCTCCAACTTCTGAAGAGGTAAGTTCAGAGCTTTGGACGGCTCTCTAATTCAAATCAGTGGTGAGGGTGGGGGGAACAGAGGGCCAGACCATTCTCTGGTGATGGAGGGAGGTCAGAGGGAGAAGGGACGCCCGATTGTTCTCTGGTGGAGGGGAGAGACGTGGGTCAGATGTATCTCTGGTGGGGGCAAGGGAGGAGGAGGAAAGCCCGATCATACTCTAGTGGGGGGGTGAAGGAGAGAGGCCCAATCGTTCTTTGGTTGGCGGGGGTGCTGAAGAGAGAGGCCAGATCATTCTCTGGTGGTGGGGAGGGCATGGGGGGGAAGGAGGAAGGCATGATCACTTTCTGGTTGCAGTGGTTCGGGAGGAAGGGAGGCCCAATCATTCTCTGGTGAGGGGGGAAGGAGGCCAGATAGGTCTCTCATGAGGGGGAGGGAGTAGGGGGGAAACCACCGCCACTCTGCGGGTGATCAGGGGGGCGATGGAGGGAAGGGGTTGCGATCAGTCTGAGGAGTGTTGGGGAATGGGTGGATAAGAGGACAGTTATGTTGATGTGTGTGTGTGTGTGGGGGGGGGGGGGGGGGCGATGTCTGTGTGAGCCATCGCTCCCAGGCCACTTTATCTGCTTTTTGCAGCTCAGGGGTGATGTGACAGGTGCATGTTTTTCAATTTTTTTCCGCTGCGCATGCACAGTTCAAAGCTCTGATTGGAGCTGCAGTGTTTCAGGCACAATAAGCCTCACCCACAGTGCAATCTAGAATCCTGATTTTTTTTCAGGCTAAGTGTACGTGGGGGTGCCTGAAAGTGGTTTCCCAGGTCGGATCTGAATGACACCTAAAATTCAGCACTTAGAATCAAAGTGATAAAAGTGGTCCCTAAGAGGCAGTCCAAATTCACAATATTCAGATAATCTCCACAACCTAGCCAATAACAGATTCTCCATGAGTTCTCCCAGCCATATTGAAGTGGTAGTTCTGGAGAATTACGCGGGGCTTTTTTATTAAGCCAAATTTACTGGCTTAATAAAAGTTTTTGAATCAGGGACAAATTATGCTTAAAGTCAGGGCCTCATTTTCCATCAACAATATCACCTTTTGTTTATTTGTCTTCTTCAGTCTTGTAAGTATGCAAGAAGTAATACATGATACTCTATTGGGCCCAGCTTTCCCTGTTAGTGTTTTAGAGTTCAAATTTCCCAAACAGAGGAATATGCTCTTATTGGAGCATATTCTTGACTTACAAAGGTTGTCTGGAGGGAGAAAAAATTTTCCTCATCGCCAATGTAGTAATTCGGCCTAACATCAAATTCCATTACCAACATCCTTTATTGTGTACCAAAGAAAAGGGTCATGCATGTGGCTTACAGTCAGTTCACCTTCGTTATGGACCTACAACAATGGTCCAGTTGAAGTAACAGGTTTTAAACCCCAAACTGACCATCTCCCATTAAGTGAGCCTCTGCTCATTCACTAAAGTAGCTCATAAACTATAAAGCATAGCAGGAGCTCTATTAATGATTCCCCATGGCATTCATGGCCACCATGACAATAACCCTTTTTTGTATTCTAAAATTAGGAAGAAACCTACTGACCTGAAGAGCATAGAATTTCAATAGCAAAGAAGATTTATTAACAATAAGAAAAGAAAACATAAGCACAGAAAACTACAGTTACATAGGTAAAATAGTCTTATAAAACATCCCCTTCAAAAAACCTACTCAGTCAGACCCAAAGGAAATACCTTCCAGAAAAAGCCCCTTATAGATGTTTAACTGTAGAAATCCAATAATATTACCCAAGCCAAAACTGTTACCATTGCAATAAAGGTATATTATATGATGATCAATCTCTTTTCCATTCTGCTGTGAAAGTCCAAGAAACTTTAGCAATAAGACTGCTTTCTGAAACCCAATACTTACCTGGTTTTCCGGATGCTTGATTCTAGCTTCTCACTTTTTCTCTGCACAAAGCTGTTTCCAAAGTGTCTTCCCCTCACACAGCCAGCAGCCCCAATGCAGCTCAACATTTCTCCTTGAATATCCTTTTCCCATTTCATCTTATGTGCCATTTCTCTCAACACTTTTTGAATGCAAGCCTTTCCAAAATATAAAAATCTTTCATATTTTCCTGTGGTCCCATTTTTTGGTGTAAATGAGATTCAAGAACCTTTTCTTATTTACTTATGAAACCTGTGCAAGTTGTAAAAGTTCGTTACTTGTCTTTGAAATTTAACCATTGAAAATGTAATTCCCCAACTATCTCCTAATGCAAATTTTTAAATTCTACTTATTTATAGGTAAATCCATTTTACCATTGCTTTATTACAAATACATGCATTTAACACCTCTACTGCTTTTTATCTCTCAACCCTCAAGACAAATTGCCTCCATTACCCTTTCCCCTGCTTCATTTAATAGTTTGCACAAAGATGATATATTTTAATTTTTTTCCAAAAAATAACATCCATCCTCACAATAGCAAGATTTGTTGAATTTTTAAAAATGGATGCAAATATTTACATCTGAATGAGGATACCCAAAGTTGCCACTATTTAAAATTTAACATCCATACAAAATGATTGACAACTTTCAAATAAGTACTTGAACTCCAGTAATGACAGAAAAGTTTAATTTCATACTGTGGTGGGGGGTAATACTAAAAATAACAACCCAGATATTTCTGAATTGGAAAAATACAATTTTCAGACCGCATGAAAGATTAGTTTTGAGGATTAACAGGAAAATAACCATGTAAATGGATTCTGTGATGAGTTTGCATAAGAGGCTGTAAGGATGCTCCTCACAGCCATCTCCATGCTTGAATATTTAGGCTTCCTTCACAGACAAGGGTAGGTTTCTGCAAATAAATCTGAAAATTACTGGAAGTAATAAGTATTTATTGTATTAGTTATTCTGACAGTAATTTGATTAAAAATAATAATATTCTGATAAGACCTGATCAGTTATTTACTTCTTTTTCAGAATTTTTATTAATTAGAACTTTTGATTTTCAATAATTCAATTGAACAATTTAACAGAAACAAAGGCACTCATGAATAACCAGATAGAGACACTAGGAGTTTATTTACATTTTGGCTACTAGTCAGAGGCCAATCTTTACAGTTTGGACTCTAGCCAAGTAGGCTCATGGTTAATTTTCTTGGCTCCTGTCTGGCTGAAACTCTAACTGTCCTGCCCAGGAGAGAGCTCTGCACATGATTCAATGCACACATGTTCAACACTCTCTCCCAAAAGTTAAAAATGTTGAGCTTTAGTGCGTGAAGGGGAGTTCCTACTCTCTAAACATGAAAAGTAAGTAAACATATGTTTAAACAATACCTTGGAGATCCAAAAGATGCTGAGAGTGTTTTGCAAATTAATTTTGACATTTTATATAAAGACGAACTGAAATGGTGCAGAACTGCTATCTCCAGAGAATCTGACCCTCTTTATTATCAAATCCAGTAGTTGTCATAAATGTGTAATTATATTACAGATTTTAAGGATAACTGTTTTAAAGGTTCATTTCTGTTTTCAAATCCAAAATGAGTTGACCTAATGATAAAGACAGGGCCCGAAGCAGCTGGAGGTGGTTCTCCTAAGGAACTACTGTAGTAATGTTCTTGAGCTGAGATGATTAGCCTTCAACAACAACCAACATTCTTTATACTAGGTTTAACCTCAGCCAGTAGAGTCTTTACACCCGATTCCGGTTCATTTCAGCTTTAATTGGTGGCACACTCAGTGCTCGAATAATCCAAATATATTGGAACACTGAAAATGCATAGGGAGATTTAGGACTTGGTCAGCAGGAAAAGAGAGGGGTATGTTAGGTCTAAGCAACTGGGAACGGAGTGAGCACTGGAGGAATGCCGAGAGAGTAGGAGGGAGCTTAAATGGGGAGTTAGAAAAGGGGGCATGAAATGGTTTTGGCAGACAGGATTAAGGAAAATCCTAAAGCATTTTACTCCTAAGTTAGGAATAAAAGGGTGGTTAGAGAAAAAATTGGTCCTCTTAAGGAGAGAGGAGGGGAACTATGCTTAGAGTCAGAGGGAATGGGGGAGATCCTGAATGAATACTTTGCGTCAGTATTTTCGAAGGAGAGGGGCATGTTGTCAGGTAGTGTCTTGGAGGGAGTTGTAGACCCGTTAGAGGAAATATCTATTGTAAGGGAGGAAGTTTTAGGGTGTTTAGGTAATATTAAAACTGATAAATCTCCAGGGCCTGATGGCATTTATCCCAGGCTGCTTAGGGAGACGAGGGATGAAATTGCTGGGCCTCTGATGCAAATCTTTGTCTCTTCTTTGGACATAGGTGAGGTCCCAGAGAATTGGAGGATAGCGAACACTGCATCATTGTTTAAAATGGGTAGTAGGGATAACCCAGGATAACCTGGTGTGACGCAGAGAAGGGATGAGGTGCCCTGTCCCGTTCCTGATGATTGCTGCCTGACGTTGACGAAAAGAATTACCGATATAGACATGTCTTCTACGTCCCAGGGGTTGTGCGTGGTCGACAGCGATGGGCGCAGCTCCCGGTGTTGCGCGAGCGAGTTTCATGCCACGGTCGCATTTTCGGCAATGTTGTTTGTTCATTGCGCAGGCGTGTCTTCTAATAAATAAAAATTCATTTTTGTATCAAATGATGATTTATCAAATGAGCAAAAACTAACCTGCACGTCAGGTGCTCCCAGAGGTGTGATACAATCTGCTTCTCTGCAATTATGGTAGTTGTTGCCGCATTGTTGAGGTTTTCTTTCCCATTTCCATCAACCCCTTACGGCTGTGATAACATCTGGTGAATGTCACTCTGATTCCATTCAAAAGTGCACGATGCATGTCGACGAGCGACAATAAAACTCAGATAAGATGCTCTCACGAGTGTCTCTCAAAATAGGCCAGTGAGTTTGATGTCAGTGGAAGGGAAGTTGTTGGAAAGGATTCTTAGGGAAAGGATGTACGTGTATTTAGAGTGTGGCAATTTGATTAGTGATATGCAGCATGGTTTCGTAAAGGGGAAATCGTGCCTTACAATCTGGTAGAAGTTTTTGAGGAGGTTGACGAAGGACGAGCCGTGGATGTCGTCTACATGGATTTCAGTAAGGCGTTTGATAAAGTCCCTCATGGTAGGTTTGTGGAAAAGGTTAAGGCTTATGGGATACGAGGACAGGTGTCTAGATGGATTGAAAATTGGCTTGGTAACAGGAGACAAAGAGTAGTAGTGGAAGGGTCTTTTTCTAGCTGGAGGTCTGTAACTAGTGGTATGCCCCGGGGCTCAGTACTGGGACCTTTATTATTTGTAGTATACATAAATGACTTGGAAGAGGGGGTAAGTGGTGTGATCAGCAAGTTTGCAGATGATACAAAGATGTCTGGACTTGCTGATAGTGAGGAGCAGTGTCAGGCAACACAATAGGATATAGATAGGCTGGTAGCTTGGGCAGATAAATCGCAGACGGAGTTTAATCCGGATAAATGCAAGGTGATGCATTTTGGAAGGAGTAATGTAGGGGGGAATTACACAAAAGAAGCTAGGCCTATTAAGAGTATAGAAACGCAGAGGGACCTGGGGGTGCAAGTACACAAGTTCTTGAAGATGGTAGTACAGGTGGAGAAGGTGACAAAGAAGGTGTATGGTATGCTTGCCTTTATAGAGAAGGATATGGAGTATAAAAGCTGGCGTCTAATGTTGCAGTTGTATAGAACGTTGCCTTACTACCGGAAGGACGTGGAGGCTTCTGGAGAGAGTGCAGAGGAAGTTTACCAGGATATTGCTTGGTATGGCAGGACTGAGCTATGAGGAGAGATTGGAAAATTGGGGCTGTTCTCCTTAGAAAGGCGGAGAATGAGAGGAGATCTAATAGAGGTGAATAAGATTATGAAGGAAATTGGTAGAGTGAACAGTGGTGAGCTTTTTCCTAGGTTGGGTGCAATAATTACGAGGGGCCACGGGTTTAGGGTGGGGGGGGGGGGGGCGAGGTATAATTTGGATATTAGAGGGAGGTTTTTCACACAGAGGGTGCAGGGGGCCTGGAATGCACTGCCAAGTAAGGTGGTGGAGGCAGGTACGCTAGGGTTGTTTAAGACTTACTTAGACAGGGACATGAGCAGACTAGAGATGGAGGGATACAAGAGACTTTTCTAAATAAAGATCAAAAGTCCTGGGACATCCCTGGGAATCAATTGATTCCCATGGACCTTCCACCTTATGTCATGGCTCATTTGCTTTATTTCTGCACTTCTGGGGATTCATAAATGTCTGTATAAGTTTTGCTTGTTTATTGATGTTTTTTCTTTTACTTCACAGGTGATTCGGTGAGCTTTGTTGACCAACAAGGGGCATACATGCCGTGGGTTGTTGTAAGGGCTGCTCTTGGATGTTGCTTCAAGAGTTGCCTAGTGCTTTACACCGTTAGTGTACGCTTAAACTGGACCATCTGATGGGCAACATGACATCTCAATGACTATCACTGTTTACAATGCAGATACATGGATTTGGGCCAATGTCTGCAGGAGTTTGCACATTCTCCCCATGATTGCACAGGTTTTCTGCGGGTGCTCCAGTTTCTTCCCACACCCCAAAAATATGTTCTTAGGCTGATTGGTGTAACAAATTGTCCCTAAATTAGTTCTCCCTCAATCTTCCCCAATAGGTGTAGACAAATGTCATAGGTAGAGGAGGGCATAGAACATAGAACATAGAACATTACAGCACAGAACAGGCCCTTCGGCCTTCGATGTTGCGCCGACCAATATAAAAAGCAATGCCCCTCCAAACTAAACCATTCCCTTCTCTTCCATATACTTATCAACTAACCTCTTAAACGCCACCAAACTTGGCGCATCTACAACTGCTGCAGGCAGGGCATTCCACTCCCGAACCACCCTTTGGGTAAAGAACCTACCTCTGATATCCGTCCTATAACTATCACCCCTTAATTTAAAGCTGTGTCCCCTCGTGCTAGCTTTCTCCATCCTAGGAAAAAGGCTATCACTGTCCACCCTATCTAAACCTCTAATCATCTTATATGTTTCAATAAGGTCTCCTCTTAGCCGCCTCCTTTCTAACGAAAACAACCTCAAATCCCTCAGCCTCTCTTCATAAGACCTGCCCTCCATACCAGGCAACATCCTGGTAAACCTCCTCTGTACCCTCTCCAATGCCTCCACATCTTTCTTATAATGTGGGGACCAGAACTGCACACAATACTCCAAGTGCGGCCGCACTAGAGTTTTGTACAGTTGCAACATGATGTTGTGGCTCCGAAATTCAATCCCCCTACCAATAAAAACTAAGACTCCATATGCCTTCTTAACAACCTTATCGACTTGACTGCCTATAATTTTAAATTATAACTAGAATTGTGGTCCAAACACTTAGTCATGCTGCCTTCAAACATAGCTCAGAGTACAGGATTGGCAAATGTATCCTGACATTTTGATTGGCTTTACAGATGAGAAATTTCACAGATAGGCAGTCATAATTTAAAATGGCGAAGCAGGCTCATAGGGCCGAAGGGCCTGTTTCCTGTGCTGTATTGTTCTTTGCTAATGGAAATCAATAATTCTTTTATTTATTTCAATATTTTTCATATTGAAAACATCAAGTGTTGATATCTATAAAACATGCATATGGAACGTGGAAAGTGTTTCTGAGCAGACCACATTCAATTTGTATAATCAGGAAGTCTAGCCACTTTACCCAAAGGAGAAATTATACAGGAAGATTCAAATATTCGCTTGCACATGTAGCAAGAAAACCTTCTTGAAAATGAGATGCTTTCGTTACTCTCAGGTCTTCTGCCTCTTAGCATGGGAGATTCCTAGAGGAGTAACACATACTAGTGGTTGGAAAATAATTCCACTAAACATGCATTCCTAAACAGAAATAGGAGATAAAAGAAAGAATGCAGTATTTGTCTGGAATTCTTTCTTATCACAATACAACCAAATAATTAATTTTGATGTGACTGTCTTCAAGAAATACGCAACATCAAGTGTTACAGCAAAGTATGAACTTTTTTATTTATTTCAATATTTTTCATACTTGAAAATATCAAGGGCTGATGTCCACAAAACATACATATGGAATGTGGGGAGTCTTTCTGAACAGACCACATTCAATTTGTACAATCAGGAAGTCTAGCCAACTTAATTAATCTCCTGAGGGATATGAATAATCAAAAAGGAAAAACTTGCTAGGTATTAGGGGGTCTGTGAAATTTCTCATCTGTAAAGCCAATCAAAATGTCAGGATACATTTGCCAATCCTGAACTCTGAGCTATGTTTGAAGGCAGCGTGACTAAGTGTTTGGACCACAATTCTAGTTTCTGTGGCCCATGCATTCTTCAAATTCCTGAAAGGAGGGTGGAATTGGTGAGCTTAGCTTACAAGATAACATTAACATATGACAACAACACAGTCCTTATGGAGATGTTGTCCCGTCTTCAGACCGAGGACACCCTCTATCATATTGTATAGTATTACCACTCTGTTAAATTGGGTAGACTTTGGACGGATCTCGCAGCTCAAAACTGGTCATCCGCGAGGTGCTGTTGATCATTAGTAGAATTGTATTCAAGCACAATCTGTAACCTCGTGACACAGCATATACCTCACTCACTTTACATTCAAGACAGGGGTAAACCAACTCTGTTTCAGTGAGCAGGGTAGAAGAAAATGCAAAAGCAGCATCAAACAACCTGCTAAAACTGCAAAACAAGATAATATACATGCTAAAAAGCAGAAGCAGCATGCTATTGACAGAGTTAAGTGATCCATAATTAAAAGATCAGATCAAAACTCTATCCTTTTACTACAAACAGTTGTGAATGATGGAGGACTAATTAAACAACTAAGCAAAGGAGGAGGCTCCAAAAGCATCCCCATCCTCAGCACAATGGTGCAAAAATAAGGCTGAAGCAATTGCAACCATCTTCAATTTGAAGTGTCAAATGGATAATCCATCTTGGCCTCTCCTGAGAGCTGTACCATCACTTGTGCAAGTCTCAAACAATTGTATTCACTCCACATGATATCAAGAAATGACTGAAGACATGAGAAATGGCAAAGGCTGTAGACCCTGACAACATACCTGATGGTGGAATTGAACTCCTCTGTTTCAGAACAAGCCATGCCCTTAGCCAAGCTGTTCCAGATCAGCTACAAAACTGATATCTACCCAATGGTGTGGAAAATTGGTCAGGTATATTCTGTACATAAAAAGCAGAGCAAATCCAATTTAATCAATTACTGTTCTTTCAGTCTACTCTCAATCATCAATAAAGTGATGGAGGATGTCATTGATTGCGTTATTAAAAGTGGCAATTATTCAGCAAAACTTGCTCACCAATTCTCAGTTTGGGTTCACCAGGGCAACTCTGCTGTATAGCTTGTTACAGCCTTGCTACAAACATGGACAAAAGAACTCCAAAGTGACATTAACTACCTTTGAAATCAAGGCAACATTTGACCAAGTGTGACACCAAGGAGTCCTTGCAAAATCAATGTCATTGGGAATAAGAAGGAAGTCTCTCCACTGACTAGAATCATAACTAGCACTCAGAAAGGTGGCTGTGGTTTTGGAGGGCAACCATCTGAGCAACAAAATATTGCTGCAGGAATTCCTGACAGGGTGGTGTTTTAAGCCCAAAGCTCTTCAGTTCCTTCATCAATGATCTTCCCTTCAACATAAACTCAGAAGTGAGACATTTGCTGATGATTGCAGAGCATTTATTACTGTCTGTAGTTCCTTAGATATCAAAACAGTCTGTGGCTGCATGTACAAAGATCTAAACAAATCTTAGTTTTAGTTTAATAAGAAACAAGTAACACTCACACCACACAAAGCAAAACAATGACCATTTCCAAAGGGAGAAAATCAAACCATCTCTCTTTAACATTCATCTTCATTACCACCACTGAATCACCCACCATTAATATCCTGAGGGTTACCATTGTCTAGAAATTTAACCAGGCCGGCCATATAAATGGCAGGTCAGAGGCTAGAAATTCTGTGACAATACCTTACCTCCTGAATCCTCAAAGCCTGTCCATTGTCTGCAAAGTATTTCCCTGTATAAATGCATCTCCAATAACACTCAAGATGCTTGACAGCATTCAAAGCAAAGCAACCCATTTGATTGACACTCCATACATTACGTCAAACATTCCCTTCTCCATCACTGATTCACAGTGGCAGCAGCGTGTACCACTAACAAGATGCACTGCAGCAATTCACCAAAGCTCCTTTGGCAGTCACTTCAAAATTGACCTCTACCACCTAGAAGAGAAGCACGTACAGGGTTTTCTGAGTGCAATTGAATTTATTGATCATTGAATATCATATTATCCTCAATAGAGTATTAAATGGTTGCTGATAGTTCATTTGAAAGTTTAACTGAGAATTACATGAAGAAGTCAATCTGTTTTACAGACTGTGGAATCATAATCTATTGTATACATCTGGTTCTTCCTTTCTAGACCACCAGAAGTAGTAAACACAATATAGACTTCTATGACAATCTACAGGTATACAGAAACAACTTTGTGTTGTATTAAATTAGATCTTTGTGTAGCTTGGATAGACCCTATATGACATTTTGAGAATTAACTGCCTGAAAGTTATCCATGTTATTCAGGAGATTTAACAGTGTGTATGAGAAAATTCGCTTTAGCAGTTGGATTTTCAAATTACGCTTGTAAAACATGAGTTGGGCCAATCCCTTACTTCTTGGGAAACCTGCATTAGTCTCCAAACCTGATTCCCACCATACTTCCATCTTAGAAAAATATGGCCAGGATAAGGGTAGATTTGTGATTCCTGATCGAATATGGGCCCAGAAGATTTTGAGTGTGGAAGTGGGCATTCCTGTGCTCAATAAAAAAGCAGATAATGGAGTTGCTCAACATGTTCTTCCTGGATATAGCCCTGAGAGGCCTCTGGAGCAGAACTAGTCGAACTGTAGTACTTACAGTTCATGTCACCGATGGCTGAAACATTGTCATCTGTGACAGTGGGTCCATTAATATTATTGTCTTAACCATTACTTTCTAGCCATTACTGTGTCCATTGCTCAACTCCAGTGAATCTACTCTAACCTCATCCCTGAAAATCACTGATTTCAATAAATTTTTTTGTAACAGAACATTTTAGCTGTTACACCCTTATTCACAACTCTAACTCTCTGACATCCCCAGGACCTAGCTGAATGCACCTCTTTCCTCATTCAGAAAAGGCAGCATGCTGAGTACTCCCATGCTTAGCACCAGAAGAATCCCAAATCAGACTAGGAAAACTCCTCGGAGACCTCAGGGCCCGAGCTGCATTGGTCTCATGCAGCATGGCTTACTATCCTGTTTATTTGTAATGCTGAGGCCACCAATCCTGGGGCATGCAAATCCTTTCACTGTTAGCAACAACAAAACAGCACCTTCCCTTCACTAGGATCACAAGCCATGAGACTAATCTCAGGAAATAGTACCACACATCTTCACCCATGTAATTCCTGTAGCTTTATCTCAGGGTGGCAGATCAAGGAAGCAGCCAGGAGCCCTGAGAGTCTGGGCTGCAGTCCCCTGCTTAATAAAGTATGGCCTGGACAACCTCCTGACAGACAAGGACACCCTGTTCCTTGAAGGGTACAGGCCCCATAAAAGAAGCTTAGATGAGAAAGCATAGATTACCAGGTCTGTGAATGACCATCAGAGGACATATAAAAAATGTCCAAGTGCTTGAGGAAGATGTTTATGAGAAGGCAGCTACACAGTGGAATTATCAATGGACTGGTAATCCAGAGATCCAAGATGAGGTTCTGGGACTGGGGTTCAAATCCCAGCATGACAGATGGTGGAATCTGAATTCAGGAAAATTCTGGAATTAAAAATCTTATAATGGCCATTGAACATTTTTGATTTTGATTAAAAACTCACCTGCTTCAATAATATCCATTAGGGAATGATCTGGCCTACTTATGACTCCAGACACACAGCAATGTGGTTTACTCTTAAATGTCCCCTGAAATGGTCCAGCAAACCATTCAGTTTGAAGGCAATTAGGAATGGGCATCAAATGTTGCCTCAGCCAGCAATTACCGACATCCCCTGAACAAATAAAAAAAGCATAGCAAACAATATCAAAGATAAAGGAAGGCAATGAAAAGAATAACTGTCAAATTCTTGGTGGAATCTCCAAAAGCTGTGCTTCAATGAATCACCAAATTATCCTCTTCCTCTTGGGAAGAGAACATTAAATGCCTGTGACACCCGAAGACCGGGGGCAGTTGGGGACCTAAATCTCCAAACGATGCAAACTTTGGAGGAGAGGGCAATGAATCTTGTATAGATGATCTGTGGATGACTTTAAACCTATTCCTTTGTGCTGATGGATGGAAGGAGAGGTAAGGCTGAGCTTTGGGAAGTGTGTATTCAATACTTCACTAGGAAAGCATTGAATGGCAGCAGCCAAGTACTGCAATAGGTTTGAAAGAAAGTCACCAAGGAAGAGAATGTTCTGTGTGATCTCAGCTCAGGACTGCTTTATCTTTCTCTTCTAGCTCCAGGAGCAGTGGGCCCCACCTTCCAGAAAGAGCATGGTGCAATTGTGCAAGAGTAAGAGTCCTGAAGAGATTGGAGAGGCACTGAATAAATATTTCTCTTCAGTATTCACGCAGGGTGATGTAAATGTAGTTATGGAGAACACTGAGGTACAGGGTAGCAAACTGGAAGGTATCGAAGTAGATAGGGAGGATGTGCTAGATATTCTCGAGGGTTTGAAGTTGGATAAGTCCCCTGGGCCGGACGGGATTTACCCTAGGATTCTCTGGGAGGCAAGAGAGGAGATTGCAGAGCCTCTGGCTCTGATCTTCAGGTCGTCGTTGGTTACGGGTGTGGTTCCGGAGGACTGGAGGATAGCGAATGTGGTCCCATTGTTCAAGAAGGGGAAGAGAGACCTTCCAGGGAATTATTGGCCAGTGAGTCTTACTTCTGTTGTGGGCAAGGTATTGGAGAGAATTATTAGGGATAGGATTTATAGTTATTTAGAGAGAAATGAATTGATTGGGGATAGTCAGCATGGTTTTGTGAAGGGTAGGTCGTGCCTTACTAACCTCATTGAGTTTTTTGAAAAAGTGACCAAAGAGGTGGATGGGGGTAAGGCGGTTGATGTGGTATATATGGACTTTAGTAAGGCGTTTGATAAGGTGGCCCATGGAAGACTTCTGCAGAAAATGCAGATGTATGGGATAGAGGGTGATTTAGCTAATTGGGTTAGGAATTGGCTAGCAGATAGAAGACAGAGTGTGGTGGTTGATGGGAGATATTCATCGTGGAGTTCGGTGACAAGTGGTGTACCTCAGGGGTCTGTTTTGGGGCCCCTGCTGTTTGTAATTTTATAAATGATCTGGATGAGGGTATTGGAGGATGGATTAGTAAATTTGCAGATGACACTAAAGTCGGAGGAGTGGTAGATAGTGAAGAGGGGTGTTATAGTTTGCAGAGGGACTTGGACAAGTTGCAGAGCTGGGCCGAGAGGTGGCAAATGGAGTTTAAGGTGGAAAAGTGTGAGGTAATGCACTATGGCAGGAATAATAAATGTGTAGAGTATAGGGCTGATGGTAGGATTCTTAGTAGTCTTGATGAACAGAGGGATCTTGGTGTGTATGTGCATAGATCCCTGAAAGTAGGTAGTCAAGTCGAGAAGATTGTTAAGAAGGCATATGGAGTCTTAGCTTTTATTGGTAGGGGGATTGAATTTCGGAGCCGCAACGTCATGTTGCAACTGTACAAAACTCTAGTGTGGCTGCACTTGGAGTATTGTGTGCAGTTCTGGTCCCCACATTATAAGAAAGATGTGGAGCATTGGAGAGGGTACAGAGGAGGTTTACCAGGATGTTGCCTGGTATGGAGGGCAGGTCCTATGAAGAGAGGCTGAAGGATTTGAGGTTGTTTCGTTAGAAAGGGGCGGCTAAGAGGGGACCTTATTGAACATATAAGATGAATTAGAGGTTTAGATAGGGTGGACAGTGATAGCCTTTTTCCTAGGATGGAGAAAGCTAGCAGAGGGACCACAGCTTTAAATTAAGGTGATAAGTTATAGGAAACGGATATCAGAGGTAGGTTCTTTACCCAAAGGGTGGTTCGGAGTGGAATGCCCCTGCCTGCAGCAGTTGTAGATGCGCCAAGCTTGGTGGCGTTTAAGAGGTTAGTTGCTAAGTACATGGAAGAGAAGGGAATGGTTTAGTTTGGAGGGTCATTGCTTTTTATATTGGTCGGCGCAACATTGAAGGCCGAAGGGCCTGTTCTGTGCTATAATGTACTATGTTCTATGTTCTATGAGTCAGAATTCCTGTGCATAATCCCTCCAGAAACAAATGTGGGGGAGAGATGTTCCATGGGCTCAGTACTTGCAGCAGTAGCTAAGTGTCCATTTGGTGGAGTTCCTTGAGGATTGGAGAGTGTGAACACTGCAAAGGGAGGACTTCACGGTGATTATGACTTCAACCATGTCTGGTGTTGGAGAATGCATGATTAAAATCAACGTGGTAATGAACCCCATCCAGCAACACCCAGAGTACAAGCAAGTGATACAAGAGCTCCTGCACAGTGTCAGTGGCTCATTAGAAGTAGTGGGAAGGAGTATCTCATGGGTGGCATGTTGGTAGTTAGAGGGAAAAGTAACCACAATTCAACAGTCCACTCATTCAGCCATTGGAACACCACTTAAGGGGCTGAACAGGAGGGTGAGGAATTCATGAATTTTCCAACGTGAGGGAATCTCATCATCCTCTGATTCCATGGCCAGAAGCATCATCTGATACTCAGGATCGAGGAAAGTTTAAGTTTATTTATTAGTTTTACAAGTAGGTTTACATTAACATTATAATTAAGTTACTGTGAAAATCCCCTAGTCACCACACTCCGGCGTCTGTTCGGGTACACTGTAAGAGAATTTAGTGTGGCCTAACCAGCATGTTTTTCAGATTGTAGGAGGAAATCAGAGCCCTTAGACATGCAGACATGGGGAGAATGTGCAAACTCCACACAGACAGTGACCCAATCTAAGAATCAAATCAGGTCCCTGGCACTGTGTGGCAGCAGTGCTAACCACTGTGCCACTCACAGGTAGCTTTCCTATAGAGATGCAGATAGTGCAGCCACAGGGAAGGCTCTGTCTGGTCCCTGGATGAAAAGGTTGACTGCCATAATCCTCGGAACTGTATAACCAGATATGTCTACAGACTGCCTCTAACTCTTATGAGACTAAAAGTGGAATCATTTGAAAGTGGACATTCTGCTACATCAATTTAGCATCTATTATGGCAATAATTGAGTCACAGTAGTATTTAGGATGAACTATGTCTTTTACAGAAATGGATGAAACATGTACATGGTTTAATCAAAACATCTATTTAAAAAATATCAAACTATTTCCATGACAAAATTTTGAAGGTATTATGTGATTAGAGGCCATAATTTTCTTACTCAGTGGACCTTCCTCATGCTGACACACCATCAAATGCATGATGGCTACAATGCCTTCATACTTTCAAATTTTCTTCTGTCCTTGGCTCTCATTTTTCCAAAGCAGCTATCATGGAAAGCAATGTTAAATGAGCAGGCCTCTGGCAAGAATGGCACCAATGCTAGAAAAAAGAACAGTGGAATCCAATATTCTTAGTTTCCTGTTTTACTGGTGTTCATTTTAAAGGAGACAAGACATTTGTCCTCACTTTCCTCCTCCTCCTCAATTTTCTCTTTCTCATCTGAGGATAGGCTCCCTTCCTTGCCCTCCTCCTGCTCCAGTGCCAGAACTCTTTGCAGAGCCAAGTTACGTAGCATTGGGCAAACTACTGTCATACAGGATACCTGAGGAGGTGTATCTTGTAGATGCTCCCCCTCCCCTGAGTGGCTGAGGCATCTGATTGACATATTTTGAGTAAGCCAATAGCCTATTCAGTTAAAGTCCTGGTATGAGGGTGGCTTTTTATCTTCTCTAGGCATCTATCTGTGGCTGCTATAGAGGTATGAGTACATACCTTGTATCCCTTATCCCCCAGCATCCATTCAAATTTGATCATTGCCTCGGCAGCTCAGAATACATTCCTACGTTCACTATCTCACCTTATAATGATATCCCTTTATCTGTTTTAAACCAAATATTCCTCTTTTTTAAAGCACAACAATCTATACACCTGTAAAGTTCTTTTGAGGTGGGAGCTTTCTGTTCAACTTTGTGAGAAAGGGTGAACATTTGTTTTCCTAACACGATTCATTTTACAATCCTTTCTATAGTTCTGTTCCTAACATGCAGATTAAACTAAGATTTTGCAATATACAAGCACTGTTTCCACTCTTCACCCTTACCCTCACCCAACTCCTCAAAAAGTACACGAGACTCTGTTTTCATGTCAAGAAGAAGGAATTCAATCATAAAGTTAGAATGGAGAATAGAGTCAATTTCTAACATCGTGGCACTGAATCCATTTGAGTTAGTCCTTAGGGATGAGCTCCTGCTGGTGTTTTCTCACACATTACCTTGGCATAAGAGTCACAGAAACTACTGGAGAAAGAACAGTTTACATTGGCTAGAATGTGGGTTAGTAATAACAGTGAGCCAGCCAAGACTCATCATTATTATTGCCTAATACTGACAGCAATTTTTGAACCTAGATTTTCAGTTCAGAATTGGAAATCTGCCCTCTGGAGTTGTTCCAGGTGCCAGCATTGCCTCATATCAGTGTCACTGCAACAATATTTTCAAATCCAGGTCGGCTAATTGGTCTGGTGATGATTTGGTGCCTAATTGACTGCAATGGCCTTGAGTGGCAGCATACTGTAGAGTTGATGGATCCTTTGAAAAGCAAGCAGCAGTCACAACTGGGCCTGTCGCCCAGTATGGAAGTGTCCGCATAGTTAACAGACATGGGATTGGTCCAGCACTGGAAGATTCAGATGAGTACAGACAGACCAAAGATTTACAGACATAGAGGCCTCCAACTCTGCATAACAGCAGGCGATCAAGCTGTGCAAGCTGTCTGCTCATAATGCTACCTAGCATTGTCAGAATGAGTGCCCAATTACATGTGATGTAGCTTCCTCTCATATTCTTAATTGCTTTCTCCTGATTAATCTTTTAGTCACTCTCTCCCATTCTATATATTCCAACTGATCATCTGACCTGCCACTCATATTTGTGCAGTTTTATGCTTTTTTCTTAACTTCTTTAGTTAACCATGGATTGTGAGACTGACTCTTAGAATTTTTCTTTATAGTAGTAATATACTTATTTTAAGCATTAAATATCCCTTTGTCTGCCACTGCTTTTCTTATCTTCTAGTCTAGTATCCAGTTCACTCGGCTAACTCAGTTTTCATGCCCACAGAGTTGCCTTTATTTAAGTTTAAATTTTAGGTTCATAAGATATAGGAGCAGAATTAAGCCATTCAGCCCATTGTGTCCATTCAATCATGGCTGATAAGTATGGCACTCAGCACTCTCAGAGGATGAAGGAATAATGAAAGCTATCCATGAAAAAAACAGCGTGAATTACCCCAGTGTTCCCATGAATTCAACACTTAGAATTTTGAGAGAATTCCACCCACTGTTTTGCTTTATTTTCAAGCATTAAGGTTTATGAGTTTGCAAAGATTTGTTTTTGATATGTTTATTGAAAAGATTCTTATATTTTACATAGCAAACAAACATAGAGTACAAGAGCTGGGCTTTAATGTTGCAGTTGTTATAAAATGTTGGTTAGACCTCATTTGGAATACTGCGTCCAGTCCTGGTCGTCTTACTACCGGAAGGACATGGAGATTGTAGAGAGAGTGCAGAGGAGGTTTACCAGGACTCTGCCTGGTATGGAAGGTCTGAGTTACGAGGAGAGGTTAGGCAAATTGGGACTGTTTTCCTTAGAAAGACGTAGACTTAGAGGAGATCTAATGGAGGATGTGTTTCTGGAATATATATTAGGTGGTTTTCTAAAATAGTATGTTGAGGAACAAACTAAAGCACTGGCTACTTTAGATCTGATATTGTGCAATGAGAAAAGGCAAATTAATCAACTAATTGTAAAGAAACCTTTCAGGAAGAGTAATTGTAATATGACATAATTTTACGTTAAATTTGATAGTGAAGTAGCTCAGTTGGAAACTTGTGTCATAAACCTAAATAAAGAGAATTATGAAAATATGATGGGCAAGTTAGTTGTGGTACGTTGGGAAACTATATTAAAAGATATGATGGTGGATAGGCAATGCTCGCATTTAAATAGTGAATGCAGAATTCACAACAGAACACAAAACCAGGCAAGTGATCCAATCCAGTCTAACAAGAGGAATTAAAGATTGTAACAGATCAAAGGAAAAGACTTAAATTTTAACATAAAATCACTAATAAGCCTGAGGCGTTGGAGCATTTTAGAATTCAACAGAGGCAGAGAAAGAAACTGATAAAGAAAGGGAAACTAGAATTTGAAAATAAACTGGTGAGAAATATAAAAACAGACGGTCAGAGCTTCAAAGGTATACAAAAAGGAAAACATAAATTCTTTACAGCCAGGGACTGGTGAACTGATAATGGAGAACAATGAAATGACACAGAAACTATACAAATACTTTTGTGTCTGTCTTCAAAGAGCAGGATGGAAAATAAAACCTACCCAGAAATACCAGGAACCAATGGACTAGTGAGAATGGAGAACATGAAAGAAATTAGTATTAGTAAAAAGGGTTACTGGAAAAATTAATGGGGCTGAAATAGATAAACCCCCTGGACCTGATGATCTATATGTCAGAATGTTGAAAGAGGTGGCTGTAGAGATAGCAAATGCATTGTGGTCGTCTCACTATTCCTTTCCTGAGCCCTCACTCACAGACAGAGTTCAGCAGAGGAAGCAGTAAACAGGAGAGTGTTAGGAAAATGAAAGAGTTAATGAACAAGAAATTAGTGAGAGAGAAAAGCTTCAGCGAGAGGGAAAGATAGCAAGCAAGATACATGTAGAAAGACTTAGCATATTTCAACTTACAGAGTATATATTTTTCAAATGGGAAATGTCCTCAGAACCTAACTACTGCTTTTACATTGGTCGAAATGGGAAAATTTAACTTGCTTAAAGTCGTTTCACTTAAAGTTGTTTTCCTTAAAGTTGCATTGCTCAGGAATGCAACTATAACTTTCAGTGTGGAATTACAGTGTATAATTGGTTTGAATTCACAAAACAGAATTGAAGATTATTCAAGATAAACCATATTACATGTCAATAACTATAGTTTATAGCAACAGTACTTTCTTATTCAAACAACCAAATCCAAACAATAAACTTCTACTTTTCTGTTTTAATTTAGTAATCTCTGCATTTTCCATAACCTCACTGATTAGATCACAACCACATTTTTAAAAATTCAGTTTTAAAATATAAAACATATGTACATAGAATTTTTCTCTTTGAGCCCAGTTTAATCCTTTCTTGTGTAATTATTGTTCCAATTATTTCTCACTGAAAGACGAATTGAATTTTGCATTGAGTATTGAATACAAATGACGAACAAGACACAAACAATACTCATGAAAACAAATGGTGATATTAGCCTAGCATTTATTATTGGTATAACATTTTGCGCAAGACACAAACACCACAGACATACATACAACCAAGTTATCAAAGATCAGCAATTTGGTGAGGCTGCAGTAGTGTGTTGCTCCTGCTTACTCTAAAATTGCTGTATTTTACTTCAAAGTTTCTGTGTGTGATTGCATCTAAACTATGTATTCATCTCAGTGCAATCCATTAGTTGAAATATTATTGATGGGTATGAGGAAACCTGCAAAATATCAATCTTCATGTTTTTCAAATAAAATGCATCCAATTCTATCCTTTCGGAAGCTGAGGAAGTTTCTTGATATCTTGGTATTCAGTAGGTTACCATCACACTTTCAGAGTTTATATACACCAAAAGCTCATCACAGTGTTTTTAATGTTCTGACTCTTGATTTAGTGGAAGTTGCGAAGTATATTGACAGAAGAGCTGTCACAGATGATAGCTGGCACTAAATATACATAGTCTAGGTATACCACCCTGCCACCCATTGCATCAAAGATTTACGCTCATTTGAAAAAGGAGATACATTCAGCTGCAGCTGAGAACAAGTCATGGAAGCAAAAGTTGTATTGCTTTCTTCACAATTACAGTTGACTCTTCATTTAACCACTGGAAAGCCTCCTGCTCCACCCACCTTTGCACATCCTACGCACGCATGTCTTCCTAGGCTATTCCATGGAGCTAATGATCAATATGTCCACAAATGTAATCAGGAAAGAAAGATCAAATGAGAGTAAATGCAGAGCAAAATATGAAATTCAAAGCTACATCACGAAAGCAAGGAGATACCACCCAGAGGGTGGTAAGGGTATTTTACCCAGAGGGTGGTAAGGGTATGGAATGCCCTGCCTGCTGCAGTTGTAGATGCGCCAAGTTTGGTGGCATTTAAGAGGTTAGAGATAAGTTTATGGATGAAAAGGGAATGGTTTAGGTTAGAGGATCATTGCTTTTTCTTAATTGGTCGGCGCAACATCGAAGGCCGAAGGGCCTGTTCTGCGCTGTAATGTTCTAGGAACTAAAGGGGAGGATTTTCCATCCTGTCTGCCACAGGGATCATATGGAGGGGACCATGCAAAGGTCTGTTGACTTTGGGCAGGATTTCCTGGGTTTGGGGCAAGCATGTTGAGAAATTCCTGCCCAAAGTGCTTGAGAAATATGACAGTCATGTCATCTTTTGACATCTAACAATTTTTATGGTCAACACAAAATGATCAATGATCACTGCTAAACATGTTTCACAAACCATCACATGTGTTATTATTCAAAGCACAGGAAACTTCATTGTTAAAAATTGAATCTGATTCTAATGTTGACAACTCAGACGAAGTATGATTGAAATGAGGCCAGACCTGAGGTTAGTCATTATGCTACACATGAGAAAAAGCATCCATCATACCAAAGAGATTACGTTAAGCACTGAACTATTTTCAGTTAGTGAACAAATCTTTCATCTCATTGCATATAGCTAAGTGTGTTGTTAAAGTAATATAAGAGTTACACTGTGTAATATGTTGAATGTTTAAGTTACGCTGAAGGCTATTATTTAGTTTGGAGATGAGTCATTGAAACATTGGGGGGTGATCATACTAGAATTTTACAAAGCACCATCTTCAGCGAGAAAAAGGGTGTGTTTTTCTGGAGAGAAATAGGTTGGTTTTCTCTCCAGATCTTACCCCACCATGTCAAAAAAATAGTGGGATGGGTTTACATCATCATGCAGGAAGCTGGGCCTCAGCACATCGATAAAGACAATTGCACAAAGATTGGGGCGCCATGTTTAAAGGGTGCCGGTAGAATTCCCCAAAACAATCGATGCCAGTACCCCGACCCCTCCGCCCCCCCTTCCCAAAACTATTAATGCTGGTAACCCTCCCCCCCCCTCAAAATAGTTGATGCTGATACCCCCTCCAACTCCCAATCAGTCGTCACCAGTACTATGCTCCCCAACCCCTCAGCTCAATTAACAGCTGATGCCAGTACCTAAAGGATATATCTGCTCGACTGGCCTGCACCAAGTTGTAAGAGAACCAAAGTAAATGGCTCTACAGGCATTCAGAAATGTAGGGACTGATTAGGGACAGTCAGCGTGGCTTTGTAAGTGGAAAATCATGTCTGACAAATTTGATTGAGATTTTTGAAGGGGTAACCAAGAAGTTGGATGAGGGCAGTACAGTTGATGTTGTCTACATGGATTTTAGCAAGACCTTTGACAAGATACCACGTGGTAGGTTGTTGCATAAAGTTAAATCTCACGGGTTCCAGGATGAGGTATCTAAATGGATACAAAATTGGCTTCTTAACAGAAGCCAGAGAGTGATTGTAGAGAGTTGTTTTTCAAACTGGAGGCCTGTGACCAGCAGAGTGCATCAGGGATCAGTGCTGGGCCCACTGTTATTTATCATTTATTTTAATGATTTAGATGAGAATATATGGGGCATGATTAGTAAGTTTGCAGATGACACCAATATTGGAGGTATGGTGGATAGTCAGGAATGTTATCTCCAATTGCAGCAGGATCTTGATCAATTGGACCAGTGGACTGAAGAATGGCAGGTGGAGTTTAATTTAGACAAATGTGAGGTAATGCATTTTGGTAGATTGAGCCAGAGCTGGACTTACTCAGGTAATAGTAGGGCACTAGGGAGACTTACAAAACAAAGAGATCTAGAAGTACGTGTTCATGGGTCCTTGAAAGTGGAGTCACGAATGGACAAAGTGGTGAAGACTCATTCATCTGACGAAGACCAGAGGGTCAAAAGCTTGTGAATTTACTATCAAATAAATTGGTTGGATTTAAACCTGGTGTTGTCAGACTTCTTACTCTGTTCATCAGTCAGAACATCGAATACAGGATTTGGGACATCTTGTTGAAGTTGTATAAGACATTGGTAAGATCACACTTGGAATATTGTGCGCAATTCTGGTCACCTTATTATAGAAAGGATATTATTAAACTAGAAAGAGTGCAGAAAAGATTTACTATGATGCCACTGGGACTTGATAGATTGAGTTATAAGGAGAGGTTGAATAGACTGGGACTTTTTTCTCTGGAGCCTAGAGCCTGAAGGTGACCTTATAGAGGTCTATAAAATAATGAAGGGCATAGACAAGGTAAATAGTCAATATCTTTTCCCAAAGGTAGGGGAGTCTAAAACTAGAGGGTATGGATTTAAGGTGAGAGGGGAGAGATACAAAAGTGTCCAGAGGGGCAATTTTTCCACACAGAGAATGGTGAGTGTCTGGAACAAGCTGCCAGAGATAGTAGTAGAGCTGGGTACAATTTTATCTTTTAAAAAGCATTTAGATAGTTACATAGGTACAATGGGTATAGAGGGATATGGGCCAAACGTGGGCAATTGGAATTAGGTTAGGCAGTTTAAAAAAAAGATAACGGTGGCATGGACAAGTTGGGCTGAAGGGCCTGTTTCCATGATGTAAACCTCTGTGACTCTATGACTCTATAAGTGTGACTGTGAAACTCAAATTGTCATAAAAAGCCATCTGGCTCACTAATTCCTCTGAATGAAAGAAACAAGCCGTCCTTACACTTGTGCGGATATATTACTGACTGAGCTGGCATCGCTATGGACTGAGCTGATCAAATCCTAAACGATGTATCTGCTAGACTGGGCCTAAAGGTTGTAACAGGACTAACAAGATGGTTGTTGTTCTCACCCTCAACAATCTATGAGACACAGATGCATCTGTCCATGACATTATTGGTGGGAGTAACCACTGCACTGTCTTTGTCAAGATTAACATAAAAAGGCACATAAAAAAGACAATGTTACAATAATCATGGGGATCTTCAATATGTAGATGGACTGGGAAAATCAGGTACGTAATGGAACCAAAGAAAAGGAATTTGTGGAATGTCTAAGAGATGGATTTTTTGGAGCAGCTTGTGACAGAGTCTACTAGGGAACAGGCAATTCCGGATTTGGTGATGTGTAATGAGGCAGATTAGGGAAGTTAAGGTGAAGGATCACTGAGGGAGCAGTGACCACAATATGATAGAATTTACCCTGCAGTTTGAAAGGCAGAAGTTGGAATCAGATGTAATCAGTTGGTATAACAATTAAATAAAGGTAACTATAAAGACATGAGGGAGGGGGCTGTCTAGAGTTGATTGGAAAGGGAATCTAGCAGAGAAGATAGTGGAACAGCAATGGCAGGAGTTTTTGGGGGTTATTCGGGAGACACAACAAAAATTCATCCCAAGGAGGAGGCAACATACTAAGGGGAGGACGAGGCATCCATGGCTGACGAGGGAAGTCAAGGGCAGCATAAAAGCAAAAGGAAAAGCATACAAACTAAAGAGGGTTAATGGGAAGCCAGAAGATTGGGAAGCCTTTAAAAGTGAGCAAAAGACAATGAGAAAAGCAATAAGGGGGGAGGAGATGATATATCTCTCTATATATATAGAGTGAATTGAGGAGAGCTAAGAGGGGACACGAGAAGACTTTGGCTGATAGGATTAAGGAGAATCCTAAAGCTTTCTTTAGGTATGTTAAGAATAGAAGATTGGTTAGGGCAAGATTAGGGCCAGTCATAGACAGCAGTGGGAATTTGTGCGTGGAGCCTGAAGAGATTGGAGAGGCACTGAATAAATATTTCTCTTCGGTATTCACGCAGGGAGATGTAAATGTAGTTGTGGAGAACACTGAGGTACAGGGTTGCAAACTGGAAAGTATTGAAGTAGATAGGGAGGATGTGCTATATATTCTTGAGGGTTTGAAGTTAGATAAGTCCCCTGGGCCGGACGGGATTTACCCTAGGATTCTCTGGGAGGAGAGAGAGGAGATTGCAGAGCCTCTGGCTCTGATCTTCAGGTCGTCGTTGGTTACGGGTATAGTGCCGGAAGACTGGAGGATAGCGAATATGGTCCCATTGTTCAAGAAGGGGAATAGAGACTTTCCGGGGAATTATAGGCCGGTGAGTCTTACTTCTGTTGTGGGCAAAGTATTGGAGAGAATTATTAGGGATAGGATTTATCGTTATTTAGAGAGAAATGAATTGATTGGGGATAGTCAGCATGGTTTTGTGAAGGGTAGGTCGTGCCTTACTAACCTTATTGAGTTTTTTGAAAAACTGACCAAAGAGGTGGATGGGGGTAAGGCGGTTGATGTGGTATATATGGACTTTAGTAAGGTGTTCGATAAGGTGTCCCATGGAAGACTTCTGCAGAAAATGCAGATGTATGGGATAGAGGGTGATTTAGCTAATTGGATTAGGAATTGGCTAGCAGATAGAAGACAGAGGTGGTGGTTGATGGGAGATATTCATCGTGGAGTTCGGTGACAAGTGGTGTACCTCAAGGGTCTGTTTTGGGGCCCCTGCTGTTTGTAATTTTTATAAATGATCTGGATGAGGGTATTGAAGGATGGATTAGTAAATTTGCAGATGACACTAAAGTCGGTGGGGTGGTAGATAGTGAAGAGGGGTGTTATAGTTTGCAGAGGGACTTGGACAAGTTGCAGAGCTGGGCCGAGAGGTGGCAACTGGAGTTTAATGTGGAAAAGTGTGAGGTAATGCACTATGGCAGAAATAATAAATGTGTAGAGTATAGGGCTAATGATAGGATTCTTAATAGTGTTGATGAACAGAGGGATCTTGGTGTATTTGTGCATAGATCCCTGAAAGTAGGCAGTCAAGTCGAGAAGGTTGTTAAGAAGGCATATGGAGTCTTAGCTTTAATTGGTAGGGGGATTGAATTTCGGAGCCGCAACGTCATGTTGCAACTGTACAAAACTCTAGTGCGGCCGCACTTGGAGTATTGTGTGCAGTTCTGGTCCCCACATTATAGAAAGATGTGGAGGCATTGGAGAGGGTACAGAGGAGGTTTACCAGGATGTTGCCTGGTATGGAGGGCAGGTCCTATGAAGAGAGGTTGAAGGATTTGAGGTTGTTTTCGTTAGAAAGGAGGCGGCTAAGAGGGGATCTTATTGAAGCATATAAGATGATTAGAGGTTTAGCTAGGGTGGACAGTGATAGCCTTTTTCCTAGGATGGAGAAAGCTAGCACGAGGGGACACAGCTCTAAATTAAGGGGTGATAGTTATAGGACGGATATCAGAGGTAGGTTCTTTACCCAGAGGGTGGTTAGGGAGAGGAATGCCCTGCCTGCGGCAGTTGTAGATGCACCAAGTTTGGTGGCGTTTAAGAGGGTAGTTGATAAGTTTATGGAAGAGAAGGGAATGGTTTAGTTTGGAGGGTCATTGCTTTTTTCATAATTGGTCGGCGCAACATCGAAGGCCGAAGGGCCTGTTCTGCGCTGTAATGTTCTATGTTCTATGTTCTATATGACTGTAAGGCAGCTGGTAATATAAAAGATGACTGGAACATTTTTTTTTTCAATATACAAAAGATAAGAGAGAGGCAAAAATAGACATTGGACCACTGGAAAATGAGGCTGGAGATGTAATAATAGGAAACAAAGAAATGACAGAGGAACTGAATAGTTACTTTGCATCAGTCTTCCAAGTGAAAGACACCAATGGGATGCCAGAATTCCAGGAAAATCAGGGGGCACCAGTCAGTATAATGGCCATCACTAAGGAGCAGGTTCTGGGAAAACAGAAAGATCTGAAAGTGGATAAATCACCTGGACCAGATGGATTACATCCAACCTTCTAAAAGAGATCACTGAGGAAATTGTGGAGGCATCGATGGTGATTTTTGAAGAATCATTGGAGGTAGGGAGGGTACCAGAGGACTGCAAAGTAGCTATTAAAACACCACTGTTTAAGAAGGGGGGGAGGCAACAGATGGGAAATTGTAAGCTGGGTAACCTGACTTTGGTCGTTGGTAAGATTTTAGAGTCCATTATTAAAGATGAAAACGCAAGTACTTGGAAGTGCAAAATAAATTAGGATTGAGTCAGCACGGCTTCATCAAAGAGAGGTCATGTCTGACATCTGTTAGAGTCCTTTGAGGAGGTAACAAGGAAGTTAGATAGAGGAACTAATGTGATTTATTTAGATTTCCAGAAAACCTTTTTGACAAGGTGCCACATAGGAGACTGTTAAATAAATTCAGGGCCCATAGTATTGAGGCTAAGATCTTGGCATGGATAGAGAATTGGCTCACTGGCAGAAGGCAGTGAATGGGGATAAAAGGATCTTTTTCAGAGTGACAGCCGATGCCTCAGAGATCGGTGCTGGGACGATAACTTTTCACAATATACATTTAACGATTTGGAAGAAGGAATTGAAGGTACTATTATGAAATTTGCAGATGATACAAAGATATATAGAGGGGCAGGTAGTATTGAGGAAGCAGGGGCACTGAAGAAGGACTTGGGCAGGTTAGCAGAGTGGGCAAAGAAGTGGCAGATGTAATACAATGTGGGAAAAGTATAAGGTTATGCACTTTGGAAGGAGGAATGGAGGCACCGACTATTTTCTAAATGGAAAAATACGTAGGAAATCAGAAACACAAAGGAACTTGGAGGTCCTTGTTCAAGATTCTCTTAAGGTTGACGTGTAGGTTCAATCTGCGGTTAGGAAAGCAAATGCAATATTAGCATTCATGTCGAAAGGGCTATAATACAAGATCAAGGCTTTATCACTGAGGCTGCATAAGACTCTGGTCAGACACCGTTTGGAGTATTGTGAGCAGTTTTGGCCCTGTATCTAAGGAAGGATGTGATGGCCTTGGAAAGGGTCTGGGGAGCTTCACAAGAATAATTGCTGGAAAGAAGAGTTTGTCATATGAGGAACAGTTGAGAATCCTGGGTTTGGACTCATTGGAGTTTAGAAGGATGAGGGAGGGATCTTATTGAAACTTAATTGAAACTAGGATACTGTAGGGCACGGATATGGTGCATATGGAGGGGGGTTCCACTAGTAGGAAAAACTAGAACCACAGACACAACCTCAGGCTGAATGCTTTAAAATAGAGATGAGGAGAAATTTCTTCAGCTAGAGAGTGGTGAATCTATGGCAGTCTTTGCCCAGAAGGCTGTGGAGGCCAGGTCATTGAATGGCTTTAAGACAGAGATAGATAGGTTCTTGATTAATAAGGGGATCAAAGGTTATGGGGAAAAGGCAGAAAAATGGGGATGAGAAAAATATCAGCCATGAATAAATAGCGGAGCAGACTCAATGGGCCAAGTGGCCTAATTCTGCTCCTATGTCTTATGTTCTTATGAAGTCTGAGGATACTGTCCATTGTGTCGTGTGACACTATCATTATGCTAAATTGGATAGATTCAGAACAGATCTAACAGCTCAAAACTTGACATCAATGAGGCCGAAGTTCTGGTGGCAGATGGGGAGAACCCCTCTAGAAATTTTTGCTTGATATATCTAAAGAAGTTAACTCAGTTACAAAAAAAATTAATGAATCAGAATTACATGTGTAATAGAAAAATCACTTGGCAATAACGTTTACATGGTCAATTCCCAACATGCTGTAACCATCGTGATCATTGTTGGAAATATTGTCCTTACAAATCCTTTAGCATTAATGCATTGTAAATATGGGTATTTACATCTAACTTACACAAAA